>OY978224.1:38275964-38888771 GCA_963854785.1 Vaccinium vitis-idaea | reverse complement strand
TAGGTTTTCAATCCAAAAATATTTTGCTTTACATATGCACATATTGATAGACGGAGATAATAAAGATGATTGGTCCATTCTGGAAAATAAGAAGATTTTGCGGAATACCAAAATATATATATATATATCTAGCATTTTGAAATTTAAAAAAAGATTGAGGGAATCTATATAATAAAGGAGCTCAATTTTTGAATCTTATGTATAAATCTAATGGTCTAAAGTAGTCCCTTAAATCCAAGGTCTGAGACCCTAAGACTGATCATTTATAGGAAGATCCTATCAATCGTCCCTCTAGATCTCTCTCTCTCTCTCTCTCTCTCTCTCTCTCTCTCTCTCTCTCTCTCTCTCTCTCTCTCTCTCTCTCTTTGAATCAAAAATCAATATACGAAAGATGCTTTATTGGGTTCCCAATGGCAACGAATATGGAAGATCTTATTTTCTTCCTAATTGATGGTAACAATATATGATTGCTTTTGTGAATATTTTCTCAACGTAAATCATGGTTAGACATGAGTTGAAAAACATTTCCAATTGGAAATATAAGTGGCTACTTGCCATTTTTTATCTAATAAGAACAAAAATATCTAAAAATAACTAGCGTCCTGTGTCGCTCTTACACCTACTCTCACGAACGGTTGTTCTACAATAATGTACTAGCAATGTCCGTGCCTGAAAACACAGATCAAACAATTAGCACACACAAATAAATACTAGACTCGCATGCAATACATCAATCCCTGTTGAATCAAACTATGTGAAAAACAATAACCCAAGCAACTAGCAATGCCCGTGCCTGGCACACACAAATAAATACTGGACTCGCGTGCAATATAACAAACGTGTTCAGATTTGGGAGATCTTGAAAGATCTAGGAACTAATTACAATGGTCCTTGGTTATGCATAGGAGATTTTAATGAGGTAGCCTCTTTATCTGAAAAACATGGTGGGCGTTCTGTTCATTGTAATCGCATAGAGGTTTTTAACAATTTTGTTTCAGAAAGTGGTCTTATTGATTTGGACTTTAAAGGAATCAACTATACTTGGACTAATAAGAGAGATGGTGACAACAGTATTAGGGAAAGGATCGACAAGGCTTTGGCCAATATTGATTGGAGACTGAAATTTCCTCTAGCACAAGTGTTTCATGAACCAATCTGTGGTTCTGACCATGCCCCTCTGGTGCTTAATTGTTGTGTTCCTCTTAAAAAAGTCAAGAGAGTCTTTAAATTTGAGTCCATGTGGACTACTAGTCCCAACTGTCAGGTGGTTATTTCAGACAATTGGATTCATTCTGATCATGGCTCTTACATGTTTATTTGGTGTAAAAAGTTAAAGAAGTGCAGGAAAGCCCTTACATACTGGAGCAAAGAGGAGTTTGGCAATAACAAAGTCAAGCTTTCCAAGCTAAAGAGTCAACTCTATGACCTTCAGCTGGCAGATCCTACCACGGAAAATCTGAAAACACAAAAGTTCATTATAAAGGAAATGGAGGAGGCCTATTCAAGGGAGGAAATGTATCTCCATCAACGCTCAAGGGTGAACTGGCTTAATTATGGAGACAGGAATTCTAGATTTTTTCATGCTACCATGGTCCAAAGGAGACAGCGTAACCAAATATTGCGATTAAGGGGGGATGATGGAGTTTGGCATAGCTCTGAAGAGGGTATCAATGATTGTATAGCGCAATACTTTTCCAACCTATTTAAAGATCAAGGGAGAAGGGAGATGGAGCCAGCTCTGGAGGTTATTTCCAAGTGTGTCACTTCAGACATGAACGCTAAATTATTAAGCCCATTATTGGAGGAAGAGATCAAATGTGCTGTTTTCCAAATGGGGGCCTTGAAAGCCCCTGGGCCAGATGGCTATCCGGGAATGTTCTTTCAAAAATACTGGAGTGTGGTGGGGGAAGATACTTGTAAGGCGGTATCAAGCTTCTTCAACGGGGGTATCTTCTAAAAGAGCTCAATAAGACAAATGTTGTGCTAATTCCCAAGGTGGCCAATCCAGAGAGCCTGACACAGTTTCGTCCTATAAGTCTATGCAACTTTAGCATGAAAATCATTTGCAAGGTATTAGCAAATCGCCTCAAACTGATTTTGGACAAAATCATTTCACCTAACCAATCTGCATTTGTACCTGGAAGAATGATTCAAGACAACATCATCATTGCTAATGAAGCCTTCCATTTTTTAAAGACTCATGTGAAAGGGAAGAGGCAGGCCATGGCTGTAAAGTTAGATTTCAACAAGGCTTATGACAGGGTCCAGTGGGATTTTCTGAAAGCTGTGATGATTCGTATGGGATTCCACCAGGATTGGGTGCACCTTATTATGCAGGTGGTCACTACTGTCTCCTACTCCATCACCGTGAATGGGGAACGTAGATTTACTTTCAGGCCTGAAAGAGGTTTGAGACAAGGGGATCCCCTCTCTCCTTATTTGTTCCTCCTTGTTATTGATGTCCTTTCCAAACTCATTTACAAAGGGATTGAGTCTCAGTTGTTCTCAGGAATCCAAATCAGAAAGAGATGTCCCTACCTTTCTCACCTTTTCTTTGCTGATGATGCTCTCCTGTTTGTAGATCCTACTCCTGCAGGTGTGATGAATTTGATGAATTCCATTAATACCTTTGAGGAAGCTTCAGGCCAACTCATCAATTTTGATAAGTCAGCTCTGAAATTTTCTGCCAATATTCCCCTGGGAAAGAAAAGAGCCATTATGGATCAGCTTAAGATGGAGGAGATGAATTCAGATGCCAAGTACTTGGGAATTCCATCCTACTGGGGCAAATCAAAGATTGAGGCCTATACCTATCTGATTGAGAGAGCTGTGAAAAAGATGCATGGGTGGAAAGCAAAGGATCTTTCTTTTGGAGGGAGAGAAACATTGATTAAGTCAGTGGTGCAAGCCATTCCAAGTTATGTGATGTCTTGTTTCCTTTTACCTATTCATTTTTGCAACAAGCTCAACTCACACATCAGAAGATTTTGGTGGTCTGGTGACCCAAAGGAATCTAAAATTCACTGGCTCAGAGGGGAGGAGCTTTGTAAGCCTAAGTGGCTAGGTGGTATGGGTTTCAGGGACCTAAATGATTTCAATTTGGCCCTTTTGGCAAAGCAAGGATGGAGGATAATCAACAATCCAGGAGCCTATTGGGTCAGGATGCTAAAGGGAATTTATTTTCCTAGAACTAACTTTTTGGAAGCTTCCAGGGGAGCTAGACCTTCCTGGGTATGGAGTAGCCTTTGTCAAGGGAAAGATCTTCTGAAGAAAGGGATCATGTGGCAAGTCAACTCTGGGAAGAATGTTAGGTTTTGGATTGATAAATGGATCCCCTCTCTTAATAGCTTCCAAGTCCAATCTTCTAGTAGGGGTGCAGATGAGAACACGATGGTGGCCTCTTTTATAAACCAATCTCTCAAGGTGTGGGATGTTCAAAAGTTGAAGAGGTATGTTTCTGAGCAGGAGACAAAGGCCATCACAGCCATCCCTATCTCTAAATTTGATGAACCTGACAAGATAATTTGGCACCTTTCAAGGAATGGTATCTACTCTGTCAAAAGTGGGTATCATTTTGCTAGACAGTTGGGATCCCCATCTAATGGCTCTAGACCCTCATCTTCCTTTCAACCTCCTCCCTCTTTTTGGAAGTACATCTGGAGTCTCAATATACCCCCAAGGTCAAGCACTTTTGGTGGAGGGCCAGTAGGAATATTTTGGCAACAAAGGAGAATCTTTTCAAGAAAAAGTGTTCTAAGTCTCCTGCTTGCCCTCTGTGTTCTAAGGCAGTGGAGTCGATTGAACACCTGCTTTTCCAATGCAAAAAGACGAAGTCTGTTTGGGAGTGTTGCAACCTGTCTGAAATTTTCCAATGGGACGTTAATTCAGTCACCAAATGGACCTTTGATGTGATGGGTAGTAACCTGGGAAAGCACAATATCAGATCCATCTTGAGTAGAGCGGCTATGCTAGGATGGGGTATTTGGAAAGCCAGAAATGAGTTCATTTTTCAAAACCTACCAGTGTCTACAAAGAGTATTGCATTAAAAATGGAACAAGCCTGGGAGGAACTTAATTCTCTTATGGTTAAGTCTACTGCCAATACTTCTGGTAATGCTGACCCTTCCCATTCAGAGGTGAGAAGATGGAAGCCACCTAACAAAGGTAAACTAAAGTTCAATTGTGATGCTTCCTGGAACAAAACCACAGGAGAAGGTTTTGGAGCAGTGGTCTTGCGGAACCACACGGGAGACTTGATCGATGGTAAGAAATTTAAGGTCATAGGTTCTTCAGCCTTGGTATGCGAGGCAATGGCCTTAAGAGAAGCCTGTTTGATGGCAGAAGCTCTGAAGCTTCAGGAGGTGCAGATTGAGAGTGACAACAAAGAGCTCATTTCCCTTTGTGTTTCTGAGTTAGACCCTCCTTGGGAATGTGCTTGTATTATCCAGGACATTAGGAAGATTGTCAAGAATCTTCATGTTAGTGTCTCTTGGATTCCTAGAGCTATCAATTGTGTTGCCCATTGGGTGGCCTCCGCTGTTTACGGATTGCTTCCTCAGAATTGGGTATCTTTGATCCCGACTGAGTTAAGACAAATCCTCTTGTCTGGTTTCTAAGTTTTTGAAAATTTTCGTCTGTTCAAAAAAAAAAAAAAAAATTACGGGTCCTGAAAAAATGATTCAAACTACAAGTTGTTCTTCAATATTCTTTATGGGCTACTAAATTTTTTTAGCTCAATTCGATATTAGTAAGAGTTGTTTCAAAATTTGTAGGGTGCTCTACGGATTTAGGACCCATAATATGTGAAAAATATGATTTTTGCGGATCCCATTATGGGTCCTATAAAAATGATTCAAACTGCAAGTTATTCCTCAAATATTTTTTATGGGTTCCTAAAAAATTTGCCCATTCAAATATCGGTAAGGGCTGTTTCAGAATTCGTAGACTATCTTTGTAGGATTCACATGAGTACTCTAGACCATTTGATTTATACATAAGAATATAAGATTTAAAACTATCATGTTATCATATTTTTGGGTTTTACTATCATGTTTGGGAAAATTTCAAAAAACCCCCCAAATTTTGACCTTAATGTCTCAAACACTCCCGAACTTCAATAAACTTGAATTGCACTCCCAAACTATTATTTCGTTAATCAAATTACCCCCTACCGTCCAAATCCGTCAAATTAATAACAGATTTGGCTAACAAAGTTTAACTTTTCCGTTATATGCTAACTTGCCGTTAATTTCTCTCTCTCTCTCCCTCTCTCTCTCTCTCTCTCTCTCACACACACACACACCCCACCACCACCAACCATCACTTCCTCTCTCACCTCAAAAACCTTGACTTTCCATGGGGTTTCCCTCATCTGACCCACCAAACCACCGCGGCCCAACCACCTCTACATCGAAAATCTATGGGCATGCCAGAACCCAACGATAACTCTTCCGCCGTCTTAACTGATCAAAACTTACTCTACAAGGTTCTAAGCACGCCAACGCGTGCACGGTTGCCTTATCGGCGTGCGTGAGCAAGCAGTGGCAACGACTCTGGGAGCTTCCTCAAGAACCAAACAAAAAATTAGAAATGTAAGTATACTCTGTAACAACCAACTAGAAAATTCTCCCCTTTTGATTTTCTGAACCCTCCTACCATTTTCAACACTCACATTTCTTGGTTCGATAAAAATCCAAGAAAACCCATTTAAAATTCATTAGAAAAATCCCAAATGGTGAAATCAAAACTACACTTTAATCATATCTCGGTAGTATTTGTGATTTTTATGGCAATTTTCGAAAATGGGTATGGAATTGGAGTGAACTGGGGAACAATGGCAACTCACCAGTTGCCACCAGAGAAAGTAGTACAAATGATGAAGGAAAAAATGGGTTTGGTAAGGTGAAGCTGTTCGAGGCCAGTCCAAGGATTTTGAAAGCTTTGATTGGGACTGAGATTCACTACTACAATAAACTTAAAAGATCACGGGTAAAAACCGTGATCTTTATAATTTAATCACGGTTTTAAAACCGTGGTTAATAGAGCCGTTATTAAAAGTCTTCAAAATTCAACCACGGCTTATGCTGTAATTAAATGTAAGTCCAAACTGATATGGAAACACACAAGGCGTGATGATAAACAAGATAAGACCACGGTTTCGACAACAAACCGTGGTTAAAGATCGTAAAAGATCATGATTTGAACAAAAAAACGTGTTTAAAAACATTATACAATTACGGTTTACATGGCAAACCGTAGTTAAGTCAATAATATTATCACGGTTTGAACATAAAACTGTAATGAAATTAGTTTTAAGATCACGGTTTGGACAAATAGCGTGATTAAAAATACTATACAATCACGGTATGCTCAAAAAACCGTTATTTAAATTAATTATATCATCACGGTTTGGACAAAAAACCGTGATTGGATTAACTATACTATCACGGTTTGGACATAAAAATGATTTATATGTATATAATGTGACGTGTCTCGCGGAATCATCTCCACAACCTCCCAATTCTTATCCCAATATGCATTTGCTAAGAATTGAACCTCCAACCTCCCAATTCTTATCCTAACACTCAACCACTAGGCTACCCAAGTCTTTCTGTCACATTTCCCAAAAATTATGTACATGTATTATATTTTCATTTATTCCCTTTTTATATTACAACAAATATGAAATATATTTTAAATAAAATATATATTATATTATATTATATTATATATTATGTTACATTACATTATAATATTTTAATTTATAGAAATTATACAATCGACGACGTAAATTTGGTAGCCGTAGATTAACCTTTGGCGACACCTAGTAATTTACTAGTAGACACTCACAAAAAATTAGTTAGTGACATGTTTTCTCTTTCGAGACTAACATTTTTTGTCGCCATTTTGTCCATGCCAAATTCTACTTTGGCGACTAAGCTCGTATTTTGGTCGACAAAGGCATTGCATGTGGCGACAAACATTTGTTTCGTCACCAAAAGTGATGCATAAGGCAACAAAATTAAAAAAAACTAAAATAAACAATAAAGTAGTTACTAGTCCATCAAACTTGTAATTGAAGTATGATTAAAATATGCTAACACATTTTATCAAGGTTGGAAAAACTGTGATAAAAAAGTTTTTTTTATCACGGTTGTAACAAGTGTGATTAAAATAAACACATTTTATCACAGTTTATAACAAAGCGTGGTAAAAATAAACACAATTTTATCACACTTGTAATCAAAGTGTGGTTAAAAATAAACACATTTTATCACAGTTTGAGGTCAAAGTTTGGGGGTTTTTTTGAAATTTTCCCATCATGTTTCCTATGTTTGTCAAAGTAGTTATTCATGTTTCCTAGTTAGTCTAAATTTCCTTGTTATGCATGTTTTCCCGAATTATATCGATTTCTACATCACATGTTTTGTAGCCTATATAAAGACGTGTAGGAGGAATTGGAAAGGCATCAAGCCATAGAGAAAAGAAAAGAAACAACAATAAGTGGAAGAAACAAAGGAATGGGTACATGCCTAAGCAAAACAATAAGAAGAAATGAAGGCATGGGTACAAGCCAAAGCATGCCAACCCCAACCGACCAAACACTAAATGAACCAGTTCAAGGTCACTTGCAAGATCCTTTCGACTATTCACCCTTGAGCACGCCAACAAACCAAACACCAAGTGGTACAAGCCAAAGCATACCAACCCAAACCGACCAAACCCTAAATGAACCAATTCAAGGTCACTTGCAAGATCCTTTCGACTATTCACCGTTGAGCACGCCAACAAACCAACCACCAAGTGGTACAAGCCAAAGCATACCAACCCCAACCGACCAAACCCTAAATGAACCAGTTCAAGGTCACTTGCAAGATCCTTTCGATTATTCACCCATGAGCACGCCAACAAACCAAACACCAAGTGGACCGGTTCAAGGTTTCGAGCAGGATCTTCATAATTATCCAGTACCCCAAGGCATGACAACATACCAAACACCATACGGACCAGTTGTAGGTTTCTTGCGGGATCCTTCTAATCCACCACTTGTTGGACCATCGGGCGACATGCGACGATGTACTAGCTGCCGCAGACTCGAGGTTGGTTGACTGCCTCTCTTAAATTTGAAATTACAAACTTATATTTACCACTAAATATATACATTTATAATGCATGAAATATAATTCTTATTGCATTATAATCGTGCTGGATAAGCTGAGATTTATCATAGGAAGTACGCATACAAAGTTGTTTTGTCATCTATGCAATCCCGTCTCCGTAGGACCATATTATAGATTATCACCGTGTAATGCAATTTTGTGTACTGTATTTATCAAAAGAAAAAAGTTATAAAAAAAAAAAAAAAAAAGCCTCATTGTATTCGTATCCCACTGTATCTTCTCACAGCTAAGGGATAATTAATTTTACAAAATGACCATGTTTCACCTTTTTCTTTGCTAGGAAATTCTAGAGTAATGACAAAAATGTATTGTAACGTTAGGATTTGAAAATCTGTTCCCACTAACGAGAAAATAATGCACCCACCTATTTTAAAGAATATATGGTAGTGAAAAGGAGAGAATCGTTTCAGGATATTTTAGGGACCTCGGTGTTTAATTTCGGTCATAGGCTCGACCTATTTATTTTGCAGTTTGTTAATAATTAAGGTTATCAGTTTTCAGAGAAAAATAGAGAAAGAGAGGCAAGAGAAAACTCATCTCAGAGAGATTGCGAGAAGACTTATACTCTTGCTTTCGATTTCATAGTAGACTAGTGTGGCTCTCGTGGTTTTTCCTCGCGTTGAGGTTTTTCACGTATATCTTGTCTCGTTTTTCTTTCCGTTTTTCATTACGCAGTCTGTTTGTGGTTTCGTTCTGTGATTCATTGTTTCCAAGATCCGTAGAGGCGTTGTGGGATTGAACAGGTGTTCCGAAAAATCCTAACAAGTGTCACCATCATACAACAAAAACATTCAGCAACGTATACAAATAAAAAAATAAGTGCTGAAATTCTGTCTATCTCGAGCTTGTTTCCGAGGAAATCAGCATATGATTTCAACTTGAGTTACTGGTAGTAAAGTATAATTTTATTTACTGCTTAAGATTCTGTTTGATGTTCTCTAGGTACAAATTAGGGAGCCAGTGGTACTGATCAAACTTGATGATGGTCGATATCTATGTTCAGATTGTTTTCCTATATCTCTCATGGAATCTAGACAATTGAAACCATTCATTCGTCAAGTACACAGCTTTTTCGATAACTATTTGAAGCTTCCTCTCAACAAGGACATTCCTGTTTTTTTCGTCGAAGTAAATCAGATGAATAAATACGGATCTCAAATCCATGTAAGTTCCTATTCTGTTGGATGTGGAGGGAAGGGAAAGTGTTCGGTCCTAGAAAAGAAACCCATAAAAACACCTAGAAAATGTATGCGACGGATAAAATTCACCCGATACACTGTTTGAATAGTGTACCGGATGAATTTCACCCGTTGGATGTATTTTCTGAGTGTTTTATGGGTTTCTTTTCTGTTTTTTTTTTACTTCTTAAAAAAAAAAAAAACTTGGTGTTATGGACCTGTAAATAATATTTTACAGAGACTACCTAGGTTCTAAGCCATCAATGCACTGGTTAATTACTAATCTCAAGTCCTTGGACCCAATAATTTCCTCCCATCCTACCAACACAGACATGGTGTCTTTTCATGTATTCATTACCTTAAGTTCTAATTTATAAGATCTTCCTATGTAGAAATTAAAATGATTCCAATTTAAGAAATAGGATTTCTACTTCATAAAGTTTGCCTAAAATTATTGATGTCTGCTTACGATGTTGTCTGAACAGGAGGATTTTCCAAATTTTGGGGTTTTTTTGTGGACAGGAGATACAATAAATATTGTAAGAACCTTTTCATTGCCCTGTGAATATATTGCATATTGACCTACTTTTAGGACATAATTATTGCCTAATATTTTGTATGTTCACTCGTTTTTTTCCAAACACGCACTTAATTATTTATCATTACCACCTCAAAATAGACAATAGCCTTTCAATATTTGCAGTCATCAGAATAGTGTAAAGATCATTGCACGTTAGAGTACAAAGAGGGATCTATAAATCATTCTTGCATAAACTTCTTTTACATATGTTCCATTACATACATAGAAAAAACAAGATTATGGACGACATGGGTCAAACAATTAGATGGCCCATGTTGTTGGATATCGATGGCCAAACGGTGAATGCCACATTCAGGCTGGTGGACTATGATAAGTTGGGCCAAGGGCTTAGAACCCAATCCTTTGAAAAGGTGAACGAATTGGACCAAGCCCAACTCAATGGGTTAAGTAGTCGGTGCCACGTGAAAGTAGTAGCGAGGCCGATGTCAGTGTGCTGATGAGGCTGTCTTGAGGTCACGAGGAACTTGGATGTGTATGCATGTACAAGATGACAGCTTAAAGAGGTATACGTATGTTCCATTATCTATGTTAATATTGTTGACAATTTTGGCAAAATAGGCTAATTTAAGCATTGATCAAAATGCCCTCCGGCCAACTTTCTATCAATTAGTTAACTGTTCATTTTGCAGTTAGTCTTTATGGAGAAAAGAGCTGGATTAGAAGATCGTCTACAAGCAATAGACGGAGGAAACGATGACCATACACACACATCTATATATTCATATACATGTGTGTATACATACACCGCACACAAATATATCAATATATTGGTCTAACAATGTTTAAGCTTCTGTGCAAATTAGGTCAAAAGATGTGAAAGGAGAGGAGATGATATAGTAGCGGTAACAAAGAGGAAGGAAACAAAAGAGCCTGCAATCTTTCTTTTGTTTGGATTTCCAAAGTAATTCTCATTTGACCCTAATATTTATATGTCCTCGTTCAATAAACGCCTTTTTCTTGAACCAACTTATTTTATAAAAAAAAATGCAGATAAAAAATGGGCAATATATCAGGGAACTTGCCTTTTACAATTTGTAGCTCTTTTAATGTACTGATCAGTTTTTGCCACAACAAGAGATCTCTTCATTTGGGTGGTAATTCAAAGGCAAACTAGATTCCAAAAAATGAGCATACCATTTTGGAAACATGCATAGTATTAAGCAATACCTTTCAAAATAATCGAACAAGTATCAAGGATTTTGTAATTATCTCTCTTTGTGGTTGATTTATCTTCTTTCAATCACTTATATATTTATGAGTTGTATAGAGATCTATATTTAAAAATTATAATTTGTTTTGGCCCTAAATAACTCATAGCCTACCCAGCTTGCTTGAGCATCTAGTGATGTCAAGGCAGAATATGAACACAAAAAACAAAAGGAGAAGAAGAAAGAGACCGAAGAAAACGTATGTGATTTGTGATTTCTTGTTCCGTAAGAGTTATTACAATGATACGTATAGTCCCTTTAGCAATCCATAACGTTCATATTCAGGTGTATATGACACAGACCTCTGGAATGGTCTTGAATTCTTAACTTTTTCTAGAGAAATCCATAATATCAAAACTATACACAACATTAACTTCAAAACTATAATATCAAGAGACATTCAATTTTCACAATGCACTCATTTTTTACGTGAAATCTGATCTATGCAGAGAGGTACTTGGGACAACGTTAGCTCACGAAATGGTGCATGCATGGATAAAGCTCCAAGGTTACTTATTTCGCACTCTCGCACCTTTTGTTTATTTAATTTTCACTTTCTTATATCAAGGAAATGATAATCTTATGGTGAGAATATCCTTATTCTCACTCATACCATTGTTGTCCGAATTTTATGGATTGAAAGTTTCATTCTTTATGTGGGCAAAGTTATACATGGTCAAGTGGCATTGAGCCCGCTCGATTTCATATATATATTTTTTAAATGAACCCTACAAGTCATATGAAATTGCCTGGCAACCTTTTAAAGATGTAATTTTTCCCTACTTTGCTAACCATTTATCTATATATAGTTGTAGACAATATTCAGTAAATGTTAAAAAAGTTAAATTTTGAATTCACTTCACACTAAATGAATGCAAGTTCATAAATTTCGGTGCAAATCTTATCAATAACTCATAACTGATTGTTACCTATAATCAATAACTGACCAATAACTAATTTGTTAGTAAACACGAAGAAAATGAAAGTAAGTATTGACCCCCACTGAGATCTCTGACTCCACCCCTAATTTATGATCTAATTAACTGCTAATAATTAATTTTTTGATTGTCAATGATCTTTTATTTAGGCTGGACTTTTAGATTGAAAGTTGAAGAAGGCATATGTGAGGCGGTAGCTTACAAGTGGCTAGAGTACACAGCTGGTGATTATGATCCATCGTATAGTGAAAAGGATGTTGCGTTTATAAAAAAGGTGATGGACCATCATAAGTTTCTGATTGAACAAGGTGAAATTGGTTCATGTGGTGCCGAATTTTGGAAGGCCAAACGCGCAATTGAAAAATATGGCTTGAAACATACATTGAGTTATGTTGCTCGCATAGGGGATATTCCAGAATGAAATAAGAATTCTTAGAGTTTTTGTTATCTCTGTTATTGGCTAAAAACTAGTTATGAACTTCGACAACATTGACTAATTTTGATATCGTTAAATTTAATTTAATTTTTTTTTTTGGTCTCATCATCTTTGGTTTCACACTTTTATTACGTGGTATTTTTTCCTTTATTTTTCTTGGAAAGCAATTTGTATGTGACATTTTATATCTTTTGTTACTTCAGCTTTCACTTTTGAATTTTCATATACAATAGTATTTTGTATTGTATTATTAGGCCAGGAAACTTGGGGAATTAGTTTATAGCCATATATTAGGATACAATTTCCAACAACTTTTTCAACGGCACTCTATAGTTCAATGCAAGAAATCTTAAGTGTGTCACAGGGTCCCCGGATCTTGACTAGACTAGGAGGGAATTAGTCGGAGTATGTGTAAGCGGGCTCGGATACCTTGACCATCAAACAAAGGGAAAAAAAAACCTTCTTGTTTGGGTGCTTAAGGTTTCACAAAATACAAGTACTACGATACATCATGAGTAAAGGCCTTGTTTGAACCCAAATTCATCAACAAAACATACATTTTCATAGGTTAATCAACCACCAACATGCTTAATACTAAAAAATTACACCCTTACATCGATTAATCACTCACAATATGCTTGATAGCAGAAATAATACACGTATTTTGAGGAATAGCATTGCTCTTATAATACAAAAATAATTTTTAGTATTAAGCACGGGTAACACCATCACTTCATCCCGTGCATAGCACAGATTTTTCACTAGTAATTAATTTAATACATAATCAATTTTAGGATAGCACAAGGGCAAAAGAGCCATTTGATAGCTTTTTCCATCATCCACTCTCTCTTATTTATAGAAGGGCAAAGCACCGGCCGGTCACCTTTTTTGATGGTATTTACGCCCAGGTCCACCTGGGATGGGAAATGTTACGGGCCAGGAAAATTCCTCCCGTTTGTTACCCTTCTCTCTCGACCCACTCCACATGGGCACTTCCAAATGCCTAAATCCTTGGGTACATTATGAAAATACCTAAACCTAAATCTTAGGGTACCCTATAAAAATGCCTAAAACCCTAGGGTACCCTATAAAAGTGTCTAAACCACTAAAACTATATAATAGGAAAATGCACCATAAACCTAAACCCTAGAGTACCCTATAAACCTTAGGGTACCCTATGAAAGTGCCAAAAATATTAGGGTACCCTACTACTAGGGTACCCTATGAAAGTGCATAAAATTCTAGGGTACTCTATGAAAGTGCCTAAACCACTAAAACCCTATAATAGGAAAGTGCACCCTAAACCTAAACTCCAAAAAAAAAAAGTGGCTTACCTTAGTGGTAATTAAAAAAAATGACTTACCTTTGTGGTAATTAGACATCTCTTTTTTAGACCTAGAGGTAATAATTCATTTATAGAAACATCCAAACTAAGTCAAAAGTTATCTCCTTGTTTAATTTCTCATCCAAACCATATACTTTTTTATTCCCCTTCCATAAACATCATATTAATGTGGGTCAATCATCCAAAAATAATTCATTATTATCTTATTATGTCCCTGTATAACTTATCCTTGAAATTAATTCCTCATCCAATGGGGCATATAGGTCAACGTAATGGACCTGGACCAAAATTCCCGTCCCAAAACTATGGACGGGCTTTTCTTCGATCACCATCTTCTTAACCTCTAGACCCCGCTATTCCAATTCGTCACCCGAAACAACCCAAACCCCCATCTCTCTCTCTCTCTCTCTCTCTCTCTCTCTCTCTCTCTCTCTCTCACAGCAACCAAAAATGGCGGACGCAGTTCAATACCGCCTCGAGCGCCGCGGCCTCTTCACCCGCCACGAAGACATTAGTACGAACAATTACTGAAAAGTGTACATGTTTGTTCTTTGTTGATATGATTCCTTTTTCAATTTATGCTGTAGTTAGCTGACTTCTAAGCCTTTTATGCTTCTGGGATTAATTGGAAAACTGGTCGTGAAGACAAGAGATGTAAAGTGGAATTTGTTAGTTTGCAGTCCACAGGGCTGCAGATGAACCGAGTGTTTTGGTGAACTGTTTCAATAAAGGCTAATTAGAGTTCGTTTTGTTTATTAAATGAACCAAACATCAGCCTCATTTTTAGGTTTGTTTAATAAATGAGCCGAGCCTTAATTAGATAGTATTCGGCTCATTTAGGGCCTGTTTGGAAAGAAAATGGGGGAAAGGAAAGGAAAATGAGAATTTTTCTCTCTTGGGTGTTTGGTTCCTGGTTTATGGAGAGAAGGGGAAAAATGTAGTGAAAACTTGGAGGAAAAGTCTAGAAACTAGAAAGGGGGAAGAAAATAAGAGAGAAAGGGCGCCAACTACGTTGTTCTTCCACTGTTCTGTCGTTGCAAAAGACTGGTCTAACTACTGTTCACCATCTTTGACTTCTGATTTGAAGAAATTTGTAAGAAGTTTGTTCAGAAAATTTGGGAGAGATGATGTGTAGAATTTTCCAGTGATTTATTACATACATACATACATACATATATGTGTATATTTACTGAGACTCATGCCCTGAGAAGAATTGGTTACTTTTCCTTTCCATTTTCCTTTTGGATCCAAACAAGAGAGTATTTTTCTCCTTATTTTCATCTCATGTTCTTTCCACAACCAAACAAAAGAAAGAAACCATTTTCTTTATAATTTCTCTCTCAAATTGTTTCTCTTCTTTTCTTCCCTTCCACATGTTCCAAACAAACCCTTAGGCTCAGGAATATATATATGTCATGAAAGTGTTATTTGTAATCCTGTTTTTGTATAAAACTTATACATGCAGTGTAAACTTATGCAAGTATTTTACAGTTAAATGTGAACTTCATTTGCAGTTCTAGAACTGTATGCGAGTCAGCGAGTGTACATATACGATATTTTGAACGAGCTCGAGCTTGACTCAATCCTAGTCTAACTTGGCTCGTCAAATTTTCAATTGGGCTCGAGCTCGAGCTCGAGTTCGCTGAAAACTTGACAAAAAAAATTTAAAATTTTAAAACTCGGCTCGGCTCAGCTCGGCTTGTTTGCAGCTCTACTTGCCGTGCAAGTAATAGTAGGAAAAGCTTTGATTGAGAGTGTAGTTTTTGGCAGTACAACTAAAGATGGGGCATAAGCCCCCTGACTTACACCCGAAACTCCACTTAACTAGAGAAAACAGTGAGATTATGAATTCACTAACTGACATCGAAAGTGGAAAAACGGGAAAGTGAACGGAAAACAGAAGGTCGTGCTAATAACGGTCCACTGAGCTGTTGTTATAGACTATAGAGCAAATAATTCCAAAAAGTTTTGGACTGCAGGACACTTTAAAGCATTTTAATGCACTTTCACATATTATTTCTTTACATTTTGACCTTATTGATCGCCAAGTTTGTTTTGATTTAGCATTTTCCGAAAATGAAACCAAATCTAGCTTCCCCTGTTGAGCTGCAGAAATCCTAGTGGATATGTACTAGAATGATAAATGATAATTTTACTTGCGTGTTTTTTATAGAGGCCCAAGAACTAGTCCATCTCTGGTATTTGATTGAGTGCAGCGCAACACCAAATTGGAATCTATAGAGGTTTGGCTAAAGATGCTTGTATTCCTTTCGACACATATATAAGAAACATCTGCTGTCATAATTTTGGAAGTGGAATTCTAGAAAGGATCTATTCTGCAGTGCTGAATAGCCCAATCAAGTTCCCGTGCCTGCCATTGCCACTCTGTTGCTCATTTGCTCCAATAACTTCTTAGTATTCCGCTCCATAGTTTTTAGCTTTGACAGTGTAAATATTTTGGTATTGCAATGGTAAAGTTGTGTCTGCTGGGCCTGAACGCCTGATTGATTTGTCCACCACCCTCTCGAGAATGTCAGGTTTAACCAAACTTTTTCAAATACGTCTTCCCTTTACTTTCTGTAGGTCCTTGCTGACATGATTAAATTTCATCCAAAAGTACCAGGGATCTGGATATATGCCGCAGCTTGGGAATTTAACCAAAATTTAAATGCCGCAGTTGCTCGTGCTCTTATGCAAAGTGGTTTGAGAGCTTGCCCAACTTCGGAGGATCTTTGGGTGGAGTATCTTCGTATGGAACTCACATACCTCAATAAGCTAAAGGCGAGGAAGGTTATTCTTGGAGAAGACAAGGGAACACTCAATCGTGATCATGGGGGTACTGACGAGAAACAATGGAGAGATGAAAATAAGGAATTATTTATGGCCCTTGAGGACAAAAGAGGAGAACAATGAGGAGGCATTAGATGTCCAAACTGGGCAATCCGAGGAGAAATAATAGATTTGTTCCGGGAGCATGGTTTGAGCATTCTTCAAACTGTGTATAGTGGTGGAGTTGAAGCCCTCCCTTGTAATTTCAACCTTAGAGCACGGTTTATTGAGATATTGGAAGCAACAGACTTGGCTCATTCAGAAGAGATGAGGAAAGAGATACTGATGAGATGAACAGAGATTTTTCAAAAGAACCAGAATACTGGGAGTGGCTTGCAAGGCTCAATTCTAAAAGGACAGAAGATAAGGATGAAGAAATCAAGTCATCTTGGTTAGACAAAGCAATTCAGGTGTAATATCTTCTTGGTTTATTTCTGCCGTCATCTATCTTGCATATCAAGTAATAAAGCATGTTGTTCTTAATTTTTAGCATTTTGTCTTTTGGGCCCATTTCAAGTTCTTGCAGTGCTAGATATTGCATGAACAATTTTTTTTTTTTTTTTTTGCATTTAAAACATCTGCAACCACATATTTGTTTTATATGAAGATCAAGAAGGGTAGAATGAATCTGGATAGGGTTTAGCTATCAGTATCTAAACGAATAATACAATCCTCGTTTCTTCGTTATTGCCGCAGTTTCAAGGCCTATTGTTCGTGAGGCCTATCCATTTTGCTCCTCCGACATTGGTTGTATTAGCCAATAATATTTTAAAATGATTTTCTTACTTCTGCTCCGTTGTTTTACTTAAACAAATATTTGGGAAGCTTGATTATGACAATTAAGTCTGTTTCAAATATATTCATTTTAGTTGACTGCGTGTCTGATTATCACCTTTTTTGTCGACTGCATATGTCTGATGATATCACCTTGCATGTTCTTCTCCCTGTAGATTTATGAAGAGGCTAAAAAAGTCGAACCTTCAGATACAATATTCACCCTGTATATGAGGTTTTTGAGGAACGTTGTTGGTCATAGAAGTGGAGAAACACAAAGTTCGAGGCTCTTCAGCAATTTTGATTCTCTTCTAGATCCTATTTCTCATGCTTTGATGGTATATGAAAGAGCAGAGAGCTTGGGTTGCATTACCGAAGATCTTGCTTGCCAACATATTTCCTTTTTCATTGAACTGGGTAGATTGGAGTAAGCTAGGAAATTGGCAGAAAAGCTTTGCAGTGGAAAACTTGCAGATTCGGTGGATGTGTGGGTCCTGGGGCTCTCAGTAGAAATGAGATGTGTCACTAACAGATCTGGCTCTCCAAGTTAATCGGACCTACTATCTGTCGAACTCCTAAAAACTATTGTCACGAGAATGGCTGTTTCAAAAGCTGAGAGTTCATCGGAATACATTTATGCAGTTAGTTTGCATCCCAATGACCAAGCATTGGTGCCCACTTTCCCATTTAGGTTGTACTGCGAGTTCTTTTAACCTACCTCTACGCAAAATTCGAAACCAAACACACGGACATCAAACTCGTGTTGCGCACGAGACCTCTAACCTATTACACATGTATACATACCCAAACAAACATATTCCTATCCTAAAATGAATGGACCAAGATTTGTGATTAGGCTCCACCGACCGGATCATTGGTGTCAACTAAACCCAAACACCACCTAATACATGGCAAAGATATTTTATGATTTATTTCATTAATTCAAACAAACATATTCCTATCCTAAATGCAAAAATTAACGCTTGTTTCAGCAAAATGTCTGGATGTGTAGGACAAGCGCAAATGTAGGGTGCAACGAAGTGAGCCAAGCCAAGCTTTGTAGTATTCGAGCTCTGCTCGTTGAGTAAATGAGCCGAAAAATTGACCCTCGAGCTCAGCTTAGTTATAAATGAGCCGAGCTAGTGTAATTTACTTAACGAGACTCCTTAAACGAGCCGAGCCTACACAATCGAGCCGAGCCTAGATTTTGTGAGCTAGTTAACAAAACGTTCTCCGATTGCCGGTAAAAAAATTCGAAAATAAAATTAGACCAATTCAAATTCATTCAGTGAAAGTAATACTTGGGAAATACTGTAAAATAAACTATCCTTTAATATTGAACGTCATCCCACCACAAGCAATAACCTTTTTGTACAGTGGCCTTTTAATTACAACCTTCAATTAACACCGTTAATAACTAATCACCATAATGCACCCACCTTTAAATTAAACGTTTATTCACACCGTTAATCACTATTTAGTAATCTTCAAATTTCATACCAACCTGTCTGCCAAAATACCCGACGAGCGCCAGCCTGAGGCACACGACTACTAGACCGAGTCGGATTGGGGAGAGTCACTTGTTGGGCGGCCGCCGGAATGAGGGGAGGAATTGGCGGGGCCGTGGTAGCCGGAAAGTTGGGAGGCACCGGTGGGGTGGCATCGTGAGCGGGGAGGGGCTCTTACTGGCCGGCAGCCAGAATGAGGGGAGGCAGTTGCGGGGCAGCGTCCGGAATGGGGTTAGTCACTGGCAGCGGGGCAGGAGCCGGAGAGCCTCCGGAAATGATAGCGGTGAGAATCGTTAGGGGATTCAATGGCAATCCAGGGCACCAATAGTATCTCATTACCAAGCAAATTGCCACGCAAAGGACGACTACGATGAAGCTTTCCTCGGCGGTAGAGGTGTCAAACGTGCGTGCCGTGCCGCCATTCAACTTCCGAGCCAACCATGCTTCGTGTCGTGCCGTGCCGTGCCTATTTACTTCATCGTGTCATGGCGTGTCGTGACAACCGTGCTACGTGCCGTGCCGTGCCGTGCCCATTTACTTCATCGTGCTGTGCCGTGCCGTGCTTTTTTGAAGTCATGTCGTGTCGTGCCGTGCCCGATTAGTTAATCGTGCCGTGTCGTGCCATGTCGTTGACTTACTCGTGTTGTGCCGTGCCGTTCCTTTTTTTATCGTGTCGGGCCATGCCTTTTTGTCGTGGCGTGCCGTGCCTTTTTTGTTGTGTCGTGCCGTGTCGTGCGTTTTTTTAGTCGTGCCGTACCGTGTGTTTTTGTAGTCGTGTCATGCCGACGCCGTGCCTTCTTAGAAGATGAAAAGAGAGGCCCATTTAATTTGTAAAGGAGGTGTATCAATATGGAAGACGAAAAATAAGAAAATTTTCCTATCTGAAAGGTGGGAGTTTTTGAACCCGGGAAACAATTGGCCGTTCCGATTACTCAAAAAAATTAATTTCATTGCAAAAATGATGAAAAATAAAAAATGAATTTTTGAATAATAAAAATGAAAATTTTGATTTTTTAATTGATATGTGAAAATTAAATTTTTATAATGAGGGAAAATAAAAATAAATTTATGAATAAAAAAATGAGGAAAATAAAAATAAATTTATGAATAAATTTTAATTTATAAATAATAAATCAAAAAACATTTTTATTAAATAAATTGAGTTTCCAAATTCCATAATAAGGAAAAACAATAGGGAAATTAAAAATGAATTTATGAATAACAAAAATGAAAAAAGTTAGGGGGAAAAGTTTAAATTTTGATAAAAAAAAATATTACTTTTGGAATTTTGACTTAATAAGTCAAAAATACATTTTTATAAAATATATTTAATTTTATTTTAAAAATGAGGGAAAATAAAAAAATGATTTTTTGAATAATAAAAATGAAAATTTTGATTTTTGAATTGATAGGTCAACATTGAATTTTTGTAATTACATATTATGTATAAAATGTTGATTATATTATGCGCTAGCCACACGATCGCAACACAATTATGACGATCTACACTGTTCACTTTGTTTGTCTTGCTATTTTAATCACTCTCGCCAAATTTGAAGTTCATCGGGTATTGAAAGCCCTTTCATCGGGGGCGTTGATTCATTATTAACCGACAATTTGTCTCCTTCGATCAAGTACGTAACGATAGTTAAATCACTTCATTTTTTGCATGGAGGATATAATCACTCCCACTTACAATCTAGACGGTTCTGATTCGAAAAAAAACTGCTCTGATGGGCGTCGAGTCATGCATTATAGGACATTATTGCTCTTAGATGCACCGAATGTGATCCGATCCGGTGGTTGCCGACATTTGATCGCCACCGTTTTTGGCGAAAGTGATAGAATTGATAAGATATGAAATCGTAACGGTTTAGATCGAACATTCGAGAAATCGAGTCTGCACCTGCCTTTTAATCCTATGCATCGAACTTACTTAGTTATGAACCAAGCTATTATGCTATAGGATAATGTACGTTAGCCACATGATCGCAACACAATTATGACGATCCAAACCGTTCACTTTGTTTGTATTGTTGTTTTAATCACTCTCGCCAAATTTGAAGTCTATCGGGTATTGAAAACTCTTTCATCGGGACGTTGATTCATTACAAACAAAAAATTTGTCTCCTTCGATCAAGTACCCTAATGATAATTAATTTACTTCATTTTTTGCATGGAGGGTATAATCACTACCATGTAAAACATAGAAGGTTCTGATTCGAAGAAAAATACTCTGACGACCCTCGAGTAGTACAATTTTACGACAATTTTACAGTTAGGTGCATAGGTATATAGTGTGACATATGCACTAAATTTGTTACGGCAATTTTACTGTTGGCGCTTGTTTCCAATTCTCCAATTTTCGTTTGGCGCTTGTTTTCAATTATTGACCGACAAAAAGACAACACTAGCATTAATGGGTATCAACAATAACATTTTATATTTTATTTTAGACTTTAGGGTTGAAATTGCTTTTCTCCTTCCTTTTGCTTCCAAATCTTTCTTTCGTCAATCGGTCAATCCCTCCATAAACCAAATTCCCAAAATCCCAAAATCAAATCCCCGAATCTCCTCCCTTCCTCGCCGACTCCGCCACCACGTCTGACATAGCAGCTGGCCGATGATTTTCTCCAGGGAAGTGATGATGGAGGTACTGTTGGTCTCTCTATATCTCTCTCGGTTCCGATTCTTTCATTCTTATGTTTCAATTTCTTTAATCAAATCATTTGTTTTAATTAGATTTCAGGTATCAAGATGCGATTATTTTAGAATCTACTTTTTGTTAGATTTTGTATCAGTAATTTTACTCGTTCTATACTGTTTTTTGTGTTTGCCTATACGAGATCTTGAACTGCGATTGCTACGATTTATGTTCTCGAACTGGGTTCGATTCAATTGTGATTTATGTGAACCATTTGATTTAGAATCAGATGATTCCTGTACTTATACGAGTTTTTTTTTTTTCTGTCTTGTTCCAATAATGTTGGTTAAGAGTGGCCTCAAAGAAAGATTTAAAAAAGCACTTTTTTATTTCTATATTGAGTAAATTTGGTTGATTCTGATATAGATCTATGTTCTTTAATTTTTATTGCAGAAGTTTATTTTGAAATTGGATTTACATGATGATAAAGACAAGAGGAAGGCAGTCAAGATAGTCCTTTGCCTGGATCAAAGAGGTAGGTTGTGTAGGTTCTTTTGGCATTTCTCTATTAAGAGCTACGTATTGATTTTGAATTTCAAAGAAATTTCTAAATGACCATTTCTGTAACTCACTTTTTCTCCTTGTTATTGTTTCTGATTCGGTGTATGAGAATGATTGGAATAGGTTTTGGCTATAGAAAATTTCCTTAATAAGCTGGGTAGTGTTGTCTGTGTTATTTTCCTCCCACTGTTTCTGCTCACTGTATGCTTCAAATAATTTCATTATCAAGCTTGGTTCTTATGAGCATGTCAAGTTTACCTCCGTTAGTGCGTTACAAACAATTCCTCCACCCAAGCATTTGTGCAGTTATGTAGGCAATTTACTCTTCCATCTTGTCAGCCACCAATTGATAAGTTCTATGCTTGGACCTCATAGTTGTATCACTTATGTTTCGAAAGCCCACGGAATAGGTAGTACAATATATATATGTCAAAATACACTGCGTTTCAATTTGTTAGCATGTATGTTTGGAACTAATTTTGGCATTAACTATTTGACGGGGTTGTTGCAATGCCATATCCTTCCTGCTAATTTTCACACCCATTTATCTGAAATTCTTCATACAACAAACGAGTTCCATAATACGATTTCCAACCAATGGGTTATACCAAACGTGCGAAGCACGGCGTTACCACCTAGTTATGGTTTTCCTTGAATTGTTATTTTTTTTTTTCAAAATCTTTATTACTCCATAAAAGGCAATGTATCAATTATCAAACATGACAAAAAATATTTTAAAAGCTTATTTTATTTTTTTTGTCCAAACTCTCTCTCTCTCTCTCTCTCTCAAAATAAAAATATAAAATAAAATAAAATAAATCAATAAAAATTTTGTACCTTCTTATTCCCTCTTGTTTATTTTTTTGTTCATGACTTAATTTTTTTTTAAACTTGATATAAATATATAATTCACTAACACAAGTTACACAACCAAAAAATAATTCTTTTTTATTTTTGTGATTATCAAAAAATACATACAAATAAATTATTTAACATTTTTTTTTTGCCATGTGCCGCGCCCGTGCCGAGCCGCCATGTCGTGCCGTGCCAGGCCAACTTCCGTGCTCATGTTGTGTCGTGCCATGCCCGTCCTACTTCCGTGCCGTGCCGTGTCAGGCCAACTTCCGTGCTCGTGCCCGTGCCGTGCCGTGCTAGAATAAAGTCGTGCCGTGCCGTGCCTCATGCCCCGTTGACGTCGTACCGTGCCTGTGCCGTGCCCGTAGAAGACCGTGTCGAGCCGTGTCACTTGCCACCTTAGCCCGTGCCGTGCCCGCTCATTTCCGTGCCAGTGTCGTGCCGCGTGCCAACTTATATTGTGCCGTTCCGTGCCGTGCTAGGATTTTACCGTGCCTTTGGCGTGCCGTGCCGCCTCCGAACGTGCTGTGCCCGTGCTGGCCCGGCCTGTTTGACACCTCTAGCGGTGACGGAGTCGAAGGCGGCTTTGTAAGCTGGGGGAATCGGAATCGAAATTGAGATTGAGGGTGGGAGTGAGATTGACTTGTGGGTGGGGGTGGGCTTGAGATTGGGGGTGCGGGTGGTGGCCATGGGAGGTGGCTTTGGGAGATAGGTGGTGGAGGTGGGAGGCGGCTATGGGGGATAATGGAAGGTGGCGGGCGGAGGCAATCGTGGGGAGGAGGAGGAGGAGGAGGAGGAGTGGGGATCTCGTTGCAATGGACATGATTTTGGCCAAATTTCTTCACACACAGTACTCGTCAGAATTTCTTCACAGAGTATTAGATCTTGAATAATTTGATAGGGTGCTTTGGGTAAAAAACCAAAAACCAAAAAACCAAAAAACCACTTTTGTCCTTATTCAAATTTTTTTTGCATTCGTTAGTTTCGCGTCAAGATTTTGTGGTTTCTGGATTCCTCTCGGCGAGACGAATCTAACGAGTATAAATTTATGGTCAAACCAAATATTTTTTTAAATAAAGCCGAAATACTTGGATTATTGGCTAATAATCCACCTATTTTGGCTTTATTCAAAAAAATTTGAGTTTTGACCATAATTTTATACTTGTTAGATTCGTCTCGTCGAGAGGAATCCAGAAACCACAAAATCTTGATGCAAAACAAACGAATGCAAAAAAAAATTGAATAAGGACAAAAGTGGTTTTTTGGTTTTTGGTTTTTGGTTTTTTACCCAAAGCACCAATGTCTTATGTGAAGAAGAAGGTCTTCCCCTTTTATACTTTGAGAAAAACTATGGGTACAAAAGAACATGTCCAGAAAACGTATAGAGCTCTCTCGGGGACTCACTTTTGAATCCTATACGAGTGATCTGAACCGTTCATTATTCTTAGAACATTTTTCTGAGAGGCCTCACAAAAAATTCAGCGCTCAATCAGACGGTTATAAGTGCTTGAACGAAAGTCCCACCATTTCAAATAGAAAAAATTTGATTGAAACGGTAGGACTTTGATTCAAGCACTTGTAATTGTCCGATTGAAATTATCCAAAAAAAATTGTCCGATTGAGCTGAAATTTTGTGGCGCCGCTTGGAAAAATGTCCTAAGAATAATAAACGGTTCGGATCACTCGTGTGGGACTCAAAGGTGAGTCCTTAAGAGCGCTCTATACGTTTTATGTGCACTTTCTTCTGTATACATAGCAAGGTCCTAGTTGAAATGGTTGGCGGAAAACCAAAATAATCAACGAGTTCTTAAACTCTGTTTTTTCTTTTGCCATGTAGGACGTGGACCCCACCACTAACCCCAGAGTGCAAAAAGATTGATTTTTGTAATAATTTGAAGTATTTAATAAATTAAATAATAGATTAAGACATTCGTCTAAGTGAAAAGTGAAAATTTATTCATGAGTATTTTTATTTTTATCTAAAATGTGTTGCTCCCTTGTCTTAGATGTCATTATACCCATTAGTTCTTTTTATTTTCTTGAGCGACAAAGTTGCACACTATATTTGTATGTGACTTATAAAAATTCCAAAAAAAAATAAAAATTGAAGCTTCAAAAACAAGAAAATATTTTTACATGCATATTTTAAATCCATTGTATAAATGTGTTTAGCTAAAAAAGAAAAACATTGTTTGAAGAGTTATCTATAATTTCTTGTGAAAAGTAACTTAGAATTTTGGTAAAGTTATGAATATTTAATTCTAAAAAAATTCTACAGGTGTTTTTAGAAGGACCAATGCTTCGATTGTGATTATTAGGCCAAGGATCACGGCTCCACCCAACCTCAAATGCAATCTCCAACCGCCTTTAATTTGGTGAAGAAGTAGTTGAGCATCACTAGTGTAAAGATGCATGGTATTGGGTTGGGGAAAAAGTTTATATGAATTTAAACCGATATACTTAAGAATTTTTTTTATTATTTGCAAAAAAAAAAATTGAAGAATTTAAAACGTATGTATTTAAAAGTTTAAAAATAAATTTAAACCATATGTATATTAAAAGTTTAAAAAATTTAAAAGTTTACAATTGAAGAGTTTAAAAAATAAAATTTAATTTTTTTTCAAGCTTTGTAAAAAAAAAAAAAAACTCATGCATGCATATAAACCGTATGTGTGTGTGTATTAATATATTTTGAAAACACATATAAGTGAAAAACACGTATAACAACTTGATCTCTTGTAACTAATTTTGATTAGGAACACTAATGTTTTTTAAATTGAGTTCACAAGGACATTGATGTCATACATTCATTCTGGGGGGTTAAAATGGGTAATCGAATGGGTTTAGAAGCTGATGTAAGCATTTTCCGTTACCTTCTAACGGAGAGGGGGAAATCTACAGCCGACAACCAAACCAGAGGGGAGGTCAGTGCAATTTTTGAAACGTGAGGGAGGTATCTGTTATTGTTAAAAACGTCAGGGGAGGTAAGTGAAATTTACCCTTGTTATAGTATGGCAACATTACTCCGTTGGTGAAAACACTATTTCTTCTATTTTTTTCAAAAAATATCCATTTGATTTGTGGGTCCTATGGTGAGAGATATATACACAATGAGACATGCTAAATTATAATCATACATGCTAAATTATAATCATAGTAGTATATCTTATATATACATGGCACAACATACAACAATAAGGTAAATATAACATATATTTTATCTCCGAATTAGAGAAGAAAATTTAGAGTTCCATGCCATAACATAAATATACCAATGCATATTGCATGTCATTAGAGATGATCTAATAAGCTAAAAAAATTACACACAGAGGGAATTCGGTGGATTTGTGGCTGGATTTAGGATTTTGGGCATTTCGAGGGACTTGTGGCAGGAAAATAAGAGTACAGCGGGAGGGCTGCTTCAACGTCCGGTTTCGATACCTAAGGGGTCCTAATTTGATAAGCCAATCCAATGGTTGAAATTTTTGAGGTGTCCATACCCTAAAACCACCATACGGTACCATAGTCGTAGGGCTATTTATATTTCAAAAAACATCAATTGCATGGGCCTTTAATATCACAAATTTGTCCTTTTTTAAAACAACCGGTGTAATGATCAAAAGAAGTGATAGTAGCTATTACAACCCTTCTTTTGGAGCTACTCGGTGGAAAACAACCAAAATGAGTCACGATACATGTAAGCTGGCCGTACACGTGAGTTATAACTTATAAAAATAAGGTGCAAATCCAAAGTCCAATGCGTCCCATGAATCAGTGGCGGGTGGAAAAACTCTCTATTTTGTCAGTTTGATGCACCTTGAGAAGTGATTAAGCAAATTAGATTTTCATGAATCTGTAAAAAGTGATTAGTCACATGCATGAATCTGTAAAAAGTTACCCTTGCATTTAATGGCCCAACTAATATCCTCCATCACAAAGGTACATTTCCAAAAGAGATTAAGCAAATTAGATTTTCCAGATTAAGCTAGATTGTAATTTTTCTTTATTTGGTGTTATGGTGTAAGCGTATATATTCCTTTTTCGTGTACACGTTGGCTATGACATAAAGCCAACGCCAGTGTAAGGACCCGTGTTTTCTATAATTTTTTTGGAAATAACATTGGGGAAGTGTGTGAAATGTTATAAAGTGCTTTTGGGGTCAATGTGAAATGAGCATGTACAAAGGGGTGTATTTATTACACATTAGGAACACAAGGGGTTGAGTGTGCAATTAAGGGGCATATATAAAGAGGAGTACATCAGATTTTCACACACAAAAACTTCTCATCCTCTCCCAAAACACACAGTTCCTCTCTCTCCCTCTCTATTCTCTCAACTTCCTCCAAAAACCCACCACAAAATCCACTCTCCACACTCATATAGTTCAAGATTCACCTTCATTTTCATCTTCTACACGTGATTTGGAGTCCGGGCTTCCTTGGAATCACCTTTTTTTTTTTTTTTGAACTCCTCCTTGGAATCACCTTGGAGCAAGCATTTTCGGTTGAGAAGTTTCAAGAACAAGGATTTTTCATTTTCTACGCATATCAAGCTCATTCTTTGAGGTAGGGATTTGATTTCTACTCCTTCTAATGGTATATTGTTGATATGTTGCATAGTTCTTGGCTTGTTCATCCATTCTTCCCCAATCACCTTTGAAAACCTCCATTGAAATGGGTTTTGTTTGATTGAGTTTGGTTTCCACTTAATTGGTTGCTAAATCTACGAATTGGTAGTTGATATACTCTTATTCCATGTTTAGAGCATCTCCTACCCATCTCCAAATCTCCATTTTGGAGAACCAAATTTCCCTTTTAGAGAATCCATGCCCTCCAACCCATCTCCATTTGGGGTCTCCATTTTGGAGACCCAACTCCCATCCTCCATATTTAGAGAATCCCCCACCAAATGGAGACCCATCTCCATTTCTCTCTTTTTACTTAAAATCACCATTTTATCCTTTGGATGTATTGATGACAAATTATAATACCAACCATATCCTTATTTCTTTTCACTTAAAATCACCATTTTTTTGTTCATTTACACTTATCAATTACTCACCCACTAGCCTCCTACCCACCTGTTTAATGTCTTCTTCTTTTTTCATTTACTTTTACTACCCACCATGGTAGGTGTGGAGTAAAACTTGAATTCAATGAATTGCATAAATAGAGGTCTACCATATTACACTATGATTCCCCAGAAGTTCTAAACTGGCATTCTCTCCACAAAAGTCTTCTTCAACCATGAAAACTAGTCCAACATCTACTCAAGCTCAACGTGGCAAAGCTTTCACAATGGAAGAAGATAAAATCCTATGTAGTGCATGGCTTGAAGTTTCACAAGATCCTATAAAGGGTATCAATCAAAAAAAAGGATAGGTTGTGGGAACGCATTATTGTGATTTTTCATGCTCGTAGGCCTAGCCATTACCTTGAAAGGAGAACTCCCAAATCCCTCCAATGTCGCATGTCCAATATATCGAAAGCCATCAATGAATTGATCCTTTCCGCACTGGTTTTTTCATTTGTGCCGCAAAATAGGCTAGTACGTTACTGTTGGAAACACACAAATTGAGCAGGACCTCATGTTCTTCTTCCATTTCTTCATCTAGAAAGCTTAGACTTGGTGGCTTAAATTTGGGGGAATTCTTTTCGGAAAGAAGAGGGTTTTTTTTCTTCTGAAAATGGACGCTTGAAGCTTGCTAGGGGGGGAGGGGGGTGTTTGTTTAAAAGTCTGGCCTGAGAAATGCTCTCAAAAGAGACCAAATGACTCAGAAAAATGGGTGAATTTAGGGGGAATTTCGGGAGGGAAATTTTGGAGGGGATTTTTGGGAGCAAAATTTTGGAGGGAAATTTGGGAGATGAAAAATAGAGAATTGGGGTTGGAGTTGTCCATTCTCTATATTTGCTTTTTGAATAAAATATATTTTTTTGAGTCTCCAAAATGGAGATAGAGTGAGAGATGGGTAGGAGATGCTCTTACTTGGTGTTTGAAACCCCTAATTTGACTTGGGTTGGAACCCCCTTCCATTTGGGAAAAGCTGTTGATCAGGCATTTTTCTGCGAGAAAAATGCATCTTGTACCGGTTGACACAAAAGTGCTCTACCGGTACTAAAACTCACTGGATTCTGTCTACCGGTAGAGCACAAACGGTACATAGCTGAAAAAATGGATTTTTATTCGTTTTGATCCCTTGACCTTCCAATTGACTTGTTTGGTTCCATACTTGGTATATCCTCATCGTGCACTTCATTAATGACCGAAATACCCCTTTCTAGCCTACCTTTGCATGATTGGTTATTTTCTTTGATTTTTCAACTTACACTTGACACCTTTAACATAGGAAACTTTGTATAAACGTGTTGTTGATCAAAATGGGTTATGTCGATATTTTGGACACATGAGGGTTAAAAGTGAATTTTTCTTAAATTGGTGATCTAATACCATGGGTATTCGGAGCCCAAAAATCCGGCAGGGGTGTTCGGGGAGCCCATGAAATCCGGCAGGGGTGTTCGGAGCCCATGAAATCCGACAGAGGGATTAATTCCCTATTAAAGACAAGTGGTTATTTTTGTGAAATGTTTGAAAATGAGGTTCTTTGTGAAAGATGAGATATTTTTGAGAAAAATTGGACACGCAACACATTTGAAAACGGTTAGGAAGGAGATGTTGGATACTTGGTTTCTTTTGGGACTTTTGGGTACATGATTGGACACTTAGGTATTTCTTGGGCACTCGATGCTTGGTGTAGTCATAAATAGCATTCATTTGACTTTTCATTCCTAATCATTGATTTTGCATGCACATTTCATTCTCTATACCCTTTGCATTAGTAGATAAGATTCCTACTGGGCTAGTGAGCTCAACCTATCATTTTCAGGTACTCGGCACGGCATGTGATTGGAATGCTTGGCGTGTGGACGCATATCATGAAGCTCATTTGACATGGAGTTATTTTATCCTCTCCATCGTTAATATATTTTGGGAGATGATCTTGTAACTTTAATTCCTTCAATCTTTTGACAAAACTTGGTTTATGTAATAACTCTTAACTATTCATTACTTATGCATGGGTACGGGTACCTCTTGTAGAAACTCAGTGTACTTTGACTTTGACCTTTCAACGGTGAAATGTATGACTTTTGACTTATCCTACGTGGATTTTATTTGTATTTGGTTTATTAAATTCGAGGGCGTGACAGCCAGTGTCTTGTGCAATCCCTTTCGCTTTGTTTCCCCTCACCTATGTAATTTGGTCCAATTTAATCGCTCTAAATTCCGTTGAATATAATCTGACTTCAAAAAAAGTTAATCATTCGTAGGGATATAAGCATTAAAGTCACAGAACCTTCTAGGAGGGATATAAGCATCAACACCGTGCCATGCGGTCACGGCACGATCACGCTGACATTTTTTCAACGATCGGAGACGTTGAAACAAAAGGAGAAGGGTGCTCGGGGGAATTTTACTTAAGAATTTTGAAAGAACATAAATTTGGAATAGATACTTTAACCAGTAAAAGGAGTAAATTAGCATAATTCCTCACAAAAGTTGAAAAATAAATAAAAGAATAGGCAAGACAAAGGGGACCATGTTATAACCATACAATCCCCAGCTAGCTACCACATACAAAACCCATAACCCTACAAAACACAATCCATGCATGCACACTGAACAGAGCCACTGGTTTCAAAATATGGGTAATTTTTTAGGTAAATTTTATTGGTACTTAACATTTTCCATAATACAAGATGAAAGGAATAATTATTCAATAGTTTTGGAGAACAGTTACGTGGTGGTCCAAAACATTCTAACACCGCATTTTTATATAGGGTCGACCACTTTAATAGTGGTCTCTATGGAAATCTGTGTTTTACCAAAAGGATTCGAGGTTAAATAATCTGTAAATTTCTGTTCTTTTCCGGATAGAAAGTTAACAGTGAGAAACTTGGGATGACAAAAGGACTTCTTTTTTTTTCTTTTTTTTTTTCAGATAAAAAAAAGGGACTTTTTTTTGGGTAAATTACAAAAGGACTTCTCGGCATGTGAATCTCAATTATTGTCTATCTCAACACAACAGTCAATGATTTCGATTTTAAAATGATTTTTTCCTCTTTTGGAAGAGTTGTTCAACAGATCTTACCATTAAAAGGACATTGAATGACCAAAATTACACGGAATGCTCTTGGCAGTCTAACCCTAAGTCATAATTCGTGTGCGAGTGCGTGAGCAAGAGCGGGACCGTGAAGCGTCTTTAAAACTCATCCCAACCTACTAAAATTCACAAGTGCGAGAATTGAAAACAAAAGTTTTAGATATTTTGAAAGATTATGTGACTAAGGTCCAAACTCACAAAACAAGAAGCCTCCTTTTCAAAAATGGAATCAAAGAAGCCTTGATTCAAACAAAACCAAGCCCAAAACAAACAATCTGGACAAATTTCCATAACGGAAGAAATTGGGCAAGATTAGCCACTTGAATAAGTGCCATGTGGGAAAATAATCAGTTCACCACTTTAATTTTGTCAATTTGATTGCCCTTGAATGTTTAGGTTTTAATTGTTGACCTTTCTAGTACTAGTATTATGTATCCGTTGAGATTGACAAATCTTCTGCATGCCTTCTAGATATTAGATGAGGTGCTTATTTATTTTATTAACGACAAAACTTCATACCCGTGCTAAATGGATTTGGTGTATCCGTTGGGATGCACAGCAGATGTTGTGCACCATCTGAGTTGTCCATTGCTCGGATGGACAGCCCAGATTTCATCTTGCACACACGACAGGAAACGGTTCGAATGCAAAGTGCCAAGGTGAAATCTAGGCCGTCCATCTGAGTAACGGACGGCTCGAATGGTGCACAACTTCCGTTGTGCATCCCATGCACAGCAACAACCCCATGTCCGTGCTAAATACAAGTATTGTCTTGTGAAATAAATTAAAAATCATGTATATAATAAAACAGAGTGATTTTGCACAAAATGTCTAGGCATACAAACACGTTATGTCCCTAACCATCCAATCCTATTTTGTTTTTACTACCTCCAAACGTTTCAGGTTCAAAACCTCTCAATAGCTATCAACCCCCTTTGGGCCCCTTCATATAGAGAAAATTTTTAATCAGGCTCTCTGGAAGTTGGCGGTGGGATTGGACTTCTAAAATTAGTCGCGATGCGTATAAGCGCTAGCCGCACATCTGAATACTTACAAAAATAAGAAAGTGGAAGTCCAAAGTTGTCCAACGCGTCCCATGAATCAGTGGCGTGTGGAAGATATGAAGGTCTTTATTTTGTCAATTTGATGCACCTTTAATTGTTTATTTTTTACTTTTGAGTTTTGACTCTTTGATAGGAATACCATTAGAAGCATCTTATGTATCCGTTTGAGATTGGCCTTTAGATGTCATTTATACACTGTCATGGTCTCTCCCAATCTTTTTTTACCATTGATTTCCCTATGGATACAATATTTACTTTTTAGTATAACTTAGATGTCCAAATCAGTTAAGTAGATCTGGAATAATTTGATAGAACAACTCTACCGTCTACTGATGACGGCCCTAATTGATATTTTGATGTCAAGGTCCGGGCAAGGCTATGCTTTTTTTATGCCAAGTACATTGTATGGGTTTACATGACATAGTATAATACTCGGATCCATTTGCATTGTTTATTATTGTAGGTCCTCCGAGACCCACATCGACTATTAAGCTTTTTTGCATGATTTCATATTATGTCTTCACGGTTGAAATTTAATTGACAACTGACCAATTTCATTTTTTTTTACCGTGAAAGGTGTTAGAAATTACGTCTCCCACTTCTATTTTATATGGTATAAAAAATAAAAGACCATAAATCGCCATAAAAAATACAAAACAAAAGACCTACAACGTCCTACAACTATAAATTTGTCCCTCCAAAACGCGAAGAGTAATTGGACTAGCAAAGTGCATTCTGATTTCTGAACAATGTATAGTCTTTCTTTTTTCATTCATAAATTTGGCCACGTAAATTCAAAGTGACAAATTTATTAGAGAAAAATACCGTATATTGATCAAGAGTTGAAGCTCATACCTCTAACATATAAAACCAAAGTGTACTTCGCAATCTTATTTCAGGTCCAAACCAACTTCCTTAGTGTTTGGTTGGTCATGGAATAAGGATAGATAGAATAAGACCATCTAACAATGTCATATGTTTAGTGGTCCCAAGTCTTTGCGGGAGTGACTCCATGATTATAGTTCAGTGGTAACAAAACTGAAAGAAATTTTGCAGAGCACGGTCTGTATAACATAAATATATTTATTCTAGTTGAGAATATATTGGGCTGCGTTTATTTTAATTTGTTGAGCTATATAATCTATGTACTCACAAATTTAACTGAATTTCCATTCATTTTAACTATGTTATGAATGATTCAGTGCCGCAAATATTAAATAAGAATTAAATTTGATGTAAAAATAAGAAAATTTTAGTGCATTTTTTAGGTTCAGGGGTTTCGCTTGAACCCCTCAACCCACAGTGCAGCGGCTCCTGCAACTCTGTTAATCGCAACCAAATGTCAAAATATGCCATGATATCAAGATTCAAGCACATGATAGAAACATTCTAACAAAGTAGCAGGAGAGAAAATGAGCATAAATACATCAATGTAAATCAAGAATTAAAGAATGTATATAGGCATAGCATATGGGACGGTGAAATTACATAAATCCTACAAACAAAATTTCAGAAACAGACTCTATCACTTGCACACAATATTCTGGAGCGATTTTGTGGTGGTATTTATCTCCATAGTACAGTCCATGTCGACAGCCTTCTTCTTCTTGAAAATCAACATCAGCTCCACTTTCCCATTCAATTTCGATTGGCTGCTCAGAGGAATAATCCCAGAAGAACTATTTGAACTTACAGGAAAGGCAAGGTCAAATGGAATGACAAACTTTTTGGTTCTACGGAATTGGGCTTTCGATTTGGGAATAATAGCGCTTCCAATTAACTGGTGTTTCGCCGGAGTAGAAATTGATGGTGGTGCTGTCGTATTTGTAGGGTCCGAAATTGGTGTTCTTGATCCCGAGTGTAACGTTGGTTTGCAGGGTGAAGGAAGTGTTGGCTGCTACTGGGATGTCAAAGTTGTCGAAGGCAGCGGACCTGACACGGAACTTGGGGTTCCGGACTTTCATAACTGTCATGGAGAAGAGGAGTATGATTCCGGTCTGGAAAATGACGAAGGCTACGCCGTAGAGTAGCCACTTCTTGTGCTTTTGGCGGCGGAGCTCTTTGGACTGCTCGGTTGTGGTGGCAGTCTCTACGTCGTGTTTGGACCGGGGATTGGAAGATTGCGGTGGCATCGGGTGGACTTGTTGATCGTTCTCTGCCATCTAGAGAGAGAGAGAGGGAGAAGAAAGAGTTTTGCTTGATGAATTGTTTAGTTTAGTACTTGGGAGATGGATGTTTGAGTTGTGAAGTACTTGAGAAGATGGCAGTGCCGGTTTATTTTATACACAAAACGAATATATGGAGACGTGTGATTCTAGAAGGTCATATAAAGCACTCTGGTGGGGGTGGTAGCGAAATAATTTTGATGCGCGTTTATTTGAGTAAAAATTGACAATTGACCAATTCGAACCTCCTGTGGGACCCCTGTGCATTACCTCCAGGTGGGGCCTCTATTCGTCAATTTGTCATTTCGAAGAGGAAAAGTGCAGGAAACAAGAAAAGAAACCAAGAAAAAAACATGAAAGTGAATCGGACGGCTGAGATCCGTTTGGTGCGTTGTTTAAAAAATCAAGAAAAAGAAGGAAAGTGCATCGGACGGCAGAGATTCATTCGGGTTTTTTTTTTCTTGGTTTCTTTTCCTGTATTGTACTATCTCTTTGGAAAGGGGTTTGGATTGTCCAAAACTTGTACTGGACGAAACAATTCAAATCTAGACTACACATGGACGCTGCTACCCGGACAGAAAGAAGGGTACAGAAAATGTACACAGCGTGTTCGGGGACCCACTTTTGGGTCTCACACGAGTGATCCGAACCGTTCATTGTTCTTAAAACATTTTTCCGAGGGTGCCCACAAAAAATCAGCTCAATCGGACGGTTAGAAGTGTTTGAACCAAAGTCCCACCGTTTCTTGGAAAAATGTTTTTAGAACAATGAACAGTTCGGATCACTCGTGTGAGACCCAAAAGTGGGCCCCAAACGCGCTGTGTACATTTTCTGTACCCCTAGATTTAATCAATCTCTTATCGTTAGGAGTATTAAGCAACTCCGGACAATTAATTATAGCAACGATCTAAACTTGGACTGTCCTGTCTAGTCCAAATTAAAGACCGCGAAGGATCCAATTCTTTTGAAGTTAATTATTTAGTGACAAAAGGAAAAAGGTTTCCACTGCTGCTTATAGGATGGTTATCTTCCACTTCTTGACAAAATAAGATTATCTAAACGCAAGCAAGACAAACAACAAACCAAAAGGAACAAACAAAAAGAACCCCAAAAGTAAATTAGACTCTTCTTGCTCAAGCATATATCATGTGGATAAAGAAAATGGGATGCGTGATCATGAGGAGTTCGCAATTCGGAGGATTAAAAAAGGCAGTAAGTGGGTATGGTCTTCACATTTTCCTTTTTAGCTCACTTTACTAAAAAAAAAAAGTTTTTAATTTGGTGTAAATTTTTTTTGAACGGAAGTACTTTTTTTTCCGAAAATTACATGTTTTTCGGTAGGGGTATTATGCTTTGGGACGGAAGAAGTATGAGTTATATAAACAGTTTAAATTACCAAAATGGCCTCGAAAGTCGAAAGGATCCGCCAAGCCACCCCCAGTAAATTACTAGTAAAATTGTAAAGGAAGAGTGAACTACATATAGCCGATAGTCCAGTCAAAGCAAAACCTGAACAGTAAATTACTAGTAAAATTATAGAGGACGGGTGAAGTGGTGAAATAGACTCGAAAGGATCCGGCAAGTCGCCCCAGTCGAGAGTCTAGTCGAAGTAAAACCTGAACACTTAGATCAAAAATAAAAATAAAAAAAGAAGAAGAAAGTAAACTTGAACTCCAAACATAGGATCAAAGAGTACAAAAGTAAGATGTTGCAATGAAATTATGAAACACACATATTAAAAAAAAAAAAAAAGAACCTACTCAACATGAAATCAAACCTCAAACAAACACACACCATTATATTAACATCCATAAGCACACTTGCCGCAATGCAAATTCTCAATCTTCTTGGTCTTGATATTAACATCCATATAACAATTCATTTCCGCAGATTTCTTCTTCTTAATCACCTTCAACAAATACACCTTCCCTTTCAACGTACCCTGACTAGTCAACCTCAATTTCCCCAAGTCAAAATTATATCTCAGGTCATAATTCTCCGGTAGTACGTTTTTGGTACTCAAACTCACGCGAACATCCACTCTCTTCGTCGATCGAGCCTTCGCTTTCCCTTTACCAATAACAGCTCTACCAACAGGAAGTCCTCCGAAAGATACGGTAGCAGTGGAGTTGTCGAACTCGAATTTACCGAAATTGGTATTTTTGATGGTGACTTGGGCGTTTAACTTCATGGTGAAATAAGGAGTGGTGGAGTAGTTGGTGGTGAGAGTTTGGACAGAAACCGAGCCGAATCGGAATTTTGGGGTCCAGACGCGCATGAAAGTCTTGACGAAGATGAGAATGATTGCTGTGTGGAGAATGACTCCGATCGCTATGTATAGCAGGCATCTGCTGGTTTTGTTCATTGCGTCTCTGTTGAGTTGAGTTGGAATGGGGAGGAGAGTGGAGGGGGAGGGAAAGAAGTTTGTGTAGGAAGGGCCCTAGTAGATAGGAGACTCGTGATCATTTTTTACTATCATCTAGTGCTCCTTTTTAGCGCACTTGCCAAAATCAAGAAGGGCAATGAGGGAAAAATATTCAATGCCAAACGGATACCACATGGTGTCCACTCGCATACTCTAAAAATGCAACGGACGGCCTAGATTAAAAGACACTTAAATTGATGATTTTGGACTTTAAACTAAAGTGAAATGCAAACGTCCCCTTAACGGCTCGTTATCGTTTGATAGACAAGACGCTTTCATAGTAGTCAGTGGTACTTTTTTTTTTTTTTTTGGGTAAATGTCAGTGCTGTTTTTCGGGAGTTTGTTCCCGTGTTCTTATTAATGTCCTGATCTCTGTGATTTGATCATCTAGATCTACTATTTAATGACAATGATTGTGACTTGGAATAAAAAAGAAGAAAACTAACGTGAAACGAATAATAGAATTAGAAGCTTCTATTATCTTTAAGTGTGAGGGCATGAGCAAGGCGAGACGACCCATTCTCTCCAACTGCGGCCATTAAGGCTTCTCTCATCACCATAACCTGCTCTCTCACCGCTCTGGCTTTATCCGAGTCCATTAACTCTCTCACTCGCTTCTCTAACTCGGTTGACCTCACAAACCCATCTTCTGACCCGTCCAACACCAGAGCCAACTTCATTTCCTCCACTATGACCACCCTATTCAGCCTTTGTTCCACGAACAATGGCCACGCCAACATGGGCACACCTCCACGCATCGCTTCCTGAACCAAGCTCCACCCGCAGTGAGTCACAAACCCGCCCACCGAGGCGTGACTCAGTACGGCCCCTTGTGGACACCATGACTTCACCACGAGACCCCCTATCTTTGGTTCTGTCCATGAAACCTTCTGGCAGCAGAGCATCCAATTCTGGCTTCGATGGGGCTAAAATATGCTTAGCCTGGTCCTCCATGGGCGGATTGCGCACCACCCATAAAAACCTGTAGCCACTATTCTCTAACCCAATTGCAATCTCCTTTAACTGCTCTGCTTTAAATAACCCCCTACTACCAAAGCAGAGAAATACAACGCTTCGACTCGGCTGTGAATCAAGCCAACTCAAACACTCGTTATCATCACAACCACCACCATCAACAATTAAAGGCCAACAATAAACAGGAGGAGTACGACCATTTGGGACGCAGAGTCCATCTGATATCACTTGAATGACTCTAGGGTGAATAGCTTCAAATGAGTTCACGATTGTACCTGCCGGCATTTAGAAAGTTTCTATACACCCTAGTGTTCCGATCCAAAAGAGTTTTAGGGATGTCAGAGATAGGGATAGGTGGTACACCATGGAACTCTATATGGGTGATTTCCAGATCTTTTATGCTTTTGGTAGTGGTTTCATGAATGGCTGTGAAATACAGGAATTGAGAGAGACTACATGCGTTCGATGCATAGAAGAAGAAGTATGCGGGTATGTTAAGGCTAGAAGAGACTTCGACAGCGACCGTGCAAAAGAAGTCGATGACAAGAGCCCCGGAGACTTCTATTTTGGGAGAGGGTTTGAAGGGCTTGATGGAGATAACGGTTTTTGAGTCGAGGGACTAGGAATGCGAGATCTTCGAACCGAGAGGGGGAGTCAGAGGGTAGAGTGAGGGGAGGGAGGTGGTGGAAAGTGATGGCAGGAGTGGTGGACGAGACGCGACTGATGTGTGTGGCGGTGGAGTTATCTGGTTTGGTGGTGGTGGTGATGAGAATTACAACAGAAAAGGAAGGGTGGTGGGTGACTGTGAGCTTGGCTAGCTCCACCAGGGGAATCAGGTGGCTCACTCCTACACTCGGATAGAAAACAAATGTGTCTTCCATATTACTATATGCTAGAGATGAGAAGTGAGATACAAACAGCAGATCTACCTTGCTCTTTCTGTCCCTGAGATCTTATATGTGTGAGCTCTTGTTGACTGTTTGGTATGTCGTTTTCGTACCAAAAATATAATTTATAAAACTTGGAGTTAACTACTACTCCGTAGAATAGTTATTAAGACCGAGATCGTCCACAGGGAGTAAAAAGCTAAGTTGCTGCAGTTCCAATTGATTTCTAATTTAATTCGGAAACAAAATGGATGGTTGGATTTGATTTGATTAAACTAATGATTAAGCTAAAATTTAAACAAGAAGCGATTGCGATTTGAAAACAAGTGAGAGAAGGGACTAGGGTTTCCGATTCAACCTCCCCTCATAATATAATTATGCGAAATCTAGAGTTTCATTCAACTAATAACTAGACCACCGTAGGGTAGCAAATCCTATCGATAATCCCCAAAAATATAATCAAGACTCGTACTCCGTATAGACTATCTCAACACGGCACGGATCGTCTCACCGGACTTAACGGGCGGCACGATCCGTCTCACGTCGTATAGTCTATCTCAGAAACTATCCTGAAACATTAATAACCATTGTATGACGGTATTTAATAATGCGCATATAAATACGGTATGAAAATTAGAAGAATAAAAACTTCATAAAAATTATGAATTAACCGTGTCATACAATCAAAAGTTGAATATGAAACTCCAAAAATCTAAACAATTATATTACTTGGAGAGGCATCCTCGTTACCCTAGTCGAATAATTTAGCCACTCATGGAGTTAGAACAAATAAACATGAAATAAATAAACTCCATTGAAACTGACTTAAAGCAAAACAAAGGAATGAAATATTAAACCCCAAAGCCGTAGTCTTGAAATTCTGAAGTCGAACTTAAGCCGCAGCAGCGTGGGTTCTGTGATATTGCTCCGTAATCTTCCTCTGTTTGCGCTAGCCCCGAGATCTTGCGCCGCTGCGTCTACTGCTATGATGCGTGAAAAAGTGATCCCAAACCCTTACTCCCCTTCTGCTTTTATAACCCTGCCCGTCGTGCTCTCCAAGTCAGCCCAACATTCTCCCGAAAACAATCCTTGGTGGGCCACGTTTTTTAGCATATTCCGAGAGTTCATATTTAAGGGATCCAAGATCAATTCCTTTTCTTTCTATATCTTGGTTACACTGCAAGAATTCTACTTCAATTCTAAATGGGATATGGGCCCACCATAAACAGATGCAAATCATGGGTTCTTTAAGTCCATTTTTCTTCCCATGCAACGGCCAAACTGCGGGCCACTTTCTTGACCTTTGTACTGGACTAATTTTTGTTTACCATGTGCTTTGCTTTGACGTCAAATAAAATCCGTTTTCGCGCTTAATATTATTCACGTGTTCCGCAAGCCCTGAAACGAGAAAAACGAGTATCAACCTCCATGTAATACAATAAACGGGCATAACAATAATAAATTAGGGGCCGCCAATGGGCACATTTGCGCTCCTATCACTGTTAGTTTAGAGCGATTGTCAGTTGTCACAAGAAAGATTTCCCTTGAAAAGCAGTGGTGGGAACTTTTTCAGTTTTTGAAAAGTTAAACTTTGGAAAACAGGAAAATAGAAACCCACTGTATTGATTGCCTTAATACAGCTAGAGATGAAAAACAGGAAAACAGAAACCATTTGTATGGATTCCTTAAGACAGCTAGAGATGGAAAACAGGAAAACAGAAACCCATTTGTATTGATTCCCTTAGACAGCTAGAGACACGGCACACACGTGTGCGCGCCCACACACACACACACACAGATCCATGGTAACGTAATGGGATAGATGTAAAGGAGAAGTACCAAAAGAAGTTCATATCAAAACACCCATGATTTACTACTAATTGATTTTCCAACTGAAAAAGCCAAAGGTAAAATATAAGCCCACATACACAAACAAAACCCTATATCGTCGAAATAAACAAAATCCACCATGGGAATGAATTTAACAAGTCAATTCGGTGGCTTTTATGTTAAACAAATGTCCTGGAGGCCATTGTGAGTGTAAATTTTCCAACAGAGAACTGATGGAATATAAACCCAAAATGATAGCAGAACAATACCTTGAGACCCTATCCAAGGCCTCTCACGTACTGGTCAAGCGTTGAATCAAAAAGTTCACATCTGCACCAGCAAGTACAAGCTTGCTTCAATAAAATAATGAGTCCATTTAAATATTTATACTTGGTTGTATTCGCCCATAAATGATTCTGTGAAGAAAATCTCCGAAGTGGCAAGGAGCCATAAGTGCATCATATACAGCATCTCAATGGGGGAAGAACTATTCACTCACCTGATTGGAGTTCCTGGAGTATACAGTGGATTCTTGACAACATACTCAACATAGAGATTGTAAATGTACTTCAAGGATTCCCTTAGATCACCGGTTCGCGGATGAGTAACAAGGATGATCTGCAGACAATATAAACAAATTAAAAGGGGAAACCTGTGCGGTGGCGTAAATAATAAATCTTCTGTCCTGTATTTAGAGACATTAGATTGATCAAATCACATAAAGGAGATGAAATTACCAATAAAACTATGCCATTAAACTATTCACGCTCATCCGTATCAAAGGTGAAAACAGATATATACTCGTGATCCCAAAACGTTGGCTTTTACTACATCAGAATACAAACATATCGCTTTTTACCAAAAAAATCATATAAACACAGGTAGGTCCGACATACAAACTTTGGGTCATCCTAGAAAGTGCCTCAAGGGCAAACAGAGCTATCTTCTTCTACTTGACAGGTTGTCATCAATATATTCACTCTTCCTTAGTTTGGGGGAATTCGTTCCAATAAAGCCTCAAATAAGTTTGATAAAAGGTGAAAGGGCAGAGACTGGATTAATGAATTTAGTAAAACCATGCTTCAACTGCAGTCATTGTGACCCTTGCTTTCTCTTCTTAGGCATTGTTACCCATCCATACTGTTCTCTATTGTCTCTTCTCTCCTTTATGCTCTAGGAAGGATCTCTTCGTTAGTCTTTTGTCATTTTCTATTTTACTTGCTGGTCTCTTATGCAGAAAGCTGAAGCTCGTTTGGGACATTAAACATCTTAACTATATATGCAGTTCATTAGTTAATCTTAGGTCCTTAAGTCAATCAGTGTAGTTCAGTAGTTCCTCATCTTACTATAAAACTATAGTTTGAAATCAGCTTTACTAGATTTATAAGGGAAAGAAATAAGTTTAGTCACTAGAACCTTAGCGATCTGAAATCCAGATATAGCACCAACAAGAAATACTACTATATCACCATTCCATAAACACCAGCCTAAAAATCGCTCTCATTCTTAGACTCCAATGCCTAGGGAAGAAATAAATAAAGCCAAACAAGTGAATATTTAAAAGAAATTAGAAACCATACCATATGTGACGAAAGCCCAAAGTAACGTGGATCATTCAGCATAGTGTTCTTTAAAACTATCAGAATTCTGAACTCACTAATGTTAATGAAAACTTCTCCATTCGAAGTATAGTGCACTGTTAAAACTCGAAACAGGAACACTACAGCACAAGAAACACTACTGCAGAGGCACTAAGTTGTCATGTTCAACAAGGATATTCTGAATGAGCTAAAGCCTTTATGGCTTTATCCCATTAAACCACTGTCCGAGGCATTCAGGGGGTGCCAAGCTCCCTTGCACTGAGTACATCAGGAAAGGATTCGTAGGAGCAAAATTTCAAAGACTTTGATTATATAAATGCTTCATGTGATAGTCAAATCCATATTAGATGAAACATTAAATACTCCAAAATGGAAATCTCTCGATAAAGAGCACATTACAGTTTGACTCTAATTTCAGATTTTACTTTTCCATGTTTGCACTAGCAAGATAAGACATCACTGACCTTTATCCCAGATGGACTCTCCATAAAACTAAGTTTGTAAGTATTCGTACGAAAACTGTGAAATGAACACCCCTGTCCAGGTAACTGAGGCACCCCAAGATTTCCTTTGTCCACACTGCCCAAAAGAATAAACATTGCTTATCTAATAAACATTGCACAGCATTGTGGTACCAATGGAAAAAAGGCTCCAGATCCTATCAAGTTACGAAAACAACTGAAGTAGGAGACTTCACTCTTAATCTAGCAAATCTAGCAAATTTAGTCACGAAATGTTTAATCCATTTCCAAACAAAGTACTGATATAGAGAACACTTGCAATTTGAAGTACAGATATAGAGCAACCTATGCGACCAAAATCTAGATGATGAAGACAGTTTGGGCAGTGCATGAAACCTTCGATTTTCCGTTACAGAAAGGGATCATGTGTACCACATTAGGCATTGAACCAAGTGCAGTATGTCCAATAACATTCTTTCAATTTGTGCTAAGTGTTATCAATGGTAATGAATCCAGTTTATTTTAATTCGTGCATCCAATCACAATTATTTTGTTTATAAACCCGAGCTCCCACCAGTCACGTTGCCACTCCGTCATCTGGAACACCCTACCACATCCATTTTGCTCAAGCTTTTGCTTACGAGGAGGGTGGCTTTTAGTTGTTGAAAAAATCGGTCAAACCATCAAACACACAATGCGAAGAATAAACAACAATAGAAAACAAGAATGCGAGACACATAGATTTTTATGTGGTTCCCATTTGTGTAGTTGGGTATATCCACAGCTCATACCAGTTTTCACTAGGCACCGAATGAAGAGAGTACAAGTAACATCGGCTGCAGTGTATAGCGTATAGCAACTGTTTATAATCTAGGGTTTATATCACCAATGAGTGAATTTTACTTATAACCCTCAAACTATGCACACTTTTTCTATATCGTCCTAAAACTAAAAAAATCACCTATGTCGTCCTCCAACTATTCAATTTCATCCAATTGGGTCCAATTGCTGACTTCTGTTAAGAGTGTCGACAGAAAGTTGTACATGTGCACCTCATATGACCTCCTAGAGGGGCAGAATTGCCATTTCCAGTCATCTTTGTCCTCCACTATAGAATTGGCCCCTGTTTTCCTCCAATTTCCTTAGATCTAACCTAACCCAGTAGTAACATAAAGGGGAAACCAAAAACAGTGTAAGGTAAAATCCCTCCCTCCCTCCCTCCCTCCCTCCCTCTCTCTCTCTCTCTCTCTCTCTCTCTCTCTCTCTCTCTCCAAGAAAAAACCAGGTCTCCGTTCTAATTTCTCTCTCTCTCCCCTGTTGTTTCCATGCCTTTTTCTTCCCCTAGCTCTGGTATGAATGTCCTTAAGGTTTGCAGAATTAGTCAGAGCTCCGCGAATCAAAGTGCTGGTCGTGCCGGGAGAACCGAACTGGGAAGGTGTTAGACTTTATTCGGAATGTGATTTTGAATTGATGTCCCCTCATAAGGAACCTGAGATTCGTTGGGTTCATCTGGGTGTGGCAGTTTTAAGGATTCTTGCTGTGGGCACAACCGATTTACGGAGTTTTGATTTTATCGATGCTTCTAATGCAATAGCTATGGACATGGCCATTAGAAATCTTATCCAGTTAGGAGTTGTTTTAATGAAGAATGATGTGTTCGAATAGACAAAGGACGGGCTGAAATTGGTTAGATTGGGTATTGAACCTTGGGAAAAATTATTCTTGAATGCTTCGAGCACCGCTTGGGTAAAGAGGGCTTTGTTCTGGCTGCTGTTATTGCAAATGCCACTAGCATATTTTGCAGAGCACCACTTGACATCGACGGCTTCTCCTCCTCCGTCGTTACTTTCCTCCTCTTTTCTTCTCCGCCCTCCATGGAGCACAGAAATTGTTTGTTAGGGTTGGACCTAGGAGGCGATGTGAATCAAACAATAGATAATTGTTCCTTTGTCTTCTAACCATTTGGGTTTACTTTCTTCTTCCTTGATTTGGTTTAACTCAGGAGTAATGCTACAATGTGCCCTTCTCAATATGAGATTTTGTGACTCAAAATATGAGATTTTGTGATTCTAAATATGAGATTTTGTGGCTGGAGATATGAAGTGCATATGGTATGCTCACTCATATGAATAGTCACAAAATCTCATATATTTCCAGAAAATCTCATATTTGGAGCCACACAATCTCATATTTGGACCCACACAATCTCATATTTGGACCCATGCGGATTGCTACAGTACCGCTACAGTGCCACGATCTCATATTTGGAGCCACAAAATCTCATATATTTCCAGAAAATCTCATATTTGGTGCCACAAAATCTCATATTTTGAGTCACAAAATCTCATATTTGGTGCCACAAAATCTCATATTTTGTGCCACAAAATCTCATATTTGGAGCCACAAAATCTCATATTTCGGCCGTCGGGTGCATACCATATTTGGAGCCACAAAATCTCATATTCTCTCATATTTGGTGCCACAAAATCTCATATGGGGGGGTGCACATTGTAGCTTGACCCTTAACTCAGGGGTTGCTTTCGGGGAGGAGAATGGACTGGGAATGGCATTTCTGCCCTTTCATTTGTCTTGACCAAGTCATGTGCTAGGCACATGGCAACTTTCCGTCCACGCTACTAACAGAAGTTAGCAATTGGACCCAATTGGATGAAATTGAATAGTTGGAGGATGACATGGGTGATTTTTTTAGTTTGAGGACGATATAGAAAAAGTGTGCATAGTTTGAGGGTTATAAGTAAAATTCACTCTATCACCAATTATCGTAATAACTTTATCTAGGCCATCCTGGATTGTCAACAAATTGCGACCCAAATCGAATCATTTGTGGGCATCAGACTAGAGTTGTGCTCGCTTCTTACCACTTGAGCTAACCCGGTACCCAATATTTGGTTTGTGTAACATTGCAAAAACTCAGTCGCAGTTACAAAACACAATTTCTGTGAACACAAAAAACTCGGATGAGAAGAGCAAACCTAGTGGGATCCATTTTGGCAGTGAAGGATTTAAGGGAGAAAAGGAGACCAAACATGAGCTTGTGATCCTGCTGGCCATGGCATTCAGGGTGTGCAGTGGGCGATTCCATTCCCTGTAAAGCAGATATATTCCGACCCTCCGAAGAATTGCATTTCTCTCTCTTCTCTCTCCTGATTTTCGTCGAAACGATAAAAATCAATCGATCAAAAAAATCAGATTAAACGTGGTGGGAGATCCGATAGGTATGGTTTCTGTAATCTACTCTGTAACCCAGTTAACGAGACTTGGATCTATCTATCGTTTACGTGTTGGAAACTAGTACTGCTGTGACTCTGAGAGAAAGAGAGAGAGAGAGGGGGTGGGGGGAATACATCCCACATCGCCAAAACAGCCTCCTTTGTCTCACCTCTTGTCGTCCTTACGAGGACACTCACACGGATGGCTGGCTGGTTCGAATAATATGTGAAATCCCACAATGAGTTTATGTGATCACGGCCCCTTTATCGATTGACCCGCTCTCAGTCCAAGTGATGAAGCAATTGGGTTCAGTTACTTGGCCCAATTGTTCTCTGATGGACACAAAATTTTTTTGTCAACATTTTCCTGACGGACGCAATTTTTGTCAACATTTTCTCTGATGGACGCAATTTTTTTTCTTGATGGACACAAATTATCAAAATACTAAATATATGAGTTTTTTCCATACCTATCGATGTCCAAACAAGATAATTTTTTTACAAGATTTCTCGCATGGAAAACACATTGGACGGTTCGAATTTCCCAAAAACAATTTTTAAAGTGAAAAAATTACATATTTTCTTAAATTCGGGAGGAGGTCCTTATTAGAAAATTTGTCATTGTATAAGAGTTTTAAAATTATCCTTCAAACTGGGTGACTTTAAATTGTTTATATCTTTCATTATGGATCTAAAATAATATGCAATATGAATCTTGTTTGATAGATCTAAATTAATTATTAATTTTATACAAAGTTTTAAAAATAGTGAAAAATTATATACTAAAAGATATAAACGATTTAGAAATGACACGAATTTCAAAAACTGTGAAATAATTTCTCTCTCTCTCTCTCTCTCTCTCTCTCTCTCTCTCTCTCTCTCTCTCTCTCTCTCTCTCTCTCTCTCTCCCTAGCGCCTTTTCGAACAACACTACTTACTTTCCTTTTTTGGGGGGTGATTCTTCTGTCTTAAAAATCTGACTCTATGCGTGAGTGCTATTCCCCTTGTATTTGTTAGATTATTTCTCCCCTTAACAAGCCTATCAGTGGGGTTGGGCTTATAGGGATTTGTGAGTTTTCCTTCTACTTTGGTGGGTGTAAAAAAAAATCCGAGATCGCCTACCAACAATAATTTAAGGTTAATAAAATATCCAAGCTAATCAAGTTTGAGTTCATGTTTGTTTGTCAAAAGTTTGTTTAAGATCAATTTGTTACGTAAATAAATGAAGCTTCAACATTTCTTTTAAGTTTGTTAAGCTTTTATAGCGAGATCAAACAAGCTATTATTCACCTCATTCAGTTTATAATGTAGTGTAAAAAAAAGCAAGCTACATAAGATTGGCTCGCGTTCAACTCTATTGAAACTCGTTTAATATTAGTTTGTCTCATAAAGAAGCTGAAGTTGAACATGTTTTGAAGGTCGTTAAGTTTCCAACTAAACTTGAACAACTAGCCTTTTTTTTTTTTTTGAGTGAGTACTTGAAAAACTAACTACTTTACTTGTTCGGCTCGTTTATCACCCTGCCAACAGACAACTTTTGCAATTTTTTGTTCCTCTTGCAATACTACTCCATTATACTTGTTTTGGGTTAGGAGTATAATCATTTCGAAATGCAAATAATGCGTAACCCCTCAATGGGAAGTTTTTCTTTTGCAATTCTGTTTTCGATATAGCTTTTTTAGCATCTTTAGATTTTTTTTCATAAAAAAGAAAAACCGAGAAATCATATTAAAGCAGAATAAGAAAGTAACTATGTATCCAAGAATGGGGGCCAAATAAAGGATTTCAAGTAAATCGCACGCAAAAGGAGAGAGAGAGAGAGAGAGAGAGAGAGAGAGAGAGAGAGAGAGAGAGAGAGAGAGAGAGAGAGAGAGAGATCACATTGCTAATCATTGGATTAATAACGAAAAAACAAGAACTGTTCACACACACACAGGAGAGGTCTCAACAAACCCTTGATGAATTTGAATAAATAATAGAGGTCTCCAGTTGAGATTCACCAAAATTATAAGCAATGTGAAAAGCAAAACAAAATATCCCACCCCAAGATTACAGTGCATTCAACTGGAAAGAGAGTTTAGTACTCCCATTTCTTCACCTCCATTCCTTCTGGAGGGCTTCCTTCCACCTTCTTGGATCCCACTTCTTGCCAGTTTGTGGACAAAACAGTTCCATTTGACTCAACCTGTCGAATAACCAAATCGGACAAACATAAATTGAAAAAACTCGGTCTGTGAATCCACAACCAAAAAAGAAAAAAATTGTTTTATTTTGTTGCTTTTTTTACAAAATCAATTGTGCAGAACACTTGGCCAATCTGCTTTTGAAGATGAAAACATCACTAGTTTGTGTCCTACTTTTTAATGGAAATAGTCTGTAAAAAGTTGGTTACATATGTCCAATGTGCTCTGAAAAATTGGTTCTTTCCAAAGCTAAATTCAGAAAACAAGCTCAGGGACTGTTAATCAAACAAGGTATTTGACATATGCTCTGCAAAAGTAACACTCAAGGATTAACAATTTCATCTTTCCTAATTTCTTTTTGCTCTTACTTCGTTTTTTCAATTATTTGAGGCGGCATGTTAAGGAACTTCACCAACAATCTAACTACATGATCTGATGTAAAGTAAATTAGAGGTCTTACAAAAGATTTTTGCATGGCTCTTCTAGTGTCCTCGTCGGCATCTTGATATATTCCCCTGAAAAATTTATTCAAAGCTGCATCGCCATCTAACTTCTCTTCTTTCTCCTGTCATGAAAATTAACAGTGAGCCATGCCCAAAGTGGAAGTTCTTACTATTGATGGATTTCAACATCTACAAAGATGAGAAGACAAAGAGGTTCTGGGCATACCTCTTTTTTAACTTGAGCTTCCACTTTATCCCAATCTACTTTTTTTGGCTTTGAGGAAGGGTAATAAGGTCTTTGAGTGACTATAAAATGCATAGGCAGGCAATGTGAGAAAAGCTAACAAAAGGCACATAAATGATGCAGGCAATTCTGCCATGGAAGACAGAGCATGAATATAAAAAACGCATTACCGTTTAAGAATACAGAAAGCAAATAGTACAGAAGGGTACATATCAGATGTCCATCTTCTCAAGAATAACAAAATTGAAGCAAGTGATATAGTTCTTAACCGCGACCGAGACATTGAGTTGAAGAGCTAAAGAAGACGTCTTAGACTCTATGCTAGGACCTTTTAGAACTAAACAGATAGTGTCCTAGACTTCTTATTTGGTTATTTCTCTGGCCAACTCAGCAATAACATAGCTCAGGCATAACAAGTCTATGAGAAAGTAAATTATTAGCAATCCATGACGGAGAACTTTTAGCAAGAATTCCAACGTACCAATACGGACAACTTCATATCCTCAGACTCCCTTTTGTTACCTGCATTTGAACATCAGAGTTGGGCTCTAAATCTAGTGGCCACATACCCTATGTTTCTTGTTAAAACTTCTGCGTCAGACTTACATATACAACAAATGCAAAATACAAGATGCGGGACATTCAATACCTTGGTAGTACATCCTTTTGATTTGATATTCTTTCAATATTAGTCCGGTCAAATAAACAGACTCTCAAGGTCATATCAATTAGTAATCGTCTTCTAATTCAAACACTGGTCCAGGGATGAGATTATCAGATTTGCAAGTAAAGCTAAGCTACCTGTGGATACATTTATCTTCTGTAAAACAGTATTGTCCTTGCTGAATTCAAGAGAAGTCCATTGTATGGGTTCAGCTTTTGCTAGACGGATTTCAATCTTTGTAGACAAGACTTCATATTTGCACTTTGAAGGTATTATCTGCTCAACAAAACACAAGGCTGTCATTAAGAGTGCAACTTCTGCCAACGGATGAAATGAAAAGGTATTTGCTGGAACACCATTGTCAACAAGGAGGGGAATAAGTTACTCTAGGTTTGATAAGTCACAAAACAGAATATGGACTGACATTTGCAGAAACTATTGCCTCATTGTTACTTGCATCTAAGCATTCAAACTTTATTCATTGAGCACACATTGATTAACAGTCCCCACATTCACCAAGGAGTAACAACATATAAGTTGTGGATTACCTTTCCAAATAACCGAGGTACAAAAGTGTATGCTTCTTCACCAGGGACATCAACTGAGACACTCAGCTGGGAACCGCCAAAGAGAAGATCAGTAAATAGAAAAAAGAAGAATTGTACAAATATATACCTTAGAGTACATATGATACTATTAACTGAATATATATTAAAGAAATATATCGACTATGACAACGTACAATTTGTTCACCAAAGTCAACTGAAACACTTGTAGGTTTTACACCCTTTGCAAATATAGTAACAACCACCTCCTCCGGTTTCTGGTAAAATTCATGCCTGCAGAAAGGTTGATTATTGGATGAAAATAATATTTATCAAGTGCAGAACATAACTGTGTCATAACATTTGTTAAGACAATCCTACGGTTAAAAGGAGCTTAAAAGTTTGGAGTAAGATTGAATGCATTGCAAACATTGCTAAAGTATGAACGACACTGAAATCCTAGAAAATTACCATTTTGCACATCAAGTAAACACAACAAGAAGCCATTACCTGTATTTTGGTGGTTTAGTAGCTGAAACCACTGCCTGAGCATCTTTCCTAATTTCAAGAGTTTTATCCATCAATTCAGAAGCAGGAGGAATTGCAACATCAGTCAAAGTTTTTTCCAAGGACTGCTTGGGTAGCTCGGCCTTTTCCTCTGATTTTAGCACGAAAATCCACCAATTAGACAAGAAAGTTGAATTAGAAGCAGAAGAAATAACTGAATTGTCCTGTCTCTTCTTATTTTTTGAGATCTTCCGTCTCTTATATATAAGAATTATATATGTAACCTCCAAAAGTTCCGAAAGTATATACTACAGCCACTGGTGTTCAAGCATCCAAATTTTCTAGTAATTAAGAGGTTATGAACTAGTTTTCTAAAGGGGCTTATCAGGTGTATGAGATCGTAACATTCAATTATTGGACGACTTTTTTATTGCCATTTTGCATTTAACCACAACTTGTACATGGGTTTCAGCGGAAAAGTCTTTGACTGAATGTTCCGCATGACAGCAGTATCATTTAGCGATAGGAGAAGAACCTGCAATGAGCTCGTCACATTCTTTTATCAAGTTCGTAAATCTTGCATCTCCTGGAGCTAAAGAAGCACCAGCTTCCAGGGCAGCCTTAGCGGTCTGATATTCTTCAAGCTTGATACATGCAATGCTGTACAAGAAACAAGGGAATTATTAAAGGAGGAAAATATAAAAACAAACAGAGTAAGTCAACACTGTTGTGATCCGAAGCAGAATCAATAACTGAAGTACAGTAAATATTAGGTCTAGTTTAGATAAGCAACTGATAAATGTGGGTCATAACTCATAACTCTCAATAAGGCAATGAAATGAAGGGTGGCATGTGTATTATGTCAAATAATATACTAAAACGGCTAACAACAGTTGGGCTCCACAGTGGCACGTGCAGCCAGCAAAAGCTTTGCCCAGAATCCCACATTTGGCCTTGGATACAAGCCAATGCATACATCAACGCATACATCAACAGTTCCATATGTTTTTGCCGGGCAAGAGGAATGGCAGCAGATGCGGACAGATCCCATCTCGGCATAACGAAAAGTTCTACTTTGCATCTGACTCACCCCTTACGCAAATATGCTTTGGCCATTGAAGGGTCCAACTCAATTGCTTTGTTTGCATCAGCAACAGCTTCTGCTCATAAAGTTTATCGATTAATCACCAGCTTAGGAAAATATACAAGTATCACACACACAAAAATGACAATAACGACACCCAAAAGAAAACGTGCGCCAAATATTTCAAAATCTAACATAATGGCACAATGAAAAGAGGACAAATAGCAACAGGAACACTAAAATGTGAAAAAGTGGGAAAACAAAATCTTAAACCTGCTGAAAAGAATTTCTGAAAATTTCATATCTGCTGGTTAAAGCTAAAAGTAAAAACCCACATCACAGTACTAAACCCTCAATCCAACCCAAGAGGCCAAAACATAAAATATAACACAAGACCAAACAGGTTTTCATTTTTCCTCTTGATGACTAGATGGCTAATTAAAGCTATAATTTAACAAAATTAAATAGTGACAATTTGTTAAAATTTAGCAATGTTGCTCCAATGGTGAAAGTGCTATTCTTCAATTTTTTTCACAAAATGTCAAATGAACGGCCATTTGTAGGCCCCATATATGCTCTGACACACGCACGATCAGAGAGAGATCTTGCTAGTATTACAAAATCATGCGCCAAAATTTGGAAGAGGATATAGGGCTAGCCAATAAGTGAATTCATCAAGCCATTAGAGAACTTAGAAAGCTCCATGCCAAATTTTAGCAATAGCATGCCATTTAGCTAGCCGCTCGAGAAGCTATAAGACACCATACATAGGTGTTCATCAGACATATCGAAAAAACTCTAATTGTAACCAAAAGCCTTATCAAACCATTTTCCCAACGAATGCTAAATCGAACTCCCAATTACAAGGTAATCTTGGCAAAAAGATATTTGAAGTGAAGGAAAGCTTTCTAGAAGATTTTGCTAAGGATGGCTCTTCACCTATGTAGCACGGAAACCAACACGGATACGGACACAAAAATTCTAAAAAATGGACACGGACAAGGCGGGGGACACTACAAAAATAAATAAAGGAAAAGTATTATATATGTATGCAGTAACAACTTATATACATATATATACACTTCTTTTGATATGTAAGACATTTACATTGTTATGTGCTAGTATATACGCACATATATACATGTAAGATATACGCACACACAACTATGGAGATAGATACATCAAATATATACCAGTACATACATATGTATAGATATGAATGTATATACATGGAGAGAGAGGGAGGGAGGGAGAGTGAGATTGTGAGAGTCATCCAACAATATGGGACACGCGTGCAAAATTTTGAATTAACACAAAACCTAACCTAACGTCATCCAACGTAACCTTGGTCCCCAACTATCCTAGTGCCCATCTGCCATGTGTCCTTCTCAAGACACGGAAATTCTGGCGATGGTTATTCATGGGTATTAACGTGATGTATGGCAATTCCTTACAAATAGGGCCACGGGTCCCTTAAGTCGGATTGTACCGTGGGAAGAATCTGGGTGTGGCCCCCACATCCAATAAGAACTCAGATTGCAGGTCTCAAACCCGCCCAAGGCTTGCGCAAGAAACTGAGCTCACAGGGCAGGCTTGGGGGCTCCTTTCCCTTTACTAAGTTATGGACTATTCTTGATCCATCACAATCTATGAGCTTAGTTTCTACATGATCCAAGCCTCCTTAAAAAATATATATATATTTCATGGAGAGCACAAACTACAACAATAATTCCTTGTAATACTTTACAGACCCTATCATTTGACCGGTGTTGACCCCACTGTTAGGGATGTGTATTTTAAAAGCACGAGTTTGGAACTTTTTCAAAGCTTCCTTGTAACCTTCGTCTCACATCCTAGTCCGCAACTCATCCCTAAACAGCAGCCATATTCACTTCAGTATTTTCGTTCAGTTTGCAGAATCAAGGTTACCCATTCCATATACTCTCTGCAGTAAATGTTCCAACACCCACTGTTAATAGGTTAGACACTATATTTCTTTCTGATCATTTAACAATTCCCCCAGTGTAAAATGAATGGTTCAAAATTTCGAAAATACGATGTCAAAGACGATGAAAGATGTTTTTTGCAATTATAGATGACATTGTTCATCACTTCTGATGTCAACCTTGTACTACTCGGTCCAGAAACGTAATAAAGGAAAACAATATTTTCGAAATCTTGAAACATTTCCTTTTACAGTAGAGGAATGGTTACAATTTAGACCACAAAAAGAAATCTAATGTCCAACCTATGACCAGCTGGGTCAATACCGGCCGAATGGTAGAGTCTGTAAAGTATTACAAGGAATGATTACTACAGTTTGTGCTCTCCATGGAAAAAAAAAATGGAGGCTTGGATCATATAGAAAACTACACTCTTAGATTATGATGGACCAAGAATGGGCCAACTCTAGCCAGACCTGACCTAGTAGGGGAAGGAGCCCCCAAGCCTCTCTTGTTAGCTCGGGCTCTTGCTCCAGCCCTAGGTGGGCTTCACAACTGCCATCTGAGTCCTAATCAGATGTGGGGGCCACAACCAGGGTCTTACTGCCTAGATTCTCTGTAAACCACCTTCAGGGACCCCTGACCCGATTCGGAAGGAATCTTTGTAGAACACGTTAGCACCCACAAATAATCATCGCCATAACTTCTATGTTGGGAGGACACTGTTAGATAGCTTGATATACATTGTTGGGCCCATTTCCTAACAATTTAAGCTTTTGGGATTACTAGTAACTTAACATGGTATGCAAGGGGTCTTGGGTTCAAATCTCTCTATTCTCATTTGTTCCCGTTTGCACTATGTTTCTCCCCTTTGCATTCTTTCGCAGCATGTATGAATATTTGCATCTCCACATGTAAGATAGGGTGGCATGTGAGAGAGGGTGTTGGATAGCTTGATATAGATTGTTGGGCCAATTTCCTAATAGCTTAAGCTTTTGGGATTCCAGGTAACTTACCAAACACATCTGGTAGATGGGGACCATGAAGGTTGGAGATCAAAGGTGACTTTGGATAACGTTAGAGACTCAGGTATTTAATCTTTAACTTTTCTATAAATCCCAATTCTACCATGTTTCCTGATTTCATCATCAAAGGTGAAGAGTTGAACACAACTAGTACATGTAACTTTATTGATTATGAACGCTTCTAAAGTGCTAAAATGAACTCGTGTACACAACTTATACTCTAGGAAAAACTCTAAACTTGAGTCTCTTTTTCTTACTTACATTCCTAAGGAGACCCCGCCCCTATTTATAACGAACCATAGATCATTCAAGATGAAAACGTAACTCAATACTTCTAGATAACCCATAAGGTTGAAAAGCCTGGAAGTGTGAATTCAACAGAGCTGGAGATAGAACTTAGGGTCTGTTGAAGTCGCCAATGTATCTCCGATGAACCTTGAGGTCGGAGCTGCTGAACCGGATTTCGACATCATCATGTAATACTGGATTAAGCTAATTACCACGAGTTGCCGTTAAGTTAGTTGAAGCTAGTGTATTTGAGGGACAAAACAAGTACAATTGTACAAACGCAATTGAGAGGGAGGGATAGATACCAGTGAAGTTTCTGAGTTTGAGATTGGCCTGAGCACGGTCGGCGAAGAGCTCGGCGTTCGTAGGTTCCATAGCTATGGCTTGAGAGTAGAGGTCAACGGCCAGTTCGAAGTGGTCGTCAATGAACGCCTCTTTCGCCTTAGTTTCGAGATCGGACGCCATGAGAGAGAGAGAGACGAGCTCAACGTTGATTAGAGAGGGAGGAAAATTTTAGACTTGCAGCACTGATTGAAGAACAGTCTTTAGAATAGTATTGACAGAGAGAGAGAGAGAGAGAGAGAGGGGACATAGGATTACTAAAAATAATACTAACTCGAAGACTTTGTTAGAAGTCTCCCAAAACGGACCAAAAGCCTTTATTCAAAAAATTTGCATTTCTTATTTGTTTCGTGTTGAGATTTTTTGTTACACTATTAGTTTGTCACGATGTGAAAAATTTAAAAAGTCAAAAAAACTAATCAAATACTTAAAAGGTTCGCTAAAGACAAAGAAAAATTATTACATTATTTTTTTCATTATTCACAAAATTTAAATTTAGTTAATAATTTTTTACTTTTAAGATTCCTCTCGTTGAGACGAACTAATAATCTAAAAAAACGACTCAAAATTAAAAATGAAATTTTTTTTAACAAAGACAAAAAAATAAACCATTTGGTTTTACTTTACTAAGGCACCCCTTATGCATTGTGATGGAATAACTTGTCTCGTAAAATGTAATAAATTAGTAAAAGTGAGTTTTGAGAATAAGCCAAAAATCTGAACACTAAAAGTAGTAAGGCTTTCTGAAACTTGAGGAAATAAAGCAGAAAATACTCCACAAGAAGAAAATGAAGTGGAAAGTTTAAAAATACGTAGGTAAAAGTTGTATTTTTTCTTTTCCCTTTTTTTCAGAATAATTAAGGGAAGAGAAATTTTTTTAATTTTATAAATTCATTTCCACAAAATCCAAACGGAGCGTAACACTACTAGAATGATATGAAAGTTAGTTGAATATGGCGTTTATTTCTTTCATGTTAGATCCCGAAGAAAAAGAAGTGATTCGGAGAGTCAAAATGGATTGGAACCGAATCGATTTGGGAATTTTTTGGGCTTTTATGGATCTTTAGGCTACCAAGCACCGGTTCTTAACCTTGTTCTAGTCAAATTTTTTTCTGTTTATTAATGCAATAAAATCGGACAGTAGCCTTTATTACGTTAATGATTGCCAATACGTGAATTTTACTAGTATTTCCAAAAAAAAAAAAGCTACAATAGTATAAAAAGTCAGCTGTCTTATTTTTTCGTCTTTATTTGATTTTTTTTTTTTTTTTTAGTTTTGCATCAACTTTTTGTGTATTATTAGTTCGTTTCGGCAAGAGGAATTCAAAAAGTAAAAAATTATGATCTAATCATAATTTTTTTTTAATAAAGACAAAAATAAGCCAAAAAGTCAGTTTTTTACACTTTTTTCGATCTTATTCAAAAAATTGAGAGCTCTAGTCATAATCTTTACCTTTTTGGATTCCTCTCGCCGAGACGAACCAATAATACTCAAAAAATCGATGCAAAGCTAACAAACGCAAAAAAATAAAATAAAATAAAGACAAAATAAGTTAAGTTGGTTTTTTAGGCCAAACCTCACCTGAGCCGGCCGTAAAAGTTTAAACTTTAATAGGCTCAAACAAGCCCTAAACCAATTCTCGTTGAGCTCAATGGAACAGCAAATGAACCAAGAACAATGAACTGAAACGAGAACAATTTATACTACGTAAGTATCCGAAGTAGATCGAAATATGTTCAGGGAGCCGAAGTAATCGGACAAAAGTTTGGTGATTCGAGTCTTGAAAGAATGAACTGAAAGGAGCAACCAATAATTGCACTCGGACACACAAAATGTCCTCAACAAGGGCCCCTAAATTTTGTTCAAAATGTAACTCTATTAGACCACATCCGAGGTTGGCCTACTTGGATATTACAGACATGAAAACCAAAATGATCAGATCAAATAGAAGTTACCGAAAGGAACATGGTAGGTAAATAAGACAGCCTGCAAACTCGTGTATGCACCACAAACAAAAAATTCGTTCTTGGGGCGAGGGCGAGAAAGTCATTGATACTCTTTTATTCGTTTCCACAAGAACTGAAAACAGACATAAATACGAAATTCTCCGAAAAGCAGCTCAAGAGAAGATTATTAACCACTGGTTCGAGCCATGATCATAACAATCGAAATTCTGTTTAGAACAAAGAAACAAATACAGTACTTTTTAGGAACATAAACAGAAGGGGAGGAAGCATACCACCTCCAAGGTAGACATCTTTCTATGAATACATGAAATGAGTGCCGAAGTTTGGTATTACAACTTTGGTAGAGAACCCCCAGAGGTTATTGCAGGTTCATCCTTTTTTGAGAGTGCAATCATATCCTGCAGCGTGCCCGTGGTAACAGACTCCAACGTCTTGTAGAATTCCTCAGGGAGGGGGCCAGGTCGGTGCAGGGGAATGTGTTTTGGAACTGGTGAATCATCCTCGATTACTTCACATTCGTAGTCATCGGGCACACCCCATGGGTCCCACTCTGCCATCCAACACAAAGATACAAAAGGTTTAACACATTTGGAAGTGGAGAGGTTGACGAAATGCATTATGCAGATGCACTATTTTTACTTGGTGGACTCTTTCTTGGGCTGACAATAAAGGTGATTTTGCAAGACCATATAATAAAGTGTGCCATAGAACACACTTCAACAAGCTAAGGCAACCCGAAGGACAGAAGTTGCAGAACTAATACCAACTTCCCAAGTGCTTGGGCAAAGAATTTCGAATCCTTGTTAACATGCTGGGATATCCTTGCTACATAGATCCGTGCAACGTCTATGTTAACATGCTTCAATATGTGAGTACCATGTGAGGCCATACTAAAATGAACATGGGATGCACATCCACGCCCCCGACTCGTCTGTGAGGCAGTACAGTCTATTGGCACCGTGAAGCATCGTGGCTGGCACCTACAAGTTGGATATTAGGACAAAATTAAGCCACGACCCCACTTCTTTGTTCCCATCACTTCAACTTCCAATAAACTGGTTGTGGTAGAGGAAATCGGCAAAACCAAATTCAGGGGAAAAGAATCAAGTTCTTGAAGAACCTTCTCTGATTTGGAATAGATAAAAGACATGATTTGCCAATGAGAACTGCTTATCATAGGGAAAATGCAAAACTTTATGAAACACCAAACTATCACATAAACTAAAAGTAGTTATCTGAAGTTAGACACCAAAACTTCTAGGACAATCTCAACCAAGTGTCTGAAATTAGTCCATTGTCCAATAGGACCAATACAACAGTCATATACGAGACTCATAACTCTGCAGATGGCTGAACCTAATGGCTAATAGAAGTAATTCCCAGTTCTCACACTTCTAGGTATAGAATGTCAAACCAATTGAAGCATCCACGACACATACATGACATGCTTACATGATAGCTCAATATTTCCATCTTCCACAATATGCAGTTGCATTGCATTCATAAACATCTAGAATTGATCAGAGTACTTTGTCACATAAGCTGTATGCATTAGTGTAAAGTAGTTGACTTAATATACATCTCACATTTCTATATACACTTGCACATTTCTGTACACTTGCGCTTTTCGCTCCTATATCAAAGTTATTCATGTCGCATTTGTGAGCATTTCTCAAGATTCTCTCTTCTTTTAGAAATAGAACTACACAATCCATTATAGGGAACAAAAAGTTAACAAATCTATGACTGGGTGATTCAAATTACAGTAAATATTTTATTGACATACTCGCAATAATAACTAGTTAACTAATGACAAAAACATAATAATCTGAATTTAACTTGCCCCACAAAGCCCTAAGTGCATTTCTAGCCCTTACCCACTTAATTGACTTAGAACTAAATTCTAAGTAAAAGCCCCCTAAATTCACTTCAGTGTTTGACTCACACTGATATCGTACAGAGTTTTACTTTAATTTTTAGTCAAATTAAGTGAGGCCCAAATTTGTGCTTAGATATGAGTTTGTATAGAGTGAGTTTGTATAGAGTGATCCGTACCAAATGAAGCTTTCACTTGAATTTGAGCAAAATTTCAGTATGGGCTGGAGATGTTCTAGGACTCAAGTCTTGTTCCTAGTGCTATCCTACATTGTCTAAAAAATTCTGAATTTACCTCAATTCAGAGCAAAGACAGCCCAAATAAATATCTACACAAGCACTTGTATATATACAGTATACACAAGACAGAGAGAGAGAGAGAGAGACGGAATGTACAAACCGATCGCGGAGAGAGAGAGAGACGGAATGTACAAACCGATCATCTTGGCGATGAGCTGGAGCTCGTCCTGGGCCTCTTCGATGAGCTCTTCAACCTGGCCACAACCAAGGCGCTTCTCGATAGTCTCCCAATTCTCTTCCTCGTGGCACACCTTGAGGCGGTGGCGCGTGAAGCTCTCCACGGCCTTCCGGTACCCTTCGTCCTCAGGCACCGTCTGGATCTCCTTTAGGGTTTTTCTGTAAAGACTTATCAGTACCTCCCTCGCGCTAGGCACCACTTCTAGCCCTACGATCCCGGTCGTCTCCTTCACCTTCGCCATCAACGGCCTCGCTACCATCCGTAGAAGCATTCTCTCTCTCTCTCTCTCTCTCTCTCTCTCTCTCCCCTGGTGTTTTTCCGTCAGTTCTACAGTTAGCTGAGTGGGTCGTTAATGGGGCCGGTCTACCATCGATTTGGATCCATTCTGGTCACATAACTGATAGAAGCAGTGGACTAGGCCGGCTAAATTATTGGCCCATTTTTGGAGTTTGGACTGCCAACTCGGGTGGGCAATAGATAATTTCGTGTTCAATAACATTTTTCAACTCATCAAATTTTTCGTGTAATGTTTGGGTCGTATCGTGTTCATGTTATCGTCAAAAAATCCTACTTTTAGCTAAATTTTTACTTTTTTTACTTCACAGTTCATCAAACTAATGTCTGATGTATGAAATTACTCATAAAAATATTTATTTTTAGCTCAATTATATAAATTTATTTTATTTTAAATTTTTTAAACGTTTCACATGATTCAACTGTAAAAAAGATACACAGGTACGTAAGAATATGGATAAAGGAAATATAAGGGGCCTATTAGAAATCTTAAACTAATATTTCATTCAATTGCTAATAAAAACAAGGGATGGCACATGAGCGTGTAGTGCACATTCCTGTCAATTACAGACTTCTTTTGTGATTTTATCATGTTTCTTTTGAGGTTTTACATAGGTATATTACATACCCTTTTCTAAAATTTAGTTATTACCACATTGAGAACATAAATCATTTCCATAAAAACAATTCCTATGTTTACATTGAGTATTTATGTCTAATATAGAAAATAATGGGGGCAAGTAATTCTTTGTAAGTTTCCATAAATACAACTCCTATATTTGCCTTTTAAGTAAATAACAAAATAGGGCATTTTAAGTAAATAACAAAAAAGAGCATTTTTTGAGTATTATTCAGGCAATGTCACCGAGATTACGAGGTGGGAATTTAGAGGACAATAATACCCTTTCCTTGTTGAGATAACCTATACTTTTACATGGGAAATATTCAAGGCTGCATGTTGCACCCGTTAAGAGTAGAAAACAGTACACTTGTGGGTCCCACTTGTACTTTAAAACATGGAGTATTTTTTAGTGTATTTCAACAACGTACAAGTGTACTTTAAAGTATAAGTGAGACTCAATAAGTGTATTTTTTATACTAGTAACGAGTGCAATGGTACACTTATTGAGTCCCACTTATCAGAGTACACTTATTGAGTCATAAGTGTACCATTGCACTTGTTATCGGTCTTCATAAGTGTACCATTGCACTTATTGCAATGGAAAAAAGAAATGGGAGGAATTTTTTTATCGGTCTTCAATAAGTGCAATGGTACACTTATGAAGACCGAAAAACATAACTTTTTTGGGGGTTAAGTGTTTTAAACATAACTCTTCACGTTTTAAACATAACTCTTCACGTAAACAAATAAACATAACTTTTCCTGATCATTCGAGGGTGATTAGCCAATACCTAATTTCTTTTTTCCATCTAATCAGAGTACTTCCATTTTCAAAAGTAAATTTAACCCCAAAAAAAGTAGTACTTCCATTTCCTTCGTAGTTTTTTTCTTCTTTGTTTCATGGACGGTCTTAATTTTCTAACAAATTACAAAAAAATTCCTCCATCCTTCTAAAATGACATGCAGAACACATTTTAGAATTTAGGGTAAATATGAAACTTATGGAAAACAAATGAAAATCAAGGTAAAGGAAATATTTTTCTCTCCTATTGTTGGTTCAGAGAGAAAGAGTGAAGAAAATAATAAATCCAAATTTTGTGATTAGGAGTGAAATTTTCCTCCCATTTCCCCCTCTTTTCTTTTCTCTTATTTTCCTCAAGTTCGAAAGCAAGTTTTTAGTCTACGGGCCTATTACAGAGTATATTAACACAATTATCCAAGTCATGATTTTTTTTGTTCGATTCGCTGCCATAATGAAATTTAGGTATCCAATTCAGGACGGAAGGTAAGAGGGGGCGAGTTGGCACATGTCACTCCCGGGTCTAAAAAAAAGAAAAAGATTTTTGTATTGCAAGAACACTTTGTTCACTTCACATTTTCAAAAAAATTTCCAAAAAGATTCTTTCCCCATCTCTCGTCTCTCCAATCATTAATCACATTTCTCTCTACTCATATCTCTTTTTCCAATCATTATTCTCATTTCTCTTTCTATCTCTCTCCAATTATTACACCTCTCTCTAATTATTACTTTTTCCAAAAACTCATCCAAACACTATCTCAAAAATATTTCTCAAAATATTCTTCTCAAAATTATCAACCAAACACATGTACTTATTGTTTTGGTATTAAGCACATTAATAAGTGATTAATCGATAAAAATATGTAATTGGGTATTGAGTATGTTAATGTATAATAAATATTCGAAAATGTATCCTTTCAGATACTAGAATGATTAATCGTAGAATACTTGGACATTTTTTATACTAATTACTCCTTCCACATGTAAAAACAGTCCACTGCCCAAAAAACCTCCAATTTTTTAATAAAAAATAAAGCACTTCCGTACATTTTTTTGTTGAAATTCTGGCTTCACCCCGGTCCTATTAATCTAGGATTTCTTAAAATTCCCCAAAAGAGTAAAAAATTACTACTTCCATTCACACGCGCGAATACTTGGGCGTTAAATCGTGCTAAGGAATCACGCTTTCAAAAAAACGTGTTTGGCAAACACGCCTTTGTTGTTCATTATGCCGTAATTAAAGTTAATCTTAATTAACCATGAAAGCGAGGTTACAAGGGAAGTTAATCTTAATTAACCATGAAAGGTTGGTTACAAGGGACGCTTTTAAAAAGCGTGATTGTATTACACCAGTTTCGTTCTTCCTCCCTCACACAGCAGCTCCTTCACTTCAAAACATCAATCGAATCCGTCTTCGATATCACCAGCGTCGGCGACCTGATCTAACGCCGGCAGCTGGCGTTCAGTCCAGACTAGGGAAAATCTCTGTCCTTCTCGGGTCACCCGCTCCATCTCTCTCTCTCTGTTATCTGTGTTCTTAAAGTTAATCTTTGGAATTTGATTGTTATTGGAGTCCAATTTCTGGGATGGGGTTTAAGGTTCATACAACCCCTACATGCAATCTTTCAGGAATTGAGAAAAGAAGTTACGAAGAAGAAGGTAATCAAAGTTAAAGAGAGGGGAGAAGAAGCTGTAAGGTGAAGAACGAACAAATTAAGAAAAGACAGAAGATCGAGAGAGGAAATAATAGCAATTAATCATCTCTTCTTCTTTCCCTGTATTTCTTTCTTTTCAATGTACCAACTTCCAAAGCACCCAGGTACCTCATCTCCAGCGCCAGAGCTCCGCAACTGAACAAAACACTAAGAGCGTGTTTACCAAACACATTTTCAAGGGAATCAGGCTTACCTTAATTTTTGAGTTAATCCATCTTAACCCACCACGAAAGCATGAAATGGAAACACGATTTCCAGAAAGCGTGTTTACCAAACACGTTTTCGTTTTCATATACTTTGGGAATAAACTTTGGAATAAAGTTAAAAAACACGCGGTTTTATTTAATAAAATTTAAAAAAAAAATCGTAAATCGGTTAATGGGCCCGATTCCAATGTAATTCATTTGTTTAACTGGAATGAAAAGTCAGGTTTGCTTTTGCTCTTGTTGACTGTCGGTGTATTGTTTCATTGCTTATAGTAATTTTGTATTAATGCTTCAAATTATCTGCTGTTTTTTTGGATGCAGTAATTTCTACCCTAGTTGATTCATGAAGTTTTGGGAGATGAGTTAATCAATTTACTAAGCTTCTTTGATTGACGTTTAACATGCACGCTTAACGTTTGATTCGGAATCATGCGTGTTTGACCTCTTGTGTCCAAATCCTTGATGCATCATACATGACACCTGTTAGGTACAACCGTAGTTAACCACAATTTCCAGTGCCTACCCCAGGCAACACTTTTTGCAATACTACGTGGATGGAGACCAGGGATGGAGCCAGTAGGACGGTCGGGTCGCCCCTGCAAGAGCAAAAACAATCTCTAATATTATATAGAAACTTTTTTTCCATATGAATTATATAGGCTTGCCCCTGCAATCTATTTTGAAGAAAAAAATTTGCCTTGCGTAGTGAAATTCTTGGCTCTGTCCCTAATGGAGACCAAGAAACAATGTTATGCAAGCACAACAGGTTGAATCTTCACAAATTCATAGTATAAGTTGCAATGAATTTTTTAATATTGAACTCACCAAGTTCTATGGTTTAGACTACGATCACCGCTGCATTTCAGGACATCAAACACGTAGACCCATGTCACTTTCACTTAGCTAGTATTAAATACACTTGTCTTGGCTTTTTTTAATCTGTTGCTGTCCCGAGTTTGAATCCCCATGTCATTGTTCTGAGTTAACCAAAATTATGACAACAGAACAGGCCAGCAGATCATGCTGGAATTTGATTCTTCGGGTACTGGATTGCTGATTTTCTTTACATTCAATACTCCCACTTCCAAGCTGCAATGTAGCTTTTCGTGGCTCACGAATCACAAGTTAGGTACGTGGTTTTATTCCCATAATCTAGAAGAGTATCTTACCGGGGTTGGTTGGAATTTAAGTAGAATACAGATGGGAAACCCCAGTTACATAAACTTGTTTAGGACAAGACCTATCTGGTGTAGTTTCACATGGATCGATCAAGGCATTTGGGAATATGCATTGTTCCTTACTGGACATGTAGATTTTCTGAAAACATTTGGTTAGCCTATATGCGGGTGCTGGAACCACTCCACCACTATCAGTCAAAAGTTTTTCTGACATGTATTTCATTTTCTATTTTTTTGGTTCTTCCAGTATTGGAGTTAGCATGAATTTTTTTTTTTTTGAATTTTTTTAACTCTAGGTGGATTTGCTACACGGCAATGCCTGTATCTATAATCTTGAGCAAGAATCTGGGCAGTTGGTAGAATGTGGTTAAAATATAGATGGGCAAGCCCCAGATACATATGAACCTATTGTGACAGGAGCTATCTGGTGTAGTCTCACTGAGATCAAGGCATGTGGGACCATCTTACTCTACCATCAGTTAAAAGTTATGTCTGGCATGCATTTCTTTGTTTTTCCTACTTTGCTTCTTGACGTGCAAAATTGCATATGTTTCATGTTTGAAACCTTACGCATCGTCAAATATTTTCGAACCACCAAAAAAGTTATTTGTTACTCACTGTCTGTTGCTAGAACTTTGTTCCATAGCCCACGTATGTGGCAGTAGCATCTTGGATTATTGTGCCTAACAACCTTTTGGCCTTCCCAATTCCTTATTACTATATCATTGCCTTCGAACGATTCATAACTCTTCAATTCTATATATACAACCTTACTTCCTTCATTTTCTCCTGCCATTACATTCCCCACTGCGATCATTCTTCCATCTCATACATTATTAACTAAACAATACAATGAGAGATGACAATGCGCCATGTTGTGAGCCCAAATTCTGGCTGTATCTATTCATATGTTTGGTCCTTGTGTCATTTGCTGGTCTCACGTCGGGCCTTGCTCTTGGACTCTTGTCCTTCACCCAAGTTGATCTTGAAGTCCTTGTCAAAGCTGGTCTACCCCAAGACCAGAAGAATGCTGGTTGGCACACATAACATAGTCCTTAGTCCTTAAGTCACTTGGTTATCTCTTTTTTTTCTCCAACAAAGTTTCAGGAGTTCTATTGATGTTCTCTTCTTTATTGATTGGCAGCAAAGATTCTGCCCATCGTTAAGAATGAGTATTTGCTCTTGTGTACCCTTCTCGTCGGAAAAACACTGGCAATGGAGGTATGTTTCATAAATGTAGTTTTACTTACGGGAATTAATATCTTTTAAAGTAGCTGACTATTGATTTTTTTTATTTTATTTTATGTATTCAAGACCCTTCCTATATTCCTGGATTCCATTCTCCCCTTTTGGGCTGCTATACTAGTGTCAGTCACTCTGGTTCTTGCATTCGCTGAGGTAAATTACTGAGTTTTCGATTTCTTTTTACAATTAGTTAGTCCACAGAAAATGTCATTCATCTAAAAATTCGTATCCTGACTTTGTAGATCATCCCTCAAGCTGTCTGTTCGCGGTATGGACTAAGTTTTGGTGCAAAATTTTGTGTCTTAGTTCGCTGTCTCTTGGTCATCTTTTTGCCAGTGTCATATCCATTTAGTAAGGTAATGCTCATGTTTGATATTAACTGTTATATAGGTATGCTTGTGGTTTCTAGCGCCTCCTATACTTTTTCTCCTCAATGAATTTAACTGATTTTATCTCCTACCATATCACCTGTGGGGACTAAGTTTCAATTTATTAGTGTTAAAGCATCCAACTCAAAACCAATTGGAAATGAGCGGAGAGGCCGCCGAGGCTCCTATACTAGTTTTTGGAGGTTTTAATTACCCAATGTGGGACAAACTCTAACAATTAGAATACTGTTTGGGAATACGGTCACCATCTAATCACAACATTGAAGAGTTTCTGATCCCATTTAGAGATATTTCAACTAATAAGCAGCTTTGAAGATTGATCAAGCAAGGCTCCCCATTTCCTTCAATTGTTTGTTGAACAGATTGATAATACACTCAAAATCGAACGGGAGATTTTGGATTGTGGGGTTTGAAGTTTGAATCAGAACCTTATTCATTAAGCATGAGCAGAGCACCACTGTGTGAACCTACTGATTGAAGTTGTTTAAAGTTGTATCGCCTATTTGGAAGGATAAGAGACCTGACCTAATAACTTTATTACTACCAAACCAACTCGCGTGGATGACTCTATTGATATGAAAAAACGCTTTTGAACTTAGATGGACTGAGCTTGTGCATCAAAACTGTAGTCCCTCCATCATTCATTGGTTTTTTTTTTTTTTTTTTTCTTTTCCTTTTTTGCTTAGCCCCTCCGTCCTTCATTGTTGGTCTGCTATTCTTTTTGCGATGTCTCAAAGTCATCTTTAAAAATTGAATAAAAAAGAACACTGTTCGAAAAGAAGGTCTAGAAGGCTGAGTACTTGCCGCCTTGGCGCTAGAAGGCCCCTCGTTGACTAGCCCGACTAGGCGCGTCGAGTACTCAGCCTGGAAGTAGAAGGTTCCCGGCCGCCCTAGGAGCGCCTAGCGAGCTTTAGAACATTGAAAAAGAACAAAAGGGCACTGTTGAATTAATGCTTTGAAAATTGAATTCAAGTAGAATGATTAGCAGTTCCCTTGAAATGTTGGAACTCCCAAAATTGACCACCAAAATGGGACGGAAGGAGTACTTAAGTAAGATATTTAGCCAAAGAAAATAGTAGCAAGATATCCCGACCATTGGAATGGCTGTGAAACTACAGTAGGTTTGTGCTTTCTGTTGTGCCAGCTGTTGGATTGGCTCATGGGGAAGGGTCATTCTCCACTTCTAAGGCGAGCGGAGTTGAAGACATTGGTTGATTTTCACGGAAATGAGGTTAGCATTACCTTCAACTTATTGCAATTCAATTTCTGAAACAAAATTATATCTGTCATCTCATATTGGCTAAATGTGATTGCTTCTGGTGGTCAAGAAAGTAAAACTACTGTTATTGACTTTTTAGGCAGGGAAAGGGGGGGAGCTGTCGCATCACGAAACTACTATTATTAATGGAGCATTGGATATGACACAGAAGACTGCTAAAGATTCCATGACACCCATATCTCAAACCTTTTCCCTTGATATAAATTCTAAACTCAACATGTTTGTACCTCCTTTGAAATAAGTGTCAATATAGCTGATTGTTACCTTTTCATTATTGAAACCGTGATCCTTCTTTGTTTTAGGCACACAATGAGGTTAATAATGAGCAAGGGCCACAGTCGGATTCCCATCTACAGTGGAAGCCCCCAAAACATTATCGGTCTAGTTTTGGTAAGTCTAATATTGTAGTATTGGTGTGATGGCATGAGCTCAACGATATTAATGACCTATAATATCAACAAAGTGCTTATATCAGTCTCTTTTTGGTTCATACTATTACTCATTGACATTCACAAATAGTATGACCATTATTTCTATTCGTGCCCACCGACTTGTTAGTTTTTGAAAAATGCCAAGTTCTTTTGCTTGACTTGTTGCTGGTAAAGATAGGGTAAGAATTTGCTCGTCTCATATCAGGTTACTTTACCCAAAACCTGCATTGTGGATAGATTCACAAATCTTCCTCTTGATGTAGGTCAAAAATTTGATATTCTGTCGCCCTGAGGATGAAATGCCAATAAAAAACATGACTATCAGGCGAATTCCTAGGTATGAAATTTGCTCATCCAATTCGAGTTTTTGAATCAAGTGTATTTGCAGTAGCATATTGTGCAAATGCTAATTCGTGAGGCTGCTTATGAATTTCGGCGCATGCAATATCACTTTGATGGCCAATAAGTTTCTGCAACCAGTCCTTTCTGAATTTCTTATCTCTTGCAGGGTAGATGACAACTGGCCACTTTATGATATACTGAACCAATTCCAAAAGGGCCATACTCACATGGCCATTGTTGTTAAGAGGAGTGTCAGCGTATCTTCCAGAGATGCTGAACAGAACATGGATACTAAATCATACTTGAAAGCGAAGCAAACAGGGAGAAAAGGTAAAACATGGTGTCCATTGTCCAGTGAACACCATCTATAGCTCAATATGGATCATAAGATTTGTAGATTTGTATTGCAGGGATCCATTCACCATTTGGGAAAAAAGAGCATATACGCTACTCTACAGATGCCTCATCCTCTTTGTATTCGACTGATAATGAAATTGAAAGTCCTGCATTAGAGAGTATTATAGAGCATGGTCATATGCATTGGCAGTTGAAGAAGTGGAAGCAAGGAGAAGAGTGTATTTCATGTGAAGACTTGGAATCTCTTCCAGATAATTCAGATGAAGAGGTCATTGGCATCATAACAATGGAGGATGTTATGGAGGAGCTCCTACAGGTAGTGTCCTAAGTAATAGCAGATACTAGATTTGCTGCTTATCAGTAAATTCTATTTCTGCCTGATGTATAATTTGCTGAGCCTATCTGCACAATTTGAAATTCTACCCAACTCCTAGATTTCTTAGTGGTCGCTCCTTTCATGTGCCCGAAAGCCCACTTCCCACATAAAGCATTGTTAATCAGCAATCTTTATGCAAAAAGGAAAGGAAAAAAATTGCTGCCTGCAATTAACCCGATCATGAAGGATAACAATCTCAACTGGTGCACTGAAGAATTCCAATTAATCAATTGTTTATGAGTGTCACACTGTTCTATGGTGTCAGGTTGGGATGTTTTTGTACTTCGGAATAAAAATTATTCATTTTGTCTGAAATAAATTTCCAGTATGAAACAATTTCATCTTTCTACTGGCATAAGGTATTGCCTTTCCATTTGAACTCTCTTCCCATTTGACTGGGAACTGGGAAGGCTCTTGAGTGGTGAGTATCTCAATTTTATATCGTAAAAGGGGTAGAACTGGAGATAAAGACTGCACAGATATAGAAACCTGATTCTCAATTTTTCACTCTTGATAAATTAGATGACGAAAAAAACGAATACAGTTTGTGTGGATGCACAGATATTTTTCTGCAGGGTAATTGGTCCATCCTAGACCGGCCCATTCGTCAATATTCTGGTTGATGAGATTGTCAAGAGAATCTATGTCTCTCCCTACATCATAATTTGTGGAAATTAGCATTGAATCTAAATGCATATTCTGATTTTGCATTTTGGATATGTAGTTCCATGTAATGTAACTCTCTGTTGTTTCAGGAAGAAATATTGGATGAAACCGATGAATATGTTGACGTTCATAACAGGTGAGTAACGACCATTCTGGTTTTCTAGGATACGTATTTCAGACCATGATACAGATGATGTTAGTTGAACTTTTTTCTTCCAGAATCAAAATTGATCTGCTACCTTCAAGAAGGTCATCATCAAGATCTCCTGGAGCAGCTTCAGCGACTGGAATTCATTGGAGAACTCCAGAGCCATCCCCACTATCTTCATATACTCCAATACTTCGTTCACCACTTTCCCCCTACATTCAGCCACCACTTGTTAGACCAACTCTATATGCTTCTCCTGGAAAATTCATTCCAAATTCTCCTTCTGGATATATGCTCCCTGTTCTCAGCTCTCCATCGTCCCATCGAGTAATGATTCAGGCCCCAAGTACTGCTATTCATAGTCATTATTTTTGTTTCGAACATGATATTCATATTCCTTTTGGCCAAGTGATTCAATACCCCCCATTCAACTTGTGAAACAGGTATCAAGAAAACCATATGAAAGGCTACGGCAGCCAAGCAGAGCATAAAAGCTCTTACTCTTGCCAAAAAGACGGCAGAAGCTTCAACAGTTTCGGTGGTCGCATCAGGTTAGAAGATTGCAAAAATGGAGTTCCTTAATCACATCCCTCCATCAGCATCAATCTGTACTTGAATTGGTTTGAATTGCATCAAAGTGATGATGCCTACTGCTGCTTGTAAACAAACTGGAGGAGATGCGAAACTTCGATTAAGGAGTCAAAACAGAAGCCTCTGATGGAAACGTAAAGTCCAAAACTGTCAATCCGATTTTATGTTTTCAAATGCGTGTTATGTGATATTAGGAAAGCTCCCTTTCACCTTCACAGAGTCTTACTCCCCAATTGAGTTTATGTATGTACGCATGTAGGAAAATACCATACAACTCATTACTCTGTCTCTTTTTTAACTTACTGAGGTGTCATGCGGCAGTTGTACTTTGATGTTTTGGTCTCGCTTGAATGAAAGGAAAGGGACAATTCAAGTGAGCAAGAAATGTTACAATGTTATGGAAATCAGATGCAGATAAGGTATTTGAAGAAGATCCAATTTTTCCAAACGCAATGGATAAGTGAACTCATTTCTTGTATATGTTGTTTCTTTGGGCAAGTCCAAGATCCAACCACCTTATTAGTCTTGACTTCATATGCCTGATTGCTAGCGTTTTCTGTATTTATCAGAACAATAAGAAATTGAGCACCATTTTTAACGATTTTTTAACAAATGAAATGCTTAGATTAATGTTATGGTTAAAGCAATTTGAATTCTAGCTAATTGTTCATCACATTCAATGCTTAGAACTGTTATATAAAAATCGAATGTCAATTTTTAGGGTTTTCACCATTAGGGATTACCCATCGAAAGCACTGCATAATAACCTAGAAACAATGTTAGCAATATCAAATACTGAAATAACATTACATTAACTTGTTTATTTTTGTGTTTGCCCAGGTGCATCAAAACTTCATTAAGCAAGGTCCAATATTCCATTAGTAGTGCTACATGCACATCATAAACCACATAACATACACACATGCGTGTTGGGCGCCACACACCACTTAACCGTCATACCAGAAATTATACAATGTTTGCTTCTTCATTGTTTTCATTCTTAGTCAAAACAAGTATGATGTTACAATTGGTATATGCCAAAGATTGTTTCCAACACAGGCTTGCATACAGCATACTTGTTGAAAGGTCTTTATATACCAGCAATTGTGAATGGTTCCTTGCCTTATCTCAGAACTGATTGGGAATTGAATAGAGCACAAATAAGCACAAGCGAGATTGAAAAGGACACAAACTAGAAATCTGAGAACTACTATACTTTTGTTAATCTTTCCAAAGACGGTTGACAAAGACTAGTAACTAGCCCTAGTCTTACTGTTGTCCCTTAGTAGCAGGAAACTTGGGGGTAGCTAACGTTTCTTGGCTAGAGACACGTTTCCGCGTTTCTGAGGGCAAAACTCGAAGGAAATACGTTCCAATAATGATGGGAACTTGTGCCTAAGCTATATGGGAACTTACACCCAAAAAGGTGAATATAATAGGCTAGACCGGCGATGGCGATCCGGCGACAAATATATAGGCTAGAATTCGTTGTCTATCTATGCGTACAAAACAATATATATCTATGTGCATCGTGTTATGTAGTAGGAGACAAAAAATACTAATATTTTTTTAAAAAAAGTGGAAACCAAATTGTTATCCCTTTATGAGAATTTGTATGTTTTGCAATCTAATGGTAGAATAATATTTTTTTTACTTTAAACTATATAAAATATATATAATTTTTGTTAATTTCAATAATTTTTCCTAAACGATCCTAATGGCGCTCCCACACTTCTATGATAATCCACTCCCCCGTCCCCACTCCCTCTTTAGCCCCCCTCCAGCTTCGCACAACTAAGAGTTATACGCTTATATTTCCGATCATATGCTATAATCATCCTGACCAGTGGCCCATTCATCATTACAAGCATTCAAGCCCCTTGAGACTCTTAGTTTTCTAACCAAGATATCCAAGCTTCTTGGCATAGGTCTGTTATTATCGACATCAGAAAGTGAAATGAAGCATATGATCAACATAAGAGAAAATGAACTATTGTAGATCGACTGGTGATTTTGCCAATGAGAAATGAAGAGCCTATTTTTGGACATATTTAACAGTGGGTTGGTCATTTCCATAACATTGTATGTACTATTAGTTGCGCATGCCTTACTCTTGGAATCGGAGAACCATATGTAAATCGTCTATTTGACATCAGATGTTTGGCTGGTTTATGAATACGTTGTACAGTGAGTATCCATTGGTTGGTATTTTTTTATGGAACTTTCTGTTCTTTCAGTAATGTCGACTTTGTTGTGCTTAAACACTGATCATTGCACCCAGAACTCTTCCTAAGAGTTTTGGCTTGGTAGGTACTGAGCACATTTGTAAGAAATTCTCACTTAATAATCTCGAAATTTCTACTGCCATTGTGCGAATATTCTTGTTAGGGCTGTTAACTGTGCATGGCATCACCCTAACAAAATATGCTGCCATAGGCCATGAATCTGTATGTTGATCAAAACGAGCTTTATGTTGGTCGTCCCTGTTTCGTAAACACAGGTGATGACCCTTGAAATCAGTGCGTCTAAAGATTTTGTCCCATATTTGCATTGGAATATCTGGTTCAATAGTATCCAAGTTCGATCTGCTCTTTATCAATAAGAAGAGTGGATAAACTGTTGTATGCAATATGATTGTGTAAAAGCAGATGAATCTGTGGAAATTAGAAGGAAAAAAAAACATCATTAAGTGAAATGCTCTGACAGAAGTTTTGGGTTGAGTTCAGAAGGTTATTTGTTTACATCCTTGGTTCCCTTCCCCAAAGGAAATATTATATGATAATTAGTAGGTATTGTTTACCTAACCTTTCTCTCATTGCTGAGGTGTGCATCCACATGTAGTAAACAAGTATAAAACAGGGTTGCAGAATGATGCATTCTCCTTCAGGCCCAACAAAGCACAACATTGGGCCCAATATTAAAGGTAATTGATATTCACACCCCCTTTTTGTCTTTTAGTGAAACACGTGAAAATTTCACTAGAAGACAAAAAAGGAAGTGTGGATAACAGTTTGGGGGTGGGGAAATCACTCCACTTATATTAATTACAATAAACCCATGTTGCTTTCAGAAACTTTTTAATTTGTTTATTACCTTGGCTTTTGAATGCTTTTTTATTCAATGGATTTGAAAGAGTTAATTTTTTTTCCCTCGAGTACTCTTCTCTAGAAAAGTCTTTAACCGTACATATTTGCGGTTGGAAAAAAAATACTATGTTAACTGTCATTTGCCAGCCATGCATCTTGAATTGACTGTTATTATGAGTAATTTATAGTGTCGACCCCAAAACACTGGCTGTGTAAGTCCAGTGAGAAACTTCCTACTGAGCTTCCATTCTTGTGCATGTATTGTTTATTTATTTATTTTTGCTAAGCACATGTATTGTTTATTTTCAACTGCTCTCGCACATTCATTATTCTATTCCCTTTGGGTTTCATATAGCATCACCAAGGGCATAATTTTCTCTCAGAATATTGGAGCAAAAGGGCTAAAGGAGAGTTGCACCAAATTTGAGGCTGGCCAAAACTGTACGCCCCAAAATACTGTAGAATGTGATGATCTGATTCCTCTCTGGGAAATGCACGCTGATAACTTGAAGATTGTGATGTATTGACTGCAGGAGTACACCTTGTCTCAGTCAATTGTAGCCTTGAAGGTTTGATGTTATGCTTTTCTTTTTGTTTTCGTAATGATGGCTATTGGTAGTGGTTTAATGGACTTTTCGATGTTTATGACTCTGCATTTTTCTTACTTTTCCTTTTGTTTTTTCTTTGGGTAAGCAACTTGATCAAAAGATAGAGGTCCTGCGTTTTGTCCATATCTGTCCAGTCTATTTAAACCCAACTGCATTGGTGCTCCATCTTGTTCTTTTGCTTTCCATCCCATATTTCCATCTCCAATCATATTTCAGTTCATAAAAGAACAATGGCAGCAAATGACGTGCCATGTTGTGAGACCATGTTCTGGGTGTATCTGATGATCTCTGCGGCCTTGGTACTTTTTGCTGGTATCATGTCTGGCCTCACTTTGGGACTCATGTCCCTTAGTCTTGTTGATCTTGAGGTCCTCACTAAGGCCGGTCAGCCCGAGGACAGAAAAAATGCAGGTTTGGTCTTTGATCTTCACTTCAATTGATTCATCTCATGTATTTGCTTTAAAGTATCATCTGCTCTTTATATATCTTTTATATTTTTTATGGCAGCAAAGATCCTGCCCATTGTTAAGAACCAACACTTGCTCCTGTGTACCCTCCTCATATGCAATGCCATGGCAATGGAGGTATGTTAGTTTAATTGAATCTATGGCAATTGGTTGTTTCAAAATTTGATTAATCTACTCTTCTTCTTTTTTGCATCAAGGCTTTGCCCATTTTCCTTGATGCTCTGCTACCAGCTTGGGGTGCTATATTGATATCTGTTACCCTCATACTCGCATTCGGTGAGGTAATTTCTTGGATGGACATTCTATCTTTTGGAATTTGTTTGATTGCTGATAGCTTAATAAACAGTACCTTCTGTTTTTGTTTTTGCTCTTGTTTACCCTTTTCTGCACAGATTATCCCTCAAGCCGTGTGTTCTCGGTATGGATTGAGTGTAGGTGCAAAACTATCAGCCGTAGTTCGTGTGCTTGTCATAATCTTCTTCCCTATATCCTACCCTATCAGTAAGGTAACATGCTTCTTTGTATGGTAAATGAAAATTGTCCTTCGGAGTCATTTTCAATCTATTTGATGGGGGTTCTGTTCGTATTGTGACAGCTGTTGGATTATCTCCTCGGAAAGGGGCATTCTGCACTTCTAAGACGAGCAGAACTGAAGACATTGGTGGACCTTCATGGCAATGAGGTTAATAACAAATTCTCATACCTCGAAAATTTTGTTGCCAATTTTGGGGTTTCTTCTGCTTGTAAAATAGCTATCTTTATGTTAAAAATCAGGCAGGGAAAGGTGGAGAGCTGACACACGATGAAACTACCATCATCTCTGGAGCGTTGGATTTAACTCAGAAGACTGCCAAAGATGCTATGACACCCATGTCTAAAATATTTTCCCTTGATCTAAATTCTAAACTGAATGAGTATGCTGCAAACTTGCTTTCCTACTCATGGGATTTAAAACATGTTCTTTTTCCTAGATATTCATTTTTATTTTTTTCTGTCCTCAGGGATACGATGAACTTGCTAATGAGCAAAGGGCATAGTCGTGTACCTGTCTATTCTGGAAGCCCTACAAATATTATAGGCCTTATTTTGGTAAGAACAGTGGAACCTGCTAATGTTGTTTCAGGTTTATGGTGTGAAGTTTTGGAAAACTTGAATAGAATATGAAAAATGGAAATTAGTATGCTTGCGGTAGAATCTTGATTCGCTTACTGATTGGGTAACATTTCAGCAATCTTTGTTTGTTTAGTACCTGACCAACCCTTATTCTAGATACTGTGCTACTTCTCAAAGAAGTAGATGTAAAAGGCGAGGATGTGAATATCTGATGCATAATTTTCTTTACTTTGTGTAAATTTGCCTAATACCGTAGACACACATTGCCTAATACTGTAGAAAGCTTTCGCATATACTGTGTTCATCTTCTCTGTTGAATTTCTATCCTTGGCCAAGTTGATGTCATCTAACCACTGTGAATACTTCGGGATTTTAGGTAAAAAACTTAATCAAATGCCATCCTGAAGATGAGACTCCAATCAGAAATCTTACCATCAGGAGAATTCCGAGGTAAGAAAATACATGAAAATTTTCATCCTTGTGTTAATATTTTGACTTTTTTTCCTTAAGTTACAGTAGTTTGTCTATAGGTGTGCTTCAAATTCACTAGCTTGTAATTTCTCTTTTAAATGATAATCGGACTACACCAGCCTATTTAACTGTGACCAAAAAGTGGAACATCACTCTCCTCTCATCTTGCCAATCTACTATGCAACCAATTTTTCTTTCATAAATACGATTCTTATTTTCTCGTGTAATTTTATGCATCAAAGGGTCCAGGATAGTTTACCACTCTATGAGATTCTGAATCAGTTTCAAAAGGGGCACAGCCACATGGCTGTTGTTGTGAAGAGTAAACAAGATATTAAGGACTCCACCGAGAATGCAACAGCCGAAAATGGAATGTTCCAGATCAACATCAATGCAAATTCAGAAAAAGGTAATTTAGTTGGATATACAAGTTCTTTGCATAAGCTGTTATCTGTCCTTTGTTATAGTTTTAAGTCTGGTGGAACAAAAGGAAATAATGTTTATAAGTTGGTCTTTGGTATTATGTAGGGATGCAACGATATGCATCATCTGTAACTTCTAGTGAGACGGAGACACAGAGTCCAGCATTACATAACGGATTTGAACGACGCGATGAATGGGGAGAGGACATTATGAGAAAGGAGGTTTTGGAATCTCTTCCCGAACAAGAGGAAGAAGTTATTGGTATCATTACGATGGAAGATGTACTAGAGGAACTATTACAGGTTAGCCATATCAGAAGTAATTAATGTACGAGTATGACGTACTAAATCCAAATATGATGCATAATCCAAATTTGATGTTTTCTGAACAACACAATAGAATGTTAACGGATATCACATGGATTGTAAAACCTCATGGTCGTAGTACATAGTTTTCTCTTGTGAGAATCGAACCTAACATCTGTGCCTTGTTTTGCAGGAAGAAATACTGGATGAAACTGATGAGTATGTAGACGTTCACAACAAGTGAGTTAGAAAATTCCCATTGAAGTATATTCGATCTCTCTGAGTTATAATTGATTATAAAGATCAAATATACTAATTTTACTGGCTTTTCTCTCAGAATCAAAATCAACATGGCTCCTTCAATACGTTCACTGTCAAGAACTCCATCTCGTTTGACCTGGCGAACACCCGCTGCATCTCCACTTTCTTCTAGTCATCCAACACCAGCTTCTTATCATCAGACTGTACTGCGTTCTCCGATTGCCCCATATATGCCGTCACCACTTGTAAGACCAACTCTCTGTCCATCCCCTGGAAAATCGGTATCGAGTTCTCCATCAGCTGGATTTTTAGGTCTCGTTCGCAACTCTCCATCTTCGCATCGGGTACGTCTAAATTCACGAAGCAAACAAGTAATCAACATTGGATATGATAAAACCATCATTTATTAATACCCTTATTTGATGATGTTTTTATTGATGTTTTCTGCAGGTCTCAAGGAAACCATATGAGAAACTGAAACAACCTACTACTAATTAGTAAGAGTTTCCACTTTTCGACATGATGGTCTTTTTCAAATTTGAGGTATGCTTGTTTCACTTGTACAATATTGGATGTTTCACTTGTACAATATTGGATGTTTCACTTGTACAATATTGTAATTCGTCTATTGATTATTATTTTCAACAATATAAGTCAATCATATCAAGAACAATATGGAGGGACAATACTTCACTTGTAACTTTCATCTGCATTTACCTTCAAGAATTCGGACCTACGTTGTTGTATGAGTCATCCAAACACGTCATGTAGTCATTCTGAATACTCAACATTAAAAAAGTTACGCAATCTCTATCCGACCTATATAGTTGGACATTCGTCGTGCAACTATATTGTTGAATGCGGAGTTAACGTATGAACTCCTTCATTATCCATGACTTGTCCGAACGTATCGTGTACGCACTTTTTATTCCATAAAATAAAAGAAATGCTATAAGGAAATATGAATATTTTGGCATGTTGTTGGGTCCTTTAAATTAAAATAATGTGATTTCAGTACTACACATTCGCACCCGATACTAGTAGATAAATAGACTAGGCGGGCCGACATTTTTATCTTTCATTTGTTTACACTTGACTCGAAGCATTAGAGATTAGTATAAAATAGTGTAGTACTTGCTTTTAGTGATTAACTGACGTGGACCACACTACCGAAAGTGGTAGCCTAGATGACAAGATCCGACAAGATTCGAGTCCCGCCAACTGCAGGACTATTTTAGAGGGTCATTTATCCATGTAATACCTAGGTGGTGATGTGGTGATGGTTTTTCCTTCCGGATAGTAGTTATGGCTCGAATTGGACATTCCACAGCAGATTGGGAGCTCCTATGGTCACACTCAATGGGGTTGCTACGCTGGTTGTCCCCTCCTACCTTTATTTGCTGTTCAAAAAAGAATTGTCGTAGACCACAACCATAGGCATGCAGACAAAATTGAAATCGATAACCACGAAACTATGACCTCACTGATATCGAAGTCCCTATAAAAAAAGAATTTATCTTAAACTTAATTACGAGAAAGCAAACATGATTTCACGTAAACAATTAGGAGTACTATTTTATTTAGACCTGCTTATGAGTTTGTCGATGCACTTAATAAAAGACAAACGAAAACGATTTTTTCCTAAATGACAGTGACATTCTTTTTTGGGTGGATAACTAAGGTTTGACGCGGCCTAAAACAATGTGAAACCTAGGTAGAAGAAATCACATAGTAGCATACTTTAGAGAGTCCTCATTTTTGTTCCTATGTATATAAGATCTTGGGCACCTTCTCCTTGTAAATCGGTTAGTAAGGTTGAGTTCTACTCATGAGGTTGTATCATTTGATACGAGAGGTAACCACCGTGTTGCAATTCGACTTGCGGAGGGGCCAACTTATAGGCTAGATTAAGATACTTAAAAGGAATTGAATACTGATCGGTGAGTGGAGCCACCAAAAAAGAGAAATGGCTACCATCGGGTCAATGTCAATAGAGTGGTAGTCGTGAACGCCACTTGCGAAGTGTGGTGGTATGTTACGATCTTAATGTCCCGTCGACTAAATATGGGCTTGACCTTGTGTATATAAGCTCTTGGAAGCTAGTTATTAAGTGTGATTCCTGTCCATGAGATTGTATCCGAATTTGATCTCATGATTAAGCATGGAATACGATGTGGATAAACTTCAATAAGAGGTCCAATTTGGTTAGAAAGGGAAAATCCAGGATCTCTATTTGGGAGGAGATGAAATGCAAATTAGAATTTTTTTTCATTTTTGACAATTATGCACTCATCAAGTTCATATTTATTTTGCTATCTCATGTAACAAATTAGCTGTAATTATTCTGTGCATTTGTTTAGTTGTTAGAAAGCCTTTATATTCATACTTAATAAAAAGGCACGTCATGAAAATCAGGAAGAGAAATTTCAACATGGCGAAACTTTTCGAGTCGAACATCCCAAACTAAACTTGTTCTAAATTTTTTTTATAACCGGATGTCCAGGCCTGCTTGCGTGCACCTTGACTAATTTCGGAGCCCTGGAGACAATGACCGGGCATAACCGTCAGTGATACCAATAGTTTAATGGCAATGGAAAACTTGCAGTAACTTTTGTTAAGAAATATTGTCCCACATTGCTTGGGAGTGAAATGGGTGATCACTTAATATATGTTGGGACCTCTCCACTCATTGCCAATTAATTTTGAGTTGGATATAAATGGTATCAGAGCGGGGCCCATTCCACTCCACATTAAAAAAAAATCACAATCCACGCCCCACGATGACAGACCAGCAAAAAAAGGTTGAACGATGATAAAACCCGTGGTAGTCAAATGCTGTTGCACGTGAGGAGGGATGTTAAGAAATATTGTCTCACATTGCTTGAGAGTGGAATGGGTGATCATTTAATATATGTTAGGATATCTCTATTCATTGCCAATTAATTTTGAGATGGATATAAAGTTTCCACAACTTTTGGGAGCGAGTTTTCTAATTCTATGAAAATTCTTTCCGCGAAACTCTTTCGTACCAAATAGCACAAGAATTGGTATCCTCTTCTTGTGCACTTCTACAGTAGTGGTGTGTCTGAAACTTGGAGATGGGTTTGATAATAAGCTTGGTGCTAATTCATAAACTCAGCCCACTGAGCCCAATCATCTTTTGGATACTTCATATCATCTGCTTTCTTGGGCTCGTCTTTCTTAGGCTACTTCTTTTCAAGTTCTTTTCCTGTTCTAACTGTGACAATCTTGGATTTGATCCGAGCCGTGTATTTTCGCAACAGCCGGTCGGATGGGTGCATGGCACGGTATCATCCACCTAGTGCATAGCAGGGCCCCCAAATTCGTGGTACAACTTCCTCAACTTGGCCACTAGATGTTACTAAGAATTAACTAGTTTCAGAGTGTGAATATTATTAGAGCTCGCTAAGGGGGTGTTCCGCTAAAAAAAAAAAAAAAGTTTAGTTTTAACTCAAAAACTACTCCATTCCGCTAACAAAAAATTCACAAAAAACCAATAAAAAAACCACTTAATTCCACTAACCTAAAAAAAACCAAAAAGCCAAAAAAACTATAGTTAGTGGAACAAGTTAGTTTTTTTGCAAAACTAAAGGTCCAAAAAACTAGTTAGTGGAACAAGTTAGTTTTTTTGCAAAACTAAAAATCCAACAAAAAACCAAAAAAACTAAGTTAGTGGAGCATGGCCTAAGTTTAGCTTGAATAATCCATTGTTCGGCTTGTTAAGCATATCTTATTTTAAAAAAGCCAATTTACTGATCAAGCTCGGCTCATCATCAGACCAATTGATGACCAAAGCTAAAGAAATTTCAAAGATCATCAAGTTCCCAAATCTAGTCTGAACAACCGGTTACTCGGTTTGACTTGATTATGACTCTAGTTTTCTTGCTTTGAATTCCAATATTTGATACTCTCTTCGTGGAGAAATTTTTGGGTGCCGAGTGGGTATTGCCCACGTGGTACCCGCTCGGCAATCCGAGCCATCCATAACGCGATCCAACGGTCCGGATTTTAGAGAGAGAAAAGGAAGAGAGAGAGTGTTTGGGTGAGAGGAGAGAGAGGGAATCAATCCGGGCCGTCCAAAACACATTTGGACGGCTCGGATCACGCTCGGGTACCAAGTGGCAATACCCACTCGGCACCCAAAATTTTTTCCTCTTCGTGGCTTTTTGCTATTTGTCATAAACAAAAGCAAAAGCAGCAAAATCTCTATGTTACATCATAATCAATTTATGAAGGGTTTTTCTATTGTCAGCCCAGTAGACTGACAATAAGGCAACAAGAAAACAAAAAAAAACACAAGTTCCAATGTACTTTTTTCACTTTCCTTTACTTTCACACATTCCTATACATTTTCTACACATCTCAATACACTTTTTAACCATTAGTGTCAGCCCATTAGGCTGATTTTAGAATTTTCCATTTATGAATGGTTTAAAGTCAAATTTAAGGAAAAAGGACACCAAACTCTCAATCATGTAGATTCTTTCAACATAACACAGCTAAAGTCATAACTAGAAATTAAGCGTTTACAAATCTTAGGTACTTGACGTTTTGACCCTTTCCAAACCCAAGTCTAATAAGGATAGAAACATACAAATGCAAATCATCCAAAACAACCGTGCTATCATTTTCAAAAAGCATCCGTGCACTTGTTCGCCTCTCGGTAAATATACCGCATCTTTATAAGGAGTGAAGAAGGTACCTACAATCATCCAGAAAATTGCTAAGGGGTGATTTCACATTGGACTGCTCCTGAAAGAGAGAAATGGCAGCCAGGCCTCAGTTTCAATTTCTAGATGGCAGATGTTATGCATTTTTGCCAATTGCAAACCATCCCGGATGACCCAAACCTCTGCTGATAACCTACAATTTGCATGAATATTCCGGTGACCTTTTTGCCAATTTCTATACTCTTTTTCTCTTCTTCTCATTCTTTGCCCGTTTACATTTTTTAAATTTTCCATCTTTTTGGTATAAAAAAGAAAAAGTTGCATACCTCTATCTTTTCACAACTTATAAACACAATTGCATCATGAGTTAACCAGCAATAAACGGACTTGGGGTTCATACAATGATTCAAGTCACTACATTCCCGTTGCAACTTCAATTGTGAGTCCTCTGAAATTTTTATTTGGGATCAAAACCGTTCATTTTGTCAGGAATGTTGCGCAAATTATGGGTATAAAAAATTCTTATGGATTAAACCTCAAGTAACACATGACCTTACACTAGAACAAAGATGACATCCCTTTTTTTTTCATGATTACAATAATCTTGAGCACCAATGTTTTTTCATCAACCTCTAAAAATTAAACAACTTTGATCATCAAAGTAAGTTCGAAAATTTACTGAGCGACCTTAGAACACCACGTGGAGGTGGCCACAACAACCTTATGCACTACATATTGTTGTAAGCTACCTAAAGTGGAAGCTGGGATGATGTAGTTCAAATTTGAATCGGCCAAAAGTGTTTTCAACAGTCCAAATATAAATAAAGCTCTCTCAAGCAACGCATTCACTGCACTGTAGGTCCCCGGGTCCACGTGAAGTGAGCAAGTAGATTCCACTCCAATAAAAAATAGCCAACGCGAGACCGATCACACAACAATAATTGTTTTCCTACAATTAACCATTTGCATTCGTGGCAACACATTACTGGCCCATGAACTCTCCACACAGTAACTGTAAAAAACTACTGGACAGGATTCGGCCACCAAAAGTCTTACGAATATTTAAATCCTTTAAACTCTGAACCAGGTGATTCTGAAACGAAGCTCCACAAAGAAGAAAAACAGAGCGCAAATGGTGTCTGTGAATCCAAACCCAACCGAAGGGTTCTTCTCGGACCCTACCCGAATGGTTCTACCCGCCGCCGCCGCGGCGATGTCGTACGAGGACGATCCGAACAAGAAGGTCCGGAAACCCTACACCATTACCAAGTCCAGAGAGAGCTGGTCCGAACCCGAGCACGACAAGTTCCTCGAAGCCCTCCAACTGTGAGTTCCTCTTTTACTCTCTCGAAATGATTTTCGTTTTCAGTGGGAATTGATTTTTCAGCTTCGAATTGGGTTTGGATTTTGTTTCTACGGTGTGAATTTTGTGTTTTTGAGCTACATGTAATGTGTGATTTTAGAGGTCGTGTGTTTTTTTTTTTTTTGGAATCTGAATTCACCTCTGGGTAATGCGTGTATTTTCGATTCGTGTATTGGACTGGGTTAGTTTTTTTGTGGTTTCAAAGCTAGTTGGAGTTTTTTTCTCAAGTTTTTGTGCGGGTTGGAGCAGAAGTAGTAAAGGTACTATAATAATGCCGTATGTAGATGAATTTTGCGAGCAAGTTTGTTGGATGGATGACCTCATCATGGCTTGGACATCCGGTTATCGGAAAAAAAGAAGGCTGGTTGAATGGATTGCTGTGTTCTTCAGGAACCGGGAGTCCCTATAGTGCCCAAAGGCAGTACACCCCTGTTGTGCCCATTATGTGCCGTCCAAAAGTGTTCTCAATGGTTCAGATTTCAAATATTATCCAACATGTAAAATGATTTGGACCATTGATTGTCTAACGAACGACTCAGACTGGGCACTACAACACTACTGGGACCTCAGTTCCGTTCTTCAGATAGATCGCAAAGTTCAATGGCTATCACGGTGATATGTTGGCACCCTGCAGTACAAAGACAAAAACTTGTGTAGAATAAACTTATGGCTATAGGTTTTCTCGGTAATACAATTAGGCCACCCTGGGGATCAAATGAAGTTGGGCCACACTTCAACAAATTGGCCTTAAGAACAATTCAATGAACAGAGATGTCTATTATTAGGTAAGTACGTATCTTCGAAGATGTGGTTTGTACGAAGGGCTGCTGAAAATTGCTTCTTTTTTACTCTATATTAGCATGAGAATTTATTTTTTTGGGTGTGCAAAACTACGTGCACATCATCATGAATGCACGACTGTTTGGCATGTTAAGGTTCTTATAGTCTGGAACTTATAATGGAACATGCTTTTGTTGTTTACTTTCGCGATTGTTACAGTAGATTCCCACGAATTGATTATGGTTTTCTTGTGTTGATCTGTCTAGATTTGACCGTGACTGGAAAAAGATCAAAGCTTTTGTTGGCTCAAAGACTGTCATCCAGGTAACGTTGTGCAGATAGCTTTTACGAATTTTCAGTGAACTTGATATGCTCAACTCCTAAAATGGAAGTTTCTTAATCTTTACCTGCTTGTCATGTTTTTCCAATATAACTTCACGGTTTGTGCTATGACAATGACAACAATAGCTTAATGAATCCTGCAGATTGATATGATGTCGACATATTAAGCTTTCCAATTCATATAGTCATGTATAATATTTATCCGAAAGTACAGAGATAAATTGGTGAGAATATCTTCTGCAGATACGTAGCCATGCACAAAAGTACTTTTTGAAGGTCGAAAAGAGTGGGACCAATGAACATCTACCTCCACCCCGCCCAAAAAGGAAAGCTGCTCACCCGTATCCTCAAAAAGCCCCTAAAAATGGTAATTTGTAATTTGCATTTTTACCGGTTTGTCTAGACTTTTGAAGGCAAATTTAATGTAAATCTGGCTCATTTTGGCAGCTCCAGTTCTCTCACAAGTGCCGGAATCATTTCAAACTTTGCCTGTGCTAGCAGAACCTGTATTTAGGAGAATGCCTGATTCTTCTACAATTCTTAGGAATCCAGTTAATAGTGTTTCTGTAGATCCCTGGACTGAAAACTCTGAAAAAGCAGTCAATTTATCGTACACGATTGAAGGTTTCATTATCCTCTTGCCTTCAACGTTCATTGACATGCTGTGATCAGTTTTAAGTTCCATGGTCATCTGGTTCATATTCTTATTTTGTGTGTGGTTACAGCTGATATGAGATCTGTTGGGGAACCATTGGCAAATAACTGCTGCAGTAGCACTGAGAGCACTCCAAGAATACAACCAGCATGTGAAATGACTGCTCAAGGGAATCATGGCCATTCATTGAGAGGTATCTCTACTTTCATTGCTAATGGCTTACAATTTATTTTCTCTTGACAAGCTCATTTAATTTCAGTCAACTGAAAAATGTTCTCCATTGAACAAGTATTGGCTTTGTAATCCTGACTTCTTAGCAGAAGTCCTTACCAATTTGACATGATATCCATTAACATGTCATTTAAGCCCATAGACAGACTATAGAGATTTGTCTTGCACATCGTCATGAAGGATGAAAATGTGCCAACATCTTCTAAATGGTTTGGCATGAAATTAGGCTCATTTCTGACCTCAAATGTGTATTCTGAAGGTCACCGTCCAATTAAGGTCATAAACTTGTAAGGAGGCCAATCAAGAAAATAACCCTTTCATGGACTACATGCATACTTTTGCATCGGAAACTCTTGTATCCTTTGGATACTTTTGTTTAATATTGTCATTGTTGATAATTGTTCTTCTACTTACTTTTGTGTCTGCATCCTTCATTTTGTGCTCCATGCAGAACTCTTATCATCTTTATAGGATTCTCCTGGTACTGTTACTAGGATTCATAGCTTCCCAATTTTTTATGCAGTTCTGCCCGACTTTGCTCAAGTATACGGCTTTATTGGCAGTGTTTTTGACCCTAACAGTGCTGATCACTTGCAAGAACTAAAGAAGATGGATCCAATTGATGTTGAAACGGTACACTTTCTAGGCCATACTATCTCTATTGTCCTGACTTTGAGGAACACTTCTTTTATCTGGTTCAATGAATGGAAACAAAACTTGCTATGTATAACTTCTTTTTTACTCTTTCCAGGTGCTTCTGTTGATGCGAAACCTCTCCATCAACTTGAGTAGCCCTGACTTTGAGGAACATGTAAGTGCCCTTTCCTTTAGTTGTTCCTTAAGGTTTCATATATTGCCTTGTACTTTGTGTTTCTGGCCCAGCACTGTGGCAGTTATATGTTTTTTTCATCTGCATAATTATTAAAATCGTCTACTGTACCAAATTCACAAAAATCCTTATAAACTTGGTTTCCATGTGAGTATTCTCGTCAAGGGTCCTAATACCGTTCGAAAAAGAAAGTAGTAGAAAATGCATCATGATACTCTTGTCTTAATAACTATCTTCATTATGTCATGCAGAGGAGGTTGCTTTCATCATCTGAAACTGACCCGTTGAAAGATATCTCTGGTGTGAACAAGAACCCCTCTTGAAAATCAATTTGATGCTGCAGGAAAATATGAGTAAGCATTCATATTGCCAGGACATTGGCGAGTGAGCTGTAGCTGTGAAATGCTAACATCCTTTGGTTTCTTGGAGTGTAAGTGCCAGTCCATTCTGCTACATCTTTGACTACACAATTCATTGTTCAGCAACTGCCTTTCTGTAACTTATAACCTGACAAAGGAAGAAAGAAAGATCGATCGAAATAATCATAATCGGGGAATGGCAAATTGTAAATTCAAGATCTCCACAGTTCCGATGATTGGTCTGTGACACTGTATAGTATGCGTTCAAGTTTAGTTTAGTCTGAAAATCTTTTGCGGCTTACTCTGTTTTTTTTGTATTTTATCTCCACGTTTCGATGATGGTAGCAATGCTCTTTGATGTTTCTCGCCCCCCCTGCTCTCCTTTCTCAGTGTGACGTTCTAAAATTTTCTGAGGAAGATAAAGGTTTAATCTGCTCATAAATCCCGGCAACAACTAGAGAGTCTGGGAAGCAGTTAAAAAAAAAAATATCAGATAGGCTAGAAGAGAACAAGACTTATGGAGGGATGTTTTAGACCTTGGATTGAAGGAGAGAAAATAAATAGGAGAAAAAAGGAAGTGAAGCTGCATTTTTTATTTTATTTTTGCTTGGGCAGGAAATTTGGAAGAAAATGAATAGATTTCTTGAGCATGACCTAATATTACGTAGCATTTTGGTAACCATAGAAATTTGAATACGTATATGAAATTTACAAAAAATGAAGGCAATGCATTATACTCATGGGAATAAGCTATTATATTTTTGCAGCTACTATTCTTGCAATCGAACATTAACAAAATAGGAAGGGAAACGTTACGGGCACTAACTAGTGTACCAACTATTACACTGTCCATGTGGCACTCTTTTAGTGGAGGAAACTATCCATGCAATGAATAGTACATTGATGTGGTAATGTCATGTGTGCATTTAGTGAATGGTTGGTACACTATTTAGTGCATGTAGCATTCCCCAAATAGGAAGTAAATAAAAAGATATATTCTTGCCATTTTCTAAGAAAACAAAAACAAAAACAGAGAGGAGAGGAGCTTTTGGATTTGCTTGATCCAATGAATTGTTCTATCGTAAGAATGCGCACGCCACAAGAATCAGCATTTTTCCTGATGAAGCTTTTCGCGTTGGGGTGATAACCATCGCTTACTTCACTCTTCTGCAATGACGGGTCTATTATTATTAGCGACCATAGTTTTACCTTTTGCAAGAACCTTTAAAAAAAATTCTGCACTCTTGGAGCGACGTTGCATCGATCTTACCCTAAAGTAACTTGTGACAGTGCAGAAGTGTTTTCTGGGACTTCTTCAAAACGAAAACTACTACTACTTTAAAAGAAACAGGATGACTACGCAAATTTCTAGACGATTTTTTGAAATGGTTAATGATCCGGATGGTTTATTCACACAAGCATCTGACAAATCCAAATATGTAAATTCAGATTAAAAAAATACAAATATCTTAGATTACATGACTTGGATGGCCAAACCAAGGAATGCCATTTAACCCAATAGGATTCCAGAATAAGAGAAAACAAAACAGCCTTGCAGTGACATTGGAAGACATTTCTCAGTACATCTAAAGTGAAGAGAAATGAAAATTGCATACAACTATGTATCACGTTTTTGAAGCCGATAATAAAATCAACATTCGGCTGCTCAACAAGTTTCGAAGTTCCATCCGCCAAAAGAAGGAATTGGAAAAAATAATGGACTCAAGAAAGGCTTCGACTAGGTAGTGGTGCACCATAGCCTCCACCTCTGAGGCCCAAAGCCAGGTCTTCCAACGGAGTTCTGCAATTTTTGAAGTAGGCAAACTTCTTCTACGATTTACCACCCAAATACCTATACAAATATACTAGTTAAAGAATGACTTTTTTTTAACAGACGACAATCTCTCATATATCAAGAGCCCAAAGGCTAAACAACGCTCGAAGGCATTATAATGATTCCACCAAAAAGAAATACAGAAATGAGTTACAACTACCAAAACTTCGACTAAAAGCACAACATAACCTGTAAAAACAGACCGAACTAGAGACACATTATGCCAAAGCAGGCGTCATGACTTAGTCATGCAGTTAAAGAATGACTTTGTCTTGCCTGTTTCAGACGTCAAATAATGTCTAATAATAAACGCGCACATTTCCCATACTGTAAAATTTAATCCATTTCCGATCCTGTAAAACTTCATTAATTGCCTTGAAAATGCCTAGAAGAACTAATGTCTAATAATAAACGCGCAAGGAAGAACAAGAAATAGTATCAGCAAAATTATCTCTGGATTCTAGATCCTACAGGCACCAGCAGAACCATCAAAAACACTATTATTCGAGGGCCTGTGGAAACAACCAAAATAACATAATATATTAACTGAAACAGCAACTTCAAACCCGATGCAAGTATGCAAGCTCTATTCAGCAAGCATGGATGGTTGATCATGTGATTAAGGTTGACAGAATGGAACTGCACACATCTATCACATAAAGTTCCACAAATAGGGATGGGGTTGGTTAGAGAACAAGGAGACATGGACGAGGGCCAGTGGATTTTTTTTACTATTGCATTGGAGCCATGTCCTTACTGCAAGGGAACTGAATTTCCAAATACAAAACAGTTTCCATGATACTGATATTCAATAGCTAAACTAAAAAAATGATTTCAAAATGCCAGAATTGGCTAAATAAACCAATACAGGTAGGCGTTCAACTTCTCCCTATTTGAAATATCTCAAATTTCAGTTTTCGGAATGGTTGTAGTCAAGTGAGATATAAACAGCACGGCTACCTTGCCCTTTCTGTCCCTTAGATCTTATATGTATGTCCTCTTGTTGACTGTTAGTTTAGAGCACTCGTCACAAGATAGATTTCCCTTGAAAAGCAGTGGTGGTGACTTTCATTTTTCGGTTTAAGAACCCTGGAAAACAGGAAAACAGAAACTCTTTTGTATTGATTGCCTTAGACAGCAAGAGACATGCACATGCATGCGCACCCACACAAACACACTCAGAGAGAGAGAAATCCACTACACCATGATGGGATATATGTAAAGAAGAAGTACTGAATGAAGTCTCTCTGCATATCAAAACACCCATGATTTTCTACTAATTGAGTTTCCAACAGATACAGCCTGAGGTAAAATATAAGCCCAAATTCACAAACAAAATCCACAAGCAGAATGAATTTGACAAGTAGATTTGACCGCCTTTATGTGAAACAAATGTAATGAAGGTCAGAGTGAGTGTGATTTTCCAACAGAGAACTGATAGGATATAAACCAGAATAGTAACTGAACTATACCTTGACAACTTATCCAAGGTCTCTTACGTACTGGTCCAGTGTTGAATCGAATAGTTCACATCTGCGCCAGCAAGTACCATCTTGCTTAAATAAAATACTGAATCCTTCTAAACAATTTATGTACTTGGCTATATTCACCAATAAAACCGTAATTTGTTTCGCATAGAAAATCTCCAAAGTGCAAGAAGCCAATCTAAATCCTTAGATAATAAGTTCATCATGTAGAGTTTCTCAATGGGGTAAATACCAGTATTTACTATTTACTCACCTGATCGGAGTTCCCGGAGTATAGAGTGGATTCTTGACAACATATTCAACATAGAGATTGTAAATGTACTTCAACGATTCCCTTAGATCACCAGTTCTCGGATGAGTAACAAGGATTATCTGCAGACAATTTAAACGAATTCGTAAAGGAAAGCTTTGTGGTGAAAGTAATAAATCCACTGTCCTGCATTTTTAGACACTTGACCGATCTAATGACACAAACATTACTGAGAAAACTGTGCCATTAAACTCTTCAAAGGCAAAAATAGATATGTGCTCGTGATCCCAAAAGATTAGCTTTGACTAAATCAACATATAAACAAACATTTTTTACCAAAAAATACATACAAACACATGTAGGTTCAATATAGAACTTTAGGTCATCCAAGAAAGTGCCATTAGGGCAAACAGAGCTGATCATTTTCTACTTGATAGGCTGACATCAATATATCTTCCTCAGTTTGAGGCAATTTTTTCCAGTAAAGCCTCAAATATGTTTGATAAAAGGTGAAAAGGGAGAGACTGGGTTAATTTCAACAGCAGTTGTCCTATTTTGTGATAATAAACTTCAGCTGCAGTCATTGCGACCCTTGCTTTCTCTTCTTTCGATAGTCTTTACTCATTATCTATTTTAGGAGCTGGTCTCTTATGAAAAAACTGAAGTTCGTTTTGGGACGTTAAACATTTTTGTTAGGGAAGCAATACGCACTCCATGAGTTAACCTTAGGTCCTTAAGTCAATCATTGTAGTTCAGTGGTTCCTCACCTAACAAAAACTACTAAGAAATCAGTGTTACAAGATTTATACGGGGAAGAGCTAAGTATAATAATTAGAACCTTAGCAATCTGAAATACAGATCATATGGTCAATAAAAACTACTATATCACCATTTCATAAACAAGAGACAAAAAGTCGCTCTCATTTCTTCACTTCTCTTATAGTGCAATGCCTGGGGAAGATACAAATAAAGCCAAACAACTGAAAATTCAGAAGGAACAAGTACCACATAAATAATGAAAGCCTGAAGTGAAGTAGATCATTGAACATAGTGCTCTGACAGGGTCTGAAAGCTATCGAAATTCTAATTTTACTGCTAAGATTCAGAAGAGGGACTCTGTCGGACAGGGATTAACTTGTCATGTCCAACCAAGATATCTGAATGGGCTTAAGCCTTTATACCATTATGAAAGTGTCTAAGGTATCCTGGCTACTAGGCTCCCATTGCACTGAGTAGATTACATAATGTGTCGTAGGAGCACAAATTCAAAGACTTCCGTATATACCCGCTTCATGTGAAAGTGAAATCCACATTTGGGCGCTCAACATAATTCATGAGTAATATCTTTTTACTGGAACATCAAATACCCCAAAATGGAAATCTCTCAATAACGAGCACAATACAGTTTGACTGAAACTTCAGATTCTACCTTTCCATGTTCGTGGTAGCAACTAGCAAGACAATAGTAAATCATAATCCAAATGAAACTCACTGACCTTTATCCCAGATGGACTCTCCATGAAAGTTGAAACTAAGTTTGTAAGTATTGGTACGAAAACTGTGAAATGAACACCCTTGTCCACGTAACTGAGGCACCCCAAGATTTCCTTTGTCCACACTGCCCAAAAGAATACACATTGATCATCGAACAATTAACTTGGACACCGAACAACCCTAGATCATTAACAACAGGACTGGCACAGCAATGTGCTATCAATAAAGAAAAGGCTCGAGATCCTAACAAGTTATGAAAACTACTGGAGTATGAGACTGCACTCCTAATCTAGCAACTAAGCCAATGTCACGAAATGCGTCCAAAGTCCAAACGATGTGCTCATGCATAGAGTGCTTGAAATTTGTAAGTACAGATATATATCAACCTATGTGATCAAATGATGAAGACAGAGTTTGGACTTCCATGAAACATTCAATTTTCTGTTACAGAGAGGGATCTTACGTACCACGCTAGGCATTAGAACCAAGTGCACTATGCCCAATACCATTCTATCAATTTGTGCCTTTTGAGTGTCATCTATGGTAATGAATCCAGTTATTTTAATCCATGCACCCCATCCAATTCTTTCATTACAAACCTGAGCCATGCCAATTGCAACCTTAGGTCGCATTGCGACACCATAAACCTGGGCACCCAAGCTTTTGCTTGCGGGGAGGGTGGCTCAAAGGATTTTGTCTTTAGTGGGAGTCGAACTAGAGAGTTCCGCTTCCTTCTTTTTTGATAACTCAACTCAACTCAAGTGTCTACACCCACTAATCTGGGTAACCAATCTAATCCCACCATCCACTAGCAGGGGCGCCCATTAAAGCAAGAGCAAATGCCCCGTATGAATTGGCCCCAATGGAGTTGATAGCACATGCGAGATTTTGAACATGAAACCTTTCTAAGAATGAGCATCCCCTTAAGTTCTGCTCCCATCTTACCACTTAAGCTAACCCAGAATCCAATATTTTGTCTCATGCGACAACTCGGTTGCAGTTACAACGAGAAATTTGCATTCCTAATCGAACATAAAGGTACTCCAGGAAACAAACATAATTTCTCCGAATAAAAAAAAAAATGGATAAGAAAAGCAAACCTAGTGGGGCTCATTAACCGAATAGGGTTTTTTTTATTACTTTGTTATTTTATAACAGGGGATTTTTTTCAATTTTATTTCCAAACTAGTTAAAACGTTATTGCAAAACACGTTTTCTCAAAGGTGTGTTTGCTAAACACTTTTATGGTTGGTTAAGACGGATTAAGCGAAAAATTAAGTTAATCATAAAAGGCCTTAAAAGCGTGTCTACTAACCACGCTTTCAAAAAACGTGCTTCACCTGTACGTTAACAAATTTTGGGAAGAACACCACTGAAAAAACCAGTCTTCGACTTTGCCTTGCCAAGGAGCATCAGGAACTAGAAGGGTTCAGTCATCCAAAACCTTCTCGCTATGCTCAGCTACTCTCTCTCTCTCTCTGATACAAACCCAGGGACAAACGTACGCGCAATGATTCCGATCGATTAAAATGGTCCTTGAAATCGGATGACTTGGATTGTTTCAAATTTAAGGGAAAATTGGGGATTTAGGTTTCTATGTTGTTCTTGGGCAGATATATAGTATATGTATACGCAGATATAGTGTTGTGTGTATATACACATACACCACACACAGAGAGATGGTGAGGGAGAAACAGCGGGAGACAGACATAGAGGGAGACGTGGGGGATTTTGCCTTTGTTGTGCGTGGTGGGGGCTCTGTGAATTGTGATGGAGAGAATCAGAGAACGAGAAGGAACAAAAAAGTCGGGGGAGAAAACAAGTGAAATCGCGCTTAGAGAACACGTCTTTAGAAAGCATGCTTCCGTACCCCATCTTTAGAAAGCATGTTTTGTAAACACATTTTATTAACTTATTTTTTTGTTAATCCGTCTTAACCCACAATGAAAGCGTGAAATGAAAACACGTTTTCACGTACTTTAATAATAAAGTTCAGAAATGCACGTTTTATTTAATAATGTAAAAAAAAAAAAGTAAATCTGTTAATTGGCCACCTAGTGGATCCATTTTGGCAGTGAAGGATTTAAGGGAGAAAAGGAAACCAAACATGAGCTTGTGATCCTGGTGGGCATTCAGGGTGTGCAGTGGGCGATTCCATTCCCTGGAAAGCAGACTAGCACTGTTACATACACAGAAAACACATCCAAAATTTATCTGGAATTTGAAAATCAATGGCCCAGATTCACTCCGTTGATTTACACTTTCAGGGTCAATTCTAGGTCCCCTTTTGGGGCACCCAGACTTACTGAAAGCAGACATATTCCATTCTTGTTGAAAACGTACATCATGTGGCCATTGTTTCCCGACGCCGTTGGTAAAGGCGGTGACGAACTGATCTCTGACCCTTTGAAAAATTGCATTTTCTCTCCTGATTTCCGACGAAACGAAACAAATCAATTAAAAGAATCAGATTACGGCAGTTGAAACAGAAAGGGGGTTTGGCTGAATAAAGAGGATGGGAGTAAAGAGCAACTCCAACACATGCTCTTTTCTTTAAAATGAAGAGTGGAAGTGACATATTAAAGGGAAATTTTGTAATTCATGCCCTCTTTTTCTCAAAAAATTGTACTGTTTGGAGGGACCCATCCAATTTTTTGTCACATCCACTCTTTAAATTTAATTTTGACTCTTCAAAATTAAAGAGCCAAAATTAAATTTAAAGAGAAGATATGACAAAAAAGTGGATGGGTTCCTCCAAACAGTACAACTTTTTGAGGAAAATAGAGCATAAATTACAAAATCTCCCCTTAATATGTCACTTCCACTCTTCATTCTAAAGAAAAGAGCATGTGTTAGAGTTGCTCTAATCTAACCGAGTTAACGAAGCTTCTATCTATCTAGTTACTTCTTGGGATCTACTGCCTCCGACCTCCGGAGCAAAATTTTAGTCTATGTTATTCCCTCCGTCCAGATTTATTGGTCTGTTTTGGAGATTCCAACTTTTTTCCTATTACCTTTTGAGTTTGTTAATTCCCTATTTTGTCCTCAATCCCTCCATTCTAATTTGACTACAAAATTACGTGCAATTTTCAAACTAAAAAATAATGTAGTTAGAATTTTTTTTTTATTATCAATATGGATCTTGTTTGATAGATCTCATTGAGAACTTTAATACGGTGCAAAAAAAAATTCAAAAATGTAAACACATTATTTTTTTAAAAAAAATAGTTTTTTACTTGTTATTTTAAGTTTTAGAAAATGGGCAAAAAAGTAAATTTTTCATACTTTATCCTTTAACTTTTGAAAATGGACAAACATTTTAGGACTAAAAAAAAGTATGTTTGTGGACAAAAAAATCCGGACGGAGGGAGTACTATTTTAATTTATAAAAAAAATTACATCTTATAATATGTAAGACTTTGTAAATGCAATATGGATCTTATTTGATAGATCTCAATTATTAAACAAAGTATTTTCAATTAAAAAAGAAGTATTTGAAATCTTGAAAAATATTGTAATATTGAAAATTGAAAACAAAATTGAAAAAGTGAAAGTGAAGGAAAATTTTGGGACGGAGGGAGTATATCAATCGGAAGTAACAGCTCATTTGGATGGTGAGAAATGGAGAGAAGAGAAAGGGGAGCCCTTTCCTTTCTCATCAAATCTCACCATTTTTTGTGAGATTGGGTGAGCAAGGGGGAAGGCTTATTAAAACATTTTATTTTTGTGCTTTTCTCTCCAATTTCTACCAATATACTCAATCCAAATGAGTGAGCTAGATACCATAGCCCTTTCTTTTCTTTTCTCATGAAATCTCTCTATCCAAATGGGTTAGTACGAAAGAAAGAATGATGATTCAGAGAGAGAGAGAGAGAGAGAGTGACGCTCTAACCTGGAGGGGAGGATTTGCAAATGACACAGAGTCACAGACTATGAACTGTGCAAATGAGAAGAGAGCAAAACAGACCTTTATTTTACTGGTACGACGTCGGATAGACTTGTCAACATATAACACTACCTACTCACCTAGAAACTTTTCGTAGCGCTACTTGCCTAGTGACTTTTCTTTCGACACTACTCAATTTTATTTTATTTTTTACTTCGCTAGTGTCTTTTTGTGTAGCGCAACTCATTCTTTTCTTTTCTTTTTTACTCCTACGCCCTGTTTGTTTGCAGTATATAAGAAAGGAATATAAGATATGACCGATGATACATATCTAGGTATTTTATATCCATTGTTTAGTTTTGGGAGGCTGGATATTTTTTAGCTGTGATATGTATATCCCTTTGCAAGGGGATAAAATTTAGACACCCCTCCCCCTTCTAAATTATATTCGGGCTTTCTTTACCAAGCTACCCTCCCATTTATGACTTCCCATCAGCTTGTCTGGTGCGGCAGAGGAGAGAGAGAGAGAAAGTAAACAAAAGGAGAAGAGGGAAAAAGAAGGGTAGAGAGAAAAATGAAAACGACCCCACCACTACTTTATTATTTTTTTACTTCGTTTATTTAGGATAGGAAAGACATTTTACATTATCCAACACCTTATATCCCATTTCACAACATCAAAGACAGTTTACATTATCACCACACATTTTACATTATCAAACACAGTAAATTTCAATCTCTCCTTCTAAAACAATATTCCTCCAACCATATTTACCTCTATTATATCGCTCTTCTCTCTTATATACATATCTCTTTAATAATCAGAGCACTAGCGTGGTTCATATATCGCTACTTATACACCCAAAAAGCCCAACTTAAATTACCAATTTATGACCCAAAAGTATAACACTGCGGCCACAAGGGGTTTTTTTTTTTTTTTTTGGGGATAAGTAGCCTCAAGGTTTAAGTCTGCGGCCAGTTCCAAAGAGAAGGATCCCCTTCCTTTCAAGAAACGTCACCGTATCAAGCAGCAGCCCACAGTTTGACTGGCGCATTTTAGCACTGGTCATCGACTGAAAGAGAACCCAACGACCCTTCACCAGTCTCCTTCAGATCACATGAGAACACACAGTTGTTAATGGCGGGTGGATCGCTTAGGAAGAAACCCAACAAGCGATCGAGCCCTAAGTTGGCCCAATCCCCAATGCCATCTGGTTCTTCTTCTCGTTCTAATTACAGAAAGATCTCTTTATTCGCCATGGTTTTTTTGGTCTTCTGGGTTGTGATTGTTCTGAGCATTTCGTCGAGCATGTGGACTGGGTTGGGGTCCGATGCCCGTTTGGATCAGTTTTACTCCATTGAAGTAGTCAACGAGTTTCCACACGACCCCACGGCATTCACTCAGGTCTGTCAATCCTGTTCTGGGTTTAAGCTATATGAATGGCGTTTCAATTGTAATGCATGTAGTTGGTTTTGTGTGATTGGATCAATCGCGAGAGAGGTACTGATTTTGTTCAAATTGTTGTCAATCTTGATGCTGTGATGAGATTTGATGGATTTGGTTAAGATAATCTGCTATGATCGACCTCCATAGCTTGGCTTCTATTTACTTTTAGTTTTGGGGATTAAGAGTTGTTTGAAGTCTAAAAATTAGGAAGATCATTTTTGACAAATCTGCTTTCTTATAAATGCACGCGGAAATTTGTCTTTTAATGTTTGTGTTCCAAATTTTGGAGTGCATTTATAAGAGAGTGGAGCTTAAAAAGCCCTACCCAGAAATTCATCACTCTCATCGTTGGAGCTAATAACGAAGTATACGAGAGGCAGTTGTCATTTTAGTTTTGGAGGTGTTTTCATTTCCCAAACTATATTGGAGAATGTTTAGTTTTCAGTGAAAAGGGCATGATTATGAGGGTAGGCAACATACGAAGAGAGATATTTTGGCTGACTGTGATTAAGAATTAAGGTGTAGAATGTGGAGTGTGTTAATCCCATCTTGTTGGATTCATGACATGTTTCTACTGGTGTACAATTTCCATTCTTGCTTCCAGGGGCTTCTGTATGGAGGAAATGACACCTTATTTGAGTCAACTGGCCTTCGAGGTCAGGTGAGTTTGAATTCATGCTCCCTGTCTCTTCCTCCCTCCTTGCTTGAGTACTATGATTGCACCAATGAATGCATACATCTGTATTCAGGACTCTCAATATAACAGTTTTTTCTGGTATTAATTTTGTAGAAATTCCAACTTCACAAACATTCCAACTTCACATTTTCACTGTTTACATTTGTTTCTTGAAAGAAATTATGTCAAGATTACATGGCGTTGATGCAATTAACATTGATTGCCAGATAATTCACCAGTTGACATTTCCTGTATTTATTGTTTCAGTCATCAATCCGGAAAGTGGCTCTTCAGACTGGGAAGGTATAAAGTCTTCAGCACTGATTATATGACATTCTTGATGTGTTCCCAAATTCTATACCTTCAGCACTGGTTATGTATTTATGTGACATTCTTGATATGTTCCCAAATTCCTAATAAAGTCCCATTCGCAATGCACATACAAGAGTCCCTTTGACATTATGCGTATACCAGTATAGCTCTTACAAAACAATACTGGATTTCGCCTGACATTCGAAGCAGACAAGCTTATAATTAATATCAGGCACAAGTGAAAGTATAGAGAAAGACAGGGACATGATAGTTCACTGGCCTAGCTATCAAAAATAACATTAATTCGGTATGTTGTTTTTCCAGATTCTGGCTTTGCACAAGATGGATGATTCATACTTTGGAGAGGGTTTAACTCTTCTTGGTGAAAGGTTTGTACGGAAACATGTATCTAACTCATTGAATACTGAATATCCATTTGGTTCTTCTTTTGATAAGTTGAAGATATGAGACCCAGTCACCCAATATTTAGGAAACCACGATTTTCCTTGTTGCTTTTTTTTTCCTGGGTAGATGTTACTGGCACCAGTTTCCATGTTTCAGTATTTGCTATTGATATGTTTCTGGTGTGTGACTGAATGTTCTCAAGGACATTATACTTCTTGAAACATGTTTTTTACTTTATCTCACAAATAAAATCAGTTTACAGCTGAATTTGCACCCTGTCTTCTTGGTGCAAGTATTTTTGACGAATTTGACCAGTGTTTGGTCATGGTTGTGCCTGTCTACCACTAAAATCCTGTCCTGCTCAATTGGCTCCTTTATGACATATGCTGTTACATAAAAATAAAAACAAAAACAAAAAAACAGAGAAAGGCTCTGTGATATGTAGATCGAGAAGTTGTTTAATACATACATAAAGTGAACCAAAACTGATTGAAGTTATATGACTTCTGTCAGTAAATTGCTTCTAATAGCACATGGTGCTGACCATACGTGTATATGTGTACGCAAATTTTCTTTTTCCGCCAACCATGTTACATTGCCTCTGGAAAGTACAAACAATGTAATGCTGCAGACTAATCTTTCCCTATTTACGTGATGAAAGTAGTTTAGAAGTAACATTGTGTCTTACGATATTGTATACAGTTTATAGAGATTTATCTCTTGTTAGCCTGGTTGAGATCGAAATGATTCTCTTCCCAGCACCCCAAGTAATTACATTGTTCCTAATTTGTCATTCTGAAGTTAACAAAACTTACCCTCGAATATTGTTTTTCCATAATTATTTTATGGTATTTATTGATTCTTACACATACAATAACTCAATTCAATTGAATGTCTTTCTCGTCCAGTATGCCTTGATTTTATTGCTCATTCCATTTCCATGGATACATCTCTAATGTAATTGAGTTATTCTTCCAAAGAGTCCCCGGTTCTGATATGGTAATCCATGCATTTTGTAGGTTGTTCCAAGTAACTTGGTTGGAGAACATTGGTTTCATATACGACAGAAATAATTTTAGCAAAGTTTGTGCTTCATCTTTCCCTTTGCAATTTGTGCTTCTCTGTCATGTTTCTCATGTAGTTTTCATAAATAAGCTTAGCATGGCAAACATTGACAAGTGACAATAGTTGCTTTAATTCTGTTGTGTTTTCTTATCTGTCATCTTGAAGTTACACGTTCTGTACTAAATCATTATGATTTTTTCTTATGTCTGAGGCAAACAACTTGAACTTAGTTCATAGCCGTTGTTCAAAATCGGGCATACTTTGAATTTTCCTTTCAGTAGTTCCTTTGCTGCAGTGGTGGAAGTCCAATCTTGGCATAAACCTAACAATGAACCGAGTTAGAAAAGTATAAGTCAAATGTGGCAAAAGTGGCCGAAGATTGAGTCCAATTAGTTGGGGAAATGAACCCACATTCTTTTTTAACAAGAGTTCTTGGACACAGGTGTCATATGGACCGATTATCTCTCGTCCCCGTGCAAAATGTTTGCATCTTTTCTCACTTCTGGTTAGTGATAAGTAAGAATCACCAGGACTAACTGACCGAAGTAGTATATGTATTTTTCGCTCCCTATACCTTGATGAAGATATGAATTGTACTTAAAATTGCAACATATTATACATTTATACTCTAATTAGCTGGATGAAATTCAAACTGCGGGTGTTATTAGCCTTGGAAAACATGGAATCGTCAATTACTGATATGGTCCTCCCGAGGAGAGGAAGAGTTTATTTAGAACTGAAAGTTGAAGATGGAATTGAAAAGGTTGACATGTTAGGGATATGATGACTTCGAGAAATACAAGGCTCTTAACATTTAGGATGACTTAGTGGGGATGTAACTAAGACCAGAATTGAACAAAATCAAGCAATTCAACTTCCAAATCATAGTGCTTCTAGCATTTTTGATGGAGTATGTAATGAGCAGGGGGCCAGGGACTACAAACTCTATTCCTATCTCTTCAAATACTGAATGGAAAATAGTTGCTTTTGTGCTTATATGATACATCTTTCCCGAATTCAGACTATGGAGACAGAATTTTTGTGCTGCATTTTTTTTTTCCTTCCAGAAAACGTGTGACCTTTAGCAGCTCATTCGTTTCAAACCAGAACATCCACTATTGTGGCTCATAAAAGCCAAGGTCCTATGTATGAATTTTTTCTGTAAGAATTCTGTATGCGTACTACTTTCCTTCTAATATTCTGAACTGTGAATTACAAAGGTCCATGTTTCCTGGTAATTGATGTTGAATTCTAGCACCTCACTTCAGTAATGTTAGATTAGAATCACCTTCCGAATACACCATAAAGGAGTGCTCACATTTTGCTTGTCCTTAGATATTGTTCTTCAAATAAGTTGAATTTTTAATTTGGGATTCTTTTTTGGATCTGATCTGTGCTGATTTCGATGCTTAACATTTGGTGCAGTTTGAAAAATTTACTCATCAGATGCAAGATGGTTGGGGCCTGGCAACTGATGGGAAAGTTCTCTATGGAAGTGATGGAACGTCAACATTGTATCAGATTGACCCTCTAACATTGAAAGGTTTCTGTTATACAAACCATATCATTTTGTCTGTTTTCACTTCAAATGGGTGTCTCTCCATTTACCAATACGGAGTTGAATTGTTTGAAAACCAACACTTTGAATTGTTTTATAAATAAGGAGACTCAATCTGAGTCTCTTGGGAAAGCAATTATGCGACTGAAGCGCCTTTGGGAACAACTGTTTTCCCTCTGCATGATTTGACAATGATGGCTTCTGGCACATTCTTTCCTTATCTTGATGTCTCTGTGTTTTCTCCTGTTGGCATTTTCACTTTATATAAAATTTGTTCCATGATGCAGTCATTCAAAAACAAAATGTCAAGTATAAAGATCATGAAGTACCCAACCTCAATGAACTGGAGTATGTCAATGGTGAAATTTGGGCCAATGTTTGGGAGGTATGAACCGCTTCTTTCCTCTGTTCTGCATAATCTTTTTGGACTTCTGGGTGAACACATGTCAGTAATATTGCTTCGTGACGTTACCCAAATGAACACCTTCTGAACTATACACTTTCCTTCTCAATGATTTTGTAGAGGTCCGTATGTCTTGTACGTTTTGATTACTGAAATTGAGGACCTGCCTCTTAATCTGACTCCCAATAGCTACTGGCAAATTCTGGTTACTGCTCTCTGTTTTTGTGTGTGTGATATGTTTGAAACTTTGGTGCTTCCATATAAAAGGCCTCTGATTTGGTTAGACCCACGTTTGAAACTTTGGTGCTTCCATAGCATCGTTAACCGTGTAATCTTGTGCTTTGTAAAGGCCTCTATAATTGGGTATTACAGTATCCTTTAGTTTAGAAGACTTTTCCCCCCTCTAGCCCATTGAACAATGGACATGCTGGGATAGCTTTTTTTCTTTACCTTGTTATCAGTCAAGGGCAATAAATTTATGTTAAGTACTTCAACTTGTCTCTAATTGGGGTTGCAGTATAATGTTTGTTTTCGTCATTCAGACTGACTGCATTGCTAGAATCTCACATGAAAATGGTGTCGTGCTTGGGTGGATTCTGCTTCCCAGTCTAAGGTTCTGCATTTTGGTTTTATTTCTATACGATGCTATTTATTCTTAAGTTAGTAATTTTTTGGAAAGGTTGCTTGACAATTGAATTCACGAAATGATTTCTCGGTGATTCGTAGGCAAGGACTGCTAAAAGCTGGAGGAAGAGTAAGCTTTCTTCTTTATATTCTTATTCTTTTTGGGACGAGAACACAAAAACAACAATAACAGTATCCATGTAGTAATAGTTAATGGATGGGGTTATGGCCTTATGGGCAGGGGAGGACTGGAGTTAGCTTTTAGGAATAAGAGTAAGCTTTCTTCTTTATATTCCTATTATTTTTGGGACAAGAACACGACAACAACAGTAACAGTACCCATGTAATAGCTAATCGATGGGATTATGGCCTTATTGGGAGGGGGGTAATAGCTAATCTATGGGCTTATGGCCTTATTTGGGGGGGGGGGGGTGAGTGGACCGGATTTTGATGTAACCTTGGGCAATATATGCACAAAGAGGATAAAGTTTTACCACTGCAATAAGGACCCCCCTATACCTACAAAACTCGAGGAACTCGAGGGACATTTTGCTTTGTACCTCGGCTTCCTTCATTCAAAATCCAGAGCTCAGTAATGTACAAGACAAGAAACTGTCCACATATGGCTTCATTTTGCACTTGATAATGTGATTTTCTTTAAATCTGTTTTTTTTTTTTTTTATGTGTGCTTTTTATGACCTTGCAGAACCTTGATGTTTTGAACGGCATAGCGTGGGATAGTGATAGGAACCGCCTTTTTGGTAAGTTCTAGCACTTTGTCAATTATCTGATACTGATCAATCGTAATCGTCATTTTTCATGTAAAACGAAACTCGCAAATGCTTGAAGACAAAGTGGGGTCCTTGTATGAAAACCCTTGAGCAAAATACCATATACAATTGAAAGATCATGTCTCTCATGTGGAAAAATTGGTCTAGTCTATAGTTAATCTTTAAGAATTTTCCCTCCTTTTTTATGTTATAACCAAAGATAAATGATTCCGCAACAAACTTTAACGGATTTACCTGTTTTTTAATTATTACAAGTATAATTATCATTGCAGTGACAGGAAAATTATGGCCAAAGCTGTATGAGATCAAGTTGCATCCAGTGAGGGAGAAGCCGTCCGATGGGGTCATTGAGCGAATGTGCATTCGAAAGCCAGTTCAGTTCGTGAGACAATAGATCAGATATGCCCGTCAAAACTGTGGAGCCTGGTCAGACAATTTTAGAGTAGAAATGTTGGGGTTTGTGTTGTCATTGTAAATCTCAACTGGTAGACAAGAAAAGAGATTAGTTTGAGGGCTACGATCCATTTTTTTCATCAGTCTAAAAGATATGGGGATGAACAGTCTGAGCTATTAGGAAGAAGAACATAGCCTGATGTACGTTGTACAAAATGCTACAGATGGAAAATAGAAGAGAGTTTATTGAGATTAATCTAACAATGGGATTGGCTTGATTTTGTAATTGTTCATCTTCTCCATTTTCGGCATATGATCATCAACGTTGGTCCACACCATTTGCTGCCGTTTGTTTCTAATACTACTATTTTTCATCCATTTTGGTTTTTCATTTATCACTTTTTATCTTTTCTTTTTTCTTTTTCGATAGCCCATTAATTTCATTGCTTTTCGAAATGGAACTCTATGTTTTAATTATAATAGGGTTTCTATAAGGTTTTGCAATTCTTGTGGTAGCAATGTTGAGTTTTCGCTTTACGTAATTAAATTCTTTTTCTAGATTCACACGAATTTGGTTGCCAGGCGAAGTAAGGGGTTAAAGACTATCATTGGCTAAGGAGAATTTATTTTGCAAGGGAGGATACTGTAACTATTACTCTACATTTAGAATTTCTGTATGTATATGTTTGAATCATAGCCAACTCTCAAATCTTTCTAAGGTTGGTGGTCTATTTACATTCCCGCTTCTCTATTTACTATTCACAATCTTTTTATTTTTATTCTAGTGACTTTACTACATTATCTCTAAATATATGAAAAAAATAAATTAATGAAGGGGTAAAATGGTAATCTTATGTGAAAAAAAAAGAAAAAGAAGAGTGAATGGTAAAAAGGAGAGTGCAAAAATCACTCTCCTTACTAAACTAGTCTCGTTCTTTTATTTTCCATACAAATGCATCAGTGACGATGTTCCAAACTATACTACAATCCGGGGGCGAACCTTGGGTAGTGCAAGTAATCCGAACTCGGGGACTCTGTCGTCCCTCAGAGATGGCGGGGCCTGCTGACAAGTGATAGTATGTCGGATGTTTTATTTCTTTGTTGCGTGACAAGTAATCCATGTTGTAGGCTTGTAGCAAACCATAATGGACAATTAAAGTTGGAATTTGATCTGCCAAAGCAAAACGTACACGTTTCCTATTAGATACATGCGGGAGTCAACGCTCCAACGGGGTTCCGACACAAGCAACGTAAAGTATGCTGTTTTAGGAAAGAAAAGAAGAGTTCGCCTCTTTGTCGTTATGTGCTATTCGCATTGGTCTCATTCCGGATTAGAAAAAGTGATTTAATTCGTTCATTTTATTTAGCTTATCAAATAAGTAATGCTTGTAGAAATTTAATTGGTCAGACATGTAGCTACATAAGGGCATCTCTAATGCACTACCTAAAGTGTCCTAACTAGTTACCTAAGAAAAACCTCAAAAAATGGTCTTTAGTGCACAAAAATTGGCTCCCTAAAATCCAAAGTGGCACGCCTCACTACCTAAAGTGCCCTAAGTGACTACCTAAATTTGGGGAGTGACTTAAGGAGAGAGAGAGGAGAGAGATAGAGAGAAGGGAAGGAGAGGAGAATTTTGTGGTACCACTTGGCACCCTTCACCATTTAAATGGGTCTCACTCTAAAAGATAATGAACATTTTTAGGGAGCTCCATCAAAGTGCATTTCTCCTTAGCTAGCTAACTAAGTTCTTAACACACAAAATAGGGCCCCACATGTGCTTAGGTGTACACTTTAGCAAATATTTTTTAGGTGGTGCACTAGAGATACTCTAAAGTACTCCCTCCGTCCCAATTTAAATGCTCCCTACGGTTATGCGTGTCTTTTTAAAATTCTTGTAGTTTTTATTCTATAATGTATTAAATATACAATATGGATCTTATTTGATAGATCTCAATTAGTTCTATTAGACAATTTTTAAAAACTTTGAAAACATTACCAATAAAAAGATATAGACGTTTGAAAATGACACGGATATTCGTAGGGAGCATTTAAAATGGGACGGAGGGAGTATCATATTTGTGAGAATAAAACTAGGTTTTGGTTCATGTTGATATCGATATCAAATCACCTCAAATTCTACACGCATTTTTAACTCAATGAAATTTATAATTCGAATTAGTAGTTTTTAGACCGATCGAGATAGAGACTCCATGTGATTGGTTGAGACTTGAGAGTAACATGAGATACAAAATGCATCAAAATTCTGATTGTGTAACAACTTACAATGATATGCTAGAATCGCAATGCTTTTCATTTGTTTTAAGAGAACAAAAAATGCTGTAATATCTCTCTCTTTCCTTTAAATATATTTGATTTATCAATTGAACTTGTAATTTTTCATGATAACGATGAACAAAAAACTATGCAACATATGGTAGATCGATCATGAACCATTGGATATTTTAATTCTCCGATTGATCTCCTTTTCCAACTCTTCGTTCCCTCCTATTTCCTCAAGTTCCTGCACCATACAATTACGTACCAAAAATTATGGCAATTTACAAAAATGAAGATTGAAGTACAAAATTATTTACCCAAATAAAATAAAATAAAAAAGGAAACGAGAAGGACCACCCACCTTAGGTCCCAAGAACAGCCCATATGGGACTCCTTTGAACTTGTCTGAGTGGTGGAGCTATAATAACCACACATCAAAATTATAGATTATCTTCAGTCACAAAACCACTAGTAGAGATAATAGTAGATTGGTAAGAAATGGGTTCGGATCCTCTCCGGTTTTAGAGGGGACGAAACGGTCCTAACCGGAAACAAAAACTCTTACACAATTATCAGTAATAGTTTCTGAGCTAATTCAAATCCTTAATTGCAGCAAATAGACAGTCCAGATTTAAACTGACAGGATCCGATTATGTAAGAAACATACTGTATATGTAAAGATCCCAAGATTGATGCGTATACGTCAATGGAATTTTTACCTGGTGAGCTGCAGCAACTCTTCTAAAGTAGGGAACGTCTGCAATGGGACCCACCTGGAATCTTTTATGGACAAGACCATCGTGGACGAACATGTAGGCTATCCCAAACACCGTAATTCCAAGACCCTGCTTCACTAAATTGTAGGATTAGTCGTGCATGGGCATTTTCGTCATGATGATTAATCCAACTCTGTTATTGCATAATGTATGTATCCTAAAGAGAGATGGTCTTTCTTTTTGTTTTTTTATGACTTTTTATGGTGAAAGTACATTAGAGACAATGGCGGCTACAAAAATTTATAACAGGGTGTTCAAAAATTACCTTTAACTCTACTAACTTAACAAATTAGTCATATCTTTACGTAGTTTCCTATACTAGTGTGTACACTACGACTCAAAAAATACAAAAATATGTAAAATGTTGTAGGTGAACTTTTCAACAAACTTTTATATTTTTAGCAAAGAAAAATCAAACCGGATAAATGAGCTAATATTTTTTTCAGAAAACTATCTAGCGAATACGTTTCCCCGGAATATGGATCTTTTTAAACATATGCTCTTATTTTTTTATTGTCGTTCTGAGAGAAACTGCACGATAACGATACCAATAGATTTTTTTTCCTCTCTCTCCATTTTTTTGTAATTAAGATGTCTATATTGTTTTGAGCTAGTATATGAAGTATTCAATTGTAAATAATTTGAATTACAGGGCGTTTTGTTCATATTATAGGACTAAGTGTTTAAACAAATTATGAGATAAAATTATTAGATGCAATGTAATAACAAAATTAAAAAATTAAGCGTGTTCAATTGACCACGTTTTCTTATACGTGGAGCCACCGGTAATTAGGCTATAACGGGATGTAATTAGGTTGTTCAAAGTAGATTGATAAGCTAAATTACTGGTTGGGTGTTCATTCATATTTTGGTTGGGTGTTCAAAGCATGGACTGAACTAAATTTGCACAATTTTTTACACGTATTATTAGTACAATTTTTTTTTTCCAGAGGGTGTTCATGTGACTATTCAAGGCATAAGGTGGAGCCGCCAATGATTAGAGAGGACTTTGCCAAAAGCAAATAAAAAAAGACCATAAGATTGAATAATTCTATCCATTGTCTTTAACTAGTGTCAACAAAACTTGAAGGTTTATTAAAAGGCAAAACGTTGTGTCAATTGAACGAACGATTTTTCAGTGCCGAGTGAGTATCACGTGGTATCTATGTGCAGCGCATCCAGCCGTCCATTTCGGTTTTGGACAGTCTATTTTATTGAGAGAGAAAGGAGAGGGAGAGGGTTTCAATCTGGGTCATTCAATACACTTTTGGACAGTCCGGACGCAAGTTCAGGCACCACGTAGGCTCAACCACGTGGTACCGCCCGGTATACAAAAAAAATTCCAATTGAAGACTCATGAAGGAATTAAGACATGACGAGAATAATGGAGAGAAATATATACAACTGCATGTACCCGAGGGTATATAGTAGAGACAAAATGTTTCGGACACTCTCCGTAAGAAAGGAAAAAAAAAAAAAAAAAAAGGAAAGAAAGAGAGGGACTTACGGCTCCGAAACAGAGACCGGGAAAAAAGCCTTTGTGGGAGCAACCGTAGTTGAGGAGAGAAATGGCTGGAACGGCGTTTATAATCGCAAAAACGTCGTTTAGCTCAAACGGGCCTTCTCTGGCTTTATGATGAGACTGAAAGCCACACACATAAATACATAATAGTAATAAAAATAAAAATAACAAAGCCAAAGCTTCAAAAATAATTCTATTATTCTTTTTTTTTTTTTTTGACACAATCGAATAAAAGTAGCAAATCCTCACCTCGTGCATGTGCCATAAGGAAGCGTGCCACAGCGCTCTGTGAGCCCATCTCGCCCAAAACTCCATTCCCACCTGAAATTCATTCAACAATTAATCCCCAACTCAATCAAACTACAAAAATATAAACTACTGAGTGGGTTATAATTGTACGATTCAGCTTATACACACTTCAGCTAATGAACGCACACTTTGGCTAATGAATTTATTTTTCGTGTGATGGTAGGGTGCAAAAATTTTACCAGAGAAAGAACAATAGAAGTTACATTTTTTCCCAATCTATGAACCAAACAATAGGCTTAATATCGAAAGTTGGAGGGAAAATAGAACTCACCGCAGCACCCACAGAGAGAGCAAATGTACCAAACATCTCCAAAAAAGGAATTTCTCCATCCTAACCAAAACAACCCCAATTTATTGGAAAATTTTAGAGGAGAGCTTAAAAAATTGAAAGAGAAATCCAAACAAACACGTATAGAGAGGCTATAGGGATTAGTCGAAGTTACACGCGAGACACCCTGCATTAGCACAGAGAGAGAGAGAGAGAGAGAGAGAGAGAAAATACCGCCATTTGCAAGGAACACCAATAATAAACAGCCATGACAGCCATGGACGTAATACCAAGACTAGACATAACCGCCGCTATAAGGTAAGTGAACCGCTCAGATTTCTTCCTCTCCAGCCTCTCCGCCACGCGTGCGGCCATGATTCTCTTCTCGATTTCCTCCTTTTCATCGCTTCCAATCGCAATTTCGTTATCCTTGTTATTCAATTTCCCATCCGCAACGACGAAACAGACCGTGGTTTTTGTCCTCTGCCTCAACCATACTGTCGCATCGTATCGGCTAATTGGCAAGGAGAATAAGTACGTGGGAGTAGTAATGGAATTGGGTTTGGACCGGAGAAATGCGTTCCGGCCCAAGAAAGAATGGGGTCTTGTGGCGGCAGAAATTCCGGCCGCCATGGTGTGAGTTTGCGAGGTGGGGGAGAGAAGTTAGAGAAGGGTGGGTTTAAATATTTCGCACAAACTGTCAAATAAGAAAAGGGTAATTATCAGTTACTTCCCCTGAGGTTTCTGACACAATCACATACCTCCCCTGAGGTTTTTGAAATAACACTGCCCTCCCCTGCTTTTGCTGGCAATACCATGTCACCCCCTTCCCGCAAAAAACACTTAGACAGTGTTAAAACACCCCGTTAGAAGACCCTGAAAATACAATAATGCCCTTTTGGTTATAAACCATACTAAGGTTTTTTTTTCCTTTTCTTCCATTCACTCATTCTTCCACACTCCAGAAGAAAGAAACACGACTTAGAGAGAGAGAGAGAGAGAGAGAGGAGACGAAATTCACAGAAGATGATGATCGAAGCTAGTAACATCACGTAATCCCCACAATGATGATGATCTATTTGTTGACACTGAATAGATTTTCTTAGTACCCTATACTAAGTTACAACATTTCTATTTTTGTGGTTTGCAGATGATGATGAAGTGTGGCAGCTTTTTTGTGAGCTACAAGCACATATTCAAGGCTCATCTTTTGTATATGCTACATATATGATAGGGTATAGTAAGGGCTTAATGTATAGGGCAGATTTGGACACTTTGGTATAGCACCTGTGTAGCCCTCTTTTTGTAAGGGCTCATCTTTGGTATAGCACATGTATAGCCCTCTTTTTATAAGGGCTCATCTTTTGTATAGCACTTGTATAGCCCTTTTTTTTTTGTAAGGGCTCATCTTTTGTATATCACATGTATAGCCCTCTTTTGTATGCCTGTGTAATGACTTTAATATATGGCTGGTACTTTGGATGCTTCTAGTGACTGGAATTATATAATATAGATGACTGTATGCACATGGTTGGTGCAAGTAATTTGGATGACTGCATTTGAAGCTCTGTTTTTGTATAACTTGTGTTGGATAGCAGTGATTGAACACTTGCATTTGTAGCTCTGTTTTTGGACATTCATTTCAAAGACATAGCATTTGGACATTCATTTCAAAGAGATAGCAGTAACATCTACTTGTTTTATTTTGCATTGGCGATAGCAACTGTAAGCAAAATGAAAAATGCTATTGTACTCATGAGCACAAAATGCTACTGTATTCGTGAGCACAAAATGCTATTGAATTCTGCTACTGTATTCATGAGCACAACTAGTTTTCTTTTGAATTCTGCATTTGTTGCTGCATTTTTTCAGAGGAGCTTTGTTCAAGTTCAGAACATTAAGGAAAACTAGTGAGACCTCACTAGTTTTACAAAAATTAGTGAGACCTAGTCCTTAAAAATTAGTGAGACTTGAGTCCTTAAAAATGACCTCCTTAAAAATTAGTGAGACCTCACTAGTTTCACAAAAATTAGTGAGATCTGAGTCCTGAAAAATTAGTGAGACCTCACTAGTTTTAAAAAAATTAGTGAGACCTAGTCCTTAAAAATTAGTGAGACCTCACTAGTTTACAAAAATTAGTGAGACCTAGTCCTTAAAAATTAGTGAGGTCCCTTAAAAATTAGTGAGACCTCACTAGTTTTACAAAAATTAGTGAGACCTGAGTCCTGAAAAATTAGTGAGACCTCACTAGTTTTACAAAAATTAGTGAGACCTGAGCCCTGAAAAATTAGTGAGACCTCACTAGTTTTACAAAAATTAGTGAGACCTGAGTCCTGAAAAATTAGTGAGACCTCACTAGTTTTACAAAAATTAGTGAGACCTGAGTCCTGAAAAATTAGTGAGACCTCACTAATTTTACAAAAATTAGTGAGACCTGAGCCCTGAAAAATTAGTGAGACCTCACTAGTTTTACAAAAATTAGTGAGACCTGAGTCCTGAAAAATTAGTGAGACCTCACTAGTTTCACAAAAATTAGTGAGACCTGAGCCCTGAAAAATTAGTGAGACCTCACTAGTTTTACAAAAATTAGTGAGACCTGAGTCCTAAAAAATTAGTGAGACTTCACTAGTTTTGGAACTACTATGGCTGTATTCTCTCTTCCTTCAGATTTCTGAGTTGTATTATGGCAACTGTTGTTGCTCTATTTATAGCAAATGAGAGTAAAGGTGAAGGTAGTTTAGGTTTTTTACAATTGCATGTACAATGACATCATCTTTTTCCATCCATTTCCTGACTGCATTCTAACGGAAGGGGGTGACATGGTATTGTCAGCAAAAGCAGGGGAGGGCAGTGTTATTTCAGAAACCTCAGGGGAGGAATGTGATTATGTCAGAAACCTCAGGGGAGGTAACTGATAATTACCCATAAGAAAAAGAAAAAACACATGTGGACACTTTTTAGAATTAAATGGCGTGACGTAGTAGTGAATCTTGCTTTGATAAATGAAGCTAGCTGTCCCCACAATCACGTAAATGCAATTTTCTCTGTAGACAACTAGCGGTTCGGTCGTCTTTTGCCTAAACTTTGTTTTGCAGGTTTTGTGTTTCGGCGTTGAGGGTTTGGTTGTTTTGTCCCTTTGAGCCTTATCGGGGTATTTTTTTTCTTTGTTGGGTTGTTCTACTTCGGTTACTGTGTTGGGTTAGGGGTTCTTTTATCATTTATATGCTCCGGATATACTTTATTTATATTGCCGATCTATGAATATATGTTTATGTTTGCTCAAAAAACTAGCTGATGGGCAAATAAAAGAGCCAAGAGAAGATGATGGGCCGCCGCGAAGGGGCCCAGAGACCCTGCAGCAATGTGCTACATCGTGTAGTGCGACATCTCAATCATACAAAAGTATTTTTAGTGGTCCAATTTTGCAAAAACTTATTACCGGTCAAAGTGCTTTATTACCGGTAAGAAAGTTTTGATGAATTCGGACTATTGATTTGCAAGATGGACGGTTGTGATATGCGCTACACCATCCCCGCTTCCGCCGCGAAGACTGCAAATCAGCTAATCTCTTTTTCACAAAGTGATGAAGATGACAAAAAAATACATTTTTCTTCGATATGTAAAGTGCTTGGAAAAGTGTTAAAAGTGAGTTAGAAATTGTATTTTTTTTTATCCTTTTCCTCCCTTATTCACAATCCAATAGGTTGTTAGTATTGCCATTCCCTTGGCAATATTCCGTTTCTAAGTGTTTTTTTTTTTTAAACGGCGTTTTCAAGTAGTATTGGCGTAGCATTTGCTCCTTTTTGAGGTCTTAGGTTTGATTTTCTTTGTCGGTTTTGGAGACATCTCACCACATGCGTTTGCGTGTAAAAAGACTATAGAAACTGTAAGATTAGTCCGAAATATGCGCAAACTGACCCAGAAGGCTGGAACACCCCTCTAATAAGCCATACGAAACTTTTCTTGACAACGAGTCAAATCTCCAATTCTTGGCTTAAATTAAAAAATGATTTATGGCGCTTTACGAGACAGATTATTCTCTCACGGTACATTGACTTAAACCAATTCATGACTTGGAACAACCCAAATTAAGTTCAAAAATAACACCAGTGGAGTAAAACACCTAGTGGTCCGATTCAAGCTGTCCCCTCCACGGTTCTTGAACTCTTGATTCTGTCATTTGGTTTGCTTCCTTTATATTGGGAATTAAGAAAACAAATTCTGAAAGCTTGGTACAGGTATTACCAAGAGAAGAAGGGGTCAATTATGGGAATTTGATGTGTGTACGATGAAAACTGCCAGGGTCCCGCCAGAGATGATTGTGAGGCTAATGGGCCGCCGCCGCAAAGACAGCATATCTCTTACGATGGACTAACTTTTTGTATTTTTCCTAAGCCGAAAAGGGTGGGCAGGGACAACCAATGTAGTTGACCCCACTAAGCGTGACCAAAGGGGAACTCACCCATCGTGAAATGTTTGGATTCAAGCCATAGATGACTTGTCCAGGGAGAAAATATTTGTTCTTCCCTTGTGGGGCGCGACACCAGAACCCGACTGAATACAAGTGAAACATGAGGCCCCTCGACCAACAATCTGGTCCCAAGTTTTAAACCCGAGACCAGTGGGAGAGGGGAAGGTTCCTAGTCTGCTGCCTTAGCCACTTGGAGCACCGGTACGTGAAGCTATTGTTTTGTATTAGGCCCATCGCCACCACCCAAGCCGATGCACATTTGGCATACACCATATCGTGTACCCTCTGCTTTCTTGGCAAAGAAATAAAAGAAGCCATCATAGAAAACACTTGCAGCGTACGAGAGTTGGCTACATTAAACGATGCTAACCATCCAGATTCCTGAGGCCCGAGTCAGGAAGAGATTTTCCTTGTTTGAGGTCGGTTTGGAGTCCTTTAGGCTGCGCTTGCCCATCATGAGGCTCAAGCAAACTAAATCACATAATGTGCGGGATGAGCAAGAGCATTAGAATAGAAACATGTAATGCGTGATGAGCATGAGCACGAGCAAAAGAATAGAAACATAGACGACGATTGAGAACAAAAATAGAATCTAACTAAAAGATTACGTGACCTAAGTCTCAAGTCGAGAATCATATTGGACGCTTTAAGCATCAAGGACTCTTAGCAGGACTGGAATAGGACTGGTTTCTGTACCCATCAACTGCTATTGCACCGGACGCGTCTACCTTTCCCCCCAACTCTCATTCACTATCCACTACTTTCTTTCTTTAGGACAGGGAATCATCAAGGGTGCTGTTTGTGATGATAGGTCCACAACGGGTCCTCCACAAGCTTCACTTTGATAATTGGACTCGGTATATTATACAACACTCGCATACAAACTATTCAACAACATAAAATTGATCAGATACCGGTACCCTCAATTCAGTCAATTATACAAATTACGTACTTTCTTACAAGTCATTGTCTCCAAAACTGATTGGCCCAGTTTGGCACTTGTCCAAGTGATGCGTTGTAATATAAGGCAATTAGCAAATACCAGAAATATTTAGGATATAAGCACGATAGACAAAACAAATTCAGGCGAGAGAACCCGAAATAGTTCAAACATGAGATACAGCATGGCAATAGATCTAGCACCATTTTGTATGAGAATCACAACCTAAAGGAAAGCAGCTAAAATTGACTAGAAATCATTGCTCTCAGGCTGTGTTTGGATTAAGGAGCTGAAGATGGATTTCACAAATGAAAGTTGAAGAAAAAATCAAATGAATACATTTATCTTATTCACTTCGTCATCTACTAATCATTTAATTTGCCTTTCCCTCCATGCCTCTCTACAAATCGAGGATCCAAAAACAACTGTGTTGAATCTGTCTGCTGCACTTCAATGGAGGGAGAAATCAGCACTGCCAGAAGGGTTGAGTTTATCAACTGAACGAGACTAGCTAGACTAGATTCAGCAAGTACTAACAGCAAGATGCGGAATGGACACCAATACAATGCTAGTAATTTCTTCTAAGCCATTAAAGATCATGGTTAAGCTAGTTCCCAAAATTTGTAGTTTACGCTGCATCAAGATACAAGGTTTTAACAAGGTCATGCTGTCACCAACAGATGTTGCAACCAAGTGACCTGTATTTCCTTTAACATGAAAATAGGCAGTGAAGAGATATAATGGGAAAAAATCCAATTCATTTCTTTGCAGCATCCGCCACTGATTCAATTGATATAAAACAAAGAAAATATCAAGCCTCGGGTATGTGCTGCTTCGTATACACAAAAAAAAAAAAGACCTTTAAGCCAACAGCTGAGCTGGAACAAGTTCTCTTGCAAGCATAAACTGAAGAAATTAACTAAAAATAACTGAAAAATTAACTAAACATATGTAATCTACATTATATCGAGGTCGTTAACTGTCATAACAGGTTTGCAAATGCGTGAACAAACCTTCAGAAACAATTGCAATCCAAAGCTAACCTTCATGAGCAACAAAATCTGACTGATGCTAAGGAGTTTAATCCAACCTGTCAAAACGATTGCCATATGTTCCTGGAAATATATCCACTGCGATACCCTCCATGAATCATGGCTTTCAAGCCCGAGCAGTAGTTTAACTTTTAATATCCACCTAAAACTTAACCAAACTTATTGTGCATCATCAAGAAGCACTTTAAGACTCGTACTAGAAGTGACAAGAACTACGCTGGCTAGTGGCTACTACTAGATGCCAAATCATATCATTATCCTGTATAGACATCCACCCAAGCATGAAAGTACTGTTACCCATATAGTAGCTGTGGGGGATTGTGAACAATCATTATTACTTGCACATGCACTACATGGGCTAAGAGTCTTGTAAGCCGTTACGCTAAAGACGAACATACAAAGACAATTAAGAAGTAGACTTGGACACTAAAAAAATCAGCAAAAGAAATAAACACGAGTGGAATCAAGAGTTGTTTCGCTTATCAAAACCGCTATCAAATGACCAAGTACAATTGCGCTGATACAAGCCACAAGCTACAAAATAACACATCTGGTTAAAACACTAGAACTTCACTAATAAAAGAAAAAACAAAAGAGAAAAAGAGAACCCCTACCTTCCCACTGTACATGGCTGCCAATCTCCCCTTTTCTCCCCAAAAGCAGCTTCTACCGAAACAGAAACCAAACAATGTATTCCAGAATCACAGCAACCAAAGAATGGTAATACTCACAGGCCACATCACAAAAACTCAGTATGGGCTCAATTACTACCCTCCAAAGAACGAAAAGAACCCACGCTTTTTTGGTTCCTCCTCCATCATCACCGCCTGCATACTGTCCTGCTCAACTAACCTCCAAGCTGCCTGCTCAAATGCCAAACCAGCTAATGTGGGCGGCTTATTCAGCACAAGGGGGAACCCTCGATTCGTGCTCCTAATGACCTCAGAATCCTCCGGTATGACCCCCAACAATGCCAAACCCAACATCTCCTGAACATCAAGAACTGACATCATATCCTCCCCTTTGATCATATCAGTCCGAACCCGGTTCACAATCATCTTTATATCCTTAATTCCATCGCATTCGAGCAAACCTGTTACCCTATCCGCGTCACGCAAGGCCGTAATGTCTGGTGTGGTGACTAAAACAGCCTCGTTGGCTGGTGTAATCGCCGTGATGAAGCCAGCATCAATGCCAGCAGGACAGTCAATCAGTATAAAATCAGGGCAGCCCTCTTGACGGTCTTTAAGGGCATCAACAAGCCAAACTAGGGCTTTCCCGCCGAACCCAATTGGGAGTTTCGATCTGGTATTTATTGTGTATGTAAGTAAACATATATTTACCACATCAAAAAACAATGAACTGATTTTTTTCCTTTTTCAGAGCTTATTCCCGGAGTAAGTCCATGAGATTTTGCATCTTCAAGGACCCTAAAGAAAAATTGCCACTACGAGAAATTTCTCTAGCTAAAAAAGTGGACCACAATTTTTGTTGAAAGAACACTAATCGTTAAAGCACCGAGATATTTCTGAGCCACCACTGAAAAAGTACTTTGCCCTTGGTCTTTTCTTTTTGCGATAAATAAGCTCCGAAAACATTACTGGGCAGCAATTTTCCTTTTCTTGTGGGCGAGCAATAGAAACTCTATTGGTTCAAGGCAATTGTCTGGCTAGTTATAAACTTAACAGTGTTGGAAGTTGGAACAGCAAAAACTAGCAAAAATTTTTGGTGCAAAGCTATTTTGGTTCAGCAACCAATTTCCTAAGCGTTTTAGGTAGGTAGCAAAAGCGCATTGATGGTGCCATTGTGGCAAGTTTGGTAACTTGATGAAAAAAAATCAAGAAATGGCTTTCTGAAATTTGGCACAAGGAATGGCTTTCCATAATTTGAAATAGCTTTAATGCAGCCCTACGTCCTAAGCTACATTAGCTTTTGCCAAACCAATGGAGCTACAATTCCGATGTTCACGTGCCAAATTCTGAATTTTGCAAGAAACATAAAGTTCCTATGAGCACAATTTAACCAACGAAACAAACAACTTACGCACCTCGGTTTGGAAATGCATAGCAATTCGAAGTTAGACCATCGTTTATCCCGGACTAGGGCTTGGTCGAGCCTGCAATCCCCATTCAGGACCTCTACTACAGTATAATTAACACGGTTCTCGAGGCCAAGTAGAAGGTCGAGGTTGCGGAGGCCGACGTCGGCATCAATGGCCACGACGGAGAACCCAAGGCGGGCGAGGGAGAGACCCACGTTGGCGGTGGTGGTGGTCTTTCCGACGCCGCCCTTGCCGGAGGTGATGACGACGACGCGCGGGGTTTCGCCGGATAATTGGGGCTTGCGGTTGTACTGGAGGAGTGAACGGACTGACGTGGGGTGTTTTGGTTTGGGATAGTGGAGTTTTAGGGGTGTTAGGGTTGTGGGAAATGAGGGTGGGGGTGAGGTGGGAGAGTAGAGGGAGGAGGGGTTAGGGTGGAAGGATATCATTGCTGTTGTTTAGAGAGAGAGAGAGAGAGAGAGAGAGAGAGAGAGAGAGAGGAGTATTAGGGGTGGAGGATGAAGAACATGGCGATTGGCGTGGACTGGGGAGAGAGATCCAAGAGCATGGAGCTGGAGATTGTTGAGGAAAGTAAACAGCAGATTCAGCAAGCGTGGAAATTGTTTGTATTCGTAAGGCTCTGTTTGGAAGTTAGGGAAAGAAAAAGAAAAGAAGAGAAAATAATTATAATAAGGAAATTAGAGAGAAAATTGAAAAGAAAATGAGAGGAAAGTTAGATAGCAATTTGATTATTTTCCTTTCTCTTCTTTAAGCGCCAAACAAAGGAAGGAATTTTTTTAAAATTTTCCCCTTCTGTCCATTTCTTTCCCCACAACCAAACAGAGTAAGGATTTTTGTGCTATTTTTTGGGAATTTCGAACACAACATGGAACCCGACTCGAAATCACGAATCTGACACGAAGTTAGCGGGTTAGAGTCGGCTATTTTTTACACGAACCACGAATATGAACGCAAAAAACTAAACAAGTTGGGTTAGGGTTGAGAGAATTCTAACACTAATACGAGATGACACGATACGACGCGAGAATTTATGAAATGACATGTTAACACGACACGAACCCGACACAAGATTAGCGACTATTTCTGACACGAAACACGGATATGACACGACATGATAACACGAAAAACTAAACATGTCAGGTTAGGGTAGAGAAAATTCTGATCTGATAACTAACATGAACACGATACAATGTCCGCCCCCGCTATTTTCATTTCCTATTGAATTTTTTTTTTTTGGAAGCTTTTATTTGTATTTTTTTTAACAGGAAAGCTTTTTAACAAATCTGTGGACTTTTCCTTTAAAAACTTGCACTCAATATGTTCACAACACATTTGCGATTACTCATCAAAAAGTTGACACATTTAGAGCATCCTTATGTGACTCTCTACTTTAACTTTAAAGTTAAAGTAGAGAGCAAAGTCTCCAAAAATCTTAAAAATCAGGCTCCTCAAATGCCTCTCTAATTTGCTACATTTTGTAACTTTGCTACAGTAACCCCCAAATTTAGGGAGCACTGTTCACGCACCAAAAGATGAGAGAGACGGAAGCGTAAAAGTTTGAATAGGGAGTCTGATTTTGTGAGGTTTTTATAAAGTGACTTGCTAAAGTTTGAATTGAAAGTCTGATTTTGTGAATTTTTTGAAAAGTGACTTGTTAAATTATAAAAGGTGTTTTTGAGGCTAAACTTGGTGGTTTTTTTTTTTGTGTGAGATAAGGATGCTTTTACACAATAAATGAACCATTACTCATCAAAAAATTATCACCATTTAAAATTACTGAGTTCACAATAGATGTGTGATTTTTAGGTAGTCATCAAAATTTTTGAGATCTAATGTATGGCCAAATTCCCCCTTCCTTACATAGCTATATTTTCATAGTTTACTACAATAGTACAATTAAATATAAGAGAACTAAAAAAAAAGAAAAAAAGATGTTTCTTTTGTTTCCTGGGATATACATTTGTCATGGAATGTCTGAAAAATTATACTTAATACTCCGAAGAATAAAGAGATACTGTCTATACCAAATAAAAATCCCTTTACCCACTCTTCAAAACTCAGTCCCTAAGAGCATCCCATCAGGGGAGGCAAATCCCCCTGATGGGTAAATTGTTGAGCCAAAGCCACAAAACTTCCCCCAAATCAGCCTCAACAAATGCATGGACAAATTGCAAAAGTTTAAACTTAGCTACAGTGACTCAATATTCCTACCAAGTCACTGTTCAAGGGTTACCGAAATTTTTAATAATTCTACCCCACGGAATGTACCTAGGCAAGTGGAAACAGGTGGACTTGCACAACTCCCCATCCGGGGATAATAATAATTTAAGAAAACTTTTTTTTTTATTAGACTTGAGAGGAATAGTAAAGTTTGGATAAAGAGTCTAATTTTGTGAATTTTTTGATAAGTGACTTGCTAATTTATAAAAGGTGTTTTTGAGGTTAAATTTGATGTTTTTTTTTGTTGAGGATGCCCTAACTCTCTCTACAATAATCAGTCTACCTACGCTACATTGCAAAGAGACGCAATTAGAAGAGCGCGGAATGTGACCTCCCTCAAGTGAATGGATCTGGGATTGATTGTGGAACCGAGCTACGGGGGAGATCCTCAGTAGTGGTGACCCTTTCACCTCCGTCTCACCTCCTGGGGCCTGGGTTGTACGGTGGGATTTTCCCCTATTTTCCCCTCACAACGATGTCACAAGTTTGAGAGTTATGTAAAGGTTTTCTATAATGCGATATGCAACATAATAACCAAACTCCACTTGTAGTCTATCAAAAGCTTTATTGCATGCAGCTAAAAATTTAAAATTGAAATATGAGATGTCTGATATGGAGTGGTTTATTTGGTTTACCTCCCAAATTTCTACTTTCGGAAAGCTAAAATAGTGGGAAAATTTTAAATAAAACTCAAATCCAAGGAAAAATAAGGCAATATTATTGTCTATTGGGCTAGCAGTGCTATATACTCCGTAGTCACAGAACTGCCCATTACAAGCCCCAATACGTGTCTAAATTTGGACTTGAAAATTAATTTGAGGGGAAAATAGATACTCCTATATTTTTAGTCCATCATATGAAAAGTTTCCAGAGAGAAAGCCCAGTCCATCTGCTGCAGATAAGCTAGGCCCATGTTTCCAACCCCCGGGCGGCATCACAACAACATGTTGAGATTTAGGGCTGCGAAATAATCTGATGAACTATGGAATTGGTCAAAACCGAATTGATGAGTATGTTTTGGATTGGATTCATGGATTAAAACTTTAGTTACGGATTCAAAAATTAGAAAATCGTGAGATATAGTTCGGTTCAGAAATTTTCATTAAAATGTGGAATTAATCAAACAGGACTGCGCCTGTACTTATATATAAATAAATAATGTAAATATGTATATATGTATCAATGTATGTATGTATGTAATATTGTATCCCTCCTTTATCCTATTTTTTTCCCTGTACTATTTTAAGTGAAATGATTCGATAATGGATAATTAGATGTTGGTTCATGGTTGCTTGGGTTGTAAGTGGGCTTGTAATGATTTGATGTTGGTTGCCTACACTATTAGGATTTAGGAAGTGGATTTCCCATTTGATTTTAGGGGAAATGCCATAAAATCAGAGGGTTGATAAAATCACTTGAGTGTGTGAGATCTTGAAGGAAGATTGATAAAATTACTAGAATGGATTTTAACAAATGAGGAAAGATTTGCTAAAATTAAGATTTTATCAAATTGGAAACAAGGCAAGTTTGGAATTTGCCCATTATTTTCCTTCACTATTAGGAAGGATCTTTGAAATTGGTTGTTGTAAATGGAATGTAGATCCAGGAAAATAATGGGCAAAGGCCAAAGAGTGCTCAGGCTGAGTTTGCCGTAATGGGTCATCTCATAAAATTAATTGGATGATTTTATGGAATTTTCCATTTTAGCACGTTGATTTTATGGAAGATCTCATAAAATCAACATACTAAAATGAAAAATCTCATAAAATCTTATGGCAAACTCAGCCCTTGGGTGGGTTTGTCAAATAATTTTAGCAACCAATTTGCTAAAATTAATCACAAATCATGATTGATTTTAGCAAATCTCAACTAAAATTTGCTAAAATCAACCTTTCCTCTTTTATCCCACTAACAAAACACCCCCTTTATTATTTCACACTTTTCCTCTTTTATCCCTCTAACAAACAGACCATAACGAACCACACGAGATAAGAGTGCTACTCCATGGAGTATTACTTAATTTTTTTTATATAATTCTCCCTCCATCCCATTTTAAATGCTCCCTACGAATATCCGTGTCATTTTCAAATGTCTATATCTTTTTATTGGTAATGTTTTCAAAAATTTTTAAAAAATTGTCTAATAGAACTAATTGAGATCTATCAAATAAGATCCATATTGCATATTTAATACATTATAGAATAAAAACTACAATAGTTTTAAAAAGGCATGCATAACCATAGGGAGCATTTAAATTGAGACGGAGGGAGTATTACTTATTGTATCATCAAAGAATAAAATATGCTGAGATCTCACATCTGAACCATTCAACTATAAAATCCAACGGCTTACCTTGATCATACACGGCGCATATCCAATAGGTACACAGGGACAAAGAGTGGGACCCAGTGGAATCAACTTTTAAAGGCTTTGAAAAGTCGCCAAGTGTCATCAACCAACCGCAGAGATCGTGGTGCTCCCCGTCGCCGTTGTTTTATTATTGATGACTACTCCCGGGGTACCACGTGGCATTCTACTTCCGGAGTATCACGTGGCAATGCCACGTGGTACTCCACGCAAATAAAATATCGGCACCACATTATGTGGACCACCACTTATGTACCAACCACCCAATAAGAATGAATGATAAATGTTCCAAAAATAATAGGGACACATCCTCTCAACCACTCCCCACCACACCCTCTCTCACATGTGTGGTGGGACTCACCCGGTGGGTCCCAGTGGGCCCCACCACACATGTGAGAGAGGGTGTGGTGGGGAGTGGTTGAGAGGGTGTGTACCTATCATTGTTCTAAATGTTCGTACCGAATGATTTGCCGCAACGTAAATGGTTGCGACTGCCACGTAGGCGATGTCACGTGGTACTCTCAGAGCGTTGAATAATTACTCGTCGCCGTTTACCTGTCCTTGGAAGAAAAGTCACAGATTCCAGTAGATCTACTTCACATCCCACGAACCAATCGTCCGCCACGTGTCCCAACCAATACTCCCGAATTGACACTATTGCCCTTCCTTCTCCCACTTCTCCCCGTCACTCCACCGGCAATTTCCTCTCTCATCTGATTTTCTCTCTCATCTGATAGTATAAAGTATTTCCTCTCTCTCTCTCTCTTTCTCTCTCTTAAATTGGGGAATTCTGCAGATCCAAACGCGATCAACACAAATCCCCAACTCTCTTTTTGCGAGCTTCCAGTCCATACAAGGTTTGATACGTTCACAGCTTTTGGCCTTTTGTTTTTAATTTTCTGATTAGGGAACGGTTGTAGTACTTTGTTTGGTGTAATTTAGCTTGATGGGTGTTTCGATCTACTGCTTGTTTACGTTTACGATGTAGTAATTGTGTTTTATGCATAATTGTGTGTTTGCTTGCACTGGATCACTTGCTAAGACCCTGAATCCTCGTGGTTACGACTGTGTTTGGTTATAAGAGATCTAATATTGACATTCCGGTTTATGCGTCATTATCGTGGATTGGTTTTGATTTTCGAAGAATTCATGCCTATATACCTAAATTAGGGTTTGGAAGAATTCATGCCTATATACCTAAATTAGGGTTTGCAAGAATTCATGCCTATATACCTAAATTAGGGTTTGCAAGAATTCATGCCTATATACCTAAATTAGGGTTTGCAAGAATTCATGCTTATATACCTAAATTAGGGTTTGCATTTTTGTTTTTTGTTTTTTTATCAGCAATTAGGGTTTGCAAATTAACAAAATTCACTGTTATGACATTAGCAAAATCACTAAATTCTACTCAATTTAGGTTAATAATGGCGCGTCGCCTTTTTTCTAACAGCAGTTCTTTCTTTTTCTCCAGTATAAATAGTATCTAACTATTAGGTATAATTCTGCATACGGAGTGGTGAGTTGGGGATCCATTTGTTTGTCCAAATAAGAGAAGGGATTGGGTTACAATTTCAATTGGAAACCGGAGATCATTTTGAGCATTTGAATCGAAACATTGGTCGAGAGTTTAGTATCTGTTGGATAACCTATCTTAAGCATCATGAGATGTATAATACTTTAGGAATGTGGTATTGCAAATACCTATCTCATAGGAGGCTGATTCTTGATTCTATAGAACTATATCATATCACATGTGCTTGTTTAAGCCACTACCAAGGTTTCTTTTTCTGCTTGGTGTGCGGTAAAATATAAGGTCCTCACTATAGATAATATTACGGGGCTTCAAATGGTTATGGTGAACCGGTGTTGTATGTGCTTGAGGGATGGAGAGAGAGTGTCGCATTTGTTTATTCATTTGTCCGGTCGCCAAGGAGCTTTGGAATGCAGTTCTTGTTTTGTGGGGCATGACATGGGTTTTTCCTTCGATGGTGATAGAGCTTATCCAAGAATGGTATGGGGCTAGAATGGGAAAAAGAATACGGGAGTTGTGGATTATGATTCCGTTGTGCATGATGTGGTTAATCTGGAGAGAGAGATTGTATATTTTTTGACGGGGAGGATAGGCCATGGTTCAGAATTAAGAGTCTTTTGATTTCTATATTTTTGTTTTAGGCGGGAGTCGAGGGAGTGCAATCCTTCTTTGAGTCAATTCTTTGATGTTGGATATGTTTGGACTTTTCTCTTTTTATTCCTCGATTTCTTCCATACATGGGTGGCATCGCCTTGATGCCTTCTTAATATTACTTATAAAAAAAAAAAAGTGACTGCACGTTGTAAAGTTTTCGAGAAAAAGAGTTGGGTTTGTTCACTTTTGTTGTCTTTCTATGTTTCCCTATCTGTAACTAGAAGATAGGTTTTAGAACCTGATACAAGTGTATTGAATGAACGCATCAGGATTCCCTACATGTAGTAATCGGATGTCGGACAAGTAGTCAATTATATTGTCTTTTGTTGTCATTTTATTTGGGTTTTTTTCCCTGTCGGATGTCGATGTCTAAGAAATAATATTTTCTTTACTGCAGGGGGAAGGCCATGTAATTTGTTTGACCTGTACTGAAAGTGTTACGTTTTCATTTCCGTTTGGCTTCTTTGTTCTATATTAGCGTGCAGAACATGAGTAAATGCAAGGGTTGTGGTAATACAGGAAGAATGGTGCTGAGGGATGGATATGCCAATGTGTACTACTGTTCTCTTCTTCTATCTCCTGTTGTTTCTGTTTGGGACTGTGTTGTTCGTAAGATGAGGTATTCCTGCAGACCAGAGTGGGTGTAGGTGTTCGTCTAGAGTCAAACTGGTTTCCAAGTTGGGAAATAATTAGTATTCAGTAGTATAGAAACCAAGTAAAGGGAAGAGAAATAAAATAAACGGTTATTAGATACATCGTAGATAAGTTTGTTGATATTGGAATCATGGAGTGCCCCGAAGTGCCATCTGCCCTTAGAAAAGGGAAGAAGAAGCCTGTAAAGGACGAGTTGGATCGCCTCAAACAGGCTGAGAAGAAAAAGAGACGACTGGAGAAAGCACTAGCTACTTCAGCGGCCATCCGGTCTGAGCTAGAAAAGAAAAAACAGAAAAAGATAGAAGAACAGCAGAGGCTTGATGAAGAGGGTGCTGCAATTGCTGAAGCTGTTGCTCTGAATGTTTTACTTGGGGAGGACTCAGAGGATCCGCACAAGATAATGATGAACAATGATGAGGGTTTTATCCCTTGGGAATGTAATAGCAGTATTGACCTCTTCATGGGTGCAAGGAGAGTGATTTTTCCTCATCGGGACCTCTCAAAACATGCTTTGGATGGAATCAAGTGGAATGAGTGGGAGAACGGTCACTTGTCAGTTTCACCGGGGCCTTTCGTGGGGGATCTTTACACGCCATATTCTGATGAGAGAGGTTGGGAGACTAGAGAAATCTCTGCAGATCATATCGCAGCACAAGCTGTTGCCTCACTCCAAATTGCGGATGATGCACACGTTGACTCTTATTTGTTCGATGGAATGTTGCGAGGGTAAGATGAACAGTCGGTTCTATTGTCCGTTCACCTCATGGTGTCTTCTTTTTGGTCAAGGTTGTCAATAAATGGTCTGTATATATATGTCTGGTCGTGCCCTTTTTTGTTCATTTGATACGATGCTTGGATCGTTTAATTGGTTTGAAGTGGCATAATTTTGTGCTTTCGCCTCTTATGGTTATTCTTAAAGCTTACTATCTCCTTGTGGAGTGTTTTTGCAATGTAGAGACATGGATGAGCTATCTGTATGTTCAATTTCTCTGCGCAGAGTGATTTCCCTGTGAAATGGATATACTTTCCTAGTTCCAAACGATTTTTTTTCTGAACAACAAAAACTTATAGATAAATTCAATGAATATCAATTAAACCCCTGCACATTCATGCAATGAATGCTTCCTATGACTTTTTCCATTTTATTTTTATCTTGGTACTTTTCTTGTAAGAAAAGTAGGAAGGGGAGGAAAATTTTGTTCTGAGTATTTGGCTAACCAACAAACACGCAACGGGAACATGAAGAATAATCGAGAACGTAAAGCAAGAAAACACAAGACATAAATATTTTTACACGGTTCCTGATTGTGTAGTTATATCGGCTATTGCGTATAGCAAGTATTTATAAGATAAGGCTTACATCACCAATTACCGTAATACTACTATCTATGTTGAACCTCGAATAGTCATTATAAGCTAAGTCTTACATCACCAATTATCGTAATACTACTATTTTAGGTTGAACCTCGAATAGTTAGCGAAGTGTGACCCAAATCAAATCAGGCTTCACAAGCCCAATAAATAATGGAGTAGTAGAAAGAAGATTGCCGGCGGTCTCCCTTGCATCTACGTACCACACATGGTTTGAGTTTTTCAGTATGGGAAGAATGTCTCTTGAATCTCCAACCAATCTTTGGCCATTTTCTAGCAGAAAAACAAGAATGGTGATTCAATCCCTTCACTTTTTGTGACTATCCTTCTCAATTTTAAGGCTAAAATAAAAGATGAATATGTTTGCCGACGTGCCGTATCAGTATCAAATCGGAGTTTCCTTAGGTAGCCACCGACCTACAATTATCCTTAAACTTCCGTGCTTGGTGGAGAAGAAGCGAATCGTGATCTTCTTGTGATCTTTTCGTACTTGATTCACAAAGAATGGATTGTAAAGAATGAATCTTTCGGTGCCCACACCCCCGAGAAGGACGTCGGTTCTTGGTGGAGTATGCCCTGTCTTTCCGCAGAGAACTCTCCAAAAACCCCTCTCCAAAACTTGACCTGGGACCCCGGCAAAACGATCATTTTGATAAAGACTTCTCTATTAATCAAAGGAAAAAGATTCCCATAGAGGGATTTCAATGATCTCTGTGTATGCAACGCTCAAGCCTCAAGGCAAGGATATAAAATTCTACATATACTTGGTTGATCATGACAAGGTCTTTTTTCATTATCCTTTTGAATTATTTCCAAACTAGAACCAGGATGTGGCCGATAAAGTGACAAGGATTGCGACAACACAAAGGATATGGCCACGGATGCCTCTATTTAAAAGACAAAATGCATGTATCATGATATCATCTGATGCAACATCTAATAACATTGTTATTACTATGTACGTTAAATATTAAGTCTACTCTTTCTCCTGGATGAGAATGACGACGTAGCGATATCATGCAACACTGCTGTTGCGGCCCAGGTTTGCCCAAAAACTCATACACACACCAATCACATAACACAAGGAATTTTACGTGGTTCTCCAAAGAACGGGTACATCCACAGGAGGAGAGGAGTGTTTCACTATATGGCAAATACAACAATATTACGTGGGAGTACCAATCACTCACCCTCTGAGTGTATCTCTCTCACACTCTCCTATCAGAGCCTTACCGGAGGAGCTTGGCTCCCTCTCCCAAAGGAGGATCCCCACTGTCTATCCATGCTCTGCCTCTTTGAACCAAAATGATACAACACCACATAGGCAGTGCAAAGGAGAAAACAACCAAAAGCATTCAATGCTCTCTTCATGTTTGATTCCTCCCATATCTCCCAAATCCACAATTGGGAAACAAATGTCAACAATAGCTTCTGGGATATATCCACGTTTTCCCCTTTGCACATAAGGTCCCTTTCACACATGGGGTTGAATCCAACAACTGTTGGAAAATTATGGGATTCCTTTAAGGCAGTGGTTTCATTTTTCATTATACACATTTCAAGTGCATGGAATATGTAATAGTACCAATTTCATGGAAGACTAACTAAATGGAAGAGTTTCTTAAGACCACATTCATAGATTTGAAAAGAACAAGAACCTAGCAAGAATTCACATACATATACCACATCACTTTACCATTTCAAACTACTTGTATTTGACCATGTGCAAAACAAACATACAATTTACTGAGAGGATTACAATATTAGTGCATATTACCATATTAGGAATATAGCTTAAATTTATAGAAGAGAACCATTAACATGTTTTCTATGAATGTCGTATGGTACGGAAAGAAGATACACTTTACAGAAGAAAAATGGTTGAAACAAGATCAGGAACTACATGTTGTACCTCCGAATGACGCTCTGCAGAAATCCAGGCAATACAGTTGATGCTGGGTTGTAGCATAAATTGCTCCTTTTATTGTACCCATAAACTATCTGCCATCATTGGTCATCAATTGGGAAAAAACTTGGCTTGTTGATATATCTGAAGTCCCATCACCCCTACTATCTCCCCCAGTTCCAACATTGATCGAAGGAACTCGAGGAACAGCTCTTAATGTTGGTAGCTCTGGAGCACTGATACAACTATAGTCATGAGGTTCCCTTTGGCTTTCAGTTTCCTGAAGCTGAAGTGCATATTCCAAATTCCACAACACGTCCCCCATTGTTGGCCTATCAACCCCATACTCAGCCACGCACTTCTCCGCCGTTTCACCAAATTTTTTGAGAGAGCTAGGTTTTATCTTCCCCATGAGATATGGATCAATGACCTGGTCAAGTAAACCCTTCTTCTGCCATTCCATTGCCCATTCGGCAAGATTCACTTGATCCCTCTCAAGCAATGGGTCCACAGCAGGTCTAGCACAAACAACTTCAAAAAGCACAACCCCAAATGAATAGACATCCGATTTATCTGTAAGTTGCTGCCTCCTGAAATACTCCGGATCAAGATATCCAAAACTACCCTTGACACCAGTGCTTACATGGGTCTCATCGAGACATGGACCAGATCTTGAGAGACCAAAATCAGCAACCTTAGAAACATAATTTTCATCGAGCAAAATATTGGTAGATTTGATGTCGCGGTGGATAATTCCCTGCGCCGAACCTGTATGAAGGTAGTGGAGTCCTCTGGCGGCACCAATGCATATTTCAAGCCTTTGTTTCCAAGACAAAGGCGGTAATCCAGAAGAACCATACAGATGTTTCTTCAATGGCCCCTTTTCCATGTACTCGTAAACAAGAATCATTTCAGACTGCTCTTCGCAATACCCAACTAGCGAAACAAGGTGGTGATGGCGGATTTTGGACAAAACTGTAATTTCAGACTGGAATTCAGGGAGGCCTTGCCTCGATCCTGGAACCCCTCTCTTCACGGCGACCTTTATGTTATCTTTAAGGACCCCCTTGTAAACCATACCAAATCCACCAGATCCGATTATCAGTTTTCTATCGAAATTGTTTGTTGCCATTTGTATTTCATCAAAAGGAATCCTCAATGCAAGAGATGTCCCTTCAGATAGCCTACTGTGAGAACTGCCTCCATAAACTCTTAAAGGCGTCCACCCCATACTTTCCACAGGTCTTGGTCTCCGTTTCTGCTTCCTTTGTCTCAATATCAATGAAATCGTGAATGCTAACAAACACAAAAAGGCAAAGGCTCCAACAATTGAAGCAACCAAAACCCAAGCACTTGTTTTCTTGGACCCAGTTTTGGAACCCTCCACAAAATTCACCATTTTCATTATCTCTACCCCATTCAAAATAGCATTCATTCTCGATGGACTACTAAGCTCAGAAGGACCCACACTAATACGCACAACCCCTGAACTATCCGAATCCACTACACTATCAATGTAATACGGAGACGCAAGCAAACGGAAAGTAAGAGTCGACAGATCAACATCTTTGTATCCAACGAACCCGTTAATAAATACATTGAAGTACAGCTGGTTAAGCGACTTACTAACTATATCACAAAAATGCAAACGAACAAAGTATCGAGCAAGCCCTGCGTCCACTGGAAAAGCCCAAGTTATATTAAACATATAAGCTGTACTTAGGTTTTCCCTATTCATCTGTTGTGCAGTCATGTATACATTATCAGGAGCAACCTCTCTGCTCGCACCTCCCTTTTGATAATTCGGTGTATCTGTGGTACTTGCGATTTTCGCAGTGGATTTCATGAACAGAAAATCCTCATCAGGGATCCAAGTCCTCCAAAGGGTATCATTGAAAGGGGTCAATTTTGGACCACCAACATTTATCCGATGCACAGTTTCTAAAATGTAACTAGACATATTCTCAAACACTCCAACAACTCCATCAGGACCAACCAATCTAGCTTCATACTCCAATATCAAATCATTAGGAACTGAAAACACTTCAATTGCATTAACAAATGCAAACCCTGAATTTTGATTCATAGGCACAAACAATACCTCAAAAGAAGAAACATTAACCGTCAGAGCGAACTCTTTAATCACATTATTTCTAGTAGAAAAATTGCTCAAAATAGAAAACCCATTAGCCAAAACACTGAAATTCGCATTCTTGAGGTTATAATTCTGAGAAATAAATGGCGAAAAATGAAGACGCACCAAGTGCTTTCCAGCTTGCTTGATATTGAACTTATAGCTCGAAGCAGTGGTGAAAACCCTAGCTGTTTGGTAAAGTGAGGTAGAATTTGAAGATGGGTTTGGGTTAGTGAGAGAAACTGAGTTACCTGGAGAGAGAGAAACAGAACTGGGTTCTGTCAAATCACCGACAAAGACGCGGTTATCGACAGTTACGTTGGCGTTTGAACCACAGCTGATGAGGTAGTTATCTTGAGGAGTGAAAGCTGCGGAGAGGGACGGAAGTAAGAAGTAGATGAGAGAGAAAGATAGACAGAGAGACCGAATGGTTTTGGTCTCCATTCATGCAACTGAAAAAAAGTTAGGATTTTTTTTTTGCCAACAAAAAAAATGGGATTGGTGGAGATTTTTGTGGGTATTTGCAGAGGAGTTGTGAAGTTGTGATAGGAAATCTAGAAGATAAGATTCATGGAAGCTGATGAGAAATGGAGGAGGGAGAGAGAGAGAGAGAAGACGGCAATAAGGATTTGGTGTTCAATTAAATGTGAAGTTATGGATTCTTGACTGAATTCAGGAAATAGGTTTGATTCAGATGGTACGATATGCCAACAGGGACAGCTTTTTAGTGAAATTTTTGAAGGTGAAGAAAAGAAGTTTTATGGATTCTTTTAGTGAGAGAATTCAGGAATTTGATTCAGATGGTACAATATGCCAGGTAGGGACAGCTTTTCAGTGAAATTTTGGTAGATAGATATTGGTTTGATTCAGATGGTACAATATATGCCAATTAGGGCCAGCTTTTGAAGTGATATTTGAAGGTGAAGAGGAAAGGAGGTTGTGGTGGAAGACAGTGTGTTTTTTTTTACTTTGCGGAGTAGCAATGAATGGAGTGTGGTAGTAGTAAAGGTGGGGGAAGTGGATTACAGGCTTTACAGCAATATGGAAGGAGACGAAACACTCTGTAGCCATGGGAGGTTTAATGATTTTATTAACAACGCTTCCATGGATACACCTCACAGGCTCACACCGTATACCACGTACAACAAGGTATCTCAACCGTTCACCTTACTGATCAATGTTCCGGATTTGAAATAAACTATTTGCGCGAATAGTTTATTTCAAATCCATAATGTCGAAAATACTTTTGGACAACTGAGATATGTTGGTGTACATCTGGGGTACACAGATATGGTGTACACATACAGTGGCTGATGCAGAATTTATGTAGAGCAGGGGCAAAATCGCGTGTATTATGAATTCATAATCTATATGTGTATGTGTGTACACTAGTGCATGCTTGTGCCTAAAGGCAAGGCTTGAGTAATCGACAAATGTGCCAGTACCCGTGACCATTCTTTATGGTCCTTCAAATTTTAGAAAGGGAGAAGAAGAGGAGGTAGTGCGAGGGAATGTGGTTTGAAATTTTAGGTGTGATGGGCCGGTGGAGAAAAATGGTAGAGAGAGAGGGAGTGAGTTAGGAGAAAAAAGGATAAATTTTAATATGATGACTGAGTCAAAAAATATGATTAGAACAAAAACCTCTCTTTATTGTAGTAATATAGATATCGCTACTTGCGAGCTCCTGTGTGCATTGCTTAGTCACCATTTAATATTATATGCGCAACTTAAAAAATGATTGAAAACTTCAAATTTTAGGTATTATACCCCACACTAATAGAAATTAGTTAAGAAATTTTTTCACTCAGGGTGCTCGCAGGGGTCAATTCCATAAAATTTTTGAAAACTAACTTAAAAATTAATATAATAAGCGAAGATACTTGTGCAGAAACACGAAGTTGTGCAGGAACCTAGCCTAGGACCCTGCACCCCTTTGGTAAATACACATAACCGTTCACGTGAGCCATCTCATTTTCGTTTTCGTTTTATTAATGGAGATTTTCATAACCGTTCACGTGAGCCATCTCAATTTGAAAATGTGGGGAAGGGGACGATGATAGTCAACACCATGGGACCATGCGTCCACCAACGGTCTCGGCGGCCCTTTACTTTCGTTTTCTAAAAGCTTTGACTCCTCTCTCGGGTCTTGGAAATTGTTTGGTAAAACTTCTGAAAAACTTTTTCGGAATAATAAGTGGAGAGAGATAAATAAAGAGACAGAAATAAATGTAAAATCGAGAATATTTTTTTGAAATCCATGGAGAAAGGAGAAATTGAGAACACAAGTGAATTGCATTTTTGAAAAGGGTAAAATAAATATAAAGTTGTTTTCTAAAGTAAAATCCCAATCTTTTGAAAAAGTAATTTCGTAATGTGCCTCGAAAGCTGCTTTCATTCATTAATTTGTTCTTTGCTAATTCAATACCAAGTTCAAGATTTGGCAAAATTCACATCGAGACGACCGTTCATTTGGTGGTGTGAGAGACACACCGGGAAAAAAAAAGAGTTCAGTTTTACTTAGTAATAAGAAGAGAGAATTGACTCGAGAATGGAACCAAATTCACACACGCCAAAAGCCACCCAAGGCCTAACCGAGATACCAAAAGTCTTTTCTTATTTTTCCGATCCGGAAGCAGAAAGTTGAGAGAGAAGATCGGATAATTTACGTATGTTCACGATATGAAAGGACTAAAATGAGAGTCTTTACATGTAGGCCTAAAAAATATGAGGGTGGGCAGAATGACAATCTAAAACCATGCAATCCAAATGAAGTTAGGTAGAAGACTAATTAATTGAAAATTAAATTGCATTTACACATTGACGCGTCAAGTCTAACTAAAAATGCACGAGGTTGTTATGATGGACATTTGCTGGATGTACACAGCCTTCCCACGTGCGAAGAGGTGGTTTTTGTGCTTCAACACAAACAATTGTACTGAGGTAAAGTCCTAAAGAAAAAGAAAAGCTAGATGAGTTGCCTCCAGCGTGAGTACGTGACACGCTAAGGTCGTAGGGTCAATTTTTCTCTGTAACAATTTGTTCTTGGAGCCACGTGACTTCACGCAAAAGCTTAAAAAGTCTATGAGAAGGGTTAGAGAGACGAGTCCGGTTTATCCGGATAATCTTCATTACCCAAAAAAAAGTGAAGATCATTTCATCCTTCAATAATTTTACTAGCTTGTTTGGATTTTAAACATCCAATTTCAAAAAAAATGTCACTGTCTTGGCATATTTGTTCCCAAAAGGCCATGTGGGTTGGCACCAACTAAAAAGTTAAAGGTGTGAATGTATGATGTGTGCCTACCTCCTCAGAGCCTCGAAGGTCCAAAGCTTTAGAGCAAATATTCACATTTCTAACTTTAGCTTTTTATATATAGGTAGACATTTTTAGTATTTGTAGTTATAAGAAGTGTGTAAAAAGTAAGAACTATTTCTAATCCTGCTAGGGCTGCAAACGAGCTAGGTCTCAGCCAGGTTTTGTAGAGTTCGAACTCTGCTCGTTTACTAACGAGCCAAAATAAGCTCGAAATTGGCTCAATTGTAAACGAGCCAGCCCATTTAATTTAGTAAACGAGTCGAGCTTATACAAACAAACCGAGCTTTAAGAGTGTTGAGATCGGCTTGTTTACTACACGAGTCTAAAACTTGACTCGAGCCTTAACAAGCCAAACCTCGAGCAGCTCGCGAGCAACTCAGTTTGTTTGCAGATGCTGCAGAGTGACAGCATTACTCTTGGTCCCTTGGAGATCTTCAAACATCATTCCAAACAAGTCCTGCAGCTCGGTTTGTTTACAAACTAGAATGCAACACCACTCTTGCAGGTGTCCAAACATCATTCCAAACTATTCCATTTTCCGGGAAATTTTTGATAAATACATTTTCTACAAATCATGACTTGTAATGAACTATCAGCAAAAAGAACTATCAGCTATAACACTACAAAATACAGAGCTCAGTACAGCCTAAGACATATAAATTATGAGCAAGGAATCCCCTACGAAAATATTTGACGAATAGATGCCAGAAAATGAACCTTATATTGCATGCGTGATGCGAGCCTGGAAATTTAATACGATTTGGCGAAAATCGCAACTTCCTCTGCTGGATTGCCAGTCATCAAACATATCTTATTTCTGCCTTCAGGCTGTTCGAAAGGGAAACACCTGATGGTTGCCCCCGTTTCCTCCTTCACTCTTAACTCATCTTTGTCGCTGTACCACCAAATCAAGATGATTTTAGAAATACGAAGTGACATACAAAAAAATAATTTTATAAATCGAAAACAATAGCCAGCAAATAACATGTACCTCGCTGACCAGGGACCCCTCGCCCATTTCCCATCACCAATTGCTGCTTTCAACTCGTTATACGAGTTTACATCCACAATGTTACTGAGGAGGAACAAATGTTGATTAGTAACAAGGACAAATAGTAGTCAAATGCAACACAAACTCAAGCATCTGATCCGCAAAACGAACTCATAATACTGGAAAGAAAAAAAAAAAAGGAATCAATAAAACGATTTTACAACAAACTCCCAAAAACATGTAAGAAATCTTTTCGGACAAATAAATGAATTGTGCAGACTACAGAGATGCATTATGTAACTATGCAAGTACCCGACCCGATACAATTAGATCTAGAGGTAACAACAACTTTTAAGCTTACAGTTGGGCAAAAGGATTCTTATAAAACCCTGGAGTCCTGAAGATTGCAGCAAAATCTCTGTTTTAGATTTTTCCATAGTTTTGACTCCACATGAGCGAAAATTAGAGGACAGTTGATGTTCAACCTAAAATTACCATCTTCTAAGAGCATCTCCAGCCCTTACTCCAAATTTTACTCAAATTTGAGTAAAAATTTGGGTAAAAACTTAATTTGGTATCATCCACTCCAATGATAACCCCATTTTTTTACTCAAAATCTGCATAAATTAAATTCAAAAACAAATTTATCCCCTCTTCTTCTCCTCCACAGCCCCAAATCCTCCCTCTCCTTCAAAACCAGCAAAGAGACGGGCCACCAGCACCAGCACCAGGGAACACCCTATATCCCACCACCACCACGAGGCCAAAAAAAACCAGATTTCGCGCCGACAACCCACCACTGCAGTCGACCGCCACCAAATCTCTGATCGAAAACCCAGCTTTTATGCCAAAAACCCACCACCACGAGCAACCACCACGCCTACTGCTAAAACCACCAAAAAGTTACCGTTTGCAAATTTGGTTCTAGATATGGTTCAAACTAGATTTGGTGAAATTTTTTGAGTAAAACTCAAATTTGGTATGGGTTTGGGTAAGGAGTGGAGCTATGTTTTGAGGGGTTTTTTTGACTCAGATTTGAATCTGAGTTTAAAATTGAGTGAGGAGCAGAGATGGGTCTAAGCTTACCAGAATCATTTACCTGTTAAAAGTATATATATTACCCACCGGACACCACAATGTAATTTCTGCATATATGGAGCACAAGAGTAAGATTAATTTCTGCATTTATAGGGATTGGGAATGCACCTATCGCGAAATGAGGTCGCCCTCCCCAGAAGAGATGACTGGATTTCATCCAACTTCTCTTTTACATAAGCTACCAGACTTGAAGCTTCCATTGATATCCCAAAAACTTTTCCCTGTTTTCCAGGAACATCTCTTCTAGATATGACCACACTCCCACTTGAAACATCACGGGGACCAATTTCAATCCTCAGAGGAACTCCCTAAAAAGAGCAAGAAAAACATCATTGATTGCATAGTACTTCATTTATTCATGTTTAACTTTGTCTAGTTTTTACTTTATTGTGTTGTTAGTATTACTATTTGCCTATTTGGTTTTCGACATCTCAAAACTTGCACAGGACATCTCATAAATAAAGGCAGATCCACTATTTTGGCAAAATACGGAATTAATTATTCAATTTAACTCCAAATTGTTACAACTAGAATGAGATATGTTGCAGCAAGAACCACTCCGTCTCCCCTTACGACGTGGATTCTTATGTGAGTTATGTCTAACATAAGATGCAAGTGTGACTTAAAATGGCTGTTTCTTGAAAGGGTAAGTTCCACCTCTCTTTCATTTTACAGATTGTCCGAAGTGGGTTATGGCAATAGCTTTGAATGTCCAAGAAAATCTACCATCCCATCAAATTCACCCAAAGATTCAAATTCACCTAAGCTCACTGCTTGTAGGTGAGGAGTTTACTTTTAAAGGGGGAGGGGCGTTGCTTCAGTAGACACCAAACACATTGTTCTTAGACAGAGAACAAACCTTCATCTCCCAGAAATTGAATTTCCATCCTGGAGTTCTCTGGTCTGTATCGTCAATTTTTACTTTGATCCCCGCAGCCTTTAAAACCTCTCTGACAGATGATGCAGCACTAAGAACACCTGTTTTCTCATCATCCTTCTTCCAAATCGGGACAATTACCACCTGACACAGGCAATGCACATTCAAGAGACAACAATCACACTAACAAGAACAAAAATTAAGAAGGAAGAATGGTTGAACATATTGATGCACCAGGACCCAAACGTTACTCGAGATAGGCCTAAGGACAAACTAAAATCTGAAACCTATGGCTTGGAGAGTCAATCTAAAAGTCTAAAACAGATTGTAAGAACCCACTAACACACATCCAAATACCTGTATTGGGGCAATCTTTGGAGGAAGCATTAAACCAGCATCATCTCCATGAGTCATGATGATACCACCAACAAAACGGGTACTGATAGCCCATGATGTCTGCCATATATGTTGCCTTTGTCCATTTTCATCAGTGAACTGGGACATGAATAAAATTTTGAAAATCCACAAGCTTAAGGCAGAGAAAAGGAAAATAAACGGAAAGCTGTTACAGGGAAGTGCTTCAACTTAAGGATGACAAAGATACAACAGGGTATTGCTGGAAAATTGAGGAAATAACACATGACTTGCAACTGTTCGGTTCAAAAAAATACAAGGGCATATAAAGAGGAGAGTGAATCGTGGCTTTAAGGCTCCCATCAGGTTAGTTGTACACAAGTGCAGAGAAGTAGACAAAAGAAGTACAAGACTTACTCAGGCTCCATACTCTGTACTTGGACATTTGAGCCTGAATGATGTGTGATTCTATTGAATATTTTAAAGACAGCCTTTCACCTCCCCATAGCCAAAGAATTTACAAAAGATGGTGTCGTTTAAGCCTATGCATAGGTACAATACCATATAGCATTGGCATGCACTTAAACATCATTACAGGCACATAACTATGCATTGGTGTCATGTGAGAATGTGGGCAGATAACGAAAACAAATTTGCCACCTACCTGAGTTCCAAAAGCACGAGAAAAATTCTGTCCAAGGTTGTGGCTCGTCCCCGCTTGAAGAGCCTTCCTATCGCCCATCATAGCCTCAATCGTGTAGGTCTTAGAAGCACCAGCAAAAGTCTCTGATTTTGATTTTCGACCTGCAATAACAGGTATTGCAGTTTCCTCATAAGCAAATTTTGTATAGACATCAATCATCTGTAATGCCTGCAGTCCAGCAGCATCAATCCGTTAAACGAAAACAAGAATAGAATTGTTCGCTCACAACTTCAAATATATGTAATGCAGGCAAATTAAGATGCCCCACCTCCTTCTCTGCCTCCTCTGGAGTGGCATGGGCAGTGTGGCCCTCCTGCCAAAGAAATTCAAGAGTTCTCACGAATGGTTTGGTGCGCATCTCCCATCTGGTGACATTTGCCCACTGAGAAAGATCATTTGTGAACACTCATCAAATGTCAATAATTGACAAGCCTGAACAAGAAACAAAAAAGGTGGTGGAGTAAAAGAATTCACCTGGTTGACCATAAGAGGAAGGTCACGGTAACTATGAATCCACTGAGTAAACATGTGATTTACAATGGTTTCACTGGTGGGTCGAACCTGCCAGAACCTCAAGAAGTGCAACAATCAAAGCCGAAACTCAGGTCAACGTTTTTCATGAACTTGAATCAGCTTGACAATTTAAGTTACTAGACTTAATCACAGAAGCCAAAATGGTAGTACAATAAAAAGTAAAAGAGTAAACCATTATTAAGTTTTTTGAGTAATGTATGTACCACAAGTTTTTCTTCAAGTTCCTTTCCTCCTCCAATGGTCACAAGAGCCAATTCTGGACTGAAACCCTCAACATGGCTAGCTTCTTTCTCTATGAATGAATATGGTATAAACTGCATACAAGATATTATAATGCACATGAAACAACTGTAATTGCAACATTAAACAACGCAGACAAAAGGTATTTTACTTAAGATAAGGCTTGCTTCAACTACATTGACTTCTTGCAAGTACTAATGCCACACTACATCCAAATCCATAGGATAGAAAGTCCACAACAAACTTCCATATATCATGCAATAAATATTCCACAAAATCTTTCGGGAAAGTATTTGGGTAACTGAAACTAGACAAAATATCTGCACATGTCAACAACCTCTATGAATTCTTTCATAGGTTACGTCGAAGAATCATTGGCCACATTCGAGATACTTATCTAATCCCCATAATCAACTTTAGATGAATAGACTGTAAGGTTTTTCAGTCAGATTTTCCAACATAAATTAGAAATCACATAACGTCAGATGAATAGCCGAGTGATCTCAATATCAAGACGTAGTGAAATCAGAAAATGAATGACCGCCATCTAGAAAATTTATCTTAAAGCAGCTTCCTTCCTCGTCATTTTTTTCCCCTTTCATGTTGAACGTACAATAAAGAAGGTCGATCAACAAGTCATACAACAGAAACGACAGTAAGCAACACCTCCAGAAGAGGAAAGAATAATGCAAACACAGGAGAGCAAGGAGCCAAAATCCGATAGCAAGTGCATATCAACCTTTGCAAATCACACAGGAAAATTAAGCAAAGTAACACACAAAACAAATCCTTCTGATATAAGTACGAAAATATTAGGAAAATTTCTACACATGAAAATCCTCAATGAAATTCTTTCTTAATTACCGGCCAACACTACTGAATGAAATTCAAGACACCTAACTAATTCACCTTCAGCGTTATATGAATAGCTTGCAAAGTGGCAATATAATTTAGAGAAACAATTTGAATATCTGGAGGGGGCGAAAATCAAGACTTGGCAAGGATTCGCAAATTAATCATCACCATCGAGCGATTCAACATAAAGCTTCTTTTCTTTTAGTACTTTTTTTGAACGCAGATGTAACATAAAGCTTACAGCTTTAAGTTATCTTGTGTTTCCGAATGAGAAACTACCCATCACAGGTCCACCGACAAGTCAAAAAACAGGACACACACACACACACACACGGAGTAACCATACCTGAGGGAAATACATGTTACTATGACCAGTCTCCTTGAACTTAACATTCAAATAATCCTGCAACAATTAATCAAACATTTATCCAAACATCATTACATATTAGCTCTAACAATATCTCATACACATCAAACAACTCCACATTCAAGCAAACTCACCTGAATTGCCTCCCAAATAGCATAACCGTATGGTCGAATGACCATAGTACCCCTCACCGGACCGTAATCGGCCAGCTCAGCGTTTGCAATGATATCGAGATACCAAGCATTGAAGTCCTGTGACCTAGGAGTAATGACTCGGTCTTGCACTTTGGACTTTTGCTCTTCGGTCTGTCTAGGAACATCTTTTTCGGTGGTGCTCTGGGCGGAGAAACTGACCGTAGTCAGCCGCCGCGGAGGGAGGCGGAGACGGTGGTGGCGTTGCCGGAAAACTGAACGGATTGAGATGGTGGTGGAGGAGGAGGAAGAAGAGGAGGCAGCGAAAATTGAGGTGAGAGAGTGTAGTCTCAGAGCCCCCATTGGAGAGAGAGAGAGAGAGAGAGAGAGAGAGAGTAGTCGACAGATTAGGATTAGATGAGAACTGAGAAGGGTAAAAGGAGTCCAGCCCGGCCCGGTTTTAACCCTCGTGCTTGAGCTGGACTGATCCATTTTCCGATAACCCAAGAACCAGCCAAAGCCCAACCCCTGGAGTCAGCAAGGCTCGAGCGGGTGGCCTTTGGGACTCAGGTCCAGTCCGTACAGTTTGGATTTTTTGGGCCCATCCCGGACCTACGTCAATGATCGAAATCGTTCATTTTGTAGAGCTTACCAATTACTGACGAGTGTCTTATCCGAACACATTTTATCTTGAAACAAATGGGTCCTATCAAGTGTGGTAAGTGGATTTGTTTCAAAACACTAAAATGTGTTCTGATAAGTATAGTGGGATACGACAATTTTGATAGAGTTCATGTTTTGCGAAATTTGTACTTACGAACAAAATGTTATGTTCAGCCCAATGTTTTAGCTCTTCAAGAAGAAAAATGAATAAAATAAAAGGATTTGTATATGGTGGCCTTTCTCATCTGTAATGAATTGATCGGTATCAATTCTTTTTAATCGCCATGGATCAGTATCCGATGAACATGATTTTTTGCACATTTTTTAATCGCCATGGATCAGTATCCGATGAACATGATTTTTTGCACATTTGAAATACTAATACTTAGCAAGCGGCAAAACAATCCAAACCGGACGGAATTGGATCTTTAGGGGACCGAACTAGACCTGAGTCCCTCTTCATAACCCTTCTGATGTTCCTTGATCAATTACAGAAAACAAAAATCCGATTACAAAATCAAAGCTACAATCAGTTCTGATGTTCCTTGATCAATTACAGAAATCATAGCTCATAGGATCCTAAGAATAAAGTTCAAAAAAGACCCCCCCCCCCCAAAAAAAAAAAAAAAAAGTCTACTAATTGACTGAACCAGAAAGGATGTCTATCCTCTTCTGCCCAGAACAACAGAAAGAATTATCATCCAATAATCCCAGCAAAATACTGGTAATGTCTAGTGTTCAAATGGGGATATAAGGGTTCGCCAATCATGGGGACTTCATCAACGTGAAATTGGGGAAGTTGTAATCATTCCACATCACAAGAGCATTGGGTGATTTCGGACTTCCGAAAGGTGATGTTGGTTCACTAGGCAGCCGGACCTCCTTTTGTTGATATTGATCCACATACAGAAGCTCAGTCATATCTTCTATTTCCATATACCTGGGGGGACTCTCCGCCTGAAACGACAAAGGCAAGTATCGTTTTATGCCATCCCAAGTGTCGCATAAATCAAAGAACGAAAACCCTAAAACAGAGAAGGCAACGAAATGCAAATATTCATAATGTGGGATGAAAATTTCTAGATCCTGTACTAAACTAACCTTCAATTTTGCTGACAGGGGAGACACTGGTGGAGAGGCTAACCGCATGGAATTATCTACACAGAAAGCAAATAAATAAATAAGTAGGCATTTAAAAATCAAAAGTGAACTGATCAAATTGCCGGTAAAAAAAAGTGAACTGAACAAAGACGGGGGGGGGGGGGGGGTGAGACAAGGGATCAAGTTTTGAATACCATTTTCTAGTCCAACAGCCTTCAGAAAATAATCGATGTCAATGCCCTTCTGCTGTGCCTTGATGCATTTCTGATGATTATGCAGAAGTTGTTCTTGAGCAACATTATGGGAAAGAATATCTTCTTCCACAACAGCACCCAACTTGATGCCGTGACTCCCTTTTGATGCTTGTTGGACATATGGATTCCCGGAGTTAGTGAGGTCACTGAGTGCTTTCCTGCCACCAGCTTGCCCTTTTTCTGGAGCCTTGGAGACATTTTTTTTCCCTCCAAATGAAGACATAATTTTAGAGGAACCAATTTCTTCTCCAACAGAGACCACATTCTTTGAGTTGTGCTTCTTTGATGTATTAAGTGCAGAAGGCCTCCCCGAGTTAGATATATCATTAAGCGCTTTCCTTCCTCCAAGCCATCCACCATTTTTCTGCGACTTAGAGAGAATGGCTTTTGCCCCTAGAGGAGCCACTGGAGTTGCCATAATAAAGTTAGCCAAGCCAATAAATTATAAATGAGATACGATTGTTCTGTTCAAAAAGTATAGGACTAGAGAAAATAAAGAGCAAATGAATTGTAAAGTACCATCAAAGTGAACATTCAGATTCTGGTCTCGGATCAGGCCTCTAGCTTGAGTTGCCATTGATGCTTTCCGCTACCAAAAACCAGTTCAATGTTCTGTAATGAAAGAATTGTGAGACCAAACAACAAGGAACAAGTGAACTAAAGAACAAACTACGGACCAAGGAACATGTTAATCTTCAATACAGGATAAGGTCACTTCAAACTATTTAAAGCTATTATGAACTCCATCCACAAAAATTACCCAGGTCTGAAGACACTTTGAACTTCGCGACTATATCAACCAGTGCTCAACTAATATAAAATGACATTACTATTCCGTGTCTTCCCTTGTTCTTTATACAATGTTTAAAGCTTTTATGAACTACATCCACGAAAATCCCCAAACCACTAGTTTCAGTTATCCAGGTCTGAAGACACTTTGAACTTCGAGACTATATCAACCAGTGCTCAGCTAATATAAAATGACAAATTACTTTTCCATATGTTCTCTTGTTCTATATACAAAATTTGCACCTTACAGCTACAAGGGCCTTAACTGCCTTACACAACCTGTCTACTTGTAATTTTCTTTTCCTTTTCTTTGTTTGAGGAGGACTAAGGAGGATGACATCCAACCTATTCCTGAACTGCAGACTACAACAGTAGTTGAATTTCATCAATGCCTTATGCCTTGAAGTCTTGTTCTTTCAGTATGTGTTAATTCACCGTATGAAACTACTTTTTCACCAATTCCACTAGTTTAGACCATTCACATTTATTTTCTAAGTCGTGTAGGATGTGTTGATGTTTAATCAGACGGAACGAAAAGCCCGAGCACCAATTCGCTTCCAACACTTCAAGGTCTGTATTCTACTCATGAGAAGATCAACAAATCCTCTCTAACCCTCCCTTAATTATCAAGTTCTCGCGAACCAACTACCAAGAACCATACACTACAATACCTCGTGCATCAGAAAATACAATAGAAACCCTAGGCACAGCATATTTTCTTTTCCACTACACAGTTCTGTGCCCAAAGAAATGGTCTAACAATTTTAATGGCCTATAATCGTGAGACATGTTCAATAATTGATGCAAAAATCAAAGAACTACACGAAAATGCAATGATTGAAAGAGCAAATCAAGAAACAGAAAACGAAAGGCTCCATTTGGGTATCGAGAAAAATATAGGATTTGGCAGTTTACAAAAGCCCAACCACGAAATTGATGCAGGAATACCTCCAAAAAGAAAGGAAATAGAGGTTTATAACACCGTTTGGTTGCTGAGAAGAGGAGAGAACCCCAGTAATTGCGCTACCCACAGAATGAAAACAAAACGACCCCTAGGGTTTCGAAAGACGGCTTAGATAACCTAATCAACAGAAACCAAAAGAAAAGAGCAAATCGATTTAATGTAAGTTTAATGGCTTAAAGGAAGCCAAGAGAAAATTCGCAATTTCTGTGCCTCCTACATTATTAGGGTTCCAGAGAGAAGGACTCACAGATGCGTAGTGTCTAGATTCAATCTTCTCGCTTGATCAATATAGCTTCCTCGAACTTTTTCCAGTCGATTCTCCTTACTGTTTTGTTGAAATGCTTTGCTTTCTCTCTGCAATCTTGCTTTGCTTTCGTATGTTGAGAGCAACTGCAGCCCTGAACCAAATTCAGAACCAAATTTAAATTTGAGCAAAAAACCCTCAAAACCTTGCTCCAGTCATGGAACCAAACCCATACCAAATCAAGCTTTACTCAGATTTTTCTCCAAATTTGGGGAGACTTCAGACCCTGAACCAAATTTCCAACGGCTATATCACGGTGGGAGGCGGTGGTGGTTTCGACTTCGGCTTTGTTTTCAGACGTTGGTGGTGGTAGGCGGTGATGGTTTTGACGTTGGTGGTGGTTTCGTATCTGGTGGCGATTGACGTTGGTGGTGGTTTCGACTTCGGCGGGGGGTTCAGACGTTGGTGGTGGTAGGCGGTGGTGGTTTCGACGTTCGTGGTGGTAGGCAGTGGTTTCAGAGCTCGACGGCGGCGATCTTGGTGATGGAGGCGATTGGGATTCTGGTGGTGGAAGGCGGCGAGCGGCGGCTAGGGCTTGAAATCTGAGTAAACGACTGGAGAGAGTGATACCAAATTGAGCTTTTTACCCAAATTTTTGAACCAAATTTGAGGAAAAAAAAAGGGTAAGGGCTGGACTTGCGAAGTACGAATTTTTGTGAGGCCTTCAAATTGGGCGTGGGCGTCTTTCTTGTATATAGAAGCCGTTGGAGTTGCAACGGTCAAATTTTTATTTTTTTGTGCCCTTTAATATTCCGTAGTGACATTTTTAATAAATTTCTTGGGTTTATGCTAACGGGTGCACTATGGCACCCGTTAAGGTTACAAAAAGTACACTTTTGTGAGTTTCACTTGTAAAAAAAAGTACATTTTATAAGTACACTTGTACGTTAAAGTACATCTTTAAAGTACACTTAAAGATGTACTTTAAAGTACAAGTGTATTTTTAAATTGTACTTTTTTGTACTCTTAACGGGTGCACTATGACACCCGTTAGCATTTTCCTAAAAATAAAATTTGTACCGCTTTCTTTTTTTCATGCACTAAAAAAAAAAAATTAGTGCTCCTGTTTTATTTAATTTTAAGTAATTTTGGAGTGCACTTATAAGAAAAATGGAGTGTAAAAGTCATCACCAATTTTCTTCCCTTTGTTGATATGATTAATGTCCATATAATATAAACTTTGTGTTTTTTCTATACAAACACACGAATTTTATACAGTTTTGTTTTGCTCACTTGAGTCACTTAAGTTGTGCAGATTACGATATCAAGTCTAATTCAGGTATGACAAGTGAGAAATTTGATATTTTGCTACCATTTCCGTAAGTAAAAAGGTTAATGAATACTACTTTCTTCAACCACGGAAATGTTTTATTCAAGCTCATAATCTTTTGCGCCTTTTCATAAGGCATGATGGATATGACTATCACTTTATTACATGACGAGAAGAAGGAAAAATGCCAAATTCTACACATGCTAGGAAACGTTTCTCAAAGAAGGACAGCCTTAGAATTCACATAGGGTGAATTAGTAAAAGAATAACTGTAATGATTGTACATTTACTGGTGTTACATTTGAATTATGGATTAGAAGGGATGGATTATCTATTGGGTGACATTATCTCACAATGTTATTGATGGCCCTATCATTTCATGCCAAACGTAAAGATAGAGGGTGATAAACAGTACCATCAGACGGAGGAGATAGTCATTGAGATAGATCAAAAGGAAGCTTGGAATCTATTCCCTAATTAGAAGCTCGGTTCATTTTAAATGTAATTTCAGTTTCAATGCTATATTCCATCACGACTCAAACCTATGTAGTTTGTTAATGAAATGGTCAAACTTATCAATTGTTATCGAGATCAAGAGATTGATGTTTTATTCAATTCAATTAAATTAATCTTTTTCCTGATAAATGATCATTATCTAACGTGTCCAAAAGCGGGGTGTTACAAAGAACCTATATACATTTTTACGTACAAAATTGAAAAAGCTAAACCAACCAAAAAAATGTACAACAATAAATTTCGAAACTTATTAATCAATTGCAGCAAGTAAAACACATTTGGATTCCCTCTTGGATGATTACCCTTTTGTGCGAGTCTCAATCCTAGGCAAATGCCCCTATCAGTTGTATATGTACAATGAAATTAAAAATTATAAGCAAAGCCGAAAAGAGAAGCTTTTGTGGCCTTAGAAATCTTTAATCAAGAATCAAACATGATCTTATCCCCCATCGAATAATTGCACCTAATTACATTGCCTACAAAATGCGGGGCTCCTTTGTTTTTTTAGCAAGGGTGGAGCCGAATCGGCCGCTTCCTCGGCCTCCCTTAAAATTAGCTCTGCACTTACTCGTGTGTGTGTGTGTGTGGTAAGTTGATTTTCAAATACAACCTAATCCCAAAGACTATTCATGGCCTTCCACCAACTTTTCCTTCAGTCTCCAAAGTCCAAAGTGTGAACCAAAATGCGCTCAGTCGCTCACCAAACGAAGATGAGTACCAAACATGAGGTCCAACCGTCCAAGAAAATCTTCTCATTACAACTTGAAATGTGACATACTCAACTTTATCCTCTGGCATTTGAAATGTGAATGTCATCTCCCCATATTTTGAATCTCACAGTATTAGTGTGAAACACTTAAATCAAAGTGTGAAGAGGCAGAGAATCACATGCGATAAGTATGCCTGAGAACCTAATTCGTTCAATTTTCGCCAAGTTCCTCCAATAAGTGGAGGACGCATAATTACAAATTTGACCTAGTTTACAGGGACAACTCACCAGTAATTTTAAAAAAATTCCAAAGTAAACTATAAATAGGAAGAAAATTGGAATGAGTGCAGGGGCCACACATCCCCTCCGGATTAAGAAGAAGAAAATTGGGAGGAGTGCAGGGTCCAAACACCTCATCGCACACCCCACCGCTGCCTCCAATGGTATGACGTTGGCTATGTTTTCCCAATCATCTTCCTCACACACATCAATTAATTTGATAATTTGTAATAAAAAAATACTGAAAATATCACTGTAAAAGCTCTGATTATACTCTCTTCCTGGAAACACAGTCTAAAATAGTACTAAGGGGTGGATTGGTTGAGGGTTTAACAGGGGTACTAAGTTATACCCCCTAAAATAATCCCGGTCCCACCTGTTAAGACATGGTTTGGGAGCAATATACAACCCCGGATAACTTAATACCCCTACCCAAACAATCCCCCTCAATACCCTTTCTCCCGGTCCCACCTGTTAAGACATGGTTTTGGACCAATATACTACCCCCTTATACCCCTACCAAATTACCCCCGTACCCCCATTTATCCCCCTTTTCGTTGTCTTCCACTCGATCCCAGACCTAGTAGCCAAAACACTGTGGTGGGTTTTGAGATCTCGGTGCTCTGGCGATTGTGAGGCAATTTGCTCTTCTCCATCGATCTTCGATTCTCCACCGTGAATCTCCAGCGACAGAAGTCTTCGTCTCTCCAGGTAACTCTTCCGCCCCTACTCATCCCGATCCAGTCCTCTCTCTCTCTCACCTCTCGCTATGGGAGTTGATCGAAAAATAAAAAGGTTTTCAGTTTCATGTTGATTTTAAACAGGTTCTCTGTGGATTTGATGACTCTGTTGTACATCTATATATTGTCGTGTTTATTATCATGTTCACGTTGTTGGCATTTTGAGTTTCACTTTCTATTTGACTGTGTTTAGGTCCAGTCCCTGTTATTGTAGAGGGCAATGATGATAGCCCTGAGCCCATGTGTGTGTGTGTGTGTGAATGCCCAGAATTTGACTGTGTTTATGTCCAGATTTGGGTTTGACAGAAGTTTATATGTAACATGGGTCGATTGGTTATGGGTTTAACAGGGGTACTAAGTTCCCCCTAACATTTTGGGTATCCAGAGGTTGATTGACTGTGTTTATGAACATGGGTATCCATGGAGTTGATGTTTGGCAGATTACTGATATTCATACTTAATCCCAGCAAGTTACGAAATGTGACAAATGTTTAAAGGGCAATGATGAGTTCCTGAGCCCATGTGTTTTTTGAACATGCCTACCATGTCACGTAAATGTGTGTTTTGTTGTTAATAGAAAACTATTGTTATATATCCATCATATATATGCATAAATAATTGTTGTTTGCAAACTATTTTTAGGATGGCAAGATTAAACCAAACACAGTTGAGGAGGATAGAAGAGGAAGATGCGTTTTTTGCTTTAAAAGCGTTTATTACAGCTACTTTGGGTGTGTTTCGGTTGTACTTCTTTGTTGCGAGTACGATTGTGGAGCCCCGTCCGCAATTGGCTCCGAATCCAAACATTTATCAACGACAAGTGGATAGAATCAATAGGCTTGTAAGAGGCAATGACTTAGATTGTCACGAATAGTTGAGAGTAAATAGGCATACGTTTTTTAGGTTGTGTTGTTTAGTCCGAGGTGTTGGGTTAGGGGACTCACGGAGCGTAACCCTTGAGGAGAGAGTAGCTATTTTCTTGTGGATTCTCTCCCACCATACAAAACAGAGGCGTACGAAAGTTCGAATTTTGGAGATCGAGTGAAACAATTAGCAGGCATTTTAATGCTGTTCTCGTAGCTGTGTTACGACTTCACAAGATGCTCCTTGTAAAGCCTGACCCTGTACCTGCTGACTATCACGATAGTAGGTGGAATTGGTTTTAAGTACATTTGCTTTATCTAAATTATTTTTGCCACAAGTGTTAATTGTTTCATAATTTCCAATACTAAACTCTATTATTCCTAGAATTGTCTCGGGGCTTTGGATGAGACCTATGTGCCAGTGTATCCCCCGGCAGCAGATAGGGCCCGATATAGGACCAGGAAAGGGGAACTTGCAATCAATGTTTTAGATGTTTGTAATCAAGATCTACAATTTGTGTATGTATTGTCTGGTTGGGAAGGTTCTGCCACTGATTCTAGAATCCTTCGAGATGCCATTGGAAGATCGTAGGGCTGTGATGATAAATCTCACACGTTAAGACAAACGTTTAAAGGCAAGGCACATTAGATGGCCAATTGGCAACTAATGTTGCAACCTACACGTACAGGTCTTACAAAAAAGTGGAAAACACCAAGTATCTGAGCCCAATTATGTCATTGACTCCGTGCTAATCTCGTTTACATTATCTCTGCAAGTACTTGATATGGCTTATTTTTAGTAGGGATGAGAGGAAAAAACAGCTACTATGTTGTATTTGCTGGACGGACACGGGAATATATGAAAGTTGGCCAACATGTAGCGAACAAATGAATGGCTTTTTTGGTGCTATATTTGAGAAACATGCAACATGGGAGGAGGCAAATTCCGCTTTGCGACCACATAATAAACGCCGTGGTGGGGTAAATGCTGAGGAAAGAAATGTACAAGATTATCCGCCGTTGCTTATCCCAATGGAAGCCGCTGTTCATGATGAGGGAAATGTTGGATCGAACCCAACGTTTTGGCAAGAAATGAAATGGTTCTTATTCGGTGCAAAAAATGAAATGGTTCTTATTCGGTGCAATTGTAGCAACAGTCATCCAGTTTGTGATAATTAAATTACTTAGTTTGTAAAATGTTGGTTCCATACAAGTCTAAAACATAGACTGATTTGTAATGAATGCAACTTGCATTTGATACTTTGGAATATGACAGTATGCTACTATATTGATTTTGTAATGAATGCCAAGTGGTGGTTACATTTTTGTTATTGACAACAAATTTTCAATGTTGAATGACAAGTATTGGTCACAATCTAATTTTCAACTTCACATGCAAAGTATAATTGTGCCTACCCAATATTCAATTTAGAATGGGTGTGAAGTACATTTCAACTAAATTGACTAATTGCCCACCACATTGCAAGTAAATTGACTAATTTGTCTACGTATCATAGATGATGTTTGGATTATAAAAAAAAAGATCAATAACAAATAAGTAGAAGTACCAACAAAATAATTTGTAAGTTGTATTCCTCACAAATTTTAAAAAAAAAATTCACTAAGTTTTATTCCGTACAAATAAAAAAAAACAGATTTTTTTTATTACAAAATTTAATTATAATACCTTCCAATTTTTTACATTTATAATTTATTTAATTCGTCTTTTATTTATATAATTACATTAATGTTTAGTCTACAAATAACCATGAACAAGGGTAATTAGGTCATTTGACTAGTTTTTATAATATCCACCCAACCTTATACCCCCATATAAACATCAAAACAAACCAAGTACTATTTTATCCACCTTTCATCCAAACCAAGTATTATTTTACAAAAATGATACAGACACACCCACTTGGACACACTCTGCCACACCCCCTCTCACATGTGAGGGGCACATGTGGGGTGGGTCCCCTCACATGTGAGAGGGGGTGTGACAGAGTGTGTCCAAGTGGGTGTGTATGCATCATTGTTCATTATTTTATCCACCCTCCATAAATGTCATCAATGTGGGCCACCCTTACTAACTATACCCCTTACTATCTTATCCCTTTTACAATTTAATCCCACCAAAACCTATTCCGCATCCAAAGGATTAGGTAGTGCTATTACCAAAAAAAAGGGTTCGGTAGTGCTACTGGTTACAAAGGAACCAACGCATACCATCTCCTGACCACTCATCGTACCTACTAGTACGAGTATTCAGTGTACCATCAAGATCCTTCAAATCCAAACGGAAATAAGACTAGGGTCCTCTGGGTAAAAAAATCAGTTTGTTTTTTTTTTATTTGTCCTTATTTAATTTTTTTTAATTTGTTGTTTTTAGGGCATCCTTATTTGACACACTAAAAAAAAACACCAAATTTAACCTCAAAAACACCTTTTATAATTTAGCAAGTCACTTTTCAAAAAATTCACAAAATCAGACTCTCTATTCAAACTTTAGTAAGTCACTTTATCAAAAACTTACAGAATCAGACTCTCTATTCAAACTTTTACTCTTCCCTCCCTCCTCCTCTTTTGGTGAGTGAACAGTAGGTCACCAAATTTGTTAAGTTACTGTAGCAAAGTTAAAAAATCTTCAAATTGGTGAGTTTGTTTGGTGAGGCTGATTTTTGAGGTTTTAGAGGAGTTTGCTCTCTACTTTAACTTTAAAGTTAAAATAGAGAAGCTGATGATGATGCTCTTACGTTGATTTTTTGTGATTTCTTGGTTTGTCTCGACGAGAGGAATTTAAAAAGTATAAAATTATTAACCAAACTTAAAGTTTTGTGAATAAAGACAAAAAATAATCCAAAATTATGGTATTTTTCCAAAAAATAATCACTGTGTTTGGTTGAGAGTTTCGAAAAAAAATATTTTGAGAAATATTTTTGAGATAGTGTTTGGATGAGTTTTTGGAAAATGTAATAATTAGAGAGATGTGTAATAATTGGAGAGAGATAGAGAGAAAAATGAGAATAATGATGGGAGAGAGGGGTATGAGTAGAGAGAAAAATGTGATTAATGATTGGAGATATGAGAGATGGGGAGAGAATCTTTTTGGAAATTTTTTTGAAAATGTAAAGTGAACAAAGTGATTATTTCCCTGCCTCTGCCCCTACCCTAACCTTGGCGAGTTTTTCAAAATCACCCCTTGCCCTTATTCTTTACCCAAAATTATGGGGAAAAAAAACCCTATTCAATCGGGTTGGGGCAGGGCAGGCTAGATTGCCAAGCCTAAATCCAACAAAATTTACATTGACGCGTAATAATGATTCCGTTCAATAGGGATTGAGCAATAAACCCAAACATCCTGAGTTTGAAACTTGGTAATCTCTTGGGGTTAGACGTAAGAGAGAAATCTTTTGTGCCTTTGAACATATCGACGAGGGAAATAACAAAGGTACGTGCAAATTGACCTGGATACCTCTTAGGACTAAAAAAAAAAAAACTTTTTTCCCTTGTTAGTATCAATTCAGTCAGAGCCGTCAGGCCATTACGAGAACCGCGACAAACTATTCAACTTTGCCCTTTCTCAATTTTAGCGTGTTTAACACATTGAATTTGTCAATAAAACTATGACCTTTTAGCATTAAATTGGAATATACTTTCTTTTTTGGAGTATTTTTTTGAACTAAAGTGAACTTTCTTCAGTGGATGTTTCTTCTGAAAGAGGGAACTTTTAGAACATTTATTTTGAGATATGCAAAAATCAATAAGCAAATAGAGAAAATTGAGACGGAGGGAGTAAAATTTAGGAGTTAATTGTGACGTGATCTTGTTTTTCTTTCTCTTTTTGTTAAAAAATAAACTTTCACTAAACAAAGAACTAGAACATATTTTTGGGATATTGTCACAATTATATCCTCATACAACATAAGCAATGCTGATGATAGCTCTTACTCAAAATTTAAGTAAAAGCACCATATGGTGTAAATCACTCTAGTATTTGACAAACTCGAATCCAAGTACAAATTTTAATTAAAAGCTTCATTAATATCATAATTATAAATTTTGAAAAGCAAAATTCAGTTTGTAAAAAAATTAGTTATTAAATATTTCATTCTTCCTTTTTAATTAAAATTCTGAGTAAAACCCAATCCAGTATAAACTTGAGTGAAGAACTAGTTTGGTTTTTTTCCTTTATTTTTCCTAGGTAAAAGTAGTTAAGTTAACAATGATTTGAACCAATCACATCGTAAATGATTAGATCCATACTCCTTAAGACCTCATTTTGTGGGCTCCACAATGTCTACGACAATCATTCGAACCGTTCACATCGCAAATCTCTCCAAGAAAAATGAATACAGAAAAATCAGTGTGATTGATTATCGGTAGATTCCCTAATTAATCGTCTTTAGTTTTGTGAAAGGGATAGTAACTATAATTTTTATATTGATGGTCCAATTTGTAACACAAGACACAAATAATTAATGTCCTATCGAAGTTGAACTGGCTTAAGTTGCCTTTTTAAATTGATGTTGTGAGAAAATAATCTGTCTCGTAAAACGCAACAAATCATTTCAGGAATAAGTCAGTTTTTTGGTAGAACAAACTTTGGATTGCCGTCCCATTTGACACAATTTTTGAAGCTTATGATTTTTCAAAGCATATCAAATGACATTGATACTCATTACCCAGTCTAGTGAATTTCGACCTGGTTCATGTTCTCAACAAAGAAAAATTTAAACAATCTTGATTATGGTTATAAAAAATGATAGATGTACAACAACTAGCTCCAATAAGTCTCCAACATACTCACATAGTGTGTGGAACCCATACATACTTGAGTGTGAAGTATGTGTGGGCTCCACACAACATGTGAGTGTGTTGGAGACTTGTTGGAGACTTTTGTTGTACATGTATCATTGTTGTATTGTTATAGACCTGAAAATGGCCCACAAATGGACAAAAACTGTACGAGACTGGAGGGTAGGAAATATGGGAGTTCAATCCTCATGGAGAGATTTTCAATGCCGAGCGTAGTGTCCGAGCGGCAATCTTGGGCATCCAAAGTGTATTGGACGCCCAAATTTAAAGAGAGAAAGAGGAGTGAGAGATAAAAGAGAGTGGAGAAATTCAGACCGTTCAAAATACTTTTGAAAGACCGAGATTGCCGTTCGACACTACGTGGCGTACTCACTTGAAACCAAAAAAATTTCGTCATGATGGCTACGGTGGGGATGAACCTAGAGTGGGTGCTACATGCACAGCCGTGTGTTGTGTAGCGTGCTGTGTGGGCACAACGCTACCGTACCGACGATCGGAGACGTTCACCGCGTAGAGCTCGTCGAGTTCTTCATGTGTGTAAAAAATTAGCTCAATCAAATATCAAGAAGTGTCTAATTTGAACGCATATAACTTGTTGAAGTGGTTTTGATAAAATGTTGTGGATCTATTCGGAATCATGCATTTAAAGATAATAATGTTTCAATGAGGCACCTAACGATATTTAATTGAGCTAATTTTTGATACACTTGTGGTATTTGACGAGCTCTACGCGATGAACTTGTTCGATCGTCAGACTGACATCGGCACGGCGGTGTCGGCCCCCGCACAGCACACGGCTGTGCAACACCCAACCCAAGTCCCGTGGGGATGGTGTTGCAGTGTTGCTAAATTGGCGCCTCCAACTTTGACTGAAGTCTGAAACACATCCAGTATTTAACGGGACCCATATTCTAAGGACTACCGAGATGTGGTGCAGTACATGAAAAGTTTCTCATAAATCTTTCCAAAAAATACATTCAACGGATGAAATTCACCCTGAAATTCACCCTGTACGCTTAGGCCCTGATTGGATGTAGGATGAGAAGGGGTATAAAATTATACCCCTTGGTTTTATCCCGGTCCCACCTCCTCATGCATGGTTTGGCAAATTTTTGGGAGGGGTATAAATTTATATCCCTCCCAGATTAATACCCCTTAATACCCTTGGAGGGGTACTAATTAGTAACAGGGGGGAGGGTGTTATTGTTTAGTACCCCTCAATACCCCTAGTTAAATTACTCGAATACCCTCCCTTATCCCCTCCCCTTACCCCTACCATGTTTACTGTTTTTTTTAAAAGCAACCGAATTGCTTTTTAAATATTTTACGAACTCTTGCGATTTTCTTCGGATCAAAAAATGAAGTCCTTTTGCGCATAATTTTTAATTTTTTTTTTGCACCAAATTAAACTACTAAATGAGATCTTTAATTCGATACAAAAAAATTTGAAAAATTTTATACTTTAGAATTTAACATTGTTGTCTTGCTTTGCAATATCCTTCGGATAAAAAAAATAAAGTATTTTCACATTATTTTTTATACTTTTTTTTGCATCAAATTAAACTACAAATTGAGATCTTTAATTTGATACAAAAAAATTTAAAATTTTTTATACTTTAGAATTTGACATTGTTGGGGAATAACATAAAAATTACTACTAATTTGAATACAATGCTGATGCTATCAATGGCTAGAGAACTGGCAGTAGATGTGTAAAACCAATGTGCAGAACAAAAGTGCTCAATGTATTCAATTCTCTTTATCCTTTTTTGCACCTTGGTTGATGATAATGTGAGAATACTCAATGTATTCAAAGACTTTATTCCCCAACTTACAATTAGAAAGAAAAAAAAAGCAAAAAATTAAACTTCGAAATATTATTGAAATGAATAATAAAAAATAATAACTAAATATTTTAATTTTAGATATAACTAATAAAAGGAATTATTTATTGAAAAATATAATTAATTTAATTAGTATTGTTTTTATGTATTTATTTTATCATAAAATCTAATATGACTGTACAAGGGCAAATAAGTCATTTGTCAAGTTTTAATATTATCTATCCAACTTTATCCCCCTTTATCACAAATTCATCCAAACCACGTACTATTTAATCACCCCTCCATAAACATCACATCAATGTGGGTCCACCCTTACTAACTAATACCCCTTACTATCTTATCCCCCCTTATTATTTAATCCCCCCAAAACTTATCCCGCATCCAATCGAGGCCTTACAGAAGTATCGTGAAACGCGACAAATATACTTACTTTTATGTAGTACCTTTTTTCTTTGGTCATTAAATATAGAATCCTGATACATACACACCCCACATACACTCCCTAACCACACCCTCTCTCACATGGGGTGTGGGGCTCACATGAGGCCCTCATGTGAGCCCCACACCCCATGTGAGAGAGGGTGTGGTTGGGAGTGTATGTGGGAAGTGTATGTATCATTTTTGTTAAATATACGTACCTAACCACCTCACAGGGAAGTGTGCAACGGCTGAGATAGTAATAGCAGATAAGATACGAAAAGATATTTCTCCACACGTCCCCCCAATCATTTCCTACAGTTTTGGCCGGAAAGAATCGGCTCCCCCTGCCGACCCAAGGACGGCGGAGTCCCCAATATTTAGGGGGACCAAGTCCATTAAACAAGACAAATATAGCAGCACTTATGACCCTTTTTTTCTTGGTGCCTAACCACCTCACGCGGGAAGCGTGCACCGGCTGAGATAGTAGTAGATACGATATGCCATCGCAAAGATAATTCTCTCAAACGTCGTTTCGTCTCCACCGACGTCGTCGGAGACTGACTGACTGCTTACGTGTCACTCGCCGGAGAATGGACGAGCCGCTGCTCTCCAGTGCCTCCGGCGAACTCGACCTGATCACCGGCGACGGAGACTACCGTTCAGTGAAGAACTTCAGAGAGCTGAAGTCGGTGTTTTGGATTGAGACGGCGAAGCTGTGGAAAATATCGGGCCCGATAGTGGTGACGATTCTCTGTCAGTATGGAACTAACTCAGTTACTAGTATCTTCGTCGGCCACATCGGCGATATTGAGCTTTCCGCCGTTTCTATCTCTCTCTGCGTCATCAGTTGCTTCGCTTTCGGTTTCATGGTCACCATCTCTCTCTCTCTCTCTCTCTCTCTCTCTCTCTCTCTCTCTCTCTCTGTGCGTGCGTGTGCGTGTATGTATGTGTATATGAACGCTAAATGTGAATGCCCTGTTTGCTTTGTATATACTATCAGTTTTTGTTTAGAAAAGCTTCTACTTTTGGCTTGTGGGCAAAAACAAGGTGGGAAAACTGAGCAGTGCTGCGGATATTTCCGAGAATGCATATTAAGACACATATTTGTTCAGAATCGAATGATGCACGGGAGTCTTGCACGGTAGATATGGAGTCCACATATACCAAATTGTCTAGTGACACAGATGTGTTCGAATCTGTGCTCTTCGGTCTATGTACGTAATATTATGGGAGAAGGCTCAAAATAATGTGATTGAAAACGTTTGTGGTTTTGAAAAATCAGCTACATTGGCAGTTTAATTCAATTTTTAGGTGTTCTCTGATGTGATGGCATATACTTTTGACCAAATATTTGAAGTCCTACTCTAATCGAAGTTTGTAAGGATTTTAGGAATCCCTCCCCCTTTCTCTCTCTCAGGTGAATTCTAATCGTTTGCTATGTTTCCCCTTCCGCGATTCATGTATATACACAAGTGCACAAATCCTCTTATTCATGTCTCAGGCTGTTAGTTTCGTGTAACATTACTTGATTGCGCAATCATAGATTCGGAAATTGGAGGGAAAGTGTTGTATGTTCATCTATTAGTTTGGGGAGTAGTTAATAACATACGATTCGATTAGCAGTTTTCTGTATACTTGTTTTGTATTGGGAAAACCAGCTCAAATCTTCTTCAGGAACTCTAGAAGGAAAGGGTAATGTACTTGAATATATAAGAAGATTATTTTTGGAAGGGTTAAAAAAAACAAAAAAAACCTTTCTTATACATTACCCTTTCCTTTCACTTTATTCTCAGCCTTTTCACGTTCGCAATGAATGCATACTCCAAACACCGTCAAATTTTACCCTGTTGCAATCTACATAATGAGGACATCTCGCATTCCCTCTTTGGCTGTTCTTTCTCTAGGAATGTATGGAAGCAAATTTGCTTGCTCAGTGGTATTTCTAAGGGCCCTCAATTTTGGGATGATGAAGTAAACTGGCTCATTAGGAAGTTAAGAGGCAAAAGCTTTCCTAGCGTTATTTGGAGATTAGCTTGGGCAGCCATTATCTTTTATGTTTGGCATGAGAGGTTTGTAGAATCTTCCAAGGTATCCAAAGATCTCCTGATCCTGATCTTCAAAAAAGCAAATTTGATGTGAGGATTAAGGGCTCTTAGTTCCTTGATGTTAAGCCATGTCCTCTTGTCTCTGCCTTACGTAATTCTTGGCAAATTAGTTTTAGTGTTCCCCCTTGTGTTTCTAGATCAGTTCCCTAATTCTTTTGTACATTGGTAGGATTGCCTCTCTCGTCTTGTCTTTCTTGCTGTAAATATGGAGGGTATGCCCTCTTTAGTTCTTGTAATTGTTTGAGCTCTCAATAAAAATTTTGGTTTTCCAAAAAAATTTTTTTTTTTACCCTGTGGGAACCTTGCTTGCTGTGTAACTTTATGGTATTTGTCCAATATAGACTTTAATAGTTGTCAATTTACTAATTTAGTCTTAGCTTTGCATCTGTCAATTTAGAAAACCATACATTCCAAAATGGTACAGTGAAACTTTGCAGCATTGCATTTGACTCTTAGGAGTTAAGAATATTCCTGCTTATGTAACTTCAGTGATGCCTTCCCTCTTATATGGCTGATGAAACCCAGGACAAAAGAAGTCTGATCTTATTTTGTGGTGCTGTAGCTTGGCATGGGAAGTGCACTGGAGACTCTTTGCGGACAAGCTTTTGGCGCAGGACAAGTACACATGCTTGGTGTATACATGCAGCGCTCATGGATAATACTATTCATCAGTTGTATATGTCTCTTGCCAATTTACATATTTGCCACCCCAATCCTAAAGCTCCTCGGTCAACAAGACGAGATTGCCGATCTTGCTGGTGAATTCACCATCCAAATCATCCCCCAGTTGTTTTCTCTTGCCATCAATTTCCCCACCCAAAAATTCCTCCAAGCCCAAAGCAAGGTTAAAGTGCTCGCATGGATTGGGGCTGTGAGCCTAGTAATCCACATTGGATTGCTTTGGCTATTGATTGATGGAATTGGGTTGGGAACGTCCGGTGCAGCCATAGCTTTTGATGTCTCGAGTTGGGCAAGTGCAGTGGCTCAAGTGGTTTATGTTGTGGGTTGGTGTAAGGAGGGTTGGAAAGGGTTGTCACTGGCTGCGTTCAAGGATATTTGGGCCTTTGTTAGGCTCTCTCTTGCCTCTGCTGTGATGCTATGCTTAGAAGTTTGGTATTTTATGAGCATAATTATCCTCACCGGTCATCTTGATAATGCAGTGCTTGCGGTTGGGTCCCTTTCTATATGGTGAGATTTGGTTACATGTGCATAGTCTCTTTTCTTATCTTGCTTTTGGGTCCTAATATTACTACAGTACTACCTAGCTATAATTCTCACACTTTGGGAGCTTTTAATCGATTTGTTGATAGATTGTACTCAACTTCTAAAGGGCTAACCAATTTCTCAGACGAATGAACAGAGTTGAGAGTAAATGATTGAACCATTCACATCTTTTGAGAAAATTGGTTGACAGTTCCATAACTTTCAAGGGCTTTATATGAGTGTCATTAATAGTAGGTCAGTAGAAGATTGCCCAGGCTTTGGTCTGATTGACATCGTTGTCCACTAACATCTTTAATCTTGGTTTGATCTTTCAGCATGAATATCAATGGATACGAAGCCATGCTATTTGTTGGGATAAATGCCGCCATAAGGTAAGAATCTAAAACTCATCATCCATATCTCATGATGGAAAACCCTGGGGTCAGTACTTCTAGGAAGATGTATCGTACAAAGTATACAGCGAATCAGATGGTTAGTTCAAGATGAAATTGGACTTTTAATACTTCATTAACTAGTTTTTCGTAATTCCTTTCTCTTATTGAAAATAATAACATCATCTTGTAAAAATGGCATGACCTTTTCTTCCATTCTAGTGGCTTTACCATTGACTAAAATGTGGGATTGTGGAGATTTTTTCAGAGTCTTTGTGGTTATTTTGGCCTTCTGGGGTTTAGAGGTGCATAACTTTTTTGAAAGAATGTTGCTGTACCAGAAAATTGGAAGTGTCTGAGAAATTATAATTGGCTGTGGACTTAGTAACGGCTTTTTGAAGCTAAATTCTTCTCATTCACCTCATTCTTTTTGTTCCTCCTCAGTGTTCGGGTTTCTAATGAGCTTGGTTTGGGACATCCAAGAGCAGCCAAGTACTCCGTCTACATTACCGTTTTTCAGTCCTTTCTCATTGGTCTTCTCTTTATGGTTCTCATCTTGGCAACTCGGAACTATTTCGCTGTCATTTTCACAAGCAGCAAAGATATGCAACAAGCGGTCGCTAAATTAGCATACCTTCTTGGTATCACCATGGTTCTTAACAGTGTCCAACCTGTGATATCAGGTATTGGTTAGCTTCTCCGTCCATCTAATAATCCATATCAGATGATGAAATTTGCATCATCTGTTTTCACATTTTTTCATTGTTTTTAAAAAACGGAAAACAAGTTTATGTTCATTTTCAGGTGTCGCAATTGGGGGTGGATGGCAAGCTCTAGTAGCTTACATCAACTTGGGATCCTATTACGTATTTGGCCTCCCATTCGGATACGTTCTTGGTTATGTAGCAAATTTGGGAGTAAAGGTATAAATTGCCTCTCTCTTTGCACTACCTGTACTTACTTCCATTTATGGATTTTTGGAGGGGAACTTGGAAAGGGATAAGTACAAGATAAAACAGAAGATTAACAAGTGAAAAGGCTAAACTTGGTTTTTATTTATCTTCATATTAATGTCAATCTTTCTTCCCTGCTGAAAACTCACAGCACAAATCAATAATCTAACCACAGCCTTATAAGCACCACATATTCTGGAACTCGTTGCTGGATATTTTGCTTGTTTACTTTCTAGCCATGAGGTATTTACGTCCTCATTTTCTGCGAATTCGTACACTTTTACATCCTTGATCATAGGGACTTTGGTTGGGAATGATAGCCGGAACAGCACTGCAGACACTGATCCTGCTTTGCGTGCTTTACAAAACCAATTGGAGCAATGAGGTAACCTTTCATAAAAGTCTCGAAGTTGAATTTTCTGTCAAATTTTCAAATTGAAGTTTAGTTATTGGAAAGGGCTACTCCTCACTCTTATTTCACGAGATTGGGAACAAACGAAATGGAAAAGAAAGAATCAAATAAAATCGGAAGATTCTGGTGATGTTGGTTATTTTATACTATTATTGTTGAATCCAAAAGGAATAATATTCTCACGGTTGGTGTGCAAAACTCGAATGCAGGCGGAACTGACATTGGACCGCATGAAAAAGTGGGGAGGGCAAGACATTAATACCGACAACTTACAAAACAATACAATGATCGACGGAGTTGAACCTTGATGATTTTTGAGCTTTTACTTTGAGCAAGACATCAATACCGACGACTTACACAATAATAGAATGATCAACGGAGTTGAACCTTGATGATTTTTGAGCTTTTATTTCGATTTTAATTCTTGTGTATTTTTTTTTAGCCTTGAAGGGAAGGCAGACTATTTTCTCTGCATCAGTTTACTAGTCTTTGTAGCTTTCGTTGTCAGTCTAAGTTGTAGTTGAACAATTTGCTCACGCTATCTTCAATTATTGCCTATTTTGAGGTAAAGAAGGGTAATTTATTTTACAATGCTATAGCGGGTGATTGAAAAAGAGGTCAGGAGACTAACTAGAGAGATTTGTCTTGAAGAATTTTTAACTCTGTTTGAAATATTCTCTCATGGAACAGTGAATTTCACAACAGGATTTTATGGTCAGACCATTATTTTTGTTAGAGGAGAGAGTATTGCTCTGTTGAATAACCAAAAAAGCGTCGGAATTTACTTGCCTTGAAAAAAAGGGGTCCTATTGTCAGCCCGACAATAAGAAAAAGAAAACACAAACACACACATTCCAGTGTATTTTTTTCACATTTTAAAAAACATTCACAAATTTTTGTACATTTTTTACATATTTCAATACACTTTTTATACCTAACCTTCACGACAGCCTGTTGGACTAATTTTAGAATTTTCCTTCAATTAATAGGAGTATTTAAGAAGAAAACAAGAGTCTTGATCGAAGAGTATAAAAAATGGAATAATGATAGTGACACAAACTTTGTGTCACAACCAGCCACAACCCCACTCGCATGGGGTGTGGAGCCCGGACACGGGGCCTATGTGGGACCCACACCCCATGTGAGTGGGGTTGTGGCACAAAATTTGTGTCACAATCATTTTTGTAATAGGATCCGACAAGACCATATGATACAACCCCTTGGGAATAATTAATCTAAATCTCAATTACAATCGTGATTGAAATATATACCCAATTGAACCTCGGTACTAGTACCGCGGTTCTGCTACTTCCATCCCTTAATGAACAAAGGTCATCTTAATGACATTCTGTTTTCATGTGACACAAAATGGAATTTACCGAAATCCCACTTGAAGATCCGGTCATTGAATTGGAGATCATGCAAAAAATTAGATTGATTGAACATTAGTATCCACTTGAACAAAGAATAATTGTCATAAGAGAATGAATATCTGACAATCCATTTCTCTTATGACCTAGTACGATTGGATCAAGTTTTTACTCATTCCGGATCAATTTGATTTTTTACACGGACAATTACACTTAGGTACGAGGCTACCTTGCATCACCCAAATCACAGATCTATACAACGATATGTTTGGACAATACAACATTTATACATTTCTGGAGCCTGCGGCCTGCCATTAATGAAGTAGAGAAAAGATCACAGAGCAAGCCATGTATTAACACTATATGTGTGACACCCAAACAACGGGTGTGTGCGGAATTGGGACAGCATGCATGCAGTTTCCATCCGAGCCGTCCGTGCTTCGCGATCAACGGCCCAACTTTGTTTAGACTCAAATAGATCCGCACCATTGATTGCCGAGCACGGACGGCTCGAATGGGGACTGCATGCATGTTGTCCCCTTGTGTGTGCGCAAAAGTGCAATTTAAGTATATGATCGTAGAATAATGGCTCTCCAGATGCAATGCGTAGGTAATGTAGTTCTCAAAATCGAGGGGATGTATTCTTTATCTGATGAAATACTTAAGTACTCAAATGAAGTGCAGAAAAGAAATTTTTATTGTTAATTATCTGACTAAGTCAGAAAAAAAAAACGACCCTAAAAAATACAGTACCAAAATGGAGATGCTCTAAACCACTTCACGGGGAAGAGTGCAGCAGCTGATCAGATACTCGTTACTCACAGACATCACAACTTAAATTTACTGAGAACCATCGTTTAGTGTCCGGCGACACAGTCCTACAACGTCTTCGAGGACGAGTGCTGCCTGCCGGAGAATGGAGGCGCCGCTGCTCAAACGTGCCGACGGCGACGGAGACTACCGGCCGGTGAAGAGCTTGAGGGAACTGAAATCGGTGTTTTGGATAGAGACGAAGAAGCTGTGGAAAATCACGGCTCCGATAACGGTGACGATTCTGTGTATGTACGGAACCAACTCAGTTACTAGCATATTCGTGGGCCACATCGGCGATATTGAGCTTTCCGCCATTTCTATATCTCTCTCCGTCATTTATAACTTCTCTTTCGGTTTCATGGTTAGCATATCTCTCTCTCTCGGCTATTTTGGCGTGGTTCGGTAATTAGTTTCCACTAGTTTTGGTATTTTTTGTGTTGACATTTTTGTTTGTCTTTTTTGAAGTTTTGTTATATTCACGTTTTATTTTTGGATTAATAGTCTTGAAAAGTAAAAATTATGACTAAAAGGAAAATTATGTCTTATATGAACTTTTTCTGTTTCGGTCTATATTTTCATACCTTTTTTGAAAGTTACAGTGTCACTCCATTTACCGATGGCGTTATAGTATACGTATGACTGTTACAGCCTCAAACCGTGACGTTGTAATCCATACCGTCATGGCAACTGATACCAAAATTTTGAACCATGCTCCCATCTTTGAAAGATCTTTGTTTTTTGTGTGACCTTCGGTCACTGGGTGTGAAAATGTTACATATTCAACTACCAGTTGCGGTGCCATTTTATCATTAGAAGGCTTCTGAGGACTGTCTTGTTTTTTTATGGGGAGAGAGAATCAGCTCAAATTTTCTTCAGAAACTCCTATAGCCTCTGTTTGAAACTTTGAATGATGGATTTGTTGAGGCAAAGGAAAATGTAAAATAAAATACATTGACAGCCAGTGCTTATGAAACTTCGCGAAATATCACTTATGATCATTCTGCCTCATCTAACATCAATGGTATTGCCTTCCCTGTTAGATATTTCTGATGAAACCAAGAAAGAGTGTGTGATCTTATTTTGCTGATATTGTAGCTTGGTATGGGCCGGGGAGTGCACTGGAGACTCTTTGCGGACAAGCTTTTGGCGCAGGACAAGTATACATGCTTGGTGTATACATGCAGCGCTCATGGATAATCCTATTAATCAGCTGTATATTTCTCTTGCCGATTTACATGTTCGCCACCCCAGTCCTAAAGCTCCTCGGTCAACAAGAAGAGATTGCAAATCTTGCTGGCGAATTCACTATCCAAATCATCCCTCAATTGTTTTCGCTTGCCATCAATTTCCCCACCCAAAAATTCCTCCAAGCCCAAAGCAAGGTTAAAGTGCTCGCGTGGATTGGGGTTGTGAGCCTAGTAGTCCACATTGGATTGCTTTGGCTACTGATTAATGGGCTTGGTTTGGGAACCACTGGAGCAGCCATAGCCTTTAATTTGTCAAGTTGGGCTACTGCAGTGGCTCAAGTGGTTTATGTTGTGGGGTGGTGTAAGGAGGGCTGGAATGGGTTGTCATGGGCCGCGTTCAAGGATATTTGGGCCTTTGTTAGGCTATCTCTTGCCTCTGCTGTGATGATATGCTTAGAGGTGTGGTATCTGATGAGTATCAGTATACTCACCGGTCATCTTGATAATGCAGTGCTTGCGGTTGGGTCCCTTTCTATTTGGTGAGATGAGTTTACTTGTGAAAATTCCTTTTTCTTCAACTTGATTTGGGATTCTAACAGTTACTACCGGGCTATTTCTTGAACTTTTAGGATTGTACTTATTTTGTAAAGGGGTATCTAAATTCTCAGACGAATGAACAGCGTTGAGAAGTAAAGGATCAAATCAATCACATGTTTTCTGATAAAATTGGCTTACAGTTCCAGAGTACTTTGTTTACTTGTCATGAATTGTAGATTACTGAAAGATTGGCCAGGGCTTTGTTCTGATTGCTTTCTGCTTGTTTCGCTGATTGACATTGTTAATACTCTCCTAACGTTGTTACTCTTGTTTTGATCTTTCAGCATGAACATTAATGGATACGAAGCTATGGTATTCATCGGGATAAATGCTGCGATAAGGTAAGAAAATTAGACATTCATCCGTATCTTATGGTGCCAGTACTCCCATGCAGATGCATCACACAAAATATACAGTGAATGAGAGCCAATTTTATAAGACAAATTGGACTTCTAATTTTTCATAATGTAGGTATTTGTAATTCCTATCTCTTTTTGAAAATAATTGTACGTGTCTGGCAGAAAGTTTTGGGATAGTGTCAATGCGGAAGGTATCTCATTGAGTCATTGGCTATAGACACAAAAATGTTCTTTCTTATAGTATAGTCCTTTTTTCACTTCATTCTTTTTATCTTCCTCAGTGTTCGGGTATCAAATGAGCTTGGTTTGGGACATCCAAGAGCAGCCAAATACTCCGTATACGTTACAGTTTTTCAGTCCTTGCTCATTGGGATTTTCTTCATGGTTTTTATCTTGGCAACTCGGAATTATATTGCTGTCATTTTCACGAACGGCAAAGATATGCAACATGCCGTCGCTAACTTAGCATATCTTCTTGGTTTCACCATGGTTCTTAACAGTGTCCAGCCTGTGATATCAGGTATTGGTTAGCTTCTACATGCATCTACCAGCATCTAGCAATCCTTACCTGACAATGAAATTCGCATCAACTGTTTTTACATTTTTTATGCTTGAAAAAAAGTAGAAAAACAAGTTTGCGTTCATTTTCAGGTGTCGCGATTGGGGGTGGATGGCAAGCTCTGGTAGCTTACATCAACTTGGGATCCTATTACATGTTTGGCCTCCCACTTGGATACATTCTTGGATATGCAACAAATCTAGGGGTGAAGGTAGAAATTGTCTCTCTTATTTCCACAACCAATTCTGCTTGCCCGATACTCAGACTTTGACACTCTGTGTTTCAATTATTAATTTTTGAGGGAAAGCATAAGTAAAAGATGAGAAGATTAACAACTGACGAGCAAAATTTGGTTTTGGTATTCATTCTTATCATCTTTCTTCCCTATTGCTAACTCCCAACACAAATCCATGATCCAACGACAGCCTTAAGCACTGTGTGTTTGGGAACTCATTGATATGTTAGCATGAGGCTTGGTTTCTGTTTCTGCTTTCGACTGTGTTGTCAAGCTCTCTCATATGTTGCTTTCAAATTGCTGGATATTTCTCTAATTTACTTTCAGTTCCATTTTACTTGACTTTACCTTCCACTATTTGCGAGTTTCATATGCGTACATCTTGATTATAGGGGTTGTGGTCGGGAATGATAGCTGGAACAGCGCTGCAGACGCTACTCCTATTTTTTGTGCTTTACAAAACCAACTGGAACAAGGAGGTAACTTTTCATAAAGGCGACGTGAAATTTTGTTTCAAATTTTAAACTTGAAGTTTATTTCTTGGAAAGGGCTTGTACTCTCTATTATTTCATGAGATTGGTAACAAACAACATGGAAAAAAAAAAAAAAAAAAAAAAAAAAAAAGAACAAAATAAATTTGGATGATTCTGGTGATTTGGGTTATCTTCTAGTTCATATTATCTTGCAAAATCTAAATGCAGGTGAAGCTGACATCAGACCGCATGAGAAAATGGGGAGGGCAAGACAGTGATACGGACAAGGTAGACAACAATACATGATGAGCGGATATGGGTTCCCATTTGCTGTGGAATACACGGTTTGAGCCATAGTTACTGTCTAGGAGGGCGAGCCTGTCACTACAACCCCACCAAAAGGGGTTGTAGTGGACTAAGGGCCCTCCATACAACATCTGGTTCATGACTATCATCCACAAACAAGATTCGAACTCGCGACGATATGGGAGGGGGAACTTTCACCCTCACACCTTATAGCCATCTAAGCTACCACCTTGGTTGTGGTAGTTAGTGTAAGTTTTAGTTGGACAATGTGCTCTCCCAACTTGAGTTACAACCCATCTTGAGCTGATTTAAACTTCCATGTGTTCTGATTCGATCTTCTCGCTTGATCAACATTGCTTTCTCGAATTTTTTTCCTGTCGATTCTCTTTCCATTTATTGTAATGCTCTACTATCTTTCTGCAATCTTGCTTTGCTTTCGTATGAGTGAAGTAATTTTTGTGAGGCCTTCAAATTGGATTTAGCCCATTTCTCTCGTTTGATGGTTATTTGAGTTTGCTTCATTGAAAGGACCCACACATACTTCCAAATACGAACCCAATCCAATGGGTATTGGCCTTCTAAGTGGGGGCATGGAATGATTACTTTGTACAGGCCTTTTTGAGATACAAATCTAAAAAAAAAAACTAGCAAGTTCACAAAGTTACGGGAGCACGTCCAGTCTCACATAAAAGGGCAAGTCTAAAGATGGTCATTCAAAGTGGATCGATGGAATGATTACTCTCTAAGAAATGTCTACGCCTGTAAGTCTCACAAAAATAAGAAAGAAGTTTATGAAATTATGGAAGCAGATTCAATACAAAGAGCGAGTCCAAAGAAGGGTAAAATTATAATTATGTTGAACCCAATTTCTTATAATTATCTTACTATATGCCTTATATATTTGTCATAAAAATTTTGGGATGCCATATTTATGTTGATTTCATCACATCATAAAGCAGTGGTTATTCCATTTTTTTTTAGTGATTATTCCATCTTACAAGCACATGGTTGGTAAATTTCCCTATTACTTTACTCCGACAAACCACGAATCTTCATTAGGTCCTATCACGTGATGAGAACTATAATAAAAAAGGCAGTTTTGATTTTCTAAGCTTATGTTAGGCCAGTTAACCTGGATTGGGGATCCTGTCGTGCTCTCATTCAATTGTCCATTGCAAAAATACATGGCTCGGATCAAATTCAATCTCATGTGAAAGTCATTTTTTGGATTTAATCTGAGTCGTGCATGATACGGTGTCATGCACCTAGTGCACAATAAGAACCCCTTGTCCGATTAACCTGGATCTTACATCTGCTAAAGGTTAAATATTAAAAGAAATTGGGTTTTACTTATAATTTTTTATTTTTTTAATTTCTCCTGTTAAAACGAAGCAATAATTTATAAAAATTTAACACAAACCCAATAAACACGAAAAAAAAAAGCAGCACTTTCGGGGGAATAAAAGACAACTCTGAAATGCATCCAATATTTAATACTCCCTCCGTCCGGATTTATTGGTCCGTTTTGGGGATTCCAACTTTTTTTCCATTACTTTTTGTGTTGTTTGTTTTCACATCATCAAAAGTAATTTCCCCCTACTTTACCCTTTGATTTTTGAAAATGGACAAACATTTTCGGACTTGAAAAAGTATGTTTGTGGACTAACAAATTCGGACGGTGGGAGTATTACATGTAAATTTATATGAAACACGACAAAACTCACGAGTATTATTTTTTCATTAGTAGTACTGTACGCCATTTCATTGAATATATGTATGCATGTTCCTAACCACCTCACAGGGACGATACACCATCCACAAAGATATTACTCCAAACGCCGTTTCCTCTCCGGCGACATTGTCCTGCGACGTCGTCGGAGGCTCACTGAGTGCTGCCGAAGCGTCATTCAGCCGTCGCTGGAGATGGACGCACCGCTGCTGCTCTCTAGCGCCTGCGGCGAGCTCGACCTGATCACCGGCGACGGAGACTACCGTCCAGTGAAGAGCTTCGGAGAGTTGAAATCGGTGTTTTGGATAGAGACGGCGAAGCTGTGGAAAATAACGGCTCCAATAACGGTGACGATTCTCTGTCAATACGGAACTTTCTCCATTACTAGCATCTTCGTCGGCCACATCGGCGATATTGAGCTTTCCGCCGTTTCTATCTCTCTCTCCGTCCTTAATTGCTTCTCTTTCGGTATCATGGTTAGTGTTACCATCTCTCTCTCTCTCTCTCTCTCGCTCTCGTATCAGATGATGAAATTTGCATTATCTGTGTTATCGAGCTAAATTTTGCATTATCATTAATCTTCCCCAATTATTGCTGATAAATTTTCCGGTATTATTTGCTTTTTGTGAGTTGTTCGTTAATTTTTTTGTAATGAGTACCTTTTGACGATGAAAGAAGTGTGGTGTCAGATCTAGGGATGTAGTCCTCTATTCACAGTCGTCCATTTTGGCAATCAATGGTCTGAATTATCTTTCCGTAAAGATAAGTATTTACCTGTAGAATAATTCGGACCGTTGATTGCCAAATGGACGACTATGAATAGGAGCCTACAAGGGTCCCGGACCCGTGTCAGAATCAGAAAAATAATAAGAGTAATGTTGGGATAACTGAAAGACGATATTAATTAGAAAAAAAGAAGGCGGTTTTTAATATTCTTAGCAATTTTTTGTGTGTTTGGTTTAGTAGTAGTAATTACTTTTTAAACTTCATTGCTCGAAATGAATGATTAAACTCCACACGAACAGAAATACCAAAACAGAAATTTAGGACAATATATGTACGCACAGACGTGGATCCTGTGTTTCCTCTGTTTTGGACCATGTGATTCCTCAAATAGAAATTTCGACTCGTTTGACCTAATATTTTCATCCCTTTGCAATGATCCTTCCACAATATCATTTTTTTTTTTTTTGGGTTGAAACTTCGGAAATTTCATTCATGAAGCCAAACGACACTTTCATAGCCATCTCATCGATACGGTCTCAAAAGAACTACAACCACGACGGCTAAAATAGCACATGCTGCAAGCTGATCCCAAATACAATTCGGAAATAGAGTCAGTCAACGTCGAAGAGAAGGAGATGGGGGAGAATAGGCCCGGAGAGGTGGGGGAGGGGTAGAGAGAGGAAAGTTAGAGATAGTGTTGGCCCAGATAGCAACCCAAGAGGGGGGGTGAATTGGGTTTCTCAAAAAATAATGCGGAATTAAAAAAATTACTAATTGCAACACCCAATTATTAAATTGATTCAAGCACACATGCAATAATATATAACAACAAATAAAGAGTAGAGAGAAGAGAGAAATCAAACACAGAAATTTATCGTGGTTCGGTCCGCAACTTCACGGCCTAGTCCACTCCCCAAGTGTCCAACTTGGGATTTGCTGCACTATCTCCAATAGTAACACTTTCTAGCTTCACGGGTGCTAGAGAAACCTTTACAACGAGCAATTTATCCCCAATTGCTTCAACTAGTTTTGACTCCGGTGCTAGTCACACCTATCCGAGTAATTTTTTCTCACACAAAAATCACTCACAAAAGATAAACTCTCACAAGGGGTCACACTCCCTTTTTACAATAAAATCTCACAAATTAAACACTCTCAAAAGTGTAGATAAAAACAAGATGAAGCTTCGAGTTGATTAACAATGGTGGCACTCGTGAATTCTCGTTTAGAGCTCTTTGTCCGTATATCTTGCTTTATACTTTTCTTGGCCTTTTGTATATGCTTCTGGTAAGTGGACGTTGAAAACAAATCTTCTCATTTGGAAATAATTAAGCCATTGCATGATGGCCTTAATTGAACCAATATTGCCAATCCAAATCCTTTCCTTTTGCTACATAACCGTTGAAACATATAGCCTTACAAATCATCAGTCTTGGTTGAAACAAATGCAAGACAACAATATCCATTCCTATTATAGCACTAGCCGTTTGAACTTAATTGCCTTGATTCTCAAATTACGGACTTCCCTTGTAAAGTTTTCTAGCCATTTGAATTGAGAGAGATCTTTCCAAAATAAATATGGGAATAAGATTTGTCCTTAATCTTGTCTCCCTTTAAATTTAAATCTTGGCTATTGGAGATAGGATTTGATGTAGAATTTATCCATGTGTAACTCAACCAAATCCTACAAAATATACAATTAATCCAAATGAGTACCACATATCACAATATCAATTATATTTCTAAATTAATAAAATATGTTTTGTTATCATCAAAATTACTAAGGTTCTATAGAAACCTTTGGGCTAACAGATAGGAAGGCAACAGACTGACTAATGGTTCGAATTAAATTCCCTTATTCCTTGTTTGAATGATGGATTTGTTAAGGGAAAGGAAAATGTAAAACAATGTTAAGAAGAGTGAATGAGCTAAGTTCATGTCGTGGATTTTCATGTCTAAACTCTGAACACAGCTCAAGTTTATCCCATTGGAACAATCTAGAATAGCAATGTAGCATACATATGACAACCAGTGCTTATGAAATTTCATTTGAGATCATTGCTGCCTCGTCTAAAATCGTTGGTACTGCCTTCCCTCTTCATATATTTCTCACGAAACCAAGAAAGAGTGTGTGATCTTATTTTGCTGATATTGTAGCTTGGTATGGGGAGTGCACTGGAGACTCTTTGCGGACAAGCTTTTGGCGCAGGACAAGTACACATGCTTGGCATATACATGCAGCGCTCATGGATAATCCTATTAATCAGCTGTATATTTCTCTTGCCGATTTACATATTTGCCACTCCAGTCCTAAAGCTCCTCGGTCAACAAGAAGAGATTGCCAATCTTGCCGGTGAATTCACTATCCAAATCATCCCCCAGTTGTTTTCTCTTGCCATCAATTTCCCCACCCAAAAATTCCTACAAGCACAAAGCAAGGTTAAAGTGCTCGCGTGGATTGGGGTTGTGAGCCTAGTAGTCCACATTGGATTGCTTTGGCTATTGATTAATGTGCTTGGGTTGGGAACCACTGGTGCAGCCATAGCTTTTAATGTGTCAAGTTGGGCAAGTGTCGCGGCTCAAGTGGTTTATGTTGTGGGGTGGTGTAAGGAGGGTTGGAAAGGGTTGTCGTGGGCTGCGTTCAAGGATATTTGGGCCTTTGTTAGGCTATCTCTTGCCTCTGCTGTGATGCTATGCTTAGAGGTGTGGTATTTTATGAGTATAAGTATTCTCACTGGTGACCTTGATAATGCAGTGCTTGCGGTTGGGTCCCTTTCTATTTGGTGAGATTTTGTTACTTGTGCGTAGTATCTTTTCTTTGCTTGCTTTTAGGTACTAATAACAGAGTTGGGAAGTAAATGATCGAACCCGGCCAGTCACACACATATTTTGAGAAAATTGGTTGACAACAGTTCCAGAACGCTTTCAAGGGATTTATACGATTGTAGTTAATAGTAGGTTACTAAAAGATTGGCTAGGCTTTCAAGGGTTGGATTGAAATTGTTATCCCCTCACGTCTTTAATCTTTGTTTGATCTTTCAGCATGAATATCAATGGATACGAAGCCATGCTATTCGTTGGGATAAATGCCGCTATAAGGTAAGACTCTAAAACCCTCATCATCTATATCTCATGATGGAACCCTTCTCCAGTACTCCTAGGCAGATGCATCACATTATGTATACTCCGAATCATAAGGTCAATTTCACAAGACAAAATTGAACTTTTAATACTTCATAAAGTAGTTATCATAATTCTATTCTCTTCATGAAGATAATCGTAGAATCATGAAAGGATGGCACGACCTTTTCTTCCATTGCAGTGGCTTTTCTAATGACTAGAAAGTGGATTGTGGAACTTTTTTACAGTCTGTTATAGTTGTCTTTGTTGGTATTTTGGCCTTCTGGAGTTTAGAGTTGCATCAACCTATTTGAAAGATTGCTGCACTAGAAAATTGCAAGCGTCGGAGAGGAAGTTTTGGGGATAGTGTCAATGGAGAACGTATAATTGGCTGTAGACTCGGTAATGGTTTTTTTTTAAGCTAAGCTAAACTCTTTTCATTCACCTCATTCTTTTTGTTCTTCCTCAGTGTTCGGGTTTCTAATGAGCTTGGTTTGGGACATCCAAGAGCAGCCAAGTACTCCGTCTACGTTACAGTTTTTCAGTCCCTGCTCATTGGAATTTTCTTTATGGTTCTCATCTTGGCAACTCGGAACTATTTTTCTAGTATATTCACAGACAGCAAAGATATGCAACAAGCAGTCGCTAATCTAGCATACCTTCTTGGTTTCACCATGGTTCTTAATAGTGTCCAGCCTGTGATATCAGGTATTGGTTAGCTTCTACTTCTACATACATCTAACTGTATCTAGCAATCCATATCAGACGATGAAAGCTGCTTTATCTGTGTTTATCTTTTTACAATTTTTTATGCTTAACAATAAATCATAAAACTAGTTTGTGTCCATTTTCAGGTGTTGCAGTTGGGGGTGGATGGCAAGCTCTGGTAGCTTACATCAACTTGGGATCCTATTACATATTTGGCCTCCCATTTGGATACTTTCTTGGTTATGCAACAAATCTGGGGGTGAAGGTAGAAATTCTCTCTCTTATTTCACTACCAATTCTACTTGCAGGATACTTAACTCTGTGTTTCAACTAGGAATTTTGGAGGAAAAGCAATAAGTAAAAGATGAGAAGATTAACAAGATGCTTGGTTTCTGTTTCTACTTACGACTATGCCGTTAAAGCTCTCATATGTTGCTTTGAAATCAAGGAATATTTCACTATTATTCATTCAAGTTCATAGTAACTTGCCCTCCCACTTTTTGTGAATTTCATATGCTTATAGATTCTTGATTACAGGGTCTTTGGTCGGGAATGATAGCGGGAACAGCACTGCAGACGCTGCTCTTATTTTTCGTGCTTTACAAAACCGACTGGGACAAGGAGGTAAAGTTTCATAGAGGGTTTACATGCGATTTTGTTTCAAAATTTTTAAATTGAAGTTTTTCTTGGAAATGGCTTCTACTCACTCTCGTTTCATGAGATTAATTGGGCACAAAGAAAATGACAGAAACAAGAACGAAATAAAATTGGATGATTTTGGTGATTTGAGTTATTCTCCCAGTTGTATTACCATTAAATTCGAAAGGAATAACATTCTCTCAATTAGTTTGCGAAACTCGAATGCAGGCGAAGCTGACATCAGACCGCATGAGAAAGTTGGGAGGGCAAGACAATAAGACTAACAAGTTAGACAAAGACAACAAGTTTGACAGGTTAGACAACAATATATGATGGGCAGAGTCGAACCTTCGTGATTTTCGGGCCTTTATTTTGCTTTTGTCGCAGTTGTTCTAAATAACTAATTAGAGAGGTTTATCTTGAAGAATTTGTGACTCTATTTGACACCTCTCACTCACAAGATAGTGAGTCTCATAACAGAAAGTTATGGAGATCCATCATTCTTCCAAGAAAGATTGGCGAACAAGACCATCCACTACACAGTTTCAAACAGTTTTCGTAAATCAAAAGTACTCGTTGATATCTATAACTTGTTAAAAGACTATATTGAATTTTTCTTGAAAATTTTGTATTATTTTCATGTCCTCGTTTTGTGTACTGGACAAAAAATTTGAGACGGAGGGAGTATTTGATGAGTGGGTTGGAGATGCTCTAACAACGTTTAGTTATCCTATTTTGGTTAGGCCATTGTAGATGCTCTAACATGTAGCAAATCTAATGACAGGGAAAAAATAAAAATAACACGAATTGGTGAAAATTCATATATATTAGACTGGGATGCAAAAACAGGATTGCATCACCCAAGATGTCTTGAAGGGGAATCCGAGTAAATCATCATATGCATGGTCAAAATACATCATCATATGGTAAGAGGAAAGCAAAATAAAATAGACTGGGATGCAAAAACTGGATCACAAGGATTCCAAGGAGACAGAAATGCCAAAGAGTAGAAAGTAATTTTGGATATAACTTGAAATATTTTTATTATTTACCTGTTCGTCAAATTAATTTTAAAAAGTTCTACGGAATTGGCTCCTATAAGTCACTTGGTAAACAAACTTCTTAAAGTTTCTTTATATTTGTTATCCCTTTTATAAAGCAAATGGGAGCTACACAAGCTACACATATTTTTGTCTATTTCTCACACAACTAACAAATAGAAATACATACTTATGGAAAGATTTTCTTTTCTTGCAATTTACAATGTAATTCAAGCTCCCACTTAGTTCAAATTCTGCATCCGTCACTTTTTTTTTAATCCCCACTTGTACCGTGACTCCTGTTTTGGAAAAAGATACAACAAAATCTTGCCACACAGTACTTATTAGGGGTGTAACTAATCCAGTTCGGTCCTGTTTTCATTTTTTTTGGGACCGAACTGGACATTTCGGTCAAAAAAAAAAAGTGGAATAAAAAATGTTCGGAAGATTGTTAAGAAGGGTGTGATTCCATTGGTGGAAAGTAACTGAAGATTTGGAAATTGGAACACTCCATCTTTCTTTAACATAAATTCACGCATTAGGCGGGACTCTCCCCACCCAATACAAGAATATTCTTCCAAATGCTCACCCTCCCAAGTACCCCAAATTACGATTAGAGCGTCAAATTAGTATGTTTTTAATAATGAATAGTGTCCCGATAAATCTTTTTAGCTCTTCTCAAAGCTCTTTTCATACGTTTGCGTAAGGTGAGATGGGCCCAAGATTAAATCTTTGTCGAGAAAAATCGATTCTGTGACTTTTGTGTTGTAAGTCCTGCTAAGGCAAATCAATTAACTAATGCGACAACCTTTGGTATTGGGCACAAATTACAATTAGCATACCTCCTTTTGTTAAATTTATCTTCACCTGGATAACTGTTCACATTATTCAAAGACGAGAAAATTGTCGCGTTTGTTTTGCTTTGCCTTGCCAGCTTCCTTTCGTATTCTATGCATATGATCAATTTCCACTGACAACTAACCATGCATCCATTAACATTTATTGCATATCTTATAAATATATATATATATATATATACAAAAAGTGGCATGCCGCACGACGTAAAGGCGTACGCAACGATCATTATACTGAACACGTGAATATGATGCATTACATTTGTTAATACGAAAGATAAAAATAGACGTCATTAATTAGGGCTTTTTAGTCAAAAAAAAAAAACTTCTCCAATAGAACACAAATATAAAGAACATCGAGTACACGTATTATCAAATTGAATATTGCTTATTGGTGTCGTCGGATCTTACAAAAAAATACTCCATTACAAAACATAGTATTTTACTAGCCATAATCTAATCACCTTCAAAACCGAATCCAGAGACTTTGTTGTCCCTTAAGGACTGCAGGTCCTGCCAACAGCTAACCCATTCGAGTCGTCAATCTCAACAATGAACAATTTACCGATCAATGGATCGGAAGATGTATTCTTACCGATAAGGATGTTTTATTACCGGAATAGTTCATCTGTAAATCTAAACCGTTAATTACGGAGACAGATGATTTGAATGAAGGATAAACAACGCCGGCCGTCCCTCCCTGTGGGAAAGCAGAGCCTCGGGTTTCCTAAAACCCATCATGATCGAACTTTTGAATGCCCCCACAACTACCTACCAGCAGTACTATAATGTTTATCGGATGTGGACTTGGTAATATTTGGTAGGAATCCAAAAGGTTTATCTATTATATCCCTCTCTCATCCTCATCCTCATCCTCATCCTCATCCTCATCCTCCATTAACACCTATAAATGCCCATGCATTTGACCACTTTCACTGTCTCAAAAACATTTCCAAAACTATTTCTTCTGTTTCTCAATTTCTATCCCGCTAACAAATGGGCCGTTACGAGGTCGAGGTAACCATAACCTCAGCCAAAGACCTAAACCCCGTCAACCGGCGTCGCGGCCGTCTCAGGCCGTACGCCGTCGTTTGGGTCGACCCCAGGTCCAAATCCACCACCCGTGTCGACGAGGAGGGCGACACGTGTCCATACTGGGACCAGACACTTGTCATCCATATCAACTCTCCCATCGAAGACTCGACCTTGTACATCGACATCGTCCACGCCGCCAAGCCCGATGAAGAAGATACCACGTCGCTCCTCGGCTCGGCTCGGCTGCCGTTGTGTGACGTCGTCGATGACGTCGGCCTGGGAGAGACCGTCGGCCGTAAGCTTGAGCTGAGACGCCCCTCCGACCGCCCTCACGGCAGAATCGACATCAAGGTTAACGTGCGCAAGCCCCGCTATCTTGCGCGGGACCCCTACCGCGCCCCAACGTACGACATCCAACAGCGTTCAAGGGATTACTACTCTGATGCGGCACCATATGGAACTCCCTATGCTGCTCCTTATGATCAGCCTCAGGCGTCTTACGGGCAGGAGAGGTATGGTAACGGGCAGCGGGAGGGATATGGTTACGGGCAGCCTGCCCGGTCGATTTACGGAAATAACGGGCATGGTTACGGGAGGCAGCGGCAGGAGGGGCATGGTTACGGGAAGTACGGGCAACAGGAGGAGTATGGTTACGGGCAGCAGGAGGAGGAGAAGAAGAGTAAGTTTGGGGGGATGGGGGCGGGATTGTCTGTGGGTGCGGTGGGAGGGTTATTGGGTGGACTAGCGATATCGGAGGCGGTTGATTACGTGAAGCACAAGATTGAGGATTACGTGGGGAATAGGGTGGAGGATGATGTGGACGACAGGGACCAGGGGGTTGATTACGTGGAGGACAAGGTTGATGATGATGTGGCGGATTGGGTGGACGACGATAATGTGGACGATAGGGACCGTGGGGGCAGGGACGATGGTGGGGGTTATGACGGGGGCGATAATGGAGACAATGGTGGGGGTTATGATGGGGGCAACGATGGTGGGGTTTATGACGGGGGCGATAATGGAGACAATGGTGGGGGTTATGATGGGGGCAACGATGGTGGGGTTTATGACGGGGGCGATAATGGACACAATGGTGGGGGTTATGACGGGGGCAATAATGGAGACAATGGTGGGGGTTATGATGGGGGCAACGATGGTGGGGTTTATGACGGGGGCGATAATGGAGACAATGGTGGGGGTTATGACGGGGGCAACGATGGTGGGGGTTATGATGGGGGCAACGATGGTGGGGTTTATGACGGGGGCGATAATGGAGACAATGGTGGGGGTTATGATGGGGGCAACGATGGTGGGGTTTATGACGGGGGCGACTATGGGCACGATGACGGGGGTTATGATGGGGGCGACGATGGTGGGGCTTATGACGGGGGCGACTATGGAGACGATGGTGGGGGTTACAACGGGGGCGACTATGGGGACGATGACAGGGGTTATGTTGGCGATGACTTATGGAGTGCGTAAAGTGATGATTTAGCCATCTTTTTTCTTTAAGTTTGCTGCCTTTTTTATCTTCTTCTTTTTCTTTCTCTTTTTTCGGGTTTTGAAATGCTCATGCATGTTGGTAGATGCAATACACAACCTGCATATTCCAAATAATAATTATCACTACAAATAATTGTAAAAAAAAATGATAAATACTTAGAATAGTTATCTGGTATATTACCCATAAATTGAAATCATTCCAAATGAATCTGAGCCACTAATTTCAATTTTTAGATAATTTTCCAGGTTAACATTCTGGGTACCTAGCATTTTTTATTGTAAAATGAACAAAAGATATTACACCAATGAGCAATGGAAACAAATATAACAAATCTAGTCCTATGATATCATAGTCTTCCTAAGACAGATTTGCCGTTTTACCGAGGGTGTCCGAGGTTGCGCCAGTATTTGTTTTTCAAAATAAAACAGCTAAATCATGATAATTGAAACAACACTGAATCACCGCCTTGGCAAATCTGTCTCTGTCTCTTTCTCACACAATAACATTAGAGTGAAAGATATAATACAACCGACTGATTTAAAATAAGAATTTCCACTATAAATAATTACAAAAGAAACATTACATATTACATGCACCAATGATCAATAAATACAATAAATATAACAAAAACGTGTCCACGTCTTTTTCCTCCATCGCGGAAGCCGCCACTGAAACCACATTGAACTCTGCCTCTGCCTCTCCCTCCTCCACCATTTCGGCCTCTTCCACCACCAAACCACCACGGCCTGCAATATGACTGGATGTATTGAAATATCTGAAAGCTATTAATTAATTGAGTACTGTTTTCAATAGAAAAAGGATACGTTTTCACGGCTGGTGGTGAAGAATAGACTGCAAAAAGAAAACGTTTCGATCTTTCCTGCGGAGGATGACGGTGGTGAAGAATTAGCAACTCTTGGAGGTCTCATCTTTTACAAGTGCAGTGGAATTGTTGTGTAGGCGCCACTCTAATGAATGAGATAGGGTCTTTCCTGTGTAGTCACACTGAAATAGGGTCCATTCTCTTCAACTTGTTTTTTTTTTTTTGTCTAAATGTCTTTTTTTTGGTTTTTTTCGCACCCATTTGTCTTCAACTGGTAGACAAAGCATTCTTATTAAATTTTTGTCTAAGGTCTTTCCTCTCTCCCAAATTGTTTTTTCGGTCCACAAAACGAAAACTTGAAAATAATACAATTTTTTCAAAAAAAATCATCATTTTTTTAGGAATTTGCTAGAAATCAACAAGTACTTTTTATTTACCGAAAGAAGTTTTGAAATTTTTGGCTTTGGATGGATCCAAAGGGAAGACGGGTTATGATCTGTGAAGGCATGGGTTCTAAAGTACAGGCTGACACAACTTGGGTCGGCCCAATTTGGGTTTAAGAACTTTAGGCAGCCTAATTGTATGGCTATGGGGGTTAGGCTGATTTTAGCAACCCAGTTGTTAAAATATTTTGAAAAACTCAACCTAAAAGTTCACAATTTGGGTCAGATCGCTTCAAGTTCCTACGTAGCCTCGGACCAAAGCCAGCTTGAGCTGAAAAGCCCATGATTTGTGTGAACGGGTTTGCATTCACGTAGTGACCTCAATTATGGGTCTTCTATAATCTGTGTTTGGGATCGGAACCATACAATTTGTCGAGAACGTTATATAGATCATTCATATTAAAAATCAAATTAATTGGATATTGGTACCATATGTACGGATACCATTTATATGGATGGCTAATATCATTTGGAGAATACACTACGAGACAAATTTGTCTCAATTGTGTGTCTACTAATCTCCAATGATCATAATTTTTTGTATTCATAATGTGCTCAACATTCTTGAACAAATGAACGGTTCCGATCAAAAATAAAAATTTTAGAGAGCTCACAATTGAGGTCACTACAGAAATGCAATAAATTGACTTACTACGGGAGAGAACCTCAAGTCCACTGGACTACAAGTCTGGACTCTGAACTACCAGTCTGCATCAGATAGTTGGCCCTATTCATTATCGGCTTGACATTTATCTACGGAAATTACTCCGGACTACGACTTAAACACTACGAAAAGTTGCTGGCATTCCCTGCTTTTAATCTATATGGTTTTTCTAGAAGTAATATAGATATTGTTTAATAGGATTTAATTAGTTTTATTAAACAAAGTCTTGAACATTACTCCACGAAATAATCTAAATTAAAAGATATATGCAATTCAAAAATGACACGCAATCTCGAAAATGTCTAACATTATAGATAGTAGGGGTAAGTTCATAATCACATGAAGGAAACAAACAAAAATGTACTATTCAATAAAATTGCAATTTTTATTCATTCTTATACATCTTTTTCAAACCTCAACAATCACCCTTGTTTGATAAATCTTTCAATTTTGTGACAGTTTAGCTTTGTATTGGTCTCCGCCTTTCGCCGGCAAAAGTTTGTACTGGCGTTTTCACAGATAATGAAATTTTCTCTCTATTCTCCAAAAAAAAATAAAAAAAAATAAAACTGGAAAATATTGACTGTGTTTACCCATTTGAAAGCATACATAGGGATGACTAACTGAGCTAACTTCACTCGGTTGGGGTCCGTTTTTACGTTCACAGTGATAGAATTGGAGTTTGACAGGATCATTCAAATGAAATGCATGCTAATCCCTCAAAATATCATGCGCGCGTATTTCAAATATTTTCGTAATCCCATATCTGATACGCTTCACTAATATTTTGATAATCACATAAACATTTGAGTAATCTAACTATTAATTCCTTTGACCCAAAAAGTATGACTAATAGCAGATACTAATAACTCCATAATCAGTATTCCCTGAATCACGTCAAAATCCCAGAAGTTCTTCTACCTTTGTTCATATGCCACAGTTATAACCAAGACCATGACTCCTATTTCGGAAAAAGATGCGATAAACCAAGGTTACCTGGATCCTGGATCTTGTCTATAACGCTTATAGCGAATCTCAGGAATTATTCAGAATGAGAGTTTTGTTCACCTTCATTAGGTGAGAAGAAAAAATATAGAGGCACTAACATTTATACCAACAACTGCACAAATTCTCTCACAAGTCACATCTGATATGTGGAACCCACATATGAGTGGGATATGTCAATGTTAGTACCCGTAGCAATTAAACTCGTTCAGTGAAGGTGAACAAATTTGCACTCTTACGATGAACTCTTGCCACAAAAATACCCCTTTTTGTCCATTGGTGCGTGACTCCATTGGTGGAAAGTAGTACAAAATGGACAATCTTCTGAAGATTGTTAAGAAGGGGGTGCGTGACTCCATTGGTGGAAAGTAGTAACTGAAGAGTATGGGATTCCATCTTTCTTTAGTCTTTACCACAGGACCCCCCACAAACTTAGGCATTAAGCTCGGGGACCAAACTCCATTCCGTGTACACACCGCGTAGAGTAATCCCGTCTTTTCCCTCCATGCCAATCCAAGAATAATCTTCCACACCTTCCCAATTACGTTTACAGAGCCTATTAGAATTCGCCACGTGTGAAACCAAGACTGTGTCAAGCACGCCCATATATATTACCTCCCTTAGTTAAATTAATTAATCTTTTCCTCGATAAAATAACTCATCTCCCTATCCTTGGACCTTGAAGTTCACTTTATCCAAAAGATACTCTCTCCCTCCGTCCCTTAAAGTTAGACACTTTCACTATTCCAGTCCTATGAAAAAATTGTTTATTTCTTTTAATCTATAATATTTTATATAAGCAATATGAATCTCGTTTGATAGATTTCAATTATTTCTTTTAAACAAAGTTATGAAAATCACATAAAACGTTATGAATTAAAAGATATAGGCAATTTAAAAATGACACGCACTCCCGAAAGTGTCTAACTTTAGGGGACGGAGGGAGTAAATAAAATAGCATTGTTCATTGGTATCTCTCATAAATCTTGTGTACCAGCCAGGGAGGGTGGAAATCAATACCATGTCCCCTTTTGTCAACATTACTCCTACACAAATTTAAGAGGGGAAAAAAATGGCGTAAGAGAAGAAAAAAACTCAGCCTCACAATATTATTACCAAAAATTGTATTGATAAAAGGAACCTCACGGGTGCTTTGGCAACAAAAAAAAAAAACTGGTTTTTTGGTTTTTTTCGTTTCGTCTTTATTCAAAAAAAAATTGCATTTGTTAGTATAAATATTTTTTTTAATAAAGCCAAAATTAAACCAATAAACTGTTTTTTTTTCCGGCATTTATTCAAAAAAATATTACTTTTGACCATAATTTTATACTCTTTGGATTCGTCTCGTCGAGACGAATCCATAAACTACAAAAACTTAACGTAAAACTAGCAAATGAAAAAAAAAATTGAATAAAGGCAAAACGAAAAAACCAAAAAATCAATTTTTTCTTTTTTATTACCAAAAATTTAAAGTAACACCATTATTATCAAAAGTTGTATTGGATTCTATAGACCCCACAAAGTAACTCCATTATTTTTTGAAAAGAAAGTAACTCCATTATTAATTATGCTAACTCCACACATTTTTCACAAATCAGAGTGAATGTAAACCTCGTTATAATATTACTCTTAAAACATACTCTTTAACTTTACCAAAACACAATTATAACGATGTCATGTACACGCATTAGGCCTTGTTCTCCAATAGATTTTAGGTAGATTTTATGAAAATCTCATAAAATGAACATTTTATGGAGGGGTAATAAAATGAAGTTGTTTTCCCAACTGATAAAATGTAGTAGTTTTCCTATAGATTTTAGTAGGATTTTATGAGAATCTCATAAAATCACTTTTACATTTTATGTGTTGAGATTGGAGTGTCATAAAATGTGAGATTTTATGTACCTAAAATCTATTGGAGAACAAGGCCTTAGTCTAGTTCTTTCAAAAAACAAAAGTTTAGAACTTCAAATTAATAAAGCATACAATATTTTTTTACGAAAAGAAATCAAATAAAATATTGCAAAAGTAATCACATTCAAACATCGTACTCCTATTTTTTCTTTTAACAACCAAGGACGTTCGGACTGATTTATGCTCACTTCGATTACTCCATCTTATACTCTGGAACAAAGACGAGCTATTCATGCAGCGACTGGGAGATTCAAAATAAATTTTCTAACCCAACCCTAAGAAATTGAAAATTTTCAAACTCAAAATGTCTAGATTTACAATTCATCCTTATTGCCACCAGATCTCCCCTTCAAGTCACTATAAATTTGATACGCCATATGGCAATCCTAAAACTATCCTAACCAAGGAGCCGGGGGCCTGTAAAGAGTTTGCTCATTAAACGAGCGTAGTGAACAATCACGACCATCGGTTTGACAATTAAAGATTTAGACTAAATGTATTTAATCCAGACCAATTTAAGTGTAAGATGATTTCATTTAATTCGGACCGTTAATCGTCGAACCGACAATTAACAATCGTAATTGCTCACTACAAATAAGAACCCCCACCCTCACACCCACACCTGGAACCAGGGAGCCTGTAGTGAGCAACTCACTACAGGCTGTGTAGTGAGAATCTTAGCCGTCAATTCTTGTTTTGGGCGGTCCGGATCTTAATTGAATTGTTCGTGCGAACAATTACATTATTCACTATTTTAGATCCGGACCGTTCAAAACACTTTTAACGGCCGAGATTCACTCACTACACTTGTAGTCACTACAGGCCCCCGCTCCCGCCCCACACCTACACACATAGACCCACCAATTACTATACTTTATTGCACTGGATGGCGACATGGTAAATATTACAGGAATCCAAGGCCTAGTCCTAATACTCCTCCTCCTCCATTAAAGCCTATAAATACCCAATTAACCACTTTCACAGTCTCAACAATTTTCCCAAACAATCTCCTCTCTGTTGCTCCTTTCTCAGTTCCGCCGTCAAATGGCAAGTCGTTACGAGGTCGAGGTCACCATAACCTCCGCCAAAGACCTGAAGAACGTCAACTGGCGCCACGGCCGCACCAAGCCGTACGCCGTCGTCTGGGTCGACCCCAAGTCCAAATCCACCACCCACGTCGACGACGAGGGCGACACGTGTCCCTACTGGGACCAGACACTCGTCATCCCTCTCAACGCTCCCATCGAAGACTCCACCCTCTACATCGACATCGTCCACGCCGCCAAACCCGAAGAAAACGACGCCAAGCCACTCATCGGATCGGCTCGGCTCCCGCTGCGCGACGTCGTCGATGACGTCGGCCTGGGCGAGACCGTCACCCGCAAGCTGGAGCTGAGACGCCCCTCCGGCCGCCCGCACGGAAAGGTCGACATCAAGGTTAACGTGCGCGAGCCACGCTATCGTGCGCCGGACCCTTACTACGCCCCACCATACGGCGTCCAGCAGGGTTCAAGGGATTACTACTCTGCTCCGGCTCCGGCACCGGCACCATACGGTACTCCCTACGCCACACCTTACCAGGCTGCCCCACCATCTGGATATCCGTACGGCCAGCCTCAGCCGGCGTACGGTCAGCCTCAGCAGTCTTACGGACAGGCGGCGTACGGGCAGCCTGCGCAGCCGGTTTACGGGCAGGAGGGGTACGGCGGTTATGGGCAGCCAAAGGAAGAGAAGAAGAGTAAGTTTGGTGGGATGGGGATGGGGACGGGATTGGCTGTGGGTGCGGTGGGAGGGTTGTTGGGTGGGCTGGCGATAGCGGAGGGGGTTGATTACGTGGAGGACAAGATTGAGGATAACGTGGAGGAGAAGGTGGAGGATAATCTGGACGATCGGGACCGTGCGGACGACTATGGAGACGACGATGGTGGTTACGATGGCGATGACTTCTAGAGTGCGCAATGTGTGATGGTTAAGCGCCCTTTTTTTCTTTTTTCTTTTTTTCTCTTTTTTTTTTTTTGTTCATTTTTTGGGTTTTGGGATGCTTTTATGCTGTCATATTCAGAAAAATAAAGATGAGAATACCGTAGAGTCTGCCCCATGGGCGCATGTTAGCACCTAGTGACATATTCGGTGAAATATTCGTCTTCTGTATTGCTGAAAATTATGCTGGAACCTTGTGGCCATCCATATGATGTGACATTGAAAAAAGGTTTGTGGTGGAGGATACCACAATGAGAAGCACTCATTGGGCCCAAAATTCTAAGGAATAGATTTGTTTAAATCATGCCGAATTGGATTTTTTTTTTTTTTTTTTGAAGAGCATCGAATTGGATTCAATAACATACGCTAAAAGATTTGATTTAATAACCTAAACCCACTATCAATTAGTGCCCGGGTCTTTTCTACCGTACATTTTAGTGTAACTTACACGCTTTTTTCGGACTCGGACTGTGATGGAAAAAAGGTCCTAGGGCATCACGTGGGCTTTGAATAATTTTTCCAAATAGAAGTTTTCATAGTGTTACTTGTTTAACACTTGATAACGAAATAAGACAATTACGTATGGTTTGATCTTTGGATTAACCAATTGTTGGCATCCTTCTTCTTTTTTCCACGTAGCGAGCATGATGGCCATTCCATGAAGCAAAAAATTTCCCATATTGTATTGCTTCGGGCGTTGTTCTACCTTCGGGCCCCTGATATATGAAAGATTGACGTCACTGCTAAAATAAAAGTTGCCCATATTGAAGGATGAACAGGGATGCCACACGTTAATCGGACACACACAATAACATACGTACAAGGCCAGTGCTCTACCTATTTTCACAGATTGGTTTATGGCGAAAACCCAAATTCTGGTTCTGTTTCACGTTGCGAGCATGATAGTCATTCCTGCCCTCACTGATATAGATGCCATTTTTTCGAAAACAAGGGAAAAGGAAATGGAAAAGAACGACGGTATATTATAATTAACAGTTTGAGAGAGGCAGACATTTCAAAAGAGTAATTTCAAGGCCCCATCAATTCAAAAAGCATTTGTCTATGCATAACATAATCCAGATATCCTGCAATTTTTTGCACCCCTTTTCCTATTTCTGTCTCTTTTGTTTTTTTGCTTTCTTTCAACTTTTGTAAAATAGACAGTTCACGAAAAACCTAGATACAACAATCGTGAAAACGTACAGAGACTTGCTATGTTGTATTAGGTATGGCTAATGGTGAATATGTATGGCTTTGCCTTTCAACAATAAGTATGGGTTAAATTTACCAACCTGAAGGAACTTCTATGAATCATGGGTTCTTCCGTTAAATCAAGCCCAAACTGAGATCCCAAAGTTTCTTTGCCAGTTCGGTATCATTTGCTTGTGAGCTCGCTTCGGCTAAGTTACAATCTGCAAAATATTTGCCACTCATCCCTTTAACATGTGGATGTAATGCCACATAGCATGTAGTTGCCGCCCCCTACAAGTAACCCCATCAAACGTGAGAGATTTGTCCATACCTCCTTATGGAAGGGAAGAGAAAGCAACCGCGCAATGAGGAATATTTTGTACAACATTGGGTTATAGGAAATTGGTACCTGCTGAACATTTTTAAGCACATATTTACCTAGCACACCAACAAGACCTGCATAAAACCTTCGGAACATTAATGTATAAAACCTTAGGAACTCCATCGTATTCTTGAAAAATAACAACCCCAGCAGTTCTTGAATTTGCCATGTTACGCTAAACATATAACGATAACTTCTAAAGCATTAGCTAAAACACAACAAGGATACAGACACGACACGAATATGCGGACACGTGATTTTCCCACAAACTAGGACACGGAAGCATTGGCTGACATGTTATATGTATGAATAAATAAAATTATTTATATACATATAAAATTCAAATATTATGCAAAAAAATATTTGTTGTCACATTAAAAATACAAGAAGGCATTGAAGATCTCAACAAAGCATCTATGGCAATCATTACTGTAACATCCCATTCCAAATACTGAAAACTCACACATTAACATCAACTAGGTGTTTGGCCTCGTGCTAGCACAAGTATTATGCACTTTCAATAGATTGAGAAGTAAATGTAGAAAATTTTCATAAGTTATATGCGTAGATTAGTTTGCAGTTGTTGCGAAATTACGGTTTACAACATCAAATGTTTGTAGGTCGAATTTGGTACCAAATGACAAGACTCTAAGATTTATCAAGAAGCAAATCACCTACACCAAAAGAGTTGCTTCCATGTTAATCTTGGCGCAGCTGTGCTCATCTTGCGGTATCAAATGATCACACCAAAGACTTTGGTAGGAAGCAAACTATACACACCAAAAGATACCCTTCCTTTTTAACCATGGCAGGTTGCAAAAGATCTTCTGTTGTGGGAGGTGGTGTTGAGTCTGTTGGTTAAACTGGATTAAAAATAAAATAGCTATTTTAAGCATAAAATTTCTCAGATCCTAAGTAGCCCAGAAAAATTACTGGGATTTGCAGTCCCAGCAACCACATACCAGTACTATCCACTTCTCAAGCAAATTTGATATGCTACTTATTGGTACCAACCGCCTGCGTAGCCGCATTCTATTTTTCATGTTTGCACTTATAGGTATCAAACTGGAACACAACTCAACAAATTCTCCCACCGTAATTGAACTATTTCATCTTACCTATACTTATAAAAATAAAATAAAAAACCATTTTATCTCATGTATGTCACATGATTGCGGAGGCCAAGACCACCCATGGACTTCCGGTTAGTGGTTGTAGCCCAGTCAATCAAATGTAGCTTCTTGTGGTTAGTTTGAAATCTGAACAAACGATTCCTGACAATGCTTATTTCAGGGTAATAGGACTACAAACTATATATCAAAAAAAAGGCAGGAAAAATTCAAATTTCCTCACCAACTATAGCCAACTAAGAATCAGGAAATTTGGGTTATGAATATGGTAGGTCCAATCAAATGTAGAAGCTTCCTCCCTCTCTTGAAACTTCTTTATTCTCTCTTTCAATTTCATTTCAGATCTACAAAGAAGCCTAATTAAAAAGCCTACTGTGGCCACGCTTTATGCTTAAATTTTTACCCTTCCTATTTCTCAATTTTCAAAACTGCCAAACAGAAGGAGAACCTCTAGCTATGTTTTTCCCCTTAAGAATACTAATTGTAATCGAGGGAGTTGATAATCAAAGCAAAAAACTTTTTGTTTACCAGTCATTATAATGACCATGTTATTCATAGTTAGTTACTTTATAGAAAAGCATTCCAAGGTCACAATATCCTCAAGGGAAAAAGCCTTTTTTCCAATTAATTTCAAAGGTTTAGGAATCTTTCGGAGAATATGGAAGTCTTATACTCTTATTCTGATTTGGCAAGATGAGCATTAATATCATAAGCAAATTGAGCATAGCCATAAGCAATAAATCTTATTCTTCGCATAGGGTCACGACTAGGCACCGCGAAGAGGGAGAAAAACTTTACCACTAAGAAGCCCGTAATGACGAAATAGATTGGTGGCAATTGCTCCAGGATGAAGTGAATTTGCAGTTATATCCACACCATTGACCTGTACAGGGACACTAGTATTACTATTATAGATTTGAGCACCAATTACCTCCACATTACAACATCAGCAAAACCACATAAGCGCATCACTTGTCTATTTTTAGACCGAGATGAGAATGAGAGCACATTATGCATTCATGTTTAGCAGGGAGGGGGGAAAAAGGAAAAGAAAGAGAGAGAGAGAGAGAGAAGAAAGAAAGGAGAATATTTTATCGGATATGTAAATTCCACCAGCTTGACAGATATTTATGGGTAAGGCACACACCTGCAAATGCCTCGCAAGTTGATTGGCATGCAGAACGTTAGCAAGCTTTGACTGACCGTACGCAGATAGACTTTTGTACCTGCAAATAGCATATTAAAACAAAGCCAAGATAAATGCAAATAGCATTGTTTACAGATATAAGTTGAAAAACATTAAACATTGTGTAGGAGACTATCAGATATTTCCTGCATTCAAAGCTTAAAAAGTTGCAAGGGGCAGTAGAGGATTATTAAGTGTCTGATTAATCACATTCCACATAGAGAGTCGGAGTAGCTTATAGCTGCTTTTGCAATGCATTTACCCCTTGGTTGCTCAAGAAGTTACTTATAGCTAGAAACAAACAAGCTTCTTCTAAGTCCCAATACAAAATGTGACAAGAACAAAAAACTAATGATTGCAAATTGATTCATGTACACATGTTGAATATGACTCCAAAGTAGTCTTACCCTGATTGGTCATTAATTTTGTCAAATCTGATCCCTTCTGGATATGTAAATTGGTGCCGTCTTGATGATACATTTACAATCCTACCTTCTTTGCTAGTTCTACGTGCTGTATTCTTCATGGTTTCCAACAACAGATCAGTCAAAAGAAAATGGCCTGCAAGAACATGACAGTCCTTATTAAACCACTTACTCTGGTCACATCAATAAGTAATAGCTTAACCAAGACTTAACCATCAATAGTAGCAGCAAAAAGAGGAAAAAAAGTTTTGTAAATGGAAAAAGCAGCTGAAAAAACTTCGATCGAGCCTAGTATTTCTAGCTTAGGCAAAAGAAAAAGGTTTCAGAAATCAGCAAGTGCAAAGCATTCAAGGTACTTAAATAAATGCATTGCTACCTACGAATATTTGCATGTACAAGTAGTTCATCTTACCTAAGTGGTTTGTTGCAAACTGTAGCTCTATCTTGTCTTTGGAAAGCATAAAGGGAGTTGCCATGATTCCTGCATTATTCCTTGCAACGAGAAAAAAGAATTGCTTTGTGCTCATATTTAAGCTAAAAAAGAACAGGACCTGTGCTGTGTGAAGATGAGAAGGCTAAGATGGATATGTTATTAGTCCAGATACTACATAACTGACCCAATCTAACAAATTTGGAAACAACGGCTACCGATGATAGGGTAGATCTGAGAACAGTATAATATCGCCCTAAGAAAGGTACCCATACGATCTTGAAAGCCATTAAGGAACTTGAGGTGTTGAACACATTCTCAAAGTTGTCACAATATTCTGGAAGATAAATGCCTAGCATTTTCCACTATGGCCAAATAAGATGTAAGATGAAATTGGAGGAAGTAGATAAAAGCACATGGTTTTCTTTCTATGTTGTATGCCAACAAGGTCGAATCAAGACTGTAAGTGGAGGGTTTGATAAAATAAGATGACACGAAGGATTATCCAACAAAATAGGAAAGGGTACATATATTATGACGTTATTAACACACAAGGAAATAATTTTTCCAACATTGCCATGATTATGAAGTGGATATACGCAAAACATTCAACACACTACCAAAGAAGATAATAAATTGCACAGGTGGATGCAGATAAGCCCGGATGGATATCATTCCATGCAACATCTGAAGCCACATAAAGGTCTCTTTTCAGAGTTTTCTCTTGCATCAAGATTGTTTCCTCGAGATGATAGAAAGGCATTTTAGGCTTATGAGCAAGCATAAACCCATCTAACTAACGGAAATCAAGCTTCAAGTACAAAGGTAAATTGCAACTATGAGAGAGAGCGAGAGAGTGAGCGAAGAAAATTTAATCATTATCCCCGACATGTCTTACATGAGGAGATTCAGAGGAAGTCCCAATGAATTGAATTCTGATGCAAAATTCCTCACTGATGCCAATGAACTGAGGTCCAATTCCATAGCTTCGATTTTTGCAGTTGGGATTTCCTTAACTATAGCTTCTTTGACATCTTTTCCAGAAGCCATATTTCTGACGCCCATTACTACATGGACACCACGCAAAGCAAGAACACGTGCAGTTTCGGTGCCAATACCACTTGATGCTCCTACAATAATACGATAAGTATATGCCAAAAATTCAGAAATGCCACCGAGAGAAAACAAGAATGATTAAAAACAATATTTAACTTCTTTTTTTTTTTGCTTCAGAAAGATTAAACAAGGAACAAACAAGAGTATCAAAGCAAAAACATAGTCCAGAACATAAGCAAAACAAATGGAACAGAAACCATGAGTTAGACCCTAAGGTGGAGTGGTGGAAAATTCCCAAAGCATCTTCCAAAAAGAAATGCCTCGAAGGAGGAGCGGATTCTTCTGTCATGACTAAGTATTCATCCTGTTCAGCACCCAATCTAGCAAGGTCGCACATTGGTTGGCCCGTCAGTAGACATGGCTTATATTTGATCCAATTCCTTGCAGGAGAAGCTTGGACTCTTCCACTAGCGCACGGATGGGGTTATTTGCAACAGTTTCTGACTTGACGAGTTCCCTTGCTTCTGCCGAAACAGTCACAATTTGATATTCGCCATTCTCTTCTCGAAGATGATTTTGAGCCCTCTGTATATCCCCCAGAGTTGCCACTATCCATTCTAGCCAATGCCTTAAATTTGAGATTATTAGTAATCCAAGTTCCAAGGGGCGTTCCCATTCCTCCCTTTAGCCAGTAATTCAAAAAAAGCCACACTTCCTTAGACTTTTCACATGCCAGTGTTGCTCATCTTCAATGAATGTGTTGCACCTTATTTGTCCTTATATTAGTGGGAATACGCTTATTCTCAAAATGTGGTCCCAAGTTATTATCCTCAAGAGGTTTTTCACTGCACCTTCCGAAGACAAATATTCTCCCCCTTACCTACAATCCATTTCATACCTCTAGACATAGTATCTCTAGTCTTAACAATAGTCTTCCAAATGTTAGAAGCCCTTTTGGAGGCAGGCCATTCAAAAAAAGAGTGTTGACAATATTTACTTCTAAGCAAGTGCACCGAGGAACTTCCTTCATTGGTGGCCATTTACCAGCCCAACTTGTAAAGTAATGCTTTGTTTTGACCTCTGGATTTTCTAATCCCTACCCCTCTTGATCCTTGCTCATGCAACTACGATTCCAATTAATAAGATGGATTCTCTTCCTAGAGTCCGAGTCCCCAAAAAAGTTTCAGTTAAGACAATCAATTGTCTCACAAATGCTACTTGGGAGTTCCATCGTTCGGATAGAATAGGCCAGGATAGTCAATGTGAAAGATTGTACAGGGGTTCTACTCCCGGCAATGGAAAGAATATTGGCTTTCCAACCCGAAAGCATTTTCTGGAGCTTTTCTATTATGTAGGAGAAATAGGATTTTCAAACAAGGCCAAGGAGAATAGCAACACCCAAGTACTTGCTAATATCATTCGTTAAGGGGAATACCACTAAAAGAACTCAACACACAAGCCTTGCTTCTGGAAACATTAGGAGAGACGTAAATTCTAGATTTATTAAGGTTCACCTGTGACCAGAGATGCAGCGAAAATCTTTAAGGACATCAAGGATGACTGTGCAATTCTTTACTCCCCTTACCAAAAAGAAGAAGATCATTCGCAGAGAAAATATGGGAAAGGGAGGGGAATTTTTAGAGGCTTTTATACCTCTCCAAATACCATCCTCAACTTAACAATTAACCATAGTACAAAGTCTTTCCATAAACATAACAACAAGGTAAGGGGAAATGGGGTTCCCCTTCCTAAGACCTCTTCCTGGAGAAAATTTCGGAAGGATTTCGCCATCCCACACAATGCAGGTTTTGTTTGATCAATGTTAATAACCATATTCCTAAACATAAGAGTGCGAATGATTCCTCAGGTAATGATGATGTTGTCACTGGTAGACCGCCCATGAATGAAGCTACTTTGAAGAGGACTTATGATTCCATTAAGAAGAGGTCTAAGTCTAGACGCCAAGATTTTTAAAATGACCTTATAAACTATATTACAAAGGTTTGTGGCTCTAAACATATTAACGGTCTCCGGAGCCCGTTTTGGGGATAAGAGCAATCAAGGTTTTATTAATAGACTCGTTAACATGATAAGAGGACAAAATCACACACGGAAGGCCTACAGCAGCCCAAAACTTGTGATAAAGAATGTCTTGAAACCTACCAGGCCCGGTAAAACAGAGAAAATAGGGAAAACTTCATCCAACATAGTTCATGCATTAGTCCTTCTGTGCAGTGCACAACATGAAAAACAGATTAAATTGGGAAAACACAAATAATCCGACTTAAGGGACATTCTGCAACAGGCCTTGTTTTCGATTACATATGGTGTTCCCATAAGTTAGAGGATTTGTTGTCTGGCTATAAAAGGGCTATTTAAGAGTGCAAGCAAGGTGGTTCAATGATGTTGAACTCAAGGTTCTAAAACTCGCTAGGCGCTCCCAGGGCGGCCGAGCACCTTCTAGCTTCCAAAGCCGAGTACTCGGCGCCTAGTCGGGCAATTAGTCGGGATAGTCGGTCCAGCTGGGCTAGTCGGACTAGTCGGCGAGGGGCCTTCTAACGCCTAGGCGGCGAGTACTCGGCCTTCTAGACCTTTTTCTAGAACACTGGTTGAACTTACTACTTAATGTATTGTGTCTTTCTCACCAGGCCGCGATACCATTATAGTTATGAATACATACTTCCGGATAATTGAGGTAAAAAGGGAAAATTTCTCTAGTCTGAGCAGGCGAGCACAGTGCACAGACATATACTTTCAGGGAAAAAGAATTGGACAAAACTCAGTTTATTTCCCATCTTTTTTGGTAAGTTGTAATGAGGCATAATTCTATATTGAATGGTTCATACGTTGCACCACATGAAGGCTTTACGCTAGTTTTTTTTTCTTCTGCATTCCTCTGTGTACCCCATGTAGAAGGGAAACTGGAAAATCACACAAAAAGGTGTATCCAAGGGATAGATATGCAATCTGAAAGCAATCTTTTACATTCTAATATCCTGAAATGCCTAGCAAAAACCAGTTCTCACAACCTAAGTCACATAATGCGTGTGCACATGCGTGAGCATAAGCACTAGCTTGAAAGGCGAAAGCGTTTTTCAAAAACATTCCAAACTATAAAAATTTGCTTGAGCGACGAGGATTGATAGGGAGTGCGAACGTCCTACCGAAGGATTATGTCACTAAGCTCGCAACAGCTCGTATAGTCGGCAAACAACTACTTGGCAAAGCTTAATTAACTCAATTTAAACAAGGCAATGGAGCAGAAATTTCATGATCCGTGAGTGATAGAAACACCATCACGTCAATCCTTTAGCCTACTCGCTTCAAAATTGTTGTTGTTGCAGATTAATAGGGGCAAAAACACCATGAACAGATGAATGGAGTAGTGAGCAGTTCGTTTTGAGTTACGGCTACAAGAATGGAAGATGAGAACAGACCTGTTATGATGGCAGTGAGACCAGTCCCATCAATTCCTTCCGTAACTTCCTCAGCTGTAGAGCGTGATGAAAATCCAGATGCTCCTTTGCTGTTGAACCACCACATTTTCTCTCTCTATTTCTCCCTCTCCCTCGTAGTGGAAATACTGAAATTTATTTTATTGTTTGCGGAGAAAATTTTGTGTGTCGAACGGCCGTCAAAGTGCATCCGAGCCGTCCACACATGTTTTGATTTTATTGTTTGTGGATAAATTTTTGTGTGCTGAACGACTGTCGGTGCATCTGAGCCGTCCACGTATGCTTTGGACTGTCCAAATTTTAGGACAGTATTTTTGTTAATGTTGGAAACAAAATCACTCCAACAAATTTTGGTCATTCAAAATATGTGTGAACGGCTCGGATGCACTGACGGATACCACGTGGCGGTACCCGTCTGGCATGTAAAATTTCTCGCTGAAATTGGGTTTGATCCATTTGTGTGAGTTTCTCGTTTTCTAAAAGCAAACCCAACTCCTATTTACTAGAATTACTAAGTTGATTTTAGAAATTGTTTTTAAGAAAAGTGCATGCGAGAGAAAATTAGATTTTAACAAAGCATCTCTAATCCTTACAATTTCTTCACTTTGGGCTGTTTGATAGAACTGAAAGTTGAAAAATTAAATACCAAAATTTGAATGCTAAATTTTTTTTAAGCTAAAAAACTGTCTGATAAAACATATTAAGCACAGAATTAAAAAAAATGATTTTTTTTGTATTCTAATTGTCTCTTAATTTTACTAATGGTCATCATGTATTTGTGGTAGTGGTGGAGTGGTGATTGGAAGGTGGTGGGGTGGCGGTGTAACGGTGGTAGTGGAGTAATAGTGGTGATGGAATGAGTGGCGTGGTAGTGGTTGTGGAGTGAGAGTGGTGGTGGAGTGATGGTGGTGGGATGACAATAGTAGTGGTGGTATATGGGTAATGGTAATAGTGGTGGCGGTGTGACAATGGCGGTGGTAGTGGTGGTGGTTGTGGTGGTAGCGGTGTGGCAATGACTGCGATGGTGATGGTGCAATGGCAGTGGTTGTGTTGAAGGCAGCGATGTGGCAGTGGTGGTGGTGACAGCGGTGTGGCAGCGACAGTGGCGTGATGGTTAATTGTAAGCACATAAGAATTCGCTAGAATTAAGTAGCTCAAAGCTACTTAATTTTTATCACCTTTTCAGCCTAAATTTCAAGTGGCACTTAATTTGTTAAGTAATATAAAATGTGGTTATTAAACCTACTTAATCACTTATTACTTAATTGATTCAGTTTTAAGTGCTGAATATATGTTTCCAAACAAGCTCTTAAACTCTTTTTTTTTTTTGGGAAAAAGAGCAAAATCTCATCTTATATCCATTTCTTTACACCATATGGGCTACCCCATTTTGGTGAAATTTAAAGCCTTGACCATTTCCTCTACCCATTTTTCAATCTTTTACTCTCCTATTTACCATGTTACCATCGTAAGCATTTTTTGAGTGAAAATGGGTCATTGGAGATGCCTTAATTTTCGACACGAATTGTGTAAAAAAAAAAAAGGTTAGGATGGGAAATGTTAGCTAATGGAAAGTAAAAGTGATTTTAGTACTAAATTCAACCTTTATATAGAATTTTTCATTTTAGCATGGGCAAAATAAATTTTCTTTATGATAAAGATAAAATAATGAAATCATTACAATAGAAAAAGAAATTCATTGATAGAGCTTCGAAGAGACCAAAACTCTTTTAGTGCTGCTACTCGCAAAACCTTGACCTACCTCTCAGCCTCATGGTTTTTAAATATAAAAATGACATCATGAAATATAAAAATAAACAAGTGGCTGGTAACATCAATAATGACATATTGCAATCTGTCCAAGTTCAGATCTTGCCTTTTCAAAAGATACTTTCAAAACAAAACTTTCACGGCCTTGTTTGTTTTCCCTTTTAGTTTTAGTTTTAGTTTTGCTAACATTATTATTTTTCTCATTTCTCTCTCTATCTCTTTCCACTCATTATACCTACTGACATCATCAAAACTAAACTAAACTATCTAACCAAACACAGCCCACATCATTCTAGTTGTTCCACTTCGGACCCTTTACAATTATTGTGCCTCTTCAGCCTTCTTAAAAAGTATCCTTGTGTGTAACCAAGGGCTTGTAGCCTAGCGGTTATCACCTAGTTCTCTCACAAGGGAGATCAAGGTTCAAGCCTCGTCAAAGGCATTGAAGCAACAATGCACCTTGCAGTTCAATGTGGGAGACCAAGAGGCAAGCATTTCACCTAAAAAAACATATAGCATAAAACACTAAATTTCAGGGAGCAACATATGGAGAAGTCCGATCTACAATGAACCCAAGCAAAAGGCTAGCTAGGTACTGACATGGTGGAGATTGATGCTCTAATGTTTAAAAAAAAATTGATTGAAGATGAAGATAAGTACTATGAAATGATGCAGAAATGATGCGAAGGACTGTCTACTCGTTATGTTAGAAACTGTGTTTACTTTTTGTGATAAAACCAAAATATGGATGCAGTAAAACAGAATTCAAAACCTAAAAATCGATGAAATCAAAATGAGTGTTGCATTCTGTATTTAATTAAGAAAGATTTTGCCCACGCCACGATTCTTAGGATTTGCATTGGACGTTTGTCTCCCAGCACCACCTAATCGAACGCCCCACAGAAGCAGCACTAGAATCTCTAGGTCTGTCGAACCAAACTTGTGCTTGTACTCTCTCAAATGAAAAGAATCTGACTCAATGAAAGTATATAGTCTCTTGACTCTACAAATGGTCACGAGGGGAAGGGGCGCATTTGTTCAGAGGATATGTGCATCCACAGTAAACATGTGTTATTGAAAAGATACAATTCTAAATCAAGTCAATTACATTCACAACAAATAAAATATTAAATCCTATAATATTTTCCAACTTCTTAAACTACAAGAAAAAAAACACCATGAGTTTCAAATGCTACAATGAAATTTGTATATTACTGTAGAATATAAGGGGTTTGGGGAGCAGGTTAAAAAGGAGATTTTCCACTGAAATTAATTAAAACTAGGAGGCAGGTTGACTCGATCCCGGGATGCAGTGTGGAGCATCCAAGAGTTCTACTGTATGAGCCATGGTTGTCAAAGGCGCGCCTAGGCGCGCGCCTAGGCGAGAGGCGCACCTTTTGCGCCTGGGGTACACCCAGGCGAGGCGAGTTTAAAAAGGCGACAAAAAGGCGCGCAAAGGCGCAAAAGGCGCAAAGGCGAGAGGCGCAAAAAAGGCGCGCTTCTTTCAATTTTAATAACAGCCCTAGATTTTGTGACTTAGGTTAAAAAACTGATCTTGGCCGTTGGTTTTTTTTATCTCAGAAAATAAAACCCCTCTCAGCCGTCATATCTACATCTCTCTCTCTCTCTCTCGATCAACGATTCATCTCTCTCAGTTCAAAAAAAAAAACGATTCATCTCTCTCTCTCGATCAACGATTCATCTCTCTCTCTCTCTCAAGAACGAAGACAGACAGACGATCGAACTCTCTCAAGAACGATCGAACTCTCTCAAGAACGAAGACAATCGAACTCTCTCAAGAACGAAGACAATCGAACTCTCTCAAGAACGAAGACAGATCATCGATTCGTAAAAATCATTTTGCAGGTATGAATCTGTAATTTCTTTCGCTGCTTGTTGAGGTTTGTAAACCAGAGCTCATTTTGTAGAATTACGGATTACCAATTAGCGAGATTTACGAGACTAATCTTGCAAAAATTGTACTGAAGCTTGCTAAAATTGTATGAATCTATAATTTCTTTCGCTTGTTGTTGGGGTTTGTAAACCAGAGCTTGATTTGATTTACGAGACTGATCTTGCTAAAATTGTACTGAAGCTTGATTCGATTTTGTACTAAAATCTTAAACCAGAGCTTGATTTGATTTTGTAGCAAAAATCTATCTGGCGATTTGCATTTCAAACTCATTGGTAGGTGTTTTTATGTATGTTTTCGATGGTATGCTATCTCAAACTCATTGGCTTAGTGTTATTAGTTAAAGTATTGCTATATGCTATTTTTTCTAATTTTTTTTACATAAGTGCGCCTCGCTTCAAAAAGGCGCGCGCCTCGCCTCTCGCCTCTCGCCTCTCGCCTTAGTCCCCACATGATTTTGCGCCTCGGTGCGCCTTTCGCCTTTGACAACTATGGTATGAGCTAGCCACCACTTGCGATGTCATGCTGGTTCAAGAGACAAAGACTGAGAATTTTCATATGCCAGTAATTCAAAGACTGTAGGGCAACGCCAATAGTGTGGGCTATGAGGATTGTTCACTTAGTTCACCTATTTCTACTTCAAAGGATTGCTTTTAGACTTGAGCTATGGATTGTTCTGCGCTGAAGCTGGTGAGGTTTTATTTGAGGATTCCTATTTGGTTCTACTCATATGGAGGCTACATGACCAATTGGATACCCCATCTTTACTAGTGCTTTTTGGACAGCACTCTTTCAATTACAAGGCACCACTCTTTGTCTCAGCTCTTCCTACCATCCTCAAATCGATGGCCAAACTGAGGTCATTAACCGATGCCTTGAAAACTATTTGAGATGTATGGCAAGGGATAGACCCAAGCATTGGGTTAGGTGGCTACCTTTGGCTGAATGGTGGTACATAACTTCCTATCACTCTTCCATTGGGGTGACACCCTATGAAGCCATGTATGGACATGCTCCTCCTAGTTGGAAGGACTATGTATCTGGTTCTACACAAATAGAAGCAACATACACCACTCTCCAAGATCGACAGACCATGATGCATGTTCTCAAAACCCATCTGCAACAATCTCAGAACAGAATGAAGCAATTAACAGACCAACATAGGAGTGAAAGATCATTTGAAGTTAGACAATGGGTTTATCTCAAGCTCCAAGGTTACAGACAGCAATCAGTGGCTCAAAGGGGCAATGCCAAGCTGGCTCCTAAATTCTATGGGCCTTACCAAGTGACTCAAAAGGTGGGACCCGTGGCCTACAAGTTAAGAGTTTTTTATTCGGTCAGGTCGGGTACTCACGGGTCTTAGTCTAGAAACCCGAGGCCCGACTGAAACCCGAAACATTCTTATCAGCAGGACCCGAATCTGACCGAAACATTCTTATCAGGTCAGGTACTCAATTACACGGTCGGTCTAGTAAAAGTGTTTCGGTCAGATTCGGGTCCTGCTGATAAGAATGTTTCGGGTTTCTAGACTAAGACCCCGTGAGTACCCGACCTGACCGAATAAAAAACTCTTAACTTTGTAACCCCAGAACGCTAAATCAGTTAGGGGTGGGCATGTCTGACACGAAAAATAAAATAAATCTATATAATTGAGCAAAAAATACACATTTTATGAGTAATTTTATACATTAGACATTAGTTTGATGAATTGTCAAGTTATAAAAATAGAATTTTGCTAAAAGTAAATTTTTTTGACACCACAAGACGAAAATGACGAAATTAGGTGCTGCCCCATCCCTGAGATCAGTCCCCCACTCTTTTCCCACTTCCCCCGTTCATTCTCGCGCAGCCATGGAGAGAGAGTAGAGAGAAGTCAGATCTCTCATCAGTCATCTCTCTTCTCTGATCTCATTACTCAATCTCACGATCTCAACTCCCACCCTCACGAGTCACGGCTCAGCTTCTCCCTCTCTCTCGCATTCTCTCGGTCTCAAGTCTCAAAGGCTCAGTGGCTTAGTCTCCACCCTCCATTTCGACAACCGACGCTGAGTAAGTCTCTCTCTCTCTTTCTCTCTCTCTCTCACGTACTGATCAAATCTCACAATTTCAAGAGAGAATTGAGCTCCAAAATGGTGCTCAAACACTTGTATTAAGCTTAAGGAACAAATTCCCAATTCAATTCGTAGAGAACAGAAAAATAGATAGAGAGAGGAGAAAGAGAAAAGAAATAGATTCAATCTTCCACACCCACTTCTTGCTGTCCTACCTCCTTTATACTCTAGATCTACTTTCTCTCTCCTCTAACTGCTTCCTCCCCGCCAAAATGAAAAGAAATACTGAAAATGAAAAAAGAAACTAAAAATGCAGTTAAGCCCCTAATAACTTAGCAAATATCAATTAACTGTAAATAGCTGTGGGTGCATCAATCCCACTCCCTTGAAATCAGCCTTGTCCTCAAGGCTGGAATGTGGGAAATTGCTGCAGAAGCTTGTGGAGAGGTTCCCATGTAGCATCCTCTGGCACTGTATTAGACCACTGCACCAGAACCATAGTCATTGGCTTGTTGTTTTTCTTGATCATCTTCCTTTCCAGTATGGCCAAAGGGGCCACATGCAGCTGTCCAGTAGGAGTTGGTATTGGTAGGATGGTTGAGGCATCTGGAAGAGTACCATGCTGTTTCTTAAGCTGTGACACATGGAATACTGGGTGGATCTTTGATTCAAGGGGTAGGGCTAACTTGTAGGCCACGGGTCCCACCTTTTGAGTCACTTGGTAAGGCCCATGAGTCACTTGGTAAGGCCCATAGAATTTAGGAGCCAGCTTGGCATTGCCCCTTTGAGCCACTGATTGCTGTCTGTAACCTTGGAGCTTGAGATAAACCCATTGTCCAACTTCAAATGATCTTTCACTCCTATGTTGGTCTGTTAATTGCTTCATTCTGTTCTGAGATTGTTGCAGATGGGTTTTGAGAACATGCATCATGGTCTGTCGATCTTGGAGAGTGGTGTCTGTTGCTTCTATTTGTGTAGAACCAGATACATAGTCCTTCCAACTAGGAGGAGCATGTCCATACATGGCTTCATAGGATGTCACCCCAATGGAAGAGTGATAGGAAGTTATGTACCACCATTCAGCCAAAGGTAGCCACCTAACCCAATGCTTGGGTCTATCCCTTGCCATACATCTCAAATAGTTTTCAAGGCATCGGTTAATGACCTCAGTTTGGCCATCGGTTTGAGGATGGTAGGAAGAGCTGAGACAAAGAGTGGTGCCTTGTAATTGAAAGAGTGTTGTCCAAAAAGCACTAGTAAAGATGGGGTCTCTGTCAGATATGATAGTAGTAGGCATGCCATGGAGCTTATAGATGTTGTCTAGGAATCCTTGTGCAACTTCAGTAGCAGTATAGGGATGTGATAAAGGAATGAAATGGGCAGCTTTAGTTAATCTATCAACAACCACTAGGATTACTGTTTTTCCATAGGAGTTTGGCAAACCTTCTATAAAGTCCATTGAGATGTCTATCTAGATTCTTGTGGGTATAGGCAAAGGTTGTAGCAAGCCTGGGGATTTGACATTTTCTGACTTGTTTCTTTGGCATGTATCACATTGCCCCACAAATTTCTGTACCTCTCTATTCATGTGCTTCCAGTAGAAGGCTTGTTTGAGCCTTTTGTAAGTTCTTTCCACCCCTGAATGCCCCCCTACAGGCCTGCTGTGATGTTCTGCAATAAGTTTCTGTCTAAATTCTTGATTAGAGCCCGCAACTAGTCTAGTTTTGTAATAGAGTAGACCATGGCTCCAGTGGTACTTGGGGTAATCTTGTGGGTTTTGTTGGATGTCAGTGATAAATTGTTGGAGGGATGGGTCATTAGCTTGACTTGACTTGAGCTCAGTAACCCAACCACTTATGATCACTGACATGGCTTGTAGTTGGGCTTCTTGGTGGTTGTCCCACTCTATTCTTGAGAGGGCATCTGCAGCTTTGTTCTGCACTCCTTGTTTGTAGTGGATGTCATAATCAAATCCCAAAAGTTTGGTTACCCATTTCTGTTGCAGCAAGGAGGTTAATCGTTGCTCCATGAGATACTTGAGTGTCAAGTGGTCTGTTTGCACCTTAAAGTGTACTCCCAGCAAATAGTGTTTCCACTTGTGTATGGCCATCACCATGGCTAACAACTCCTCCTCATATGTTCAAAGACCCAAATTTTTGGGAGAGAGAGACTTACTATAGTAAGCTATTGGTCTGCCCTCTTGCATCAACACTGCTCCCACATCCTTGGTTGAGGCATCACACTCAACTGTAAAGGTTTTAGAGTAACCTGGGAAGGCCAAGACTGGTGTGGTGGCCATTGTTGTCTTCAGTTGTTCAAAAGATGCTTCTGCCTCATCATTCCACTTGAATGCATCCTTCTTTAATAGGTCAGTCGATGGCTTGTTGATTTTGCCATAGTCTTTCACAAATCTTCTGTAGTATCCAGTCAGCCCTAAAAATCCCCTTAATGCTTTCAGGTTCTGTGGTCTTGGCCAAGCTCTCATGCTGTCGATCTTCTCCTTGTCAGCTGACACCCCTTCTTTACTGATCATACGCCCCAAATACTCCACTTCTTCTTTCCCAAAGCACACTTAGATAATTTTGCATATAGCTGGTGTTCCTTCAGTGTTTGGAAGGTGGTTTCCAGATGTTTCAAATGGTATTCCCAAGTTTGGCTGTAGACCAGGATGTCATCAAAGAAGACTAGGATGAATTTTCTGAGGTAGGGTTTGAATACAGTGTTCATGAGGCTTTGAAAGGTGGAGGGGGCATTTGTCAAGCCAAATGGCATGACAAGGAACTCGTAATGCCCTTCGTGGGTCCTGAAAGCAGTCTTTTCAATATCATTGGGGTGCATCCTTATCTGATGGTACCCAGACTAAAGGTCCAATTTGCTAAAGTACCTTGCACCATGCAATTCATCCAATAACTCATCTATAATTGGTATTGGAAATTTTTCCTTTATAGTGTCCTTGTTAAGGGCTCTGTAATCGATACACATTCTCCAGCTACCATCCTTCTTTTTGACTAGCAATACATGAGAAGAATATGGGCTAGTGCTGGTTCTAATAACCCCAGTACTCAGCAACTTTGTGACAATCTTTTCTATTTTAGATTTCTGGATGTGGGGGCATCGATATGGTCTTAAGTTGGTCGGTTGGGTGTTGGGTTTGAGTGTGATTTTGTGATCATGAGTTCTAGTTGGGGGCAGGTCTTTAGGTTCATTAAAGATGGCAGCATACTGGTGTATGAGATGGGTGATGTCAGGGTGTACCTGCAGCTTGCTCTCCTTCTGTATTGTTGGTTGATAAGCCCCTTGCATACTGTTGAGCTGTGCTATAAACCCCATTGGCTTCTTTTTAAGTAGAGCTTGCATTTGCTGAGAGCTAACCTGCAGAACTTCAGAAGCATTTCCCCCTCTTAGGACATGTTTCTTTCCTTGGTATTGGAATTCCATCCTCAACTCCTTGAAATCCCAGAGCACTGGACCAAGAGTTGTTAACCATTGTACTCCAAGAACCATATCGCAACCCCCTAAGGGTAAGAGTCTGACTTCACTGTGGAATTTTGTCCTTTGTATCTCCCATGTAAAGTTGGAGATGACAGCACTACTAAATAGCCTTGTTCCATCAGCTACCACCACTGCTAGTGGGCTGGTAGCTTGGGGGTGTTGCCCACTCCTTTTGGCTACAGCAGGGTCTAGAAAATTGTGGGTGCTCCCCCGAATCAATTAGGATTGTAATGGGGCACTTTTTAACCTTTCCTTTAATCCTCATGGTTCTGTAAGATGGAATTCCCGAAAGAGCATGGACTGATATATGGACAGCATCTTCTTCGATTCGATTTTCCACGTCCTCTTCCTCTACTATTTCAGCTTCCTCTTCTTCTAATTCTTCAGCTTCTAGCATGAACAGTTGCTTCTTCTTACATACGTGTCCCCTGAAATACTTCTCATCACATGCGAAACAAAGCCCCTTCTGTCTTTTTTCATCTAAATCTTTGGTGGTTAATTTGAGTATAGGCGGGGAGGGGTCATTGGATTTTAGGTAGTGTGTAGGGGGTGTATAGTGAGAGGTTTTTATGGATGGTGGTGGAGTGGAAAAGGCCTTTTGGCTGAGAGTGTTATATGAGGTGGAGTTTGATGGGTTGGTAGTGCTGTAAAAGTTTTTAGGAGGGTTGTGGATTGGTGGTTTGGTCTTTTTGATTGCTTCTGAGGTTTCCTCTTGTAGTCGAGCTAAGCCCATGGTTTGGGCTATGGTGGTTGGACGAAACATCTGCACCCCAGCCTTAATCTCCTCTTTCAGCCCACTTATGTAACAGCTTATGAAAAATGCCTCACTCAATCCTTCAATCCTGTTGGCTATCTCTTCAAACTTTTCCTGGTAACTCCTAACAGTGGCGAGTTGCTTGAGTTTGGTCAGTTGCCCCACAGCATCATCATACACTGTCTCATTAAACCTTTCAATTACTGCAGTGCGAAATTCAGCCCAAGTACGCAGCGTATGAGACTTTTCAAACCATCTGTACCAACTGATGGCCTTATCTTCAAGATGTATAGTAGCCAGTCTCAGTTTTTGGTTCTCATCAACAACATTGATTTCAAAGAATTTCTCACAACGGTAGAGCCACCCTTCAGGATCATCACCTCCAAATTTTGGGAAATCAATTCTACTAAAACAATTGTTATTCCCAATTCCCCCAAAACCGCCCAAAATCGATTGTCCTGTTCTATTATGATGCGAATTAGGTGTCGAAGAGGAGGAGCTGTTAGATACCTGAGCAGAGAGTTGATCATACTTCAATGCCAAGGCCGCAACTAGATTTTTTACTTCGTTTACTACCTCCTTTTGCTGATTTAAGGATTCGGTGTGCTGGGTCATCGTCAATGCCTGTACATCTGAGTTGGTCTTTAGCAATTGTATTGCTTCTTCGATATGCTTAATATCATGGGATCTGGTTCCTTCCGCCATATTTGTGGTGGTCGAAAACTGCCGAAGATCATCGACCGCTCTGATACCACTGATAAACGTATTGATCAAATCTCACAATTTCAAGAGAGAATTGAGCTCCAAAATGGTGCTCAAACACTTGTATTAAGCTTAAGGAAGAAATTCCCAATACAATTTGTAGAGAACAGAAAAAGAGATAGAGAGAGGAGAAAGAGAATAAATAGATTCAATCTTCCACACCCACTTCTTGCTGTCCTACCTCCTTTTATACTCTAGATCTACTTTTTCTCTCCTCTAATTGCTTCCCCCCCAGCCAAAATGAAAAGAAATACTGAAAATGAAAAAAGAAACTAAAAATGCAGTTAAGCCCCTAATAACTTAGCAAATATCAATTAACTGTAAATAGCTTTGGGTGCATCAATTTGCAAACGATTTCATGTTCTAGGTCTGATGTCATGTTGTAGTTTTGAAATTTTAGGGCTTTTCATGCAAATTTTAGGGCTTTTTATGTAGATCTAGTTCTGATTTTACAGGAACTTAGTGTGTGTGTGTGTGTGTGTGTAATATGTACGTTCACTTACATGTGCCATTAGCTGCGCACATTTGCAGTACTACAATGACTTCTGTTGTGTTTGAAAGAGCACTGGTGGAGGTTGAAAGGGAAATATCATTTGTATTTCAGTACATACTGATTTTTCATTCGAGGCGTGCAAAGTTCACTGATTTTTCATTTGAGACATGCAAAGTTCACTGATTATCTCTCTGTTTCACTGATTTTAGGGCTTTCATTTGTGCCCAACCGTTCAATGAGTTTAAAACGTGTTTTCAAGAGTCCGCTTGCGAAATCATCCACACAAAAAAAAGGGACCGGAAAGGGCTTCATCTGACCAGTTTTTCATAAAACTATGTACGTATTTATACACTGCTCGGATGACGCCCTTCCCGGTCATTGTTTTTTTATGAATTCTCGCGTGGACCCTTAAAAACACGTTCTAAACACATTGAACGGTTTGGATCATCAAAATTCGCTCGGGAAATGGTCGGAAATTGGAGTTCCTTACTGTAGCAAAGTAAGGGATACCTTATTAGAAGGGGCCTGATATATATATGAAGTGATCTTGCTATCTCTTGGGCATCCTGGCCATTGAGCATGTGAGTGTGGACATACACATTTGCCAGAGCAAGTTACTTTAACATCAAGGTCCATTGTCTTCTGTGGTGACAAAAACACAATGTGGTCCATATTTGGCCTATAGAATTGTCCTCGTGTTAATTTGGGATCATGTTGGCTTATAGAAATTGGTTCGATTGTTTGTTTGGTATCCTTTGTTGCTTTATTCATTGTTTTTATTTTGTTTTTTCAGTCTCTTCGTCGACATTTGTTTGATAGGCTTTTGTATCCTTTGTTTAGATGACTGCAAGCGAATTTCTTAATGGGAGAGTCTGTCGGACAAAGTATCAACTCATTTCCTGTACTAATAAAAAGAAGCAAAGCAGTACACCTTCTCTTCCTGATGAGATTATGTTCTACATCCTTGTTTGGCTTCCGGCTGATATTCTTTACCATTCAGTGAGGTACGTTTGTCGGCAGTGGTATAACATAATACAAGACCCTCATTTCATTAAGGAACAACTAAGTCGATCCGTTACGGGCCTCTTCAGCCATAAAATCGAGGCTCCTCATGGTTTCCAATTTACAGAGTTTGGGAAAATGGGTCCCGTTGTGACAGAGGTAAGTGTACCATTTCCTGGCTTTCTTTTGGGTACCTGCAATGGTCTAATACTGTTTCGCCCTAAAAATGATTTGAGAATTGTATCTATAGTGAATCCTCTCACAAAGCAAACAGTAACTCTTCCTCGACTTAGTTGCCTTCCCTACTACCATTGCTTTTCTTTCTCATTGGCATGTGTTTTTTCAAAGGGGGAACACAAAGTCCTGGGCACCTATATTAACAGTGGGGACAAATCATTAGATTGTCTGATGCTAACTCTGGGCAAAGATCATGCATGGAAACTGATTCGTCGGGAAAAATTATCTGATGCTTGTCACGAATTATGGCTAAATCGTACATTCTCTACTGGAGAATTTATTTATTGGGCTCGTGACACAGTTTCTCATGTTGTTGCCTTGGACGTGGAAACTGAAATCTTCTACGAGTTTCCTAGTCCTGCAGTTAGTAAAATACTTGCAGTTCAAAGTAGATGGATAGATGTCTATTATTCAGAAAGAGGAAAATCCCTCTCTTGTATGGTTCGGCATCATCCTGGACTATCAGTTGATGTTTGGGTCTTGTCTGATCCCACTAGTGGTGAGTGGAAAAAGATCTACAAAATTGACATGGATGCTCGTGCATTAATCAGCTTGTTTGATGATGGAATGTACTCTCTGAGTGAGGAATGTAGATCTTTGTGTCCAATTGCTTGGGTGAAGAACGGTGATGTGCTGATCTTCGTGGTTTTTGGCGACGCAGGCCCCTATGTTGCTTTTGATGTCAAGACTGGGAAGCCCTTCACATTTGGAAGGAGAGAGAGAATGTCGAGGAGTATGTGGTGTGGTTTTTCCTATAGCCTTGTCTCATGGACAACGAATTAGCAGTTCACTAATCTGTGTGTAATCAGGTCTATCTATTTGTGTTTTTCATATTAACGTTATCTATTTATTCGGAATCTCCCTGTATTTGTCGAAGTGTCGGTGAAACCATGTATCCGAATTTCAAGCTAAGCCTTGGATTTAAATGTTTATTTTGTTTACGGCAGTCAATTTGCCTTTTCTGACTCTTTAGGTTATTTTTAGTGCATTTGTTCTGTTGTTGGGCTTGTGCTTGTATAAAGCTTGATGGTAATTGGAATGCTAAATCTTCAGATTTGCACGCCTTCTGAGGTCGTTTCGTTTATTCATCTATTACTAGAAAATTTTACGATCTTTGGCAATACTTGTGTCGATGTTTCTGAAACATAAAACACTTTGTCGTTCCATGCCTTTACTAGATAGGTGTCAAGAACATGTCATGCCATGCCTTGCTGCCCGTTGACGAGCCATGTTTTTCCATGTTGTGAACTCACGAAGTAAGAGATGTTGTTCTAAACGTTCGAGGCATGTTGGTTTTGTGGTAAGATATAAAAATATGTCAACATATGAATAAAATGAATACTTTGAGATGTCTAACTGCTTTTCTCATTGCTATCACAGTTTAGAAAAAAAAAAAAAAAGGATCTGCTTTGTTAACTCAATTATGCATTTTGCTACTAAAATTTGATGAATAGTCTAATCGTCAGCTATTTACATCGCTATCTTGTTTTTGTGTGTTTATTTCTCTAATTATCTTTTATTTATTTTATCTGTACAACATTGTTTGATTCCTTAATCTCGCCAAATCCGTTATTTGCGATTTCTTTTTCAATTGATTGACATTATAGTCCATAGAGAATTAGAAAGATCTGTGAGAAGAGCAAATCAAAGTGATTTCTTTTCTTCTTTACGAGCTTATTTGATCCAAGTCAATGTCCGTTCTTTTGAGACCAAAAACCTGTGCTTCCCTTCATTGCATCTCTCTCTCTCTCTCTCCCCCCTCTGTGGGTTGTATTAACTTGTTTAAGAGTAGAGGGCCATAATCAAGATTAACGCCATAGTATTTCTGCAAATTTATAGTTGGGAATTGTGCATGCGCTCGTATCATTCTGTTCCACTAAGCGGATTCTTGGGCTTTTTGGCTTTTTTCGAATTCTAAAGTCCAAAACGTTGATAACTCCTTTGGCTAAAAACAAAAAACTGGTTTTTTGGTTTTATCTTTATTCAATCTTTTATTGCATTTGTTAGTTTTACGTCAAGTTTTTGTGGTTTATGGATTCGTCTCGATGAGACGAATTCAAAGAGTATAAAATTATGGTCAAAAATAATATTTTTTTGAATAAAGCCGAAAATAAACCAGTTTATTGGTTTAATTTTGGCTTTATTCAAAAAAAAAAAAAAAATAGTTTCGACTATAATTTTGTACTCTTTGGATTCGTCTCGTCGAAACGAATCCATAAACCACAAAAATTTGACGCAGAACTAACAAATGCAAATTTTTTTTAATAAAGACAACGAAAAAAACCAAAAAAAAAAGGCATAAAGGAACTAGTGATAAACAACCACATCAAAGATCTTACCTTCAGTTGCATGATTTTTGAGAGATTTTTCCAACGGCAACTTTTTCAAATATTTTATATTAAAAAAATAATTAAAGACTTTGGCCCCACTTAGGGTTAGCTAGAAGACTACCTAAATTTAGCTATTGTGCTAGGAGCCAATTTTAGGAGCCACCCTTAGGAGCTTGTTTGGGGAGCCCATTGAAGGCAATATTTGAGGACATGGCTAGGTAAATGTTAGGAGTCAAGCTTAGGAGCCATATTGCTAGCCCACTGTGGATGCCCTTAGGGTACTTTAGGTAGTGAGGGGTGCCACCTAGAATTTTAGGGAGTCAATTTTTGTGCACTGAAAACCATTTTTTTTTAGTTTTTCTTAGCTAAACTAGTTAGGGCACTTTAGGGAACTGTTTTAGGTAGTGCACTAGAGATGCCCTAAGTGTGGGTGTATAAATATATATGCATGTGACTACATATGGGTAAAAACACATATACGAAGTAGTTTTAAAAATTTGGGCTAAGTACCGAGAGAATATAGATAGGATCCTAAATGCAAGATTAGGCACTCTATGATTAAAAAAGAAATTACAAAATTAAATATAATTACCCGCGTAGAATAAAACAAAAGAAAAATCCTAATTTTTTACTTTAAAAATATAACTTACTTCAAAGAAATAAAATAAAATAAAATAGACCGAAAATTCGGGCTATTACAATCTACCCCCCTTAAAACAATTTCGTCCTCGAAATTAGGGTGTGGCTACATATGGAAAAAAACGTGGATAATTGGTTCGGATCGCGTCTTCACGTTTGCACATTGACTCCTCCATTCCTCAGTGTCTCCTCTAATGTTACACTTGCCAGCCATCCAACTAAATTGCTTATACCGCTACATGATTGTGATGTTCTTGCGTAGGAATCTTATCTATCCCCCTTAAATTTGAATCGGTACCATCCTTTGAATAAGCTGTCACCATCTTTCGATAGAATTCTATGACAGGCTGATGGGCAAGTAGCTAATCCACTCCCAATCGATTCATAATTGACTATTTCCATAACTCAAGATTGTTGGTCAATCATAGGCTAGGAGTAACTATAACGCGCGATCTGTCGGCTAGTTCTTTGAAGTTTTCCTTTCTTGATGATGAAGGCGTGCTCCAAGATATTCCTAGGAAAATGGTATCTAAATCGTACGTGTAGTAATTCTCAAAGGATTACGTAAGGGTATAAACGAGTGATTTCATACATGCAGTAGACATGAAAGAGTGTAATGCTCCAGTCAAATAGAGCTTGAACACATGCGCGGTATAATATAAGGGTACCTTGGATCACTGATGGGTCATACTCCACTTCAGTTCCCTGTAGTGCGAACACCGTGCCTTTAGTTGGCTGATTTGGCCCATTGTTCTGGAATTGGCGAGGTTGTTGCTGATTCGGATACTAGGTCTGGCTGGGATTTGTGTTGGGGCTAGGGTTGGACCAAGGTTGGTTGTTCTGTGGTGGGCGGTTGTACGGTTTCGATGTGGCGCACCCTTGATTGTTGTTGTTAATCCGAATTGGTCCTCCAGCATTGGGATCTTCGATTTTACCCTTCCCTTTTGAATCTAAAGATTCCCTCTCAATCATCAACGCGCACTTACCTACTTGTGCGTAGGTCCAAAAGTCGTGGGACATTACTATCCCTCTGATTGTAGTGTCCAATCCCCATTCAAATCTCCTAGCCTTAGCCTCGTCCGTCTTCACGATGTCTCCCGCGTGTCGAGCCAATTCTTCGAAGCGTGTCGCATATTGAGTCACGTTGTGACTTCCTTGTTTAAGATCCAGGAACTCTTGAAGCATGGCCTGCTTGACTAGGGCCGGGAAGTACTTGTCGTTAAAGGCGTCCTCAAAGTTCCTCCATGTCATTGTCTCAACATTCTGGGTGGTTTTGAGTAACTCCCACCAATGATATGCTTCTCCCTGCAGTTGGAAGGAAGCTAGTGCGATTCAATCGCCCGCGACGATGTGATGCTACTATGCTATAGTCTATTAGTTAAATTAGGTTACTACAAGAAATAACGATGCTATTTCATAACCTCGAATATAGTACCTCTTAAGTCTTAACACTTAAATACTAGTACACAACTAACTTGAGTAGAAGCTCTGGTCGAGAAAAAAGGTTAGTCTAAAGTACATGGGAAAAGTACGTACGTTTGACCTTTAAATAATTTAATTAGGGTTTGCCTAATTAATCTAAGGACGTGCCCAACAGACTCCACAAATCTGCTCATATCTCTATTTTATCCAGCCAAGCATCAAAAAAGGGCTACAATAGACTCCACAAATAGGTTGGCAAAATACATATGTAAACAGTGCCTCCTTATATCACCCCCTTTTTAGGGAGCTACTATTCACTCCTAAACCCTTTTTTTTTATCCTTTTTTATTTTTCTCTCTCCTTTTATGTGTGTGTGTATATATATTATATATATTAGTTTATATTATTATTTAATTGGTATAGAGAGAGTAATAGAAAGGATTGTTGGAGTGTTGAAAGAGATGTGAGTAAGTAAAACACTGTTCACCAAACTTTTTAGAGAGGATTTGTGTTCTCATTGTTGGGGACGCTCTAAAGAAAAGTAAATTTCATGTGCTACTTTTGAGGCATCAATGGACATTGCATCACTTTATTAGAACATAGCATGAAGTTCCATTCAGTCACATCACCCAACTGTTTTTGTTGCGTTAAAACAGAAAGTCTAGGTACCTAGAATGTGTACCTAGAATTTGAACTTCAACGGTCCAGATTCTAGGCAAGTGAAACTGGATCGTTGAAATTTAAATTCTGGGTATGTAACAGTGCTCACGTCAAAAAAGAAACAATAATGATACGTACTTCAAACCATTACCCATAATTTACCTTGAAAGCAAGATCGGACCCACCAACCCAACCATCTCATTGGTACGGCTAGCACAAGTGCACAAAACAAGTTTACAATGAGCGTAAGAAATTTTGCATCCTCAAGTGAAGCAATATGAACCTCTCAATTGCCACAAAAGAATGTACCAAGGAGTATTTCGTCTTATCAGTTCAAGAACAAAACAAGTTTACAATTGAGTTCAAGAAATCCTGCATATTTTGATTTTGATTTTGTTTTTGGAGGAACACACTTGCACTTTGCCCCATAGCAAATCAAATTCCACCATCTACTTCAGACAATAGCACACAACAATTTTATTGACTACATACTTTCCAACAAGAAGCAAAACTATATAGATAAATCCCAAATAAAATTCTCAAAACTAAAAAAGCCCTAATTCTAAAATTCCCAAAATTTCTCTGCAATCTCTATGTAACTTACGACTTACGAATTGGCCATCAAAGTTCACTCCAGAAACTATCTTCTTGTTGGGAAAAAATAGTCGGCAATCACGAATTCCAAAGAACAATTTCATTGATAATCAAACTAAAATTACATATTACAAGAATGGATTACAAAATGAGAAACAAACCGAGCCGAGTCCTGTGATACCACAGTCTCCTTAACAAAGATTCGCCGCCTACCACGGGTGTTGTAGGATACACCGGCGTCTTCGTCCCAGGATAAAACGGCTAGAACCACTAACCACCGGAACACCTCCGTTGGTAGTCTTGGCGAACTTCCTCTCTCAAAGACGATTTCCAGAACTTGACGTGTTAGACCGATTTCTCGTGTAGAACCAATTCCAGATACATGTATATATAGCCAAACAATCAATATAGAAACTGCCACAAAGAATTGGATTGAATTCTGTAACTCCCGAATTTATTAGGTGCCATTAACCTCACTTCATGTGGGGTATTCACAACTCGTAACCGCTGGAAATAATTACTCCGTCCAGATTCATCGAACCCGAAGTAGACCGTTTGGTTGCCTCGTCAGACCCTCCGAAACGCCCCGGTTTCATTCATCCGAAATTTTGTAAAAATTTCCAACATCTTCTGGGTTTGGCGATGATGAAAGGAGAGAGATTCGTTGAATGAGAGAAGATGACTCAGGGACATATTTTTGTTGGCATTTTGATAGCCTGGGGCTATAATTCATAGAATTCAAAGTGAACACGAAACCCAAATTGGATGCTCAATTGACTTCGTATTAAGCTCAAGGAAAAATTACAATTTGGAGGAGAAGAAACGAAAAGAAACTCGTATAAACTTTCACACCCCTCCTTCTGTCCTCTATCCTATATGTATCCCCATTCACGTGGCACATGCCACCTCCTTCCTTACCGCCAAAAAACAAAACAGAAAATGAACAGAAATTAAACAGAAAATGAGAGCAAGGAAAAGACTAAAAGGACCCTATTAACTTATAGATTTTGTTTTGTATCATTCCCACCCCCTTAAGAATCAACTTGTCCTCAAGGTTGGAATGATGGAAACTATTGCTGCAGCTTGTAGAGAGGCTCCCAAGTGGCATCTTTTGGTTTTGTGTTAGACCACTGAACTAGGACCATAGTGATAGGTTTGTTGTGCTTCTTTTCCAGTCTTCCAGCTAGAATAGCAATAGGTGCCAAATGGAGCTGTCCTGTAGCTGTTGGTATTGGCAGGTTTGGAGCAGCTTGAAAACAGAGTTTCCCTTTTGTTTCTTGAGCTGTGAAACATGGAAAACATGATGGATTTTTTAGTCTGATGGCAGTGCCAGCTTATAAGCTACAGGTCCAACCCTTTGTAGTACTTGGAATGGGCCAAAGTACTTTGGAGCTAACTTGGCATTGGCCCTTTTTGCCACTGAATATTGTCTATAGGGTTGCAGCTTGAGAAACACCCAATCCCCCACTTCAAATTCTCTCTCCTTCCTGTGTTTGTCAGCCATTTGTTTCATCCTTTGCCGAGATAACTGTAGATGTGTCTTTAGTATATTCATCATGGTTTGTCTATCTTGAAGTGTTGTGTCTGTTGCATCAATGGTTGTAGTACCTGGTATATAATCCTTCCAACTAGGGGGTGTTTGACCATACAATCTTCGCAAGGAGTGATACTAGTTGAGACGTGATAAGTGGTGTTGTACTACCATTCTGCCAAAGGTAACCAGTTCACCCATTGCTTGGGCCTATCCCTAATCATGCATCTTAAGTAGTTATCTAAACACCTATTAATCACTTCTATCTGGGGGTGGTAGGAGGAACTGAGACATAGCTCAATACCCTGTAGCTGGAACAGTGCCTTCCAAAAGGCACTAGTGAATACTGGATCTCTATTAGAAACAATGGATGTTGGCATACCATGTAGCTTGTAGATGTTATCCAATAAAGCTAGTGCCACCTCAGTTGCTTTGTAAGAGTGGGAAAGAGCAATGACATGAGCTGCCTTAGTCAACCTGTCCACCACCACCAATACTACTGATTTCCCCTGTGAGTTAGGTAACCCTTCCACAAAATCCATTGAGATGTCTGACCAAATCGTTCTTGGAATTGGGAGGGGCTGCAGCAGCCATGCAGGTTTGCATGTCTCAGTCTTGTTCCTATGGCAAGTATCACAGCTTTCCACAAAATTTTGTACCTCCTTGTACATTCCTCTCCAATAGTATCACATCCTTAAGTCTCCTGTAAGTCCTCTCAACTCCTGAGTGACCCCCAACTGCACTATTGTGGTGGTCAGTGATGAGTTTCCTCCTGAAAGTCAGACAATTTCCCACCACTAACGTGGATTTGTAGTATAGAAGTCCATGTTGTAGTTGGTATTTAGGATGACTGTTGGGGTCAGTATTCAGCTCAACTATCAACTTCTGTAGCTCAATGTCTTGTGCTACACTATCTTTTAAGTCCTGGACCGATCCACTCAAAATCACTGATATAGCTTCCAACTCAGCCTTTTGGTCTGCTAGGTGCTGTACTCTTGATAAGGCATCAGCTACCTTCCTTTCAAGGAGTTGAGATAACTGCCAATGAATTTGTAATGTGATTATTTCAAATGGAGTATTTGAGGGCAATTCCTTTCTGTGAAAGAGGAAGGACATTCGAGGAACACATTCAGCTGTTGAACTTTATTGTGTTTCTTGCGTCCTTTTGTTTCTGGAAACAACTATACTTGACTGTGAAATTATGCGGAAGCGTTTAATTTACTCCTAGAGGGGGTGAATAGGAGTTTTGATAAAAATTACAATTCTTTAAGAAGAATAACCGATTAAAAATTACTTATCAAATAAAAAGCTGGTTAATTTTCTTGATTAATTCAATTTAACCAAACCACGAGTAGTGCAGTGAAAATAAAATGGAGACAAGATACGCACGATTTACGTGGAAAAACTTAGGGTCCTAAATAACCCTAAGCCAAAACCACGGCCTAACACTACTGCTTTATTCTATTATTCAAAAAGAAGTACAGATTGCGAAATAGTAAAAACCTTACCCTAAGCCTTTACCTATTCTCGCCAATCTCCGATGCTCCCAGAGCTTCTTCAAAATTCAATAGATGAACCACAGACTTCACGCCTGATCTCCGGATTCAACCGGCTCCGAATCAATCTCCAAAAGATTCGGCCACAGCAGTATAGGGCACTACGAACACGAACACCAAACGAACGGATGATATAAATAGTATTGCTTGAAAAATGTCATGCACAATAAAAGCTAGCAGTATATCTTCTTTATTGAATCAATGAACGTGGACTTCATGCTAGTAAACAAAATACATGAGTTTTCTTCCTTTCGGTTTTTTTCTCGTAAAAGAATAATGTGCATCCTTTATCAAGGATGTGCATCACAATTATATAGGCCTAGTAAATGCCGAACCCCAAAAATAATGTCTCGGAGATGCTTTCCAAAGAAAGATTAATAATAACCTTTTAATGACACCCATATATATGGAAAGACATACAAGAAAAAAAAAAAACGACGGTTGATAAATATATCTATTATATGGAAAACAGAATTTTTGGTGATTTTCAAAAGAAAATCTTCTTCTTCATATTAATATGTTTATGAGTATGGAAAGCGAATTTTCGGTACGTAAAAAGAAAATTGTTTGATTGATATGGAAAGCGAATTTTCGGAGCATTTTATGGGAAAGGCAAATGTGCAGAAATATAATCTTTTTATAAAAAAAATATATGCAAGATATGTTGTGCAATGCATTTACATTTCACACAAATAGATTGATTTCGCAGCGGTCAATTTGGCGTAGATAATGAGAGGAGCATCGAGCGAGCAACTACCCTATAAAAAATCTACCCATACCCAAATGATGGTTTTGGACAACCCCGGAAAGTGCCAAAAATATCTAACAATCTCCCCCTTTGGCATTTCCGGGACAAAACCAACTATACTAACACAAAACCGAAAATTACAATTGAAGGAAACAAACACTAGTCTAAACTAGGTCTATCCAATGAAGCTTGAGTTGATTTTCCAATACCTGCAAAGACAGCTCAACAAAAACTATGCGACCAAGTATATGTTACGAAAAATATCTCCCCAAAGGAACAGTAGTACTCATAACCTGAAGAGTCAACAACACCCAAAATTCTCCCCCTTTTTGTCACGGAAAAACAAAGGCATTGACGTTATCAAGGTGAGACACATGCAACTAAAAAGCATACGAGAGAAGTATAGGATATGCAATAACAAGAATCACATAGGCAGGATGGCCATAAGAGAAATTTATCAAATGGAAATTTAGGACCATAGCTACTCATCAAAGAAGGGGCAGAATGCTTTGCTCAAGCAATTGAAAAATGCTCAAGCAATTGAAAAATGCTCAAGCAACTTCTAAATAATAGATGAACACTTCTTGAGCAAATATTGCACACAAAATTTAAAACCATAATGACCAAAGACACCCCTTTTTTTAATAAAACATAGTGACAAGGCAGCATATAATCCGAAAAACAAGTATTCAAAGATGAGGCTCAGAAAATAAGACAAAATTCAAGATTGCATAAACAAATTCGTATTAAACCAATTCAATGAGAGAATTCGAAGATAGAGTGTAACACACAAGATGAATCTATGACAAAGTGAGTGTGTGACACGTCATAAGATATTAAGATCACTATCCAAATATTCGTCAATTCTCATGTACCATTGGACCGTCAAACACTCTCTCCCTAACGAAGTCAAACTAAGCACTCATCGATACTAAATATGTCCCCCAAAGAAAATATAAACTCCCCCTCAACAAATGATTTTTTTTTTTTTTGTGTAGTATTCTCTTTTACCCCACTGCTGTTTGACACGAACGCTCGGACTGGATAGAGCCGAATCGATCCGGTTACTAGGCAAGTGGTCCAATACGAATGTCTTCACAAGATCTATCCACCTTTTTACGCGAACATGCGGACTGGATAGAGCCGAATGATCCGGTTACTCAGTGAACGTCCGGATAGACATTTTATCTCAACCACAACAATTGTATTTTCTTTTTCTTTTCCTCCTTTTTTTTTTTTTTGTTTATTTTGCATAGCATGACATATAAAACTTTGTATCCAACAATGATGCCAAAATAGTCAATCGCCTGGGGAAAAGACAAGACACACCCAGCTGCATGAGAATCAACTTTCTTCTTTAAATAATCTCTCTAACCTAGACGTGTAAACGGTGGCGATCATAGAGTCATAAAACATGCTACACCAAATGTCCGAATGCATCTCATGAGTGGAGTTAATAAGAATCGTGCATGCATTCCCAAAGAAATACATCTATGTGAGTCTCATTAATGACTACTCATCCTTAAAAAAATATGCTAAGCCCCTTTTTTATTATTATTTTTTTTTTAATTTGGAGCAAAAATAAAAGCATCAACATGCAAGATCATGAACCTAAAACTTGCATATACCAAAATAAATAAAATAAAATGAAAGGTTTTTTTTTTTAAAATAAATAACTAGAAAGACATGTTCACAAGTGTATATATAAAAAAAAATAGCATACTAGGATGACAGGCAACACCAAACTTAATCAAACGACGTCGACTCTCTTCCAAATTTGTTTTCTTTTAGTGTTCACACGTGAGAAGTGACCATGTGTGGTTGGTGTTTCAACAAATTTATCAGTCTCTTTATTATTTTTAGCCAAAGTTGATAAATTTTTTATTTCCTCGACGAGGTGAGAAGTTTGATTTGCCAACTGGCTCAATTTCTTTTGAAAATTCTCATTCTTAATGTTTGTGGGAGACTGGCGCACAAATTGAAGTCTTCCCAAATTGGGTTGACCATACCAAACACTTTTATTAACAGAAGCAACAAACAAATTCCCTTTGGTTCTTTGATTTGCTTTTCTAAGAATATTGCAAAAAGGTCGAATGTGACCTTGGACACCACAGTAGTGACAAATGAAAGGAGTTTTCTTATCATGTGCATGATTACTATTGTAGACCTTTTTAATGGTGATGGGAGATTTAGTAGAAGATTCGGGTTTATCACACACCACCTCTTTCTTAGCAGTTTCAGATTTCACAAACTTAATTTCTTTCTCATTAGCCTTAGGTGTCAGTGAAGGTGGATCAACAAACCCTAAGCCGCTTCTATTTTTAAAAGTACGTGTCATCTCGGCTATACGGGTTGCACCACACTCATTACGCTTTATAGCCTCTGTAGCCTCCCTAAGGTCATGCTCTAATTCAAGAATCCTATCCTTAGACCCTTCAAGGGCTTTTAAGGCATCCATACGCTCTCTCTCAATTTTGGCAAACTTATCAGCCAGATTAGCGTTATAGGTTTTTAATTTTTCAAGCTCAATGTCCTTAGATTCGATGTCCTCATTAAGTTTGTTCCTCTCACCACTAACTCTTTCGATGACACTCATGAGTTCCTTCTTTTTCTTTTCTAATTTGACAGCCTTTTTAAACAATTGATCATAGGCCTCATGAATAGAATCTATATCATCTTCACTATTTTCACAATCTTCGTCAGTCGAAACATATTTACTATCATCGCTAATTGTTGTAGAAAGATCAACTGTTTTAGGGGATGTGGGAGAGTTAATGTTGGCAACAAGCACAGAATATCTAGAGGGTTCAAAACCCCCATCACTACCTTCATCACTATCATCATCCCACGAAGCTTTATACCCTTTGGCCTCTTTCTTTTTAAGAGTGTTTGCACACTCTGCCTGAATATGCCCAAAACCATGACACTCATGACATTGTATACCTAGGGGTTTCTTGGAATTATCTATAAAAGATTTCTTTTCATTATCCCTATAATTATAATTTTTACCCCTACTAGTTGAAGACGTAAAATTTTCAGATTTACGGAACTTGACAAATTTTTTGAATTTTTTAACGAAAGAGGCAAGCTCCTCTTCATCAAGATCATCGTCACTCTCTTGTGTCACAGAGGATTCTTCTTTAGAAGTTTTAAAAGCTATGCTTTTATTAGGCTTTAATGCAGGTTTCTTCGAAAGATGATTCAATTCAAATGTTTGAAGTTTACCAACAAGTTCCTCAAAAAGAATGTCATCAACTTTATCATTCTCTTCGATAGCAACTACCTTAGCCCTAAATCTCTCGGGAAGGGACCTAAGCACTTTTTGACAAACTTTAAGATTTGAGATTGGTTCTCCTAAAGCATGAAAGGAATTAACGATGTCACTCAACTTAGTGATAAAATTATCAAAAGTTTCATCTTCTTGCATTCTCAATTCTTCAAAACGTGTCGTAAGCATTTGGAGTTTCGAAGTTTTAACAGTCTTTGTACCCTCGTGGGTGACTTGGAGAATATCCCAAGCCTCTTTAGCAGTGGTGCATGCAGAAATACGACTAAACTCAGTTTTACTTAAAGCACCATAGATGGCTCCTAAGGCCTTGGAGTTTGCCTCAAAACTCTCATTGTCAGCAGAAATCCACTCAGTGTCCTCCTTCGGCCTCATTTTTTTAGTTGTAGCATCTTCTATGGTTGGGGCCTCATAGCCGTACCTAACAGATCTCCAAACCCTAACTCCTAGGGAACTTAAATGTGTGGTCATACGGGCCTTCCAATACGGATAATCGTTACCGTCGAAAAAGGGTGGCCTCGAGTTTGAGGCTCCCTCTCGTGGTGCGTTCATGTCCATTTATACCCAGAAATACACTCAGGTGGTTAAACCTAAACAGAGCAACCGAGCTTTGATACCAATTGAAATTATGCGGAAGCGTTTAATTTACTCCTAGAGGGGGTGAATAGGAGTTTTGATAAAAATTACAATTCTTTAAGAAGAATAACCGATTAAAAATTACTTATCAAATAAAAAGCTGGTTAATTTTCTTGATTAATTCAATTTAACCAAACCACGAGTAGTGCAGTGAAAATAAAATGGAGACAAGATACGCACGATTTACGTGGAAAAACTTAGGGTCCTAAATAACCCTAAGCCAAAACCACGGCCTAACACTACTGCTTTATTCTATTATTCAAAAAGAAGTACAGATTGCGAAATAGTAAAAACCTTACCCTAAGCCTTTACCTATTCTCGCCAATCTCCGATGCTCCCAGAGCTTCTTCAAAATTCAATAGATGAACCACAGACTTCACGCCTGATCTCCGGATTCAACCGGCTCCGAATCAATCTCCAAAAGATTCGGCCACAGCAGTATAGGGCACTACGAACACGAACACCAAACGAACGGATGATATAAATAGTATTGCTTGAAAAATGTCATGCACAATAAAAGCTAGCAGTATATCTTCTTTATTGAATCAATGAACGTGGACTTCATGCTAGTAAACAAAATACATGAGTTTTCTTCCTTTCGGTTTTTTTCTCGTAAAAGAATAATGTGCATCCTTTATCAAGGATGTGCATCACAATTATATAGGCCTAGTAAATGCCGAACCCCAAAAATAATGTCTCGGAGATGCTTTCCAAAGAAAGATTAATAATAACCTTTTAATGACACCCATATATATGGAAAGACATACAAGAAAAAAAAAAAACGACGGTTGATAAATATATCTATTATATGGAAAACAGAATTTTTGGTGATTTTCAAAAGAAAATCTTCTTCTTCATATTAATATGTTTATGAGTATGGAAAGCGAATTTTCGGTACGTAAAAAGAAAATTGTTTGATTGATATGGAAAGCGAATTTTCGGAGCATTTTATGGGAAAGGCAAATGTGCAGAAATATAATCTTTTTATAAAAAAAATATATGCAAGATATGTTGTGCAATGCATTTACATTTCACACAAATAGATTGATTTCGCAGCGGTCAATTTGGCGTAGATAATGAGAGGAGCATCGAGCGAGCAACTACCCTATAAAAAATCTACCCATACCCAAATGATGGTTTTGGACAACCCCGGAAAGTGCCAAAAATATCTAACAGACTGTGAAAGCAAATTACCAGAAATGAAGTATTATTTGAATTTTGAACTGTATTGCCTCAGATGTGGAAAAGCAGCTAGATCATATACATGACGCAATTAGATTTCTTCTATTTGTGTCTTCCACATATTGTTCCATGATTTATTGTAGGTGGATTCAGAATGTTAAATTCTGCTCGATGGTTTTCCCTGCATTCCACTTTATATTAAATACCACTTGATAGTATTTTGTGTCAGCATTTGTATTGTGATCATATGAATATTGAGTTTAATCTCTTACGAACTACCTTTTTCTTACCGTGCAGGGACGTGAAATTCCTATTGTCCATCGAGTAATTAAGGTATGCATTGAGACCATTAAATTTTAGATTGTCACATATCATTTATTTCAAACAGCATTGAAAACAAGGGTAAGAATTTTTTTAGAAAATTGGAGTAAGTGATGATCGTAATTTTTTTTTTTGTGTTGGTGAACGACAGACAAATCGATGAAGAGCAGGTAAACACGGGAAGGATTGAAACAAGTAAGGATATCCGGAGGTCATTGTGAAATTTCGCTGGGTATCTGCATGCATTATTTAATCTATGATCCAAGGGATTTTTATTTAAGCTAAGCAATGGCCAATCTTCTGTTTGACTAATTTTCTTCAATTGTCTGTTTGTGGACTTCGCCAGGGGACAACAATTCCGGAGATGACAGACTCCTGTATGCTCACGGCCAGCGCTGGCTGCACCGTACGGCACCATATCATGGGGAGAGCTGTCGGGTAAATGCCTGGCATTTACGAAGATTTGCTTGATACTGTACGTAGTTCTTTGTTGCCCTCAGAAATAATTAATCATGTTGGGACATATCTGTGTACCTATCATTGTTCATCTGCTTATGCTATCCATATCACTATATATCCGCATACTATACAGTTTTGATTAAAGGTTTCCATCACCAAGGACGGAGCCAAAACATTAATCTACCTTGGGCTAACCTAAATTTAGTAGACTATTACAATATATATATATATATAAATCAAAAAGAGCTTTATAACTAATGTCCAATTAACTTGTACAGAAATACAAAAATGTTAAAAAAAAGAGAGTATAAGAACGTACAATACTGAAGTTGCACTTTACAATGTTTTATAGAGTAGAATTTATCGATTAAATGTTTTTTTTTGGTTAATGGCCCACTGCCCACTAAGAGTTAAATATGCATTTTTTTGGGTACTATATATATATATATAGTAGACATCTGTTGATGAACCCAATGAGTCGGTGACCCATCCCTCACTGACAACAAAAAACCCCAAATAAATGCACAGTGAACCATAAAAATCAATAGATAGAAGACCCACATTTCGTGATTCGAATGAAGCAATTTAGGAAACACCAAAACAACGAAGAAGAACTAAACGAAGTAGTCAACACCTTCGAACAAGAGCTATGCGACCTGTGTCTTCGAGTCTTCTCAAAGTTTACGAAGGCTGTGAGTATCATGGAGTAATGGAACAAGTCGTGGGTTTTGTTCTTCACTCCACGTATGAGAAAAAGTGAAAAACCCAGGCCGATGTCTGTTTTTTGATCCTTCCAAGTCGTTCAAATGTTTTAAAGAAGGAAAGGACCCCTGGTCTCCAAAAAAATCAAAGGAAAAGGGCCCAAATTGATTATTTTAGTATTTTGGGTCTTAAAGCCAATTCGACCAATGTGAAAAAATGAGGAGGGCTACACACAAAAAGGGGATGAGATGGGCTAAAATTTAAAATAAGGTGCGCTACGCACAAAAATGAGATGGGCTAAAATTTATTAGGGTATAATTATACATATAATTTTTTTTTTCCCTTTTTTTTGCACCCCCCACCTGGGCTATAGCCCACCTTAGTCCCTTGTTATCTCCGCCCTTGTCCATCATGGAATAATTTTTTGACTCTTGTTGCTGCAGTCGTAGTTATATTTTCTTCTTTTTCAACCTGGCATGCATGCAGGGCCGGCCCTGAGCTAAGGCATGTAAGGCCGCTGACTTAGGCCCCCAAACTTTGGCCCAAAATTAGGGCCCCGAGTAGGTACACCTAGGTACAAAATATATATTCAAAATAATATGACCAAAAACTAGTTTTATTCAAAATAACAGATGAATCATGAAAATATATATATATATAGTCCCGATCTAATCCGGGACTCCACCTTCGCGATATTTTTTTGAAAATCCAAGCCGTCCAATGTGTTCAAAAGGTGTTTTCAAGGGTCTACGCGGGAAATCTTCAAAAAAAAATACCGGGAAGGGCTTGATCCGAGCAGTTTTTCGCAAAATTGTAAATATACGATCAAGCCCTTCCCGATATTTTTTTTTGAAGATTTCTCGCGTGGACCCTTGATAACACGTTTTGAACACATTAGATGGCTCGGATTTCCCAAAAACAATTTTTAAAAGCATCAAAACACCAAAAAACCTCCCATCCGGGATCCTTGATTGGATAATTGCCGTGTATATATATATAGATATAGTCCGGATTTTAAAAAAATCCGGACCTCCACTCTCCCGATCGAATTTCGACGATCCGAACCGTCCAATGTGTTTAAAAGGTTTTTTTCACTTTTCAAGGGTCTCTGTGAGAAATCATAAAAAAAAAAATACCGGGAAGGGCTTGATCCGAGCCGTTTTGCCCTTGAAAACACCTTTTAAACACATTGGACGGTTCGGATTGTCGAAATTCGATCGGGATGAATGAGGTGTGGATTTTTTTTAAATCCGGGATCTTGGACTGGAAGTGTGGTGTATATATATATATATATATACGGCAATTATCCAATCAAGGATCCCGGATGGGAGGTTTTTTGGTGTTTTGATGCTTTTAAAAATTGTTTTTGGGAAATCCGAGCCGTCCAATGTGTTAAAAAGGTGTTTTCAAGGGTCCACGAGGGAAATCTTCAAAAAAAAATACCGCATCAAGCCCTTCCCGGTATTTTTTTGAAGATTTCCCGCGTGGACCCTTGAAAACACCTTTTTAACACATTGGACGGCTCGGATTTTCAAAAAAATATCGGGAAGGTGGAGTCCCGGATCCGGGATTCCCGGATTAGATCGGGCCTCATATATATATATATATATAGTACCAAGTAACTATAATTTTGAGGTTAGTTTTATTTTTATTTTTCTAAAAAGAAGATATAGGGCCTAAATTTACAAATTCGTCTTAGACCCCGAGAATTTCAGGGCCGGCCCTGCATGCATGGGTTCTCTGCACTGCAGGTTCTTTCCTTACGTTGGTTGGGTGACAATTATCATGACTGAGAAACCTATCATCAAGGTTAGGTTTACTTGAACTGTATTACCTGAAAAGATGTCATAAATAGATGCTTAATTAAAGATTGGTCTGGCCATCTGTATTTTGTGTTATGATGAGAATGGGATGGTGGGTTATGAGACCACTGGAAAAAATCTCTTGTTCACATTCTTACTCCAAAAAATCTCTGGTGTACCACTGGAAAAAATCTCTGGTGTACAACCTGGCATGCAGTATCTGCTTATTGGTGCTCTTGGACTGCTGGTCATAACTTCAAAGTTCAAAGGAGTAGGAAATCAAATCTATGCCTTTGAGCCCAACAGGCAGGCATCCAATACATCTTTCTTTGGCTAACTCAGATTTCAGAAACCATTTTCATTTAACCATTTCTTCCCCTTCCCTCTTTTTCGTAAACTATGACTTTTAGATTATTTATAAGTAGGTCTCTCTCTCTCTCTCTCTCTCTCTCTCTCTCTCTCTCACATCGAAAACGGGGGTGCAGGGGATGACAACTGATACAGTACTACACATTTAGACATCCCACATTTGTAATACTACACATTTACCCCAAATTTATAATACTACTTATTTACCCCCTAAACTTATAATTTAAATTGTCTTTTGATTTTAAAAAAAAAAATCACTTTCTGACTTCTTTTTTTGAAATTTTTTTTCATAAATATTGTTTTTTAATATTTAATATAATTTAAATATATTTATGTAATTATTGTGTATTTATTCTAAGTATTATGTATTTATTTTAATTATAGTAAAATTAATCCACTTTGTCAATTAAATTAATAAACTGGGGGCAATTCAGTCATTTATCCTATTATCCTATCATATCCACTCTCCAAATTTCCCTTCTCAAAAATCATTCAAACACCTCACATACAAATTCATCCTTCTTAGAAGGTGGCCCACTTTTATTACCACACTCGTTACAAATTCACCCAAAATCAAACATATCAGAGTTTCACTTGCAACCATTTTACACTCTGTTCTGCCTTAGGGGGTGTTCCACTAATAAAAAACTGTTTTTTTCAAAAATCGAGACATGTCATTCTCTCACAATACATCACATAAAAAACCGTGAAAAACCAGTTTTTTTTAAAAACCACCTTAGTGGAACACCCCCACTGGCGACCATGCAGACGGAGGTAGCTAGTGACCGTCCGAACAGAGAGAATTTACACTTCAGGCAAAAATCTGAAGTTTTTGGATTGACCGTACAGATCGACGAGCTTGTACATATAATCATAAAGGAACTCAAAATTTGCTAGAACCCTCACGATTTTGGTTCATTAATTGGGCAGGCTTTGCTTTCGTGCATAACTCAGCTGCCTTAAATAAGTTGTCTGGTTTAATTTGGATCGGAAACAACCATGCATGATCCACAAAAATTAGCTAGCAGTAGTCAGTCGATCATCTAATCTAAGCTGAACCCACACAAATCTGGTAACCTGCCCAATGAACCCGCAGAACCCAACTTAATTGAGATTCGCATTGAGGTTTACGGAAACAAAAAAAATACGCGTACGCACGTATCGTCGACCGTCGTCCAAAAGTGTTTTCGACAGTTCGGATTTTAAAGACTCTATTACCGGTAATAGAGCCTTTAAGATCCGGACCGTTGATTTGTTGGCACGAACGATCCAGATTTGTTCGTGCGCGATGCGTACGCAACCAATCCGTATGCATCGCCGGACTGTTACGGAAATAAAGTTGTTAGAAGTTTTAAAACCGTTTGCTCAATGGAATGGGTTTAAATCTTGTAGGATGGTGCGTTTGGTTATTGTCTTGATTGCGACTCGTTTCGTAAATGATCTGTCTAGCTCTGTGAGGTTTTTTTCTTAGAGATTTGTTCCCGTAATATCGTGTGAGTGCTTCAAGTGGGAATTACGAGTATAGCTGGCTTTGTGTATTTCTCCCCATTGTAGTGAGAGTTACAGGTACAGTCTGGCTCTATGTATTTCTCTCCATTGTAGTGAATCCTTTGGTTTTTCCCTATGGACATACCTTCTCGCTTTTTGCTTGAGGGGAACAACGTAAATCTTGTCTTTTCGTTTACTTAATTTATTTGTTTATGTTCTCTAACATCAGATTTCGGCACAACAAATTAGTATTAGAGCACCGAGTTTTCAATCTGAGGCTTTCCTTTTCCGCTGCGTAGGATGGTGCGTTTGTAGGATGGTGCGTTTGGTTATTGTCTTGATTGCGACTCGTTTCGTAAATGATCTGTCTCGTAAGTCACAAAAAGCCCAAGAATCCACTTAGTGGGACGAAGTGATACAAACGCAGACACAATTTTCTATAAATCTGCCGAAATACTATGGCGGTAATCTTGATTATAGGCCATCTACTCTTCAATAAGTTAATACAACAGAGAGAGAGAGAGAGAGAGAGAGAGAGAGAGAGAGAGAGAGAGAGAGAGAGAGAGAGAGAGAGAGAGAGAGAGACCCATATAATGAAGGGCAAAGGTTTTTGGCATCCAAAGAACGAAAATTGTCTTTTGACTACAGGAAAATATCATCTCCTTCCCAACTAACAAAACTGTAGTAGCCAAAACAAAACTTGGATCAAATAAGCTCATAAAAAGAATATCACTTTGATTTGCCTTTGTTTGAAGAACCCTTTTTGAAAGTTTTCTTGAAGGGTTTGTTGTTCTTCGGTTTCAACTTGCTTGAACTTTTGCCCGAGGTTGATGAAGATTTCCTCTGTTGTTGGTTACTCCGCTTCTTATCCTTCTTGACATTATACATATTGACAGCCTAATTGGAAACATTCAGAAGTTAAAAGGGTATGATTTCATTCATTTCCAAAAACTTAGACATTGGACTGTAAACCACAGCGCGAACCCGATGGTTATCGCATACCTTTTCAACATTTAGTATCTCATGGGAATGCTTGGAGATTAACTTGCTCAGAACCTTGTCAGTTTGCTGCTTCTCTAATGAACCCATTCCTGAGCCTTCGACCACGGGTAGGAACTGAATGCAAAAAAAGTGGAAAGAAAGTTCTTTAGTAATTGCAGTTAGGGATCGGCGTAGTCAGGGATCACAGGGGATCAGTATGTGTTTGATCCAGCTTAAGAGTTACTTAACAGTTTCAATCAGAATGTGTTTGTTTCAGCTTAAAAGAGTTGTTTATGGTTTTCTCTAAGAAGGGAGTACTAGCCAAGCCTCTGTAACAATTCGGGACTAAAAATAGCTCAAGCAAGCTGGAAAAAACTGACACTGTGTTTGGATGAGTTTTGAAAAGAAAATTTTGAGAAGAATTTATGAGATAGTGTTTGGTTGAGTTTTTGAAAATGAGAATAGTGAAGTAATGATTAGAGAGAGAGAGAGATAGAGAAATGAAATAATAAGGTAATGAGTGGGGAGAGACTCTTTTTGAAAAAAAAAGAATCTTTTTGAAAACAATTTTTGAAAATGGGGTAAAAAGGGAAGGGAATTCAAAAGCAAGTGGAGATGCTTTTGGCTACTTCTGACATATTGTCAACTTTCAGATTTTAGGTGCAATAAACGGTACACAGAAACAAGTATCCATAAGGCAGAAGTGCAAAGCCAAAATTCAACTCCAGTGACCACCCAAAACAGAATATTGTCGACAAGCTATGATTTGTGGAAAATAATCTGGCTCTGTAGAAGAAGTGCATAGCCAAGTATCCTAAAACAGCTTTTACGTGTAGCACTTGTGATAAGGAATAGTGAACAAACCTTGCGATATTTCGCTTCGTGCTTTGGAGGCTTTTCTCCAACAAGCTTCTTGTCAAATTTCCCACCACTGTCTGTTGAGGTTGCTGCCATTCCAGCCACATTTTCAAGTTCGTTCTTACTAGCTTTCCTAGGTGCGGCTTGAGTTCCTATTATGGGAAGAGCTGTAGCAGCAAGTTGAATATGGCTGCAAACAAAACACAATCGTTATTGTTTTGCAACTTTCTAGTTCCACACAGCATGTTCAAAAATGTTTTCCCACGCAATCAAAACAGCTAAAGACAGACAAAAGAGCTCGGCTGCAATATGACTAAAAACATCACTCCAAGTCCATAATCCATGCAAATCCAAGCATAGACCTACAAGCTTTGGCAATAATAGCAAATATATATCTCTTCATGGTCCTACGTAGGATATCTTTCCTCAACCAAAACCAAAAAATATCAGTCACTACATTAAAATTTGTAGCAATGCTCATTCTCTCAAAAAATGTCACAGAACAATAGAACTGGTTATTCAACTCATAAGTTGTGACTAATAGGGGCCATTGAAATCAGAATCCAATCAGTGGTCTATAATCGGTCTACACTGAAGGTAAGCACAGATTTTTTTCATGGAAGCGATCTAGGTTTCCAAACTCGATAGCATTCATTACTCCGGTAACGCACCTGTCCATGGGTTTCTTCAAAAAAAAATCACTGAAAGAGGGTGGAATCAGAAATTACAGGGGACAGTGGATGGGTTTTAGGTCCATTATCAGCAACAAGAGTGAAACAGTATAAGTTGTTATCCCAGAAAAGTTTATGAATTACAGATGATCGTACCATGTATGATATTGATCAATTTTGTCGCATGAAAATCACTCCTTTCGAGATTGCATAGAATGATTAATGCTTACACCACCATATAGGGCAAGCATAAAACAAAATGAATAACAGCAATACTATGCAACTGAAAATGGTTACAAGGAGAAACCTCGGCAGGGCACCAACTTTGGTAGCTTGTTTCAAATTCTGCAAACGATGTTTCTCTTGCTTTTCCACTCTCTGCTTCTTTTCCTCTCATCTCTTAGCAAAAGGATCTACGCCTGGCTCTGAAAGGAGTTACAACACAACTATTAGAACTATTGTTCTATAATGAAAACTTCATCATGATTCACTGCAAAGGAGGGGGGAGGCAGGTGCAGAAGGGACAAAGTGGGGGGGGGGGGGGGGGGGGGGGTGAAATAATAAGGGAAAATGACCAATAAATGGTTTTTAAAACTAATAATACCAATTACATGGTAAGGTTTTTCAAAATGACCGAATACATGACAAGGAAAAAAATAATTCCACATGCATGGTACCAACAAATTACAAGTCCAAAATACCCTTCTCATTTTTTAAGCTTAACACACACACCTCCTTCCCATTGTTCTTGGAAATATTAGGAAAGCAATATTTGCTTCTTGTATTAACAAATTGTGCACCTTATGTGTAAAAAAAATGGCACCCTTTGACAATAATATTGCACCTGAATAAAAAATGTTGTACCTTGACTGAACTTACATGGTTCCCTTTGACAGTAACATTGCACCTTGAATTTATGTTTTGGAAAAATTAACCACTGAAACAACGTTGCACCTTGAGTTAATTAACATTGCACCTTTTGTAAATTTCATTGCATCCGACTGAGGAAGATTGAGTTCCCCTAACCCAACTTTTTATTTTGATAAATATAATAATTGCTCCTTGAATGAAACCCAACGACATGCACAGTGTAATGTAAATGGATATAGGGAAACATTTGCTCCTTGTATTACCAAATTTTGCACCTTACCTGAAAAAAATGGCACCATTTGACAATAACATTGAACTGGAATAAGGACCTAATTTGATGGGGTAGATTATCTATGAAAATAGTTGGAATCACTTGGGCTCCCTCACTCTACTTACCTTCTCTCTCATCTCTAGGCTATTGCCTTCACTTAGACAATATTACAAACACCTTGCATGCAAGAAAGAAAAGACACGACACTGCAGTTGTCTCCAAAAGAACAAATTAAATTCAAATAGAGGGGATGTTACATGAAGCATTTTTCGAATCAAATATATAAATAAATTCCATCTTTCCGGCATGAAATTATTCCAATAAGTAACCGATAAGAGGTTCTACTAATGGCAACATCAACTTGAGGGCATTCCGCAGCCAGTGCATATGGTTGAGACCCTAAATACAATAAAGTGCAGTAGAAATAATGGAGAAGAAGGATATAAACACAGGATATAATTGTTCACAGATTGATCCATTCTTCACCATCATTAAAAATTGGACTCAGAAACATGAAATCCTAGGTAAAGTTCATTATGTAAAACCCAATTGGAAAGATTAATTTATAGGGTACCAATATTTTTCATCAAAGTATCTTTTATGCTTTCTCAGGAACTAGAGAAGCAAAATTTCCAAAGATCTGAAGATGACTGTTGGATGACGGGTCTAAACTCTCCACCTTTTTCAACGAACGCCGTTGGGTTTGCCGCCGGTGATGGTGGTGTTCGTCGGGTGCGGTAGTGGTGGCGTCACTCTTCTATCTCCCTCTCCGGAAGACTGGAACGAAGAGAAAGGGGGGAAATCTGGGAAGGGGAATGAGAGAGGAAAAATGGAGAGGGTGTTGTGGGCGTTTCATCTATAAAATGCCATGTATGGGTAATTTTTTTTTTCCTTGTCATGCTTTGGGCATTTGTGAAACCATGCCCATGTTTTTGGTATAATTTGCCCCAACTACCATGTATTGGTCATTTTCCCAAATAATAATCATATGGTTAGAGGCTATAGATTTATGATATCAATTACTCCATAATGTAATTTAGATATTCAACATATTTTAAGGCTTTACATGGAACATACAGAAGCAAGAATAGTTTGAAGAAATTAGAAACAACGGCATGTCCGGAACTTACCATCACTCGCCTTTGCCTCAATTATGGGTAAATCGTTGTCATCATTTACACAATCATAGCCATGGCGACGCTTCCAAGTACCAGTTTGTTCATCAAATACAACCTTGTCTTTTTTTCGCTAAACGATACCTGCAAGAGATTTCAAAAGAACATAACGAACTGTAGAACTCGCAGCATAGATCATTCAGCATTATGGTTTCATTGCCGTAGTTCTGGTGCTTGACATGAAAAATCTTTTGCACGGGAAATTTCAAATGTGAAATAGTTCCTTTGAAGCAAAGATTCCTATCCACTAACCTTTCTTTTGAGCAAACAACTCCCATTTTGTAGGAGGTTTTTTCTTCGGCAGCTGATAAAACAACATAAATTTGAAATAAGCAATTATAAATTGTTGCTAAACATGAAAATCTAAAAATGATACAGCATATCAATATATCATAATCGATTCCAGGGGAAGAGGATTACTAAGAAGTAAAAACTAGCAGGTATTGTAAGAGCTTCGAAATGGTAAAAACAGCAGTTGATTAGATTGAGCCAGTATACAGCACTATGTATGTGTATTCCTACATTCAATTGTGTGCTTAGACGACACATTGCCAGTGGATTTCATCTCATCTGCCTCTCTCTACGTACCCACTTTTGTCAGTTTCGGTACATATACCAAAGTAAAAGCACATCTATTGCATGGGACTGCTATAAAGTTGGTTACAAAAAAGAATTCCTGTCGTTCAACTCAACCTTGCAAAAATAAACGTTGAGGCAAACCAAAAAGCAATCTCAACAAGTTTTACTTTATCAGTAACTTAAACAAGTACGAGACATCGATCAAAATAATATGCTTTATGAAGCCAGCTGTTGCTATTCAACATCTAAAATGGGGGCAAGAAAATAAAATGGGTATTCAGCAAAATCAAAAGAGGCATGAAAATGGTGTGTAAGCAGAAAATTCTTATACTAGACAGACATGAAAGAAACAAAGGAGCGCATACCGGCTTCTCTCTTGGCAATCTTGTAGTTGGTTGAGGCAATGTGACAATGGGGCCATCTGGGTCATCAATTGAAGGTAAGTTGAAAAGAGCATCTGCAACTGCTTGAACCAACTTGGTGCCCTTTTCTAGGCATGCCTTCACAAGCTCCTCCCTAAGAATTCAAGGAGAAACGCATACTATAAAGCTCTCCCAATACCATAAAAGCCACAAAGAAAGCTAGAGTTTTGCGGCGACAATGTTACGGTTAGAAACCGCTCTGATCATGGAGAAGCCTGCGTTCGAGAGAAATTCCCTGATCAACCCCATCGACGCGGTATCTATCCGCGCCCAACTGTTGTGAGTTACCGTGACCCACTCTCGAATGGAAAATGTAAGTTTGGTGCTGCTGGTGGTATCACACCTTTTTACGGATCCTTGTGCGATCCAGAAGTTGTAAAGCCTTGTCTTAGAGCAATCGAACAGTATAAGCAGCAACAGGTTCTGGTTAAATTTATTAGGTGCATTTTGGTGTATTTATTCCGTTCCTCTTTTTTTTTCACCCGAGTTTATATGGTAGATATTTGAATGTCTGATTACACTCCTTAACTCGAGCTATTGTGCCTGTTTTGTGTAAATTATAATATGACATGAGCACCTCAAAAATGGATCTTGCTTAAATTTGAACACAGATATGCTTGGAACACCAGGGCCTGCCCTGGGCTTCTCGGACACTATGCGAAATTACGTGATGGGGCCCTTATCCTTCTTACCCATGCCTCCGCAGCTAGAGCTAAATTGACACAAATCCCGTAAAGAAATTGTGAGATGTTCTTAAGGCATCATTCGATTGACAAAATTACCATACCATTTAACATGGCCTTTCGATTTTAGCTGGAACCTCAATGACCTTAATTGTTTTCTCAGTGAACATTATGTGGTACTTAATACTCAGTGAAGATTCCTTTTGTCTCATGGATTATGCATCGATTTTAGGTTTTACTACCTCACCCAACAAGATTGTCCTGTCCGCATAATGGCGGCTTAAACAATTTGCGTCTTGTCGAACAAATTCAAACTTTTTGCTGCTAGTTACTTGCATAATAGAAATGCATTTTTTACAGTACATCCGTTGAAATCACAAGGAAAGTTAAGCGTGCGGTGCAAAACAAAAAGGAGAGTAAAAGAACCCTAACCTGGAAGAGGGAAGAGATGGAAAGTGGTGGTGACGGTCGAAGGCCATGAGATTGCCAAGGTCGATCTCATACTCTTGTTCAGCCATCTCTCTCTCTCTCTCTCTCTCTCTCTCTCTCTCTCTCTCTCTCTCTCTCTCTCTCTCTCTCTCTCTCTCTCTCTCTCAGCTCGAGCTGCTCAGTTTATGGCGGTCGGAAGAAGACCTAAAACCTAGAATCGCACGGTAGATGGTTCGTTTGTGGAGGGCTTATAAGCTTTATGGTCCCCAAAGTATCAAGAAAGTTCCATTGTCGTCCCCAAACTAGACATTACATCAATAGTTCCCAATGTTACAAATGTGTGTTTAGTTGGTCCCTGGACCGTCAATTTGGGCCGATAAAACAAAAGGCTTTTTTGAAATTTTACCCAGCAATACTTATACCGGTGCCCCTGTTTTACTTATCACACACATTGGGTCTACAAACTACAAAAACATATCACACTTATCATAAACACACAATTTACTTACCACAATTTAACAATTTATGGCATATACGTGTGGTAAGTAAATCTTGTATTTGTGGTAAGTAAAGTCTGTGTTCATAGTAAGTACAATTGCACAACAAAATAGCAAAACCACCCTCTTTTTGTGATGGTTTTCATCTAATGGTTCAAATTCATCTATTTTTTATCCAATAGCTTAAATTTGGTGAGGTACTGGTGCCCCAATACCACAATGGGGCACCATAAAAATATTTCAATAGCACTCGCTTGATGCTTTGAGGACTAATAAGATTAATAAAGAGAATTTTAATTTGCCATCCTATTGCAATATTATATTTAGGATGCCACCTTATGAGATTTGAATCTTTATGATTCCATCCTGTAAATGTAAATTGGACCTTTATGCCCTTTATTAAGTCCATTATTAGTAATGTATAGAGGATCTTTAACTTCCTAAAAGATAATTAAATTTTCCTTAATTATATCATTATCTACATGGACGTTACAGGTTCCTGAGATTGAATCCATTCAAAGAAAAGCCATCCTAATCCATACTTCCATTTTTCCCTTCCATCATAATCCATTCTTCTCTTCTTCTTTTTTTTTCGTACTTCTCCCGAGATTGAAGCCATCCCATTATCCTTCTTTTTCGGAGAAAAAAAATTCAGAGAAATGAAAATGTCAAAATGGGAAGCGGTTAAGAGTCGGAGAACAACAACGACGAGGCGAAGGGGTAGAAAAGCAAAGAACAAGTCGAAGTCTTCAATGGCGGCGAACTCACTAGTGCAAAACCTCCACCCGCACGAAATCCCCAGACATCCTAAACCCAAACCATATTACTTTTATTCGCAAAACCCTTACCAATGCACGAGATTGCCGATTCAGAAGTGGCTCGATTTCGTCAGTTGCTATTTCATATCCTCCTTCGCTTTTGTGTTTTGTATATTTGATTCACCATGATTTTCATCCACGTGGTGGTGGTTGTTTTGTTTTGTATGGTAGTGGTTGGTTTTCAAATCTTGGGTTTTGGATTTTGTTAATGGTTGTGTTGTTTTCTTCCGATTCAATGGTGTTTTTTTTCCCGATTCAAGGCTAGTGTTTTTCTTTGATATAATAAAAATGGTAAATTAATAAACCATAATCACATGCCCTTTAAATGATGGTTTTTATTGATTTACCATTTTGATGATTTAATACAATAAAAGTGGTAAATCAGTAAACCATGTTCACTGTATAAAATAAACGACATGTGAACATGGTTTAATGATTTTCCATATTGGGTGTTTTGATACAATAAAATATGGTTTATTGGTTTACCACTTCCGCACTCGGCGATTCGGCATAGTAAACATGATAAATCAACACATTATTCAACCGCGTTCTTTATGGTTTTGGCTTGGGTTGTGGTTTTATAGTGCATTAATCTACCACATGTTTCACGGTTTTTCTATGTGTTTTTTTTTGTGGTGCATTAATCTACCATGTTTGTGGATTACTACGAAAAGTTCATGAAATCAATTTCTTATGACCCGTGTTTTTATGTCATGATTATTTTTTTAAATTTTGTTTTGAGTTTAGGTGTGATAAGATTAGGAAAGAGAATTATAAGATTAAGAAAGAAATAGTTTTTTTCAAGATAGGGGAGAGAGAGAGAGAGAGAGAGAGAGAGAGAGAGAGAGAGAGAGAGAGAGAGAAGGAAAGATTGGGAGAGAGAAATATTAGGAAAATTATGAGAGATAAATATTAAGAAAACTGTGGACGGTCGATCCACGCGGCTCTTCGGTTTAAAAATAGAAAGTTGATGGGAAATGAGTCGCCACCCGGGATTTACTTAGAAAGCGATTTTGGTACCCGAGAAACCGTTGAAAGTAATTGATGACTCTTGTGCCGTTTTGAAAAAGGATTTGATCTGCGAAAAGATTCTTGGATTCGGAAGCCAGGTTACGAACGGGGAAGATTTTATTGAAAAGCACCCCGCTCGCCCGAGAAATTCCCGGTCTCTACTAAATTTTTGTGGGATTTTGGAAAACGTTTTATTGAAAACTTTGGCAAATAAACAGATAAATAATGAGAAATAATAATAAAACCATAATGGAAATAAAATTAAACAAACGGTCTTAATAACAATAATAGAAGAGTAAAGGGATGAAAATGCAATAAGTAAGTTGCAGAAAGTCAGAAAAACAGAGCACGAACAGGGGAAAACAGAGCAAATTTTTATGGTGCAAAGGTTAGCCGCACGGCTAACCTTAGTTGGCCGTACGGTGCACCTGAGTTAACCGCACGGTTAACTTTTTGAAAGATTTTTCAAAATTTTGTTTTCTCAACAGGAGTTCAATTTCATTTGTAAAAAACCAAATTTTTTTTTTGACAAAAACTTCTGTTGAAATGTTTTTTTATACTGAAAGAAAGTAGTAAATGAAGTGTATCTCCTCGCAAAAACCGTACCCTGCGATAACCGAAAATATCGCCCGATACGGATTCGAGAGATTTGATTTTAGTAAAAACATGGCCACCCGAGCCTAGGAATGATTATTGGAACCATCCTCGACCTGGGTGGATCCCCTCAAAGAACCAAGGTTTTGGACTCGGTTCTAGAAACACGATTGTACCTTCGCGGGAACTTTGAACAGTTCTGAAAACTTCAGAAATTCTAGGTTTGAACTCCTTGGAAACGGACCTGATACGTACTGATGGATCACAGGGGATTTTGAATAAAAGAGATGGAATAGGCTCGAAATTTCTAGGGAGGTTTGGACGGAATTAGTTTGGACGGAATTTGGAACGGGAAAGTGACCGGGAAATTCGTCGGCGTGTCGCCGGAATGGTACTGGAGTTGCTGGGTGTGAAAAATGGAGGGGATGGAGAGGTATTTATAGGTGAAGAAAGGAATAAAATCTTTCGAAAGATTTCGACGAATGATGAGATGCTTCTGCTGTAAGATTTTCGAAGATTTTCTGGTACATAACGGCATGGCTAATTGGGTTGACCGTGCGGCTTACATTAGTAAACCGTACGGTTGGGTTATTGAGGGATAAACCGTACAGCTAGGACAGTGAATCGTACGGCTATGGCTTTCTTGTCCAAAAATTCTGAAGTCCACAATAGCTGTTCAGGGTACCGCCGAATATTTCTTTCATCATTGGGGATACACAAGGTTTAAAATTGGGGTGTCTACAAAAACCAGGGGAGAAATACTAGGAAAAATATGAGAGAGAAAGGGTGTTTTGGGGTTTATTTGAATTTCAAGATGAAATCATAAGTATTCAAATCTCATAGAACGGAATCATAATGATATTTTTTGTACAGGATATCAAATTAACTCTCCCATTAATAAACCCTTTGTGAATACAAAAAATATTGGGGGAATAAAACTACGAAAATAAAATGGTAAATTTACCGATGTCAAACTTGAAACAAAATGTAAATTACCATTCCTGTGTTTAACTCAGTTGCAATATTACAATCTAATATACACCCTTTCTTTTTTCCAAGTTGACATCTTCGAAAATGTTTTCTTTCTTAAGTTTTCCAAAAGATTTTAGCACCCAGGTGCTAAAATCATGATATTTCAAATAAAAAAAATGAAGTGGTTCCGTGTATCGTTTTCCGATTTTTTTCGCACCAAATTAAAGTACTCCTCGTGTACTTTACTCAAAATGAGTACTTAGAATTTGAACTTTCATATTCTGGGTACCCATACCGGGTATATAGACTTTCTGGTATACATGAAAACAAAAGGACATTAAGAATTACTCCCTCCGTTCCCATTTATTTGTCCCTTTTGAAAGTTCGTGCCACTTTTCAATTGATTATATCTCATAATTTACATTGTTTACGTGATTTTAAAAACATTGTCTTATAGATTTAATCGAGATCTATCAAACAAGATCCATATCGAATATAAAATTCATTACCGATTTAAAGTTAGAATTAATTTTTTATCCAGTTAGAATATAACAAGTGACCAAAATTTGAGAACTGAGGGAGTATTTTAGCATAACTTCTTTACTTTAAATTATTTTTGTTTTTATGAATGTTTGGTTGTTTGGTTCAAAAAGTGATGTGAATGATGTATTTATCTAAAAGTAATTGTGATTACGGGAGTGAACCCATATCTTTTTCACTAATGAAAGTGAGCCTTTCTTCAACGTCTGGGTCATTAGGTGAGAGCAACAAATTTGCACCCGCTGCACTCAGCATTCTAGCAGTACTCAAGCTGCAGCGGCCAGCGAGCGAGAGCTGTTTCTTGCGTTTCAGACCCAGAGAGAGAGAGAGAGAGATGGGGTGGATAGGAGGCGCAGTCGACTCTGTCAAATCAGTACAAATCAGACAAGTTCTCTCTCAAGCCGTTAGTCTCGGTTCGTTCTCCGCATCAATTCTATACGCATTGATAGATATTCACATATGTATCTGTTTCTATACATAGAGAGCAGCGAACGAATTCATGTCGACTTCGTAAAGTTTATTTGATCGTGTTTCTTGAAGTTTGTTGATATCCCTTGCTCGAAAGCCATTCTCTTTTTTCGCGAAATTCAAATTTGAAGGTGTTTTGCATTAGTGGAAGTTTTAATTAGGAGCTCTATTTTTCCAAGTTTTTGTTTTATTGATTACGTAACACTTGGGTTTTCCTGACCGGGAAGATTGCTTGCAGATATTCACTTTTTTCAGAATAAATATTGTTTCTTTTTTGAAGCTAAGTTGCAAGAAAGCTCTTAATGAATTTGCTAGCAGTTTACGCATAATGCTCCTTTTCTTTACAACTATTGCTACTGCAGTTTACGCATAATGCTCCTTTTCTTTACAACTATTGCTACTGCAGTTTACGCATAATGGAGTGGATTTGTTTACTCATTTGTGTTGGTTGATATAGGTTACTGATTATCAAGGTTGAGTTATTTAACTTTAACATGGTCAGTTGTGCAATTTTGTATGTACATTATAGCTTTCCGTTCGTTGTTCTTATCTGCAGTTTGTTTCTATGTATTCTGATTCTCACATTATTCTTGGCTGCTTGACAATTTGTGTCCAAGAGCAACAATTTTTGGTGTATTAGAATTCTCCTTTGAGTGGATAGGTATCTTTTGATCAATCCGTAAAAGCTTTTTGTCACTTGAGTAATGTTCCTTGTAACTATGTTTGTTTTAAGTTTTTTCAGCAACTCGTAGTGGTCACTCTTTCACCTCTCGTGGATGCTTCATTTAGTATTCCCTTGTTACTACTGCTTATTTGCTGATGTTTCACTTCTTATATAGATTGATCATATGTGAAATTGAATAGAATTAAGTAAAATTTGTTGTTAATGTTTTATTGCCAGGTGTGATCGTTACCTCTGCACTCATATTATGGAAAGGATTAACGTGCATAACTGGTAGTGAATCACCTGTTGTTGTTGTGCTTTCTGGAAGCATGGAACCTGGCTTCAAAAGGGTGAGTCCCTGCATAGAATAAGCAATCAGTGGTTCCTTTTCAAACAACTTTATCGTAATCGTACTTCCAATTTCAAAATTGTGCACATGACCTCCTTACTCTCTACCAGTTCTGGTGGATTCTCCACAATGCCAAGTAGGATGGAAGATTTTAGTTAATAAGTGGTATCATTCTTGGCATCATGTTGCTGCAGATTTAAAAAAAAAAAAAAAAAACTCCTCACAAGATCCTTCATAATTCTACTTTGCTTTCCTTTCAAAAAGAGTAGCTATAAAATAATATGCTTTATCTCTAAAGTGGAGAAATATGTTCCAGTTTCTCCTATTTATATGATATATGTTCCCCTCATCACGTCATCTTCTCTTCAATTACTTTCCATTTCTTTTTGTGAGGACCTTTTTTATTAGGGTTGAGTCATTCGCTTTCCCAACTTTTACTTCAGCTAAGTTATTTGATGCTTAAATTCATAATGCCTATCTTATGTCCGCTTTTTCGCCATATGGAAAACTTTGTACTCTTGCAGGGTGACATTTTGTTACTGCATATGGGCAAGGATCCTATTCGTGCAGGAGAAATTGTGGTGTTCAATGTCGATGTATGTTCCATTTTGTTCTCAGGCTGCTATTTTCCCTTGATTTCTGTTTGATATATCTTGTTTATTTCAGTTGTTTTTGGGTGTTAAATTGAATCTACCATCTAAAACTTATATTACCCATCTTCCTTTCAAGGAGTTGAGATGACAGCCATTGATTTTGTAATGTGACTATTTCAAATGGAGTATTTGAGGGCAATTCCTTTCTGTGAAAGAGGAAGGACATTCTGGGAACACATTCAGCTGTTGAACTTTTTTGTGTTTCTTGCGTCCTTTTGTTTCTGGAAACTTAACTATGGAAATCAAATTACCAGAAATGAAGTACTTGAATTTTGAACTGTATTGCCTCAGATGTGGAAAAGCAGCTAGATCATATACATGACGCAATCAGATTTCTTCTATTTGTGTCTTCCACATATTGTGCCATGATTCATTGTAGGTGGATTCAGAATGTTACATTCTGCTTGATGGTTTTCCCTGCATTCCACTTTATATTAAATACGACTTGATAGTATTTTGTCAGCACGTGTATTGTGATCATATGGATATTGAGTTTAATCTCTTACAAACTACCTTTTTCTTACTGTGCAGGGACGTGAAATTCCTATTGTCCATTGAGTAATTAAGGTATGCATTGAGACCATTAAATTTTAAATTGATCACATATCATTTATTTCAAACAGCATTGACAACAACTGTAAGAATTTTTTTTAGAAAATTGGAGAAAGTGATGAGCATAATTTTTTTTGTGTTGGTGAACTACGGACAAATCGATGAAGAGCAGGTAAACACGGGAAGGATTGAAACACAACTGTCTCTGCTCGAAAGGAGGCCCAACAAGAATTTCATTATTATAATAACTCCAATCTTCAGTATGTAGCAATGATGAATCGATCCCTTGAAGTATGGCTTTTTGAATTTAAAACTGGTTTATGCGCGTGGTCTTTTGAGTCCTGTCTGTTAGTCTTAGGATCTCAATGCTGGGCGATGAAGGATATGTTGAGTTACTTGGTGCTCCAATGCATCAGATTTCTGCTTTTGGGAATCCTTATTTTCTTAATGCCTTAATGTTCTTAATGAGTTTTGTAGGTTCACGAACGTCGGGATACAGGAGAAGTTGATGTTCTAACTAAAGGTATGTATTATGCCCAAACTTAAAACAACTAAGGTGATATCCAGAGGTCATTGTGAAATTTCGCTGGGTATCCGCAGGCGTTGTTTAATCTATGGTCCAAGGGATTTTTATTTAAGCTAAGCAATGACCAATCTTCTGTTTTGTTAATTTTCTTCATTGTGTGTTTGTTGACTTCGCCAGGGGACAACAATTCCGGAGATGACAGACTCCTGTATGCTCAAGGCCAGCGCTGGCTGCAACGGCACCATATCATGGGGAGAGCTGTCGGGTAAATTGGCATTTACGAAGATTTTCTTGATAGTTCTTTGTTGCCCCCCAGAAATAATCAATCATGTTGGACATATTTGCTTATGCTATCCATATTGTTATATATCCGCACACTATACAGTTTTGATGAAACATTTCCATCACAGAATAATTTTTTGACTCGCGTTGCAGTCGTCGTGATATTTTCTTCTTTTTCAACCTGGCATGGGTTCTCTGCAGGTTCTTACCTTATGTTGGTTGGGTAACAATTATCATGACTGAGAAACCTATCATCAAGGTTAGGTTTACTTGAACTGTATTACCTGAAAAGATGTCATAAATAGATTCTTAAAGATTGGTCTAGCCATCTGTATTTTGTGTTATGATGAGAATGGATAAATTCTCTTGTTCACATTGTTACTCCATTTGTTCATGTTGCAGTATCTGCTTATAGGTGCTTTTGAACTGCTGGTCATAACTTCAAAGAAGTAGGAAATCAAATCTATGCCTTTGAGCCCAACAGGCAGGCATCCGATACATTTTTCTTTGGCTAACTCAGATTTCAGAAACCATTTTCATCTAACCATTTCTTCCCCTCCCCTCTTTTTTGTAAACTAGACTTTTAGATTATTTATAAGTAGGTCTCTCTCTCTCTCTCTCTCTCTGTGTCTGTGTGTGTGTGTGGTGGGCGCGTTCGTGTCTATGCTTTACAATAACCACTTCAGTGGCGGGATTCGAAAGTGTACTCATGAACCTCAAGCATTCCACCTACACATGGAAAATTATCCTTAAGACTCCAATACGCATTTCCTGTTTATAGGGTATATTTTTGAAAATTTGAGGGGTCGGGCATGAAATAAGTGTTTCAGCAGATTTCTCAAACACCAAATTATTTGAGGCAACCCATCAAATTTCCTCTCTCTTCAAAGTTAGAGAACACCCCTGTCCCCTCAAATCTCAATGTATTGTTACTTTAGTACTTTTTTGTACCCTTTAATTGCATTTATTTCAGGAAAATTTTCCTCTCTTTTTTGCCGTTTGTTTTACCCTTGTTGTTGACAAATGTTTTGCTTTGAGAAACGTGGCCTAAAGTCGTCCTAATATCCGGCCGAACCCGACCCACACAGTGAATTTATTCTTCAATAAAATGGATTTCATCCATTGTTGCCAAATCTATTTTCATAAAAACAGATGCACTTTGACCATCTCAAATCACATACTAGTAATCAGATTTCGATTCATAATATCTTTAACTTGTTTTATAATCTCAATAATTTCTACCGCATGAACAGTTCGATCATAAAAGTAATGCCAGAATGAATCGCAACCGACCAATTACTCGTTGCAGTCCTATGGCTTTAAACGATTTGTGACGACGTTTAGAAAAACTTGCGAGGTCTCGTGCAGGATACCGTTTTACTGAAACTCGCGGTCTCAAAATGCGAGTTTACAATAGCCCCGAAATCTCCAGCCCGACCCGCCCAAAAGTGGGGATGATCATCTCATCTCCAACAAATTCAACCGTCGCCACGTGCGAGCAGCTAACCCTAACACCAGTCGTCCTCTCCATTTTCCCCCAAAATATTTTAACCCCCCTCTCTCTCTCTCTCTCTCTCTCTCTCCATACTACTAATTCACTAAATCTTAGGTCTGAAACGGCTGGGAATTCTCTTGGAACAGATTCTGGCCTCACATTTCAGGTATGCAAAAATCTCAATTTGTATCCGAATTGCATGTGATTCAAATTAAGCCATCATTTCATGTTTCCCAATTCAATTCAGCTCGATCTTCTTTGTCGGTGCTTGAATTTTTATTTTTGGCAATTCTTGTTATTATCGCCCGTCTTTATCACCAAAACTTCCATTTTCCCTTTCTTTAGATGTACTCCCATGGAGTATCGAGAGTGTTTGGATAAGTTTTCTTATGTTCGAATTTCGAGGTGTGAAGGCCCTGTGTTGATTATCTGGTGAATCTTTGGCTCTGGTCGATTCTCTCATAACAGAGCTCGATGAGGTAGAAAGCTTTGGTTTTTCTTATCAAGGAGAAAAACCACTTGCCAATTTGGCAGCCATGGATATCCTCTCTTCATTCGTCCTCACCCTATAATTTTCTCAGACAAGCTGTTATTGAGACATGTGATTTAAGATGGTTTGGCTAAAAACTGTATGCCTGCTGCTGTACATTGAAGTTTGTGAGAGTTAACAAACTTGGATTAGGTCCTGTATAAATCTCTCTCTGTAACAAGTTCCTTAATTCTACTATCTAGAATGAAATCAACTCCGTTTCTCTCTCTTTATTCTCACATTCCCCCCTCACTTTCTAAATTCCACCATGTCATTTATTTTCTGCTTCACTTGTAGCAGTCTGCATGCTCTCATAAGCATCATTTCTGTGATCTTGTGTGTAGATAGATCTTTTCCGTGGCTTTATAGTGGATTTTGTCGGCTCTCTCCCTGTTTCTTTGTATCCTTTCTCTCTATCTCTCTCGCAAGTACAGACTCTCGACCTCTTTATCTCAAATTTTTTCGAAGCGGTCATGACCTACGTGTCTGTACGTATTTGAATTCACGGTATCCTGTGTCATAGTAATGAGAGAACCTTCCTTATTTTGGTCTTCGTCGTGGGACCACATTACTTTTCCCCAACTCGCTGTATTAGTTATTGCTAGTGTTTGTATGTTTTATGCAATCTTTGTAGTTATTTCAAGTAAGCCGAACCACGCATGCACTTGAGTGGCCATTGTTCAATTTAGAGTTGTTCTAATTCTTCAAGGAATATGTTCCTAGGAAATGATTAATGACTTCTACATGGACATGTCACATGTTAACCAATTCGCAGTAACAGATAGTTCTGCTACTATATAGTTTGCGCGAAGTGAGGATATTTTATTTTTGTATGTTTCTGTTTTTCATCTTCGAAATAGAAAATAGAAAATACAGGAAGTTGCTTGGTGGGCTAAAGGATATCATCATATAAAAAATTTGTTGGCTGGAAGGGACAAGACAAGACAAGACAACTGTAGTAGTCATAGAGAGAGGAAACGGAAGGGATATTTGAAGTGAAGAGAAGGACCGGGCTTTGTTGCGAAGACGGAATTGAAATTAACAACCTTTGTAACTTTTATACGGAAAAAGAGCTAATGTCTCATCCCAAAGCTCAATTGTAATGAGCACGTCAATTAGAATGTGTATTCTAGCAGTCTAGTGCACTTCAATTGAAGAACACATCAAGAAGAATGAGCACCTCAATTGTAACTTCTAGAGTAGTCTATTGGCTCATCCCAAAGTTAATAGTCCTATGATGGTCTAAAGTTTCTTGTCACTTCATCTTTTTTAATTTCAAACGAATTTGTGATGATAAATTCCTACACGTTCTTCACCAAAAGTTATTGCATATGAATACTTGGGGGATCATCATCTTAGAAGAAGTTGCATTGCTATTCTTTTTCCCTTTTAACAGGCTTTCGTTAGGGAATGTCTTCCACTAGAATGTTTACGATTGGCAATCCAAATTGTTGCATTATGTAGATTGTTGTGTCTGGGGAAAGTAAATTTGGGTTGAGGAAACAAAATCAAATTTATTCTTTGTAAAATTAATACTCAATATGGATTATCTAATATCTCATTGCCATTGGGCTTTGCCACTTATTTATTGGATAGTTCTTCCCTCATCCCTTTTGGTACGTATTTAACAACGCGGTTGGCACATGCAGTACACGCTAAGAAATTTCTATAAATGTACAAATAAAGTAGAAGCTCAGGATTTGCATCATAAGAATGATTTGTCGTCCGTGTGATTTTTGAACCTTTATATCCTTGTGTAAAAAAAAGGCGACAAGCCTTGAATCTCATATATAATTAACAACTTTACCAAGTGGAAGAGAATGTAACGAGGAGTGCTCTCATGAATGAAGTGGCAAACAAGAAATGTGAAAAGGTCTAATGCTAGCTATTCCGACATGTCATGCACAATCCTTTAGTTACTTGAAGAAAAGAGCCAAAAGAAGAGAGAAAATGACAAAGAAAAGAAAAATGGTAGTTAGTGAAACCAAAAGCCTCATCATTGAGGAGAACAATTATTGGATTGATACATGGAATTTTATATTTCGACTAACTTTCTTGTTATCCAATTGTTTTTCCCTTTGGTCTTCACCATGGCTTTCGTGTATACTTGCATACCTTTAACACACCTATTTTCGCGATGAATTGTTTCAACTCCCGAGTTGTACATTAATCTGAATCGAGAACACTAAAATTCAAGGTCCTTTTTACTAGTGAAATAAATGACCATATTAAAGTTTTAACAAAGCCGATGCCTTTGTATCCCTCTTGCATTTTCACGTGTCCAAAAAAGGAAATTGTAATTCTTGCATCTTCAACCATAACACCGTATCATTTCTTACTTATCGGGGTTTTTCTCTTTTCAGTACCCATAAGCCTGGTGACAGGACTTGATGAAGGTTTGTTGTTAATAAACTTCTTGTACTTTTGTTGCTGGAATTTGTAACGCACCAATCTTAAATGCACGGGTAAAGTGTCTACACTCACTTCATCTTTCAAAGAAGGAAAACAACTTCTTCCATTGTTTATTCCAAACTCCTGAAGTCAAAGGCACAACGTGGTCCAGTTTGAAAAGAAATTCTTCACGGTCGGATGTCGGAAGGTACAATGGCAGTTGTTAAACCAGAGGTATGGTTATTATTCTATGCACACTTTGCCGGTAGAGAAAATCGTTTTGTTTTAGTCAATTGTCTAATTAACAGATAGCTTGATATATGTATACATTGTTGGGCCCATTTCCTAAGAGCTTAAGCTTTTTGGGACAATTGATAACTTAACATGGTGTCAAAGCTCTGGTTGGGAGAGATATTGGGTCCAGGTCTCTCTATTTGCATTTATTCCCCGTATGCATCCTGCTTCTCCTTCATCTTCTATTTCGCTCCATCGATGAAAATTTGCATCTCCACGTGCAAGACGGGGTTGCACGTGAGCAGTGGCGTAGCCAAGAGTCGGGGCTAGTGGGGGCACCTTTTAACATACTTTAATCCAAAAAAATTATGGTAAGCAATATTGCTTGAATTATATAAAACTTGCGTTAAAAATAATAAAAAAGATAACATATTTATGAAGAAAGTTACTTACAGATGATACCGAATTTAGAAAATAAGAAGGAAGAAAAATGTAAATTACAAGGGATGAAGCTCGCCACCTGCGTAGAAACGCCAATGGGATACAGAATATCACCACCCAAGGGGTCCAACAAAGGATACAAAGCTAGGGAATGCTCATCACTCAATGGAATCCACCAAAGAGATACAGAAACATAAAGCTCGCCACCAATTGGAAGTCCACCACAAGGATAAGAGTTAACAAAAAGATAATCTTCTTGACAAGCCAAAGGCTAAACTCACATTCACTCAACTAATTTTATTCCTAATAAAGGATTATATAGGACTTGTTAGAAAATCCCTCCAAATATGGGTAGAATAAACTTAGACTTTCAAAGTTAGAAATTAATGAAAGCAAAGACTTTGACTACAAATAAATAGGAAGACCCATAAATATAATTTAAGAACTTAAAAAGACGCTTAGAGAAATGGAAAGAACCAAAATAAGTGTGGATTATATAGGACTTGTTAGAACATCCCTCCAAACATAGGTAGAATATTCTTAGAATTTCAGTTAGAAATTAATGAAAACAGAGACTTTGACTACAAATAACTAGGAAGTCCCATAAATATAATTTAAGAACTTAAAAAGGCGCTTAGAGAAATGAAAGGATACAAAAATAAGTCTAATGACTCATAAAAAGATATTGACTACACTTTATTTTCATATCAATCCTTGTTGTCTTCAATTTGCACCTATTTTGAAGCTATGCATCGGGGCACTCCGGTGTCAACAAAAAATTTATTGCTTGAATTGTCTCAGCGGATCAAGTCTTAAGAACAATTCAATACATGAGCTAAAATGTAATATTTAGCAATCTTGCTCCAATTAGAAAGAATATAATTTTTTTTAAAATTTTATTCCAAAATCTCCCATTTCGAATTGTGTTGTGTGAGTTCTATTGATAGAGAAAGGAAACAAGACTATCTTAAAAATTGTAAGTAATTGCTAAAATATAATGCTTATAGCCCATGGTTTAGCCGCGTCTAAATTCTAGACATTATGTATTAGAGAGTTTCAAATCTTAAGTGGTGGCTATTTTTTACACTGGACATCTCCTTTTGCCAGCGTAGTGGAATTGTTCTCATTTTGGAATGAAAAGTTGGTAAGGAAATCATATACGAAATATACGAGATTAAAAAGAGATCTAGAATAATACACGGAAGACAATTCGTAAAAAAATTGCAAAATTTATATGTTAAAAAGGATTTAGTGGGGGCCTGGGCCCCGCTCTCTCTGCCACTGCACGTGAGGGAAGGTGTTAGATAGCTTGATATACATTGTTGGGTTCATTTCGTAACAACATAAGCTTTTGGGACAATTTGTAATTTAACAGGTTCTTGGGAATTTTTCACTTGTTTTCTTTGGATAGTCTGCCACTTGTTTTCTTGGAAAATATGGTGGTAGAGTTTGCATGAAGTTGGAAACGATTTTAAGTGTACCACTAAAATGTGCACTGTTTGTGCAAAATGCAAAATATTGATTTGTTATAGGATTGCTTTGCTGTTCTTTGTTAAGAGTTCCATATGAATCATATGATAGCAGTGATACAATGTTCAAAAACCATAAAATTACCATGAAGGGAATTGGATTTATGGAAATTGTGCTGGTATCGGAACTTTTAGGCATGGGGTTTATATATGTAATGAAAGACTCTTGAGTTAGGTCGTTAATGTACTTGTCTCCGTTTGTTTAAGATCCGTTTTGTTATGCTGATGGTATAATTTAACTTGTTCCTTTGGTGTTTCAAGATGAAGTCTTACATTTGGGTCCAAACTGCTGATGGATCAATCCAACAAGTGGAGGAAGAGGTTGCCATGTTTTGCCCCATGATCTGTCGAGAAGTACTTCAAACAGGCATGGGATCTTCCAAAAACTATGCCATATCTCTTCCGCAACGTGTCAATCCTGCTACCTTGGGCTTAATACTTGATTACTGCCGGTTTCATCAATTACAAGGCCGCTCTAATAAGGTTTGATATGCTTTGAACTCTTTTATTGGCTTAAGTTATTGTTGGATGGGATGAATAATATTTTTGTAGGTCATTATTAGATATGTTAAGAATTATGAACTAGAGAAACAACAAACTTCAATATTTGCAACATTTTGGGTTTCTGATTAGGCACTTTTCCAGTCAAATATCCCAATGGCCTCTTATTTCCACCAAGTTAACAGCCGATCATTGTGTTACTTTGATTACAACGATGACATCTAGGATTAAAAGTTGGGCCACGGAATCCATCTCGCATGATTGTATACTACAAGTTCCCCGTTCCATTAGCATCTAAGATTTTTTGAGTCCTTGATGCCTTTCCAAGGAGATATGCTGTAGATTGAACAATTGTGAAAAAAATCTCCAGTTTTGTGCTGAAACTTATACTTGTTTTAATAAGGTAGCGTACGATGCTATCTGCTTGCCTAAAGAGGAGGGCAATCTAGGACAATGTTTTAAAAACCAGACCAGTGAGAGAACCGGAAAAGGAGCCGGGTGGATGGATCACTGGTTCAACCACTGTTGAACTGTGATGTCATATTTACGTAAAAAATATAGTAATAATATACAAATCGATATACTTACTACATAAAATAATTCATGTGAAATGGGAGGGGTTGGCTTCTATTATAGTTTTGCATGTCTCCTGTTTTGTTTGTGATCCCACATCAGTTAAACTTAAGTTTGGGCGAGTCATTCAGCCTATTTAAGGCATTCTCACCTTCAAGAAAGTCTTCACGGGTGGCTCATTAAAGGGTCAGTCAACGTGAGCCAGCGCAATTAATGCCACAGCTGTGCACTCCCAAATGCATTCAATAGTTCAAAAAAATTTAATGGTTTGACCGACCCACTTCCTGTTCTGACGGGTCATTGGTTAGACCACCAGGGTTCTCAGCGTAGAGGCTGGTTTTGAAATAAAAGCGGTTTTGGTGTAGTCCGGACAGTACCAAGGGCCGGTTGATGGTTCGACCGGTCAAACCGGCCGGTCCGGTCAGGTTTTAAAACATTGATCTAGGAATCAAAATGCAAATGAACTGGAACGAAGCTTCAATGTCAGGACATATGCTCTTTTTCCTCTTAATTTACATCCTTATAGCCATAGGCACAGTGGGACTGCAAATATATGACTCCTGGGAAACGCTTTCGGGCAATAAAATAGAACTTGGCAAAAGTAGTTTTCAGTCATTTCATGTTATTAGTAGTAGTTTTACTACCTCCCTTTGGTTTGATAACTGGCACCCTGTTGGTTTTCAGTTTGTCTAGAATGTACCCTGAATTATAATATTGTTGTCATTGTTCATCTTAATCTGTGGCTTTTGGCCTTTCTCAGCAATTCAGGAGCCCACCCCCTTCTCGCCCTTATTACTTCAGGTCAGATAAGGAGATTGGGCCCATGTCTTCTTCAAGCATCTACTCTTAAATCAGCTTGGAACTCTTTGAGAAAATCTGCTTCTATGAACCACACATTAATTGTTCCCTAACAAATTTCTTAACTTATTTCTTTTGGATGGGTATTACAGTAATCTGTGAACTGGGGATGAGATTAGGGAATAGGGTGTGATGAGGAGTGCCTCCTATCTTATTATGTAATCATCAGATGAAAGGCTGCATGTCTATTCTTCTCTTGCCCTTATTCTAGAGCACTGGGGTAATTTGTATATAAGTTGTCTTAGTATCAAGAGATCGAATAGCTCATCTTTGCCCTCCTTGTTACCTTCCTCAAAATCTCTTGAGATTAGGGAATAGGGTGTGATAAGGAGTGCCTCCTTATCTGATTATGTAATCATCAGATGAAAGGCTGCATGTCTATACTTCTCTTGCCCTTATTCTAGAGCACTGGGGTAATTTGTATATAAGTTGTCTTATTATCAAGAGATGGAATAGCTCATCTTTGCCCTCCTTGTTACCTTCCTCCTTTGTTCTGGACAGTTATGAAACTTTGATTTTATTGTTTCTTCATCTAGGAGCGGAAGATTTTTGATGAGAAGTTCGTGCGTTTAGACACAGAAAAGTTATGTGAGTTGGCATCTGCTGCTGATAGTCTCCAGTTGCGGCCGTTGGTTGACCTCACTAGCCGTGCACTTGCTCGAATGATTGAAGGGAGAACTCCAGAGGAAGTACGCGAGATATTTAATATACCCGATGATCTTACTGAGGTATTGTTGCTAGAATAAAGTTCTTTTTGTGCGGGTGGGTGGGCGGGTATTTTTGTTTGTTTTCTGACATTGATCTTGTGTTTCAGGAGGAAAAGTTGGAGCCATTGAGAAACATAACTGATGATCCGCACATTAGGCTTCTCAATCGGCTATATGCTAGAAAGAGGAAAGAATTAAAAGAGCGGGAGCAATTAAAGGTGGTTGCATGTAATTTTATGTCCGATCTTTTTCTTTATCTTGCTGTCTGTTAATGCTTACTATGGAACGCATAATTTATTTTCCTCCCCTAGTGACAAATACACTGATGTTGATGTCAAAGATATAGAACTTGTATATAAATGATTGAACTCATTGCTAATCTATTTTCCTTATGTTTCAGAATATTGAAAATGAAGAAGAGAGAGTCGATAAGCGCTCAGTTGATGATCTCTTGTCATTTATTAATGGCGGCGATGGAGGTATGCGTCAACAATGGTTCAACTCTCTCGTTTTGTGATGTGCCTGGCTGCTTCTTTTTTGTTTAATCATTTATGGCAGAATTGCATACTGTATGGAAAAATGGGAGAGCAAGATGAACAAAAGAGAAATTTTGTTAAGTATAGGTTCCGAACAAAGAAAAGATTTGGTTGGTTAGGGGAGTAACTTCTAAGGGTGGCTCTCAAGAACATTTTGAAATCTAGAGCCACGAAGAAAGAAGAAGATTTGTACGTGGGGTTCCTATCAGCTGTGACTCATGGACTTTGGATTTACTTACCCCTGATTTACTTGAAATGTAGGGATGTCGAGTTCTTGCTTTTTCATGTTTGTGTTTTATTGACATCCAAAACATGTGACATGGCTTCAAATTGAGGGTCATCCAAAATCTGGTGTGCTTTACTATAGCTGACTATTAGTCATGGCACACTGGATGGGTATGCAATTTTATTGGGAAAAATCGGGACACTTCAAATTTACGTCAAAGTTAATATTGTACCACAGATGCAATTTACCCAAAAGGAATTCCGTCTTTTCTTCAGTGGGTAATGAAGGAAAAATAGAGAGATTAACATATTTCCATTTGAAGATAAGGTAAATAACAAGGAAATTGTGCAGTGGACCTTGATCCATATCATCCGTAATGAAACTCTCACAGATCTGGGTTGCCTTGCCAAGACTCCTCCTCATCAGATCCAAAAAGCATAGCGATAAATAAAAATTCTAGTAGGAGATGGTGTTGTTTGATTGTGAAGTGTAAGCGAAAATAGAAGAGTTGTGAGGTTTGTTATGGATGTGGTTTGGAAGTTGTGATTGTGATTGTGTGGATTTGTCATGTTTTAGCTTTCAGTTATAGGAAGATAAAAGTTATCTAGAAGGTTTTTTTTTTTTGAACACTAATAGGATTGGACGACTTTGGAATTGGAGTTTGGGGTTTCCTTCTATTATTAGAGATGTTTATGCAGTTAATTTAGCCGTCGATCATTAAACCTTCAAATTATTGTAGGTAAAAAAACATTGAAGCTGAGAGATTTGGGAGGAAGGCATCTTAGGAAAGTGCGGTAATAGTAATAGACGGGATCCCGGCTGGCTTGGAAGCAAGCTACCTGTTGCCTATCTCACCCCACAAGCTAGTTAGACTTTCCATATTCTGGACTTTCAAAAGCAATTGCAAAATGTTTGTTGTTTCTTTCAAGGGAAAAATGACATGCTAATCAGTAGAGGTGTTCATGATGGTTGGATTTGACAGATCTCTGTGTTTTTCTTTTCGTGGGTGTTTTCTGCCACAACCTGGTTGGTCACTGTAACTGTGACTAAAACACAAAATTTTGCTGTTTCCAAACTGTGTTGGTACAGATTGTAAATCAATTGTTGTGCCTATGAATTTGGTATTGTTTATGGGTGGTTCACAAAGCATGGTATTACTTGCATATTTTCAGTATTTATGGTGATGCATCATGAAGTATTACCCGTTGCTTCATCCACTTGTTGAAAAATTGAAAGCACTAGATTTCTTCTTTTTGAAAAATAGACCTTAGATTGTTTGCTTTATTCTTTTCGCAAGTTAATTGGAGTTTCTGCTTTGCAGATTCAAAAGGTGTTAGAGCTATTAAGAACAAAAAGAAGAATAGGAAGAGAAAAGATCAACCAAGGAATTCTTCTTCCAACAATGGAAATGGAGACCATAAGAAGGTTGCCACCACGTTTTGCTCGCGTGTTGCATACACATCGCTGCCTTTTTTAGTGCAACGTTATTGGTTCCCTTCCCTTTAGGGTAGACTATAATGCTTTAGTTCATAGTTGGTACGGCGTGTTTTGTCGACTTGGAAGTTTAATGGTATCTTATGCTTGCCAGACTGATACAGTTGACAATGTGGCTTCTCCAACCAAATCCTCAAAATTCCAGGATTCTCTACCTGTCACCTTTTCACCTAACCTTGAGTTTGTTGAAGATGATATTGATGATGAATTAGATCCTGCTATGAAGGAAAAAATTGACAGGTTTGATGTTTATCTAACTATGGCTCTTGAAATTTTTTACACGAGTTCTTTTTTGCTTACTTCTCTCTTTTCCTCCCTTCGACTACTCGTCACTTTTCTGCTTAATCTCATTATTACATTTGTAAGAGCACATGTTTCCGTTTGTATTTGGCAATTGATATAACCAAATTTAAACGACAATTTATGTATTCACGTGTAAACTGCAGAGAAGTGGAGGATTTTGCGAGGAGATTGAACTCTGTTTGGCCAAAAAGAGTGCAGGAGAGTGTATCTTTGGGCAGTGAGAGGCTTGTGCCAATGTCAGTCTATGGCAGTGGTTCGTTCAACAGATTTAATGGTATGCTCTTACTCCTTCACTGAGGTGGATTCCTTAAGCCTGTTCTTTATATCAGTAAAACTCAAAATCCACCATACATTGTCGGTATGACTTTTTGTTGAGATGATTGCCGTACCTAAGAAAAGAACAAAAATTGACACACTATAATTTGTTGATTTCCACATCTAGCAATAAAAGAACTGCTGTACTTAATTTCAATTAGTCCATTGGGAGCAAAATGATCTGAACAAGCAGTATTGATGCTCGAGTGTCAAATTTGTCCATTTGGGGGAACACTCCCATGGCTTAGGTCTCAGTCTCCCACTGATGCGACTTGGTTTCAATTATCCGTAACTTCCCTATCAAGAAAGAAAATGAGAACTGGAAAGCTCTTTACTTCAACCGTCACCGTGTTTATTTCACTTTATAGTTTTTTTTTTCTTTTGTCCCTCGGCTTATCTCACTTGATAGTTGCACAATCAGAAGAGGTGGGTTTCTTATGTTTTAAGTGTCTAATTTTGAAACAGGTTTCGGCAAACAACAGTAATCCAGATGACGAATGGCCCGATTATCACAAGCTGCAGCTTCAGCAGTTCTGAGCAAAGCGCTTGGACAGAAGACTGTGCAACAAGTGAGTCCTCAGATTAATGTATGTTGCAAGAAGCTTGAAAAGTGGGGAAGAAGTGGGGGGTAAACCTGTTGTTGTAACTTTAGGCTCAACACAGAATGTTCCTTGTACATTTTTGTTTTTCTGTCGTTGGAACTGTTTTTCAATTTTTTTTAATTTCTTGTGTTGTGGTATCATCTGTGTTTATCAGTCGTGAATGAGCAATAATGTTGTAACGTACTCAATTTTTTCATTGAACTTGAATTTTCCATGAGTTGAGAAAGCGACATGTTGTTTGAAATGTGCTCGTGCATGAACCTTCTCCGTGAAGTGTGAAATAAATGCTGCCCTTATTGATTTCATGTTAGGGTTTCAAGTTGCAGTTTTCCTTTCATTTCAGTTTGTTAGCTTTATGAGCTGGTGTTGGATTCAGGTGAATTGGAAGTCATATATCTGCGAGATCTTCTCACATTTTTGTTATTTCTTAATGCATTGGAAGCCTTTCTTGCTAGGGTTTCATTTCACTTTGTTGCCATTCTCCGCTGTCCTTCACATTGCCATGGAGTGGCGGACACAGGATTACCAATTTGGCCTAGTTTGTGTCCATTTCGGGTCTCCTCAACGTTTTTGTTGTGATTTTGTTTAGCTTGGAGGGTGCTAGTGGTGAGTTTATATAGATCTGCTACTTTTGGTGGTTGGTATTTCCGTTTCCATACCGAATCACAACTCTTTAACGTTGGTTAAATCAGATTAGTCGGTTACCCGATGAGTTAGAGCTTCGATTCGCATCACTACTCTTTAATTTTTATCGTTGACTGACTCTATTGATTGAACTCGATGTATTAGTTCTGCTCTGCAGTATGTGCTTGTATCAATGGAAGAGATTAGGTACTTTATTTGATGTAATTTGCCAATCTTGATGATTGGTTTGCGCATTTGTTTCTAATCTTTGTATTCTGGGAGGATTTCTTTGCAAGTGCCCTTGGACATTTTGAAACGATATGATTGCGATTGCCTTGTGTTAGAAAAAAAATGCTATAACTACAACGAAAGAGGACTTGCGGCCTCCCAACTATATTTAATGGACCATGATGCCCTAAGTCTAGAGGTCAGTAGGTTGGTCAGTCCTTCTGAGTAGAGACGGGTGGCGCGCTCCATTGTTGGTGTTGCACAGTCGGTCCAGCATGGGTAGATCCAGTTTAGTCTGAACAGTACTCTCATCTCGGGTTGTAGCAGGCAACACCATTATGAATCACAAGTTAGAAGCTTTGGAGGTATGCACAAAAATCAAGCAAAAATAACGTAGTTTTACCACACAACACGGCGCACACCACCTATTGCATACACTCACCCCGGTTCCGGATCCCACAAGTATGAACTGTGTTCGTTTGGAGTTCGGGGGAGTTTAGTTTTATTTGTTTTGGTAATGAGTGGAGAGAGATAAAGAAACAAATGAGAATAGTAATTTGAGAGAGAATGTAAAGATTGAAACGAGAAGTAGGGTAATGATTACAAAACTAAACTAAACTAAACCTCGAAAACGAACAGAGCCAAAATCATTGAGTTTGATTGACCTAATATTCAAACACCAAAGCAACATGCAGCTGGTGCCTCAATGGAAGCCCAAGTTATTACAATTTCCTTCTAAACCAACACATTACATATGAAAACCTTACAATTTCCTTGCACCAAGCAAACAAACTTTTTCCTTTTTCAAAAAGGAAAAGACAGAAATCAAAACAATTACTACTACATGAAATTCACAAAATGGAGTTGTAAATATGTTTTCACTCTTTACCCTTGTACCCTTCAGAGTAGTACTTCTTGAAGGCTCTAGGAAGATAAACAGGCAACAAAAAACCAAAGAGATTGAAGGACCAAAAGGCCAGATTAGCAATGGCAAGCCCTCTTCCCACATACAATCTCCACTCTCCTCCACTGTGTTGTTCATCCACCTTTGAGATCTCAGCCCTCAGCCACTCCGCGATCGCGAAAATCCTCCTTGAGTTGTAGAAAACCGGTACGAAAGCCCGGACTGGTATCGAAAACCCGCCCGAAAATGTCAGGCCTTCCATGAATACTTGACTGGCCAAGAGGAAAACGTGTGGCGCCGCTGCTTTGATACCTGTTGATCAAATTACGATCATGAAAACGGAAAGATCACTACACACTTATTGAATCGAGTTGTTAAGGAACAGAAAATCTCAGTTCATTCCAAGAAGATTCACACGGAATTTAGGGGCCAATTTTCCATTTTCAATTTACTTGTCAACAACCAGATATAAGATTTTTACACCTCTAAAGACCATTGAAAATTTTCACATTTTTTTCATGACGCATAGAAAATGAAAATTCTCATCTAGTAGTAAACAGTGCATAAAGCTCTATAGTATGCGTTATAAATGTAGGAGACCCAAGTGAATTTCTTTTAGCTACAAATGATAGTACTTTACCGTTAAATTCAAATGTTTGTCGCGTGCGTTCGTAATAAGTAAATTCAATCCTTGGAATATTCACCCATATATACCGGAGTAAAAATACGCTCCGGATACATATCTGAACACATACATATCCAAACACATGTTGGGTGGACTCCACGCGTACCATATAGGACTCACATCCGGTCTCAAACACATCTGTGCCTAGATTTGTATAAGTCCATACTCCATAACATTTCCATGCAATATAGTAACTTTTTTCAAAAAATGAATAATTTTCTCCTTTCTCATCTCTCGACAGGAGTATAAAACAAGGGAAAAACTATAATACACACCCCTAGTTGTTGTGTATCATACACACCAGTAAAAATGTTACGAATCGATTACCACCCATGAATAAAAAAGATGCGATTTTTCTTATATAAAAGCTATGAGATGCACCAAAATGTTACGAATTATAGAGAAAATGTTATGAATTTATATTGTTTATATTGTTGAAGAGCTACGAATTTTTAATATAAAAGTTACGAGGTACTAAAAAAAATATTGTGATTGCAATGGGTGGCGCAATAGTTGCATTTCCAATAAAATAAATACAAGACCATAATTTGATAAGGAAATACCACAGCAATACCTTCTTTGTCCCCTTCGAATATGCCTTCAAAGATGTAAAGAATCGGAAGAAACAGTCCGACCAGGGCTCCGATCGACACATAGATGCCAAGAATTTTATTATTCGTACCAAAAACAGGGGATCCTGTATTAGGAGATAGAATTGGGAAAGCGATTTTGGAAATCAAGAGAATGTAGACGAGAGAGAAGAGTACAAAGGCGAAGTCTTCGACGGCAACCATGCCGCTAGCGGCAAGGACGACAGCGGTGGCGAGGGCGTTGAGCTGGCGGAGGGAGAAGAAACCACCGCGGCCCACGGCTGCGCCGGTGCTCTGTTTTTTGGAGAAGTGGGTTTTGAAGTCTTCATGTTGTTTGTGCTCTGCTTCTTCTTCTTTTGGGAGACTGATGTCGCTCATTGGACCCACCCCACCTGACATTTTTATGGGTTAATTATGATTTGGTTTTTGGGTAAGAGAAGTTGTTAAAAGTGTGATTTGGAACTGGGTTTTCTGGAGATGAGTGGTGGGGAGGAGTGAGAGAATTTTAAGGGTAGAAGAGAGGGTGGAGGAGGAGGAGGTGGCGGTGGAAGTGAGGTGCACAAATGGCGATTGGTGAGTAGTTTGTGGAAGAGGAGGTGATACGTGGCGGTTAAAGGGTGGTTGTGGTTTTTTTTTTGTTTTTGTGGTGGTTTATTTAAGTTTTATTATTACTAATAATAACACTAATCTCATCCTGTGCCTGTGACTCTGTTTAAGAAAAGAGGATTGACTTCTACACTACTCTTCTAGAAAATGAAAGAAAAATACTGACATTTTTATTTTATTTTTATAATGGATGTCCGGATCAGTTTACATGCATTTCGACTAATTTCGAGGGCCTAAAAGTAATGAACTTGCATAACCCAGCACCTAAGGTCTTAGATGTTGGAAAAAACTTTTAAGAACTTATTGAAAATAGGAGTACATTATATTAATTACATTTACCTATTAAATAGACATTACCTTTACCTATTAAATAGACGGGTAAGAGAATAACATTTGTAACTCCCCACACTTATACTCATGGGATTTTATGCCCTATTAGATGGTATTTAATATTTATTGAGTTTGAGCTTGTACATATATTATCATATAATGACTAGACTATTAACCTTTGGCCTATATATATATGGGTGTAGGCGGCGGTGAGTTTCACTTGAGAAAAACTATGAAGTATTGCTTGTGTTGTTTTCCAAGCTGTATAAGTGGATGTAGTTTTGAGTATCTAATATTTTGAGAATACAGGGAATTCTTGATTCGTGTGGAAAGCTTTAGATGCAAACAAAGCTTCTGTGGATGATTGTATCTTAGGAGTGGAATGTCAAACAACTCGGTGCAAGCGGAGACATATCTTCTCGTAGGAGAGCGCTTTATGCGTGTCTCGATCCACATAAATTTTCCTTATATTTTATATTTGTAGTATGATCATATTATTTGTTTGTCATGTCGTTATCTCCAATTATATAAATTTACAAAAATTCTAACGAATATTTCCAACATTAGATTCGATTCCATGCTAATATCAAAGACAAATTTGATCCAATCATCCGATTTTTATCATATATTTAGCCTTTTTAAGAATGTAAAATATATTCAATAGGTTGAACAACGGCATAAATGCTTATTCGTCTCATATTACGTTGTGTTTGGAGCATAAAGAAAATGATAGAAAGGTAAAGAAATGAAACCGGGGAGAGGGAAATGGAAGAATAAGAAAAGAAGAATTTTTCGCTATTCGAAGTACTTGAATCTGGTATTTTTTCTTACTTTCTCTCCAAATTTTTTTTTTTTTCAAATTTTCCTTTCTTTTGTCCACCAATTTATCAACACAAAAGTTGCAAGTCCCTCAGTATATATTAATCGCAATAGATATGGATTAACTTATGTCTTTGCTCTGAGAGTAAAGAATAATTTCTCGGGTTATTGGGAGAATTTTGGATCAGATATGAAAAATTTTAAGGGATTCGTTGCACACTGATTGAAGTAGGGATTACGGAATCGGAGAATTAATAAGGAGGTATTATTAGTGATGTGTTTCAATGCCCTCTCGTTTGATTTGCTTCGAACTTGGACAAAAGGATTGATAACAAGATATGATTGCTACAGTATTGGTGTTAGATACAACTAAAATGAAATACTAAAATTCTCTTACAAAATTCATCCAACAATCAAATTAACCTATTTTTATCTGTTGCGATCCATTTTCGCAAGACATTCAACAACAAAAAAAAAAAAACGCAACCAATGTAACTTTTAGGGGCCGATTGAATGAAGGATTATGTTCAGGGGACAAGATAAGAGAGGTATTATTTTTGGAGGGTTGACTCACATTAATGTGATGTTTATGGAGAAAGAATAAAAAAAGTAGTTGATTTGGATAGGGTATTAAAAAAAGAGGGATAAAATAGTACTTAGTTTGGATGGAGGATAAAATGGAGGGTATCAATGTTGTTTTGTAGTTGAAATAACGGAGGAGGTATTATTCTTGGCTAAATACGCGGTGATAACTTTTGGGCAGGGAGAGGGGTGCCCAAAAATAATACTACCTCTCTATCCCTCTAAGCCGAGTTATTTTTTAAGGGACAAAAATTTATCCCCCTACATTTTTGGATACCCAAACCATGCTAAATGTGTCAGATCAAGCCTTATATAATTATATTCCCTCCAAAAAAAATTCCCCTTCCTTATACCCCATCCAAGCAAGGCCTAAAAACATATGCAGTAGATAGATGTAAATGCTTAAAAAGAGCAGACAATTGTCCAAAAGGACAAGTTTGGGGCTTTAAAGAGTGTTTAGTCCAATTTAACTTATTTTAAGGCCTCAAATACATTAATGAGAATTTTTTTAGGGTTCAAGGACAACACTAGACAAAAATACCCTTAATGATCTCTTTTTCACACCTCCTTTGTGCACTGCTATAAAAAAAAAAAGGGAAAGCCCGACACTTGCTCTGCCCAGCTGCACGTCACTTTCAATTTTATGACAGCATCAGTCACTGATGCACGTCACTTACTCTCTCTCCTCTATTTTCCTCTCGTCACTTTCTTTCTCTCCTCTATTTCCTCTCTCACTCCGTGTAGAGTAATTATTGGGAGGGAAATTAATTTCTCTCTCATCAATTTTGGAGGTGAGTTAAATTTTGGGGTTCAATTTTAGGATGTTTAGGTTCTTTGGGGTAGGATATAGTGGGTTTATGCATTTTGGGTTTAGACACTTAGGGTATCATACGGTTTCATAGGGTTTTAGAAGCTTAGGCACTTTCACACGGTTTTGGAGGTTTAGGCACTTTCACACGATTTTGGAGGTTTAGGCACTTTCACACAGTTTTAGGAGTTCAGGCACTTTTATAGGGTTTGAGGGTTTAGATACTTCATAGGATTTTAGGGGTTTAGGCACTTTCATGGGCTAACGGGGGCATTTTAGGAACATGAGGTTGATTTGTCCTTTTGGCATTAAAGAATTATTTTGTGTCATATTTACATGATTGACTCATGTACCATGTCCTTATCGAAGAAGCTCTCTAAAAAGAAAGATGATTGCCACCATTGTCAAACCACAACATCTCCATGATTAACATCATATCATTGAATTGGGAACTGGGGAAGGTGTTGTGTAGCCCATGTGCAGTTTTGTTGGTATTGTTCCAACGATCGGAGACGTTCATCGTGTAGAGCTCGCCGAGTACTTCATATATTCCAAAAGTCAACTCGATTGGACATCGTTATGTGCCTCATCGAAACACATAAAACTTGAAAAAGAATGGATTCAGTGCCTTAAATCCAATGTTTCGGATACATTAGGATTAATTTTTTTTCAAGTTATATTTGTTTCGATTACACACTATCCCCAGTTTTCTATAATCTATATATCTCTGCCCCCCAAAAGTATTGAAACTAACAAACAACAAAAGAGGAGCTGCTTCCAACAGCTCCGGCGGACGCGGTGACGACGACCGGTGACTTCCGATAACGCATGCAAGGCGGCGATTTCTTTCTACCGTACTTTTCTGTTCTTTTTTCTTTTCCCTATTTTTTTTTGTTTTTCTGGTATTTTTTTGTTGTTGTTTTGCTTGTATTTGTTGGTGATTAATGCAATTTTCTTCCTATTTCTCAAAAAAAAAAAAAAAAAAAAAAGTGGAGCTGCTATATAATCAAGAGTTATTTTGTTTTTTAAAGATAGATAGAAAGAATTTGGACTAGTCAGTTCTTGCATTTGGTCCAGCACAAGGCTTCAAGATAAGGGAAAATAAGGGAAACCCTACCTTCAGGGATGTAAAAGTGTACACGGGGAAAAGAAGGGAAACCCTACCTTCAGGCATCAACTGGTCAGCCTCTGCCGTTTTAGAAATTCACAGATCATCGGCCGTGGTTGAGATTGGCCTACATGCCTCAAGAATCTGAACACCACATGAAATTGACTCATCCAAACTTCGTTTCACATTCTTATCAGAAACGCGAGAGAGCCATTGAGTCAGAGAGAGAGAGAGAGAGAGAGAGAGAGAGAGAGAGAGACAGAGACAGAGAGAGATAGCTCTGGAAGCATCTTCAATCAACAGTAGAAGGTAAGCTTGCTCGCTCTGTGTGTGTGTGTGTGTGTGTGTGTGTGTGTGTGTGTGTGTGGTTATATATTTCTCATCCCCCTCTGATCGTGTTGTATTTGCTGATATCGTTTCAAAAAGAGTTTTCTATGTTTTATACCCCTAAACTATACCAGTTTTGTATATCTAGTCCTTAAACTATTATTTTCGTTTATGTAGTCCCTCAACTATCGATTTGAATCCTATTGAATCCAATTGGTAACGGGAGTGGTGTTTTTGGACGGAAAACCAAACACGTGAGAAACACGTGCTATTTCCCGCAAATTTGAGGGGTGTAAACGTCATTTGCCCCCTAGATATTTCTGGAAAACCCAGAACATCGTTGATCTCTCTCTCTCTCTCTCTCTCTCTCTCTCTCTCTCTCTCTCTCTCTCTCTCTCTCTCTCTCTCTCCATGCTCTGCTCTGCTACGCCTAGGTCCTCTCTATCTCCATTGTCGACCTCGTAGGTAAATGGGAAGCAAAACACAAATGGGAAGTAAACCTACCTACAGAATTTCGGGCGGATCAGTTGAGGCACGAGGAAGATGCAATCCCCAATTGTAAGTAAAAAATCCCTTCTTTTTTTTTTGGTCGATGTTGGGGTTTTATGTGTTTTATAGTATACACTGAAATCTACGGTTTCTTGTGTTGTTTGTTGTCTCTCTCTCTCTTGTTTAAAGTATGCACGTGCAACTTAGGGTTTTACATGCATGATTTTCGTATTTTATATGGAAAGTGGTCCCATTTTCGATATAAAAAAAAAAATACTAAAGCTACTGCTGGTGTGTTGTGGTCCCGAATTCATACAATTTTTTAAGATCCCTTTTGACCACATCTGTAATATGTGAAGTAGTATAATATGCTTCAAAACCATAATAATATTTTTTTTTTGCTACTATTGCATGTAGATATAAATCCTGACTAGTTCTCTGTTAAAGTCCACCATGGGGGTTGTTTCATGATTGAAGCGAATGTGAAGTCATATGTTGGTGGTAAAATAAGTTACAGTGACTATGAGAATAGGTGTCAGTTCTCGTTAATGGAGTTGGATGGAATTGGTCAAAATTTAGGGTTTAAGGATTATGTGGAATACTACTTCAAGGTTCCTAGTGAACAAGGTTGGTTCAAAATTATCCAAACCCATGATCAAGTTATGGATATGCTTAACCATAGTAAGGATAATGTAGTAGACATTTATATTGCATTCCCTAATTCCCTTGTGGATGATTTGGAAGAGGTGGATGTTGGTAATTGGGAATGGGAGACTGGAACCTTTCCACAAAGTGGGGTTACAATTGAAGATGTAGATATGGTAGAGGGATTAGGTGACCCTTTAGAGGATGACTTAGACTCTAATGAAAACTATGAAGAATTTGATGACAGTGATTATGATTTAAGCGATGAAGATGATAGGTTGTTTGAGGAAAATGTGGATGGGAACATGCAAGGGTCTGGAAGTAGGAATCAGTCCTTAGATCCATCACAAATGAATACGTTTTTAGCTGAGGGGGATAATGGACCCTATGAGACAGATGATGAAGATTATACAGATTCTGATGATGGTTTTGGTAGTTTGGATGAAGCAGATGGTGAGGATGACCAATTAGGAAGGAAGTCATGTGTTTTTAAGTCAATCAAAGGGAGAGAAGAACCTGTATTTTGTGAGGGTATGATATTCAGAAACAGGGCTCAGTTGGCTGGGGCAATTAGGCAACATTCAATTATGCAAGGGAAAGATATCAGGTTCATAAAAAATGAAACAAGAAGGGTGAGGGCTAAATGCAAGCTTTATATTGATCCAGTGGATGGTAAAAGCAAGAAAGAGTGTCCATGTTAGCTTTTTTCCTCTGATAGAGGGAAAGGTAACCATTCACTACAAGTTAAAACATACAATCCAAACCATAATTGTGGCAGGATATGGAACAATAGGTTGATGCGTGCATCATGGTTGGCAAATCAATACTTTGATCAAATCAGAATTAGTTATGAGGTCAAGTATTGCATGATAAGTTGTGGGAGTTGGCTAGAGCTAGTTATGAGGGAAAATTTAATTTCTTGATGGGAGAATTAGAGAAAGATGACCCTGGTGCATTTTCTTGGTTGTCTCACGCAACTAGAGACCCTTGTCATTGGTCTAGGTCACACTTTATTGTCACCCCAAAATGTGATATTTTGGTAAATAATCTGTGTGAACCATTCAATAAGGCAATATTGTGTGCTAGGGACAAACCAATACTTACCTTGTTAGAAAGACTTAGAACATACCTCATGGATAGGGTGGTGAAGAAAAGAGAATTTGCAAACAAATGGGTGGATGACTTGGGTCCTAAGATACATAAAAAGATTGAAAAGATTAAGAACAAGTATGGTGATTTTTTTATTTATCCATGTGGGGAGGGAGAGTTTGAAGCAAGAGGAATAGATGGTGGTCAGTACACAGTAAATCTTCAACATCAATCATGTTCTTGTAGAAGATGGGACCTCACTGGAATTCCATGTGAGCATGCTGCCAGGGTCATAATTGAATCAGGTGGTGAGCCAGAGCAATATGTTAGTGATTGGTACTCAAAGCACAGTTACCTCACCTCATATGGCAATATTATGCATCCCATGAATGGACCTGATATGTGGGAGAAATCTGATAAGGCTCCAATCAGACCTGCAGAATATGTAAAGCCAATTGGAAGGCCACGTAAAGCAAGAAAAAGGAATGCAGAGGAACCTGCAAAGCAATCTTTTAAGCTGAGTAAAAGAGGGGTCAAAATGACTTGCAGAAAGCGTGGCAAAGAAGGCCACAACAACAGAACTTGCAAAACAACTGGGTCAACTACAAACCCCACTCCAACGTCCAATAGTAGCACAAGAGGAAGAGGACAAGGTAGAGGACAAGGAAGGGGACAAGGAAGGGGAGGAGGAATGGGACAATGAATGCTGGATATGGACTTACTTCTGACTTCTGACTTATGTTTTTTGAAAGGGCCACTTTTGACTTCTGTTTTTTTGTATGTTTTGGGAAGTTGGTAGTATATTTTTGGAAAATATGCACTTGATATGCCCTTAATTTGTAGACAGCTGTACTAGACTTGTCTTTGTTTGTTTAGCTACAAGTTGATAGTATGTTTCTGTTTTTGTTGCTACATTTGGAACTTACTGAATGACTTATGCACTTATGGATTTATGTTTTGTGATTGTGTTAAACAAGTATGGTGATTTTATTTGCACCATTAGTTAAATGTGGACCTGTTTTTATTTCAATTTAGACCTGTGAATGTGCTCTGTGAATGTGTTTTGTGAAGTCCGGCACTTCTCACTTCTGTGAATGTGTTCTGTCTATTTAGACAAATTCTGTGAATGTGTTCAATTTAAACCTGTTTTCAGTGAGTGTTGGTAGAATTTGTCATATATGGACATGTTCTTTCATTTTCTGGACTTAAAGACCTGCATATCATGGAAAACATGGAAAACCCATGAATTCATTGATTACATAGAAGTCATTACATAACAACATACATAAAGACACATATTCATGGTAGATACTTCATAGGGTACTTCATTTTTCCCCCATTTATAGTGGTCCTTGTGAACAACAAAATGACTATTGAAATAACTAGAATCCAGCACATCCATTTGTAGGAATCCCTTTTAGCTTCTATTGCCTTCAACTTCATTTTCAGAGACTTGTTTTCTTTGGTTAGGTCTTGGTTGATTTGTTGAATGTCTGCACATTTCAATTCTAAAACTTGTTTCTCACTTTGCAAAGCTTCATTCTTTGCCTCCAATTCTTTTTCTTTAGGATGTGGGTCAATCCAATAGAAATAGTTGCATCTTTTTTCTCTGTCTTTCTGTAGCCAATAAAAGCAAGAATTAGAGAGCTAAAACTGTAACGTTTATGGATTTATTATAGAGCTGAGAATTCTTACCTCATACTTCCCACACCCTAAGAATCTTCTTCTTGGATTTGCTTGTGTGTTGGACTTTCTAATTGGGGCTGGCAATCCACAATAGCAAGTAGGGTATTCACAGTGGGAGCTTGGAGAGGAAGAAGATGAGGATGGCATTGTTAGGCTGGGAATCTGGGTTTGGGGGAAGGGGGAAGAGAGAGAAACTGAGGGTGCTCTGTTTTTTTGGTCTCATTATGCTTGTATTTATAGGTACATCAGTAAAATGGAGGGAAAACCCTCCTGGTTTTGGCGCCAGATGGGAGAGGGAGGTGAAGTACCCTCTTTGCCCTTAATTTGTTGCACATGTTTCTCACGTGTTTGGTTTTCCGTCCAAAAACACCACTCCCGTTACCAATTGGATTCAATAGGATTAAAATCGATAATTGAGGGACTACATAAACGAAAATAATAGTTTGAGGACTAGATAGACAAAACTGGTATAGTTTAGGGGTATACAACATAGAAAACTCTTTCAAAAACTAGGGGTTCAGCCTCATTGTGGTTCCTTGAACGCTACTGTTAATTGACCAGCACAAGGCTTCAAGACAGGGCTCCAAATCCACTCTACCATAAACTTCCCATCCTATCGTTTATAATAAAGCTCCGACCTGCTTTATCCCTCATCAACTGCCCTATATACCTGCCCCACCACCCGTCCCTTACGAACCCTCCCACAAATCCCGTAACTTTGACAGGGCGGCCGGGTCCTCACCCGCACATAGGGGGCATTTTCTACGAGTGATTGAAATCTCAAAGTAGACTTTTGGTTTTATTTTCTGTGCGTTCCTTTTATTTATTGGGTTTTTTTTTTTTTTTTTGTATAAATGGATGTGTTTTGGTATGGGTTTTTAATTGCTCGGTAGAACTCCCAACCCCTAAAGTCTCAGGTTCGATTCCCTTGTATCGAAGATAAATTTGATCCAATCATCCGATTTTTATCATATATTCAGCATTTCTTTAAAATGCAAAATCTATTCAATAAGGTTGCACAATGGTATAAATGCTTATTTGTCTCGTCTCATATTAATATATATATTTTTCTTTGGAACTAAAGAAAATGATAGAAACGTAAAGAAATGAAAACGGGAGGAAAATGGAAGAATAAGAAAAAGAATTTTTCGTTATTCGCAATACTTGAATTCGTTATTTTCTCTTTTCTTTCTCTCTAATTATTTTCCCCCTTTCTTTTGCACAAGTTTATAACAAACCCAAGAGAATTTCAGGAAGACATTAGCACAATATTCCTCTGAAAAGAATTTCACGAATACACTCATTGCATTAAACCTTGAACGTGTGATTTTGAATATTGTTCCTTTGTTGTCGTATTTTTTATTTTTTTTTCCATATTAGTAGTAATATTTTTTGCAAGTTATTCATTTACGAAAGTAAAATTAGTACTCCTAGTATCTTGTCTTGTTCAAATACTAATAAAAATTTAGAAATCTCATATGAATCCCAAACTAGAAATTTACCTATGTGGAAACGATCACATGAGTATCTCCAACCCACTCATCAAATTTTGCTTTTGGTGACCTATGTGGTAATTTGATGATCTATTTTTGTGGTTTTCAAAGTTGTGACTCCAACCCACCCTACAAACTCTATTCATTTCCCCCCCCCCCCCCCAAAAAAAAAAAAAAAAACTCTATTAACTTATTATTTTTTAAAAATCTTTTTGCTAAATATTGTGACTCATGCCCAGTGAATTGAGTAGGAAATTGTGACGATTGATCCGAAAATTGTAGATTATACCCACAAAAATTATATTCTTGTTCGTTCTGGGAACCCATGGTATATTTGGGGGGGGAAAAAACCTTAGAATATAAAACAGAAAATTCAAAATCATGTTGAGATTACTAAAAAAATTGGTAGAACAATGAATATATTTTTGAACCAGGAACAATGAATATTTGGGTTACCCATAAATATCAAATAGGCCGAGATTTGGGAGGCTCGTCAATAGAAAGTTTGTTTGCAGCTAGTTCAACAAAATTAGGGAGTTGTTTCAACGGCTAGCCCTGACAACTAGAACTTGATCGATATTCCCATTGGCAATTGCATGCTTCCACAACCGAAATTATGAGGAATGAGATGCATCCATTGAAATTACAGTTGCTTATGGCCAGACTGAGCACAAAATATTGGAGACAACAAAGAACCATGAAGGGATTGCCGCTCACTGGAAATGCTCACTGGAATTTGTTTCTCTCTGGAATCAGTCACTCGAATCTGTTGGGTTGAATCTGGATTTGCTCACTAGGATAATCTGTTGGGACAATCTGTTAATTTGGTTACTGTATGTAGTCCAAATCTGGGTTGCTAGCTGCCCAGATTAGTCCATTGCTGCCCAGATTGTTACTATTTCCTTGTTGACAGATTAGTTTTTCTTCTAATATTTGCTGTTATGGTTTAAGAACTTGATTTGGCACATTCTGTAGTTTCCGAAAGATGGATGTTATGGTATTTTCTGTTATGATTTAAGAACTTGAGTTGGTAGATTGACACTTTAGCAACTATTATTGAACCATTTATTGTAGGTCTAATGATGAACTGGTATTGAGAAATTACACTTATGCTCCTATCCTGGAAAGCAGTTTATTGTGCTCCATGGATCTTGAGATTCTTTAAGAAAGTCAAAGAAACAGGCTCCGATTGGGCATTGGCTGGAACTTCAAATAGCTTTAATTCGTTTCTTAACAGAGGCAATTTCAGTCTAAGAAATTTTGTAGCCTAGTCCTGGAAACCTGGACAGACATTGTGGATGCACACGGATGACGGGGCTACTCACTTACCTGCTAATTCTATGGTTTTCTGGTTCAATTAAAGAAGGACCTGATCTATTTTGCAGTTAGTATATCGGATATCTTCTCTCTCTTTTGTATCATTGAGCTTCACCCATTGTTGGTTGATTCACATGCTGGTTGGTCATCTTAGATGATCATGAAGTTTTGGTGACCCTTTAGGCATCTCAAGAATTGTTGGCCATAAATAACTAGTCTGATACTTGTTTGTGTTTAAGCATTTGGAGGAGAGACCTATTGCTCTAAGATAAATAAATAGAAAAAAGTTGAACTTAAGATTCATCTCTACTGCTATTACATGTCCATAGCTGGTGACAAATCATCTTACAATTCCATGAACATGAAACCCATGATATGAGAATAGTGCTTACATTGGTACAAATAAATATTACAAACAACCTACCAAGGAATCAACACTTCCCATCTGTACATTTCTACCTAATCTAGTCGTACCCTAATACAGTCATACTGTCACTTAAGAAGTGCAATGAAAGACACAGCCAAGGCTAGAACACAGAAGAACACAATGATATTCACCATGCGTTTCAGATTAGCCACATTGACTTCAACACAAGCATCGGATTTTTTCACCAGTTCCACCTCTGGTGCAACATCTGGGTTGGGTTGGTCACACCCAGTTGGATTGCACCACTCCTAAAAGTCACATTTTCCTTTGTCCTCCTTTGGACACCCGTAATAGAGCCTTCCAGGATTCTTGTTTGATTCCGAAATTCTCACAGGAGCTCTCAAGCGACAGCCACACTTCTCATTTCGAAATCGAGGGTAATGAGTTTGAGCGCTCATGTTGCTTTAACTAGACATGACTGTGTTGAGGACCAATCACTGTTAATTCAAAAAAAAAAAAAAAAACTAGGGTTAATTCGGAAGTTGGTTGTACAAAACTAAGGAAGTTGCCACACATGCAATAGATCATCCAAGTAAAAATTCACCATATCCATTGGTTGTACAAAACTACAAGTGTTTCACCCCCCCTCAATTGTTCCTTCAGCACATACAAATTAAGAAATACTAGTAGCAAAATTGATTAAAAAAGATATTCAATCAGACAAGCAATTTTTTTAAACGCTGATGTTCGTCAATGCCCACCCAACGTTTTCTGCCAAAAGTTACAGCTACAATGCCCTCCCAATTTCACTATATCAAAATGTTCTTTTTGTTTAGTTGGACGACCATCTTCTTTTCCTTCACTTCCTGATGAAAGATGCACTAACGAGAGAGATGCCCGAGCACTTTTGAAGGAAAATGAGATTATCTAACACAACAACAGGGAAAAGAAAAAAGGCATATATAATTGAGAAGTAGGAAGTTCTTGGAAAAAATGGAAACTCATTAAACCAAGATGCCAAATGCTAGTTTAAGTCAGAAAGTGAAAGATATCAATATAATTTTCGTTCACCTATATAGTTGACTCACATTAAATTGCTAATTAAATCAATAAATTGAAAATTAGGTTTGAACAAGTTACCAACCGCTGCTGTTCTAAGTCAAACTCACAACAAGAATACTGCAATATTCTTAGCTGGAACTAGACATCATAGTTTACTATCTTCATTTAAGCAGAAGAATAGTTAAGGGCTGAAAATATCGCGTGATCAATCATAGATATTATTTTCAGGGAAAAAACCTGGTTTCTACAATTATCAAAATGAAAATACTAATCATACTTTGGGGTTAATACCTAAGTCCAGACAAGCAATTTTTTTAGTAAAAAGAAATTCAATCAGACTAGCAAAGAGAGAGAGAACAATTAACCCTAGTTTGAACAGGAGATTATTAACCCTAGTTTCTATACCGAACCAGAGATTGAAAACGACTCAATCAGCAGATCGACTATTAACCCTAGTTTGAAAACGATTCAAAAACAAGCAGCAACATCAACATGTGAAAGGAAATCGATCCCAAGATGTTCTGTACAAAACTAAACCCAAGTTTCTGTATGAAATCGTGAGAGATCAAAAACGAGAAAGAGAGAGAGGTGTGTGTGTGTGTGTGTGTGTGGGGGGGGGGGGGGGGGGGGGGGGGAACCTTCGATCTACCCCGCGAGATTCCGTCGATTTCTTTCTTTCTTTTTTGAACAGGAGAAAAGCATTCGCATTCATAAAGCCCAGCGGCACTTACAACGAATTCCATCCGAAATACACTGATAAAATCTAGGAAAACAACCTAGAAATCAACAGATAATAAACAATAAATCACAAGGGTAAGAGAGCAACCTCAATCCTCTAAACAAGAGTCTCTACTCATCTAACACATATTGCAAGACGTAAACAGATCGGATACGCAAGCAAACCGAACCAAAGTCGGGTTTAGTGTGAGTCTAGACGGAAGGAGAATAAGCTCCTACCAGATCAAGCCGATGGACTCCGGACACTAACAAAATGAAAAACTTTACATCAAAAAAGAAAACAACAAGTCTGCTCAACAAAAACCGAGTCAACCGAGTCACCCCGAGTCACACAGATTTTACCGAGTTAAGGACGAGTCGCTTCTCCGGGAAAACCCATAGCACTCCATAGCCGCCGCCGATGGTTTTGGAGACTTTATTCGCCGGAAGGGGCCGAGTCACCCAAGATTCACCTCGATGTCAGATCCGGTCCCCAAATCCCAAAAAACAGAAGGGAAAGATGGCAGGAGGATAGAGAAGGGGAAGAGGGAAGGCGGAGAGGGGAGCAAAGAGTGATGGATGGAGGAGGGCTGGAGAGGAGGAGAAATGGTAGAGGAAAGGAGGTCTGAGCTTCGGGTTTGGGTATGACTCTGGCAGAGAGGTGAAGGTGGGTGACCGACAAGGAGGACGGAGAGAGGGAGATAGGGGGGGGGGGGGGGGGGCAACCCCACCTCCCAAACGGAAACCCTAGCTGAAGAAAAGAAAGAAAAAATGAAGAGGAAATAAATTCCTAGAGAGAGAGAGACCTTTCGGTCCTCCCAGAAATTTTTTCGTCGATTTCTTTCTTTGATCGCCTCTTCTTCTCCTTCTTATTACTCTCTCTCTCTCTCTCTCTCTCTCTCGTTTGAAATGAACGTGAAATGGAGAGGGGGTTGGTTTTGACCCGCGAACAAATTTTTACCCGATAGACATGAACTGGTTTCTTTTTACTCGATTGTTAGCCCGAGGAAACTTGGGATTTTTCATCTAGGAGTGGGGCTGCATAAACAACGGGATTTTAAAATTTCAAAGTTCAATAATTTATACTACTTTTTTTTTTATCAGAAGAAACAGCCCGAAGGCTTACAAGAACTCGGATGAAAAAATAGCTAATACAGAGAATGGGTGGACAGAAACCCAATTACAAGGAAGAATTCCTTTCAAAGCTACCCATAACAAAATATAGAGTCTAGGTCTCTTTTTGAATCGACAAATAAAAGAAAAATATAAATAAAAGGTACAAACCTAAACTTCGAAATGAAACAATAAAATAGAACATAGCAGCATAATAACAAACATCCCTAAAAAAGTAACAAGAACCAGAGCATTTCAGTACCATTTATTTTTTATTAGGGGAGACCCATCTATGCAAACATAATTTTTATTTTATTTTAAAAATGCCTAGGTAATTGGCGGGATTTTGAGGTGGGGAGGCCTTGGCCCCCCAAAGCACCTTCTTAGTTTCGTCTTTGCCCGCGGGATCCCCATCTTTTATCGGCTTACATCAAAAGTTCGGTTTTTCCTTAAAATATAGGTGTCCTGACTTGATCGGGGTCCTATACACAGTAATAAAGGGCAAATGTGAGCTTATTTGAATTTCAGAATGCAAACATAACTTTAAAAATAACACAAGATGAAACTCTAATTTAAAAGTAATTGAAGGATGATTATTTAAGTTGCCCTACGTATAGGTATTTGAATATAGCGTGAAGTCTCAAAAGGACTTATTTTGGGACAGAGGGGAGTACTAATTTCTTTTTTTGTTTTGTGGGAACACCCTCTATTAAGAGTAATTTTTGGATGCTGAGTGTGAGTGGGTATTGGCTACGTGGTCTAGGTAATCTCAGTAGTCCATAACGCAATCCAACGGTCTGGATTTTTGAGAGAGAAAAGGAAGAGAGAGAGAGTGTTTGGGTGAGAGGAGAGAGAGGGGGAATAAATCTGGGCCGTCAAAACACATTTGGACGGATCGGATTATGATTGGGTTCCAAGTGGCAATACCCACTTGGCACCCAATTTTTTTTCCTCTATTAAGGTCAGTAGATAGGGATGACAATTACCTCTACTCCGTCCCCGCCTCGATCCAAGCGGGTAATCCCCGATTCGATAAGCAAATGGGGCGGGGATGGTATTTGCTTCCCTCGATCCGTTTTAACCCGATCCGACTCCGATGATAGTTATTACTAATTTTTATATGTATATATCTATATACATTTCGTTATTTGGGTATTATAAGAGCAAAAACCTGATAATAAATCACTATTTTGTGTCTTTGTTTACTTTGCGATATTTTTTTAACTATCATTACTTATCAATATCTTGTTTTCTTGTCAAAAAATTTTAAAGAACAAAGTTATCAAAAATTTATACGGTAAATAGGGACCCGATTTATCTCCGAACCCGACACACCTCCGACTTCCCCCGCTCCGAATCCGCCTCTGAAATGAACGTGGCGGGTACGGAGGAGGGAAAATTCGGCTCCGATCCGGCTCGTTGCCATCCCTATTAGTAGAGAGAGAAAAGGAAAGGAAAGTGTGTTTGGGTGAGAGAAGAGAGACAGAAATAATCTAGGCCATAAAAAATATATTTAGACGGTTCGGAGGATACATGGTACCAAGTGACAATATCCATTCTGGCACCCAAATTTTTTTTCCCCTATTAAAGGTTAGTTTTTGAGCCGGACCTCAAATTCATCTCCCTTCAAATCTCACAGGGCGGCGCTCCTCTCTCTCTCTCTCTCTCTCTCTCTCTCTCTCTCTCTGTGTGTGTGTGGATGGATATGGCTGTCGAATCAGGCCAACTCGCAGGAGAAGCGTGTGAAGTAACTTCCGATAAGCTTGTAGGTGAGTTCGATTTCACTTTTTCTGGCTGTTTGTTGGATCCATTTTACTGCAAAACGAAACCCTAATCTATGCTTTCAATTTTTTCTACCTTTTGCTTGGTTTTCCACAGATCTGTATGTTTATCTTGTTTGTGATTCGAATTTTTGGCTGTTAAACTCGCAGACCTCTTCTAGTTACCCTAACGACTTAATCTCGGGTCGTAAGAACTCTAAAACCCAAAGAAATGCCTCTGTCTTACGAACTATCAGTCGCATGATGTGATAAAAATGCTGGTACCGTCAGATAATAAGAATGATTGAAGTTTGTTGGAACTGCAGTTTGATTACGGGTACAGAAACTTCATAATGGGAAACAAAGACAGAAAGCCCAAAAATCCAAAAAACCCAAAACCCAAAAAAGCCCCTAAAGCTAAGAAGCCGCCAAACTTAGTGGAACAGGGCCTTAACCTAAACAATGAAATTTTCCTTTAATGTAAAAACTGCTTCTACAAATTGCTCTAGGTTTGGGCATGTTACTATTTATTTAGGGCTGCTGGAAATCCTCTAAGAAGGGAGATTACTGTTTGAAATTGCATCAGAATCCAATCTGGGCATCTTGCTGCTTCAGCTTATGCCCTGTGCCGACCCCGAACATCAGGACAACTGATGACGTTTAATTCTGCCTGTTTTCAATTCGCAAACTAAATGAAGCTGCAGTATATACAGAGTGTGAGACGGTACGGTGTGAGCGTGAATTGGTTTTGCTCCATACCGGTTTTTTTATTTGATTTTTGTATGTTCTTATTCATGTTTTATTTTGGTTATTGTTTCCTTCAGCAGAAACATTACATGTTTTCCTTAGTTGTGGTTGATTCTTTTTATCCACAGGATTTGGATCATCAGTCCCTGCAATGTCATTAGGAGTGGTGGAGCTGCCAAGTGAATTGTTTCGGAATGAACTGTTCGGACACATTCCAGCCTACAATACTGCTCCACCAGGCCCTACTCCTCCTGTGGTGTCTACATTAGATTCTTGCCATGATCTGGCTGAATTTGCTGCTAAGATCAAGTCTGACTTTGCTGCTAAGATCAAGTCTGAATTTGCTGCTAAGATCAAGTCTGAATTTGCTGCTAAGATCAAGTCTGAATTTGGTATGTTGCTGGAGTTGTTTATCTTTTGAGTTTTGTTGCTGAGTTTCCTAAAGGTATCTTGAGAGGAGATAGTATTATGCATCCTCTATGCTTGGTTTTCCGTGCACCATCGTGTACAAGCACTTTGAGGCTTGTTTGCGAATGCTCTAAGGGCACTTTTAATGAAACCGAGGGAAAATTTTAAAAATTCTCCTAACTTTCACTCAAATGTCCCATAAACACGTAAACTTGATAAAATTCTACTTACCTGAATTGAATAAAATTTTACTTACCTGAATTGAATAAAATTTTACTTACTCACCTGAACTCGCCAAAGATTACTCCATTATGCCTCCGATGTCCAAACTTCGTTAAATTAGAGACAGAATTGTTGACTTGGATTTGACTTGGCTTATGTAGCGCCACGAGGTTTGCCACAAATTCGTGTTATGTAACTCACACCCAGGTACATATACCCGTACCCATGACCCAACCATACCCATATCCCAGCCTAATGCCTCACCACTAATTCTTCTCTCCCCCCTGTCAAACACCAGACCCCCTCTCTAGACACCTTGAAATCTGCAAAATGTTGCTGTCGTGACCATCAAATCAAAAGTTAAACATAGAGTGTTTCGTCACAATTTTCTTACTTATTGTAGTTCTTCAACATGGCAAAGGCAACAATCACCACTACCAATATCGGCCCACCCACCAAATCAAATTGAGGGTTCAACTGGTTTGGGAATTTGTTCTTCAACCTGAGACACAAAATTATCAGGAGATGGGTTATTGGTGACTTAATTTTGATAATCAGCTATTTAAGCAATTGTTGAGGTGATGTCCCTTGATTGAGACGGGATTTTGTAGAGAGAGAATAGGCGTGAACTGAGAGATGAATTGGGATTGTTAGTGTTGATTCTTCTTACTTTTATAATTCTTGCAAGAATTTTGGAAACAAAAAGATATACATACACAAGTATAAGTGTATATTCATGAAAATGCTTGCCGATATGTTTTCCCTTCTTTATGGATCATTGTAAATGGTCCCGGGAGCAATTTCTTGGTTTTGTCCCCAAGTCTTTTGCACATTGGTAGTTTTATCTTGATTTTGAGGTGGGGAGGCCTTGCCCCCCCCCCCCCAAAGCACCTTCTTAGTTTCGTCTTTGCCCGCGGGATCCCCATCTTTTATCGGCTTACATCAAAAGTCGGATTTTTCATAAAATATAGGCGTCCTGACTTAATCGGGGTTCTATATACAGTAATAAAGGGCAAATGTGAGTTTATTTGAATTTCAGAATGCAAACATAACTTTAAAAATAACACAAGATGAAACTCTAATTTAAAAGTAATTGAAGGATGATTATTTAAGTTGCCCTACGTATAAGTATTTGAAAATAGCGTGAAGTCTTAAAAAGACTTATTTTGGGACGGAGGGGAGTACTAATTTCTTTTTTTGTTTTGTGGGAACACCCTCTATTAAGAGTAATTTTTGGATGCTGAGTGGGTATTGCCTACGTAGTCTTGGCAATCTCAGTAGTCCATAACGCAATCCAACGGTCCAGATTTTCGAGAGAGAAAAGGAAGAGAGAGAGAGAGAGTGTTTGGGTGAGAGGAGAGAGAGAGGGGGAATAAATCTGGTCCGTCAAAACACATTTGGACGGATCGGATTATGATTGGGTTCCAAGTGGCAATACCCACTCAGCACCCAATTTTGTTTTCCTCTATTAAGGTTAGTAGATAGGGATGACAATTACCTCTACTCCGTCCCCGCCTCGATCCAAGCGGGTAATCCCCGATCCTATAAGCAAATGGGGCGGAGATGGTATTTGCTTCCCCCGATCTGTTTTAACCCGATCCGACTCCGATGATAGTTATTACTAATTTTTACATGTATATATTTATATACATTTCGTTATTTGGGTATTATAAGAGCAAAAACCTGATAATAAATCACTATTTTGTGTCTTTGTTTACTTTGTGATATTTTTTTAACTATCATTACTTATCAATATCTTGTTTTCTTGTCAAAAAATTTTAAAGAACAAAGTTATCAAAAATTTATACGGTAAATGGGAACCCGATTTATCCCCGAACCCGACACACCTCCGATTTCCCCCGCTCCGAATCCGCCTCTGAAATGAACGGGGCGGGTCCGGAGGAGCGAAAATCCGGCTCTAATCCGACCCGTTGTCCGGCTCTAATCCGACCCGTTGTCCGGCTCTAATCCGACCCGTTGCCATCCCTATTAGTAGAGAGAGAAAAGGAAAGGAAAGTGTGTTTGGGTGAGAGAAGAGAGACGGAAATAATCTGGGCCGTAAAAAATACGTACTATATTTAGACGGTTCGGAGGATACTTGGGTACCAAGTGACAATACCCACTCTGGCATCCAAATTTTTTTTCCCCTATTAAAGGTTAGTTTTTGAGCCGGACCTCAAATTCATCTCCCTTCAAATCTCATCGAGCGGTGCTCCTCTCTCTCTCTCTCTCTCTCTCTCTCTCTCTCTCTCTCTCTGTGTGGATGGATATGGCTGTCGAATCAGGCCAACTCGCAGGAGAAGCGTGTGAAGTAACTTCCGATAAGCTTGTAGGTGAGTTCGATTTCACTTTTTCTGGCTGTTTGTTGGATCCATTTTGCTGCAAAACGAAACCCTAATCTATGCTTTCAATTTTTTTCTACCTTTTGCTTGATTTTCCACAGATCTGTATGTTTATCTTGTTTGTGATTCGAATTTTTGTCTGTTAAACTCGCAGACCTCTTCTAGTTACCCTAACGACTTAATCTCGGGTCGTAAGAACTCTAAAATCCAAAGAAATGCCTCTGTCTTACGAACTATCAGTCGCATGATGTGATAAAAATGCTGGTACCGTCAAATAATAAGAATGATTGAAGTTTGTTGGAACTGCTGTTTGATTACAGGTACAGAAACTTCATAATGGGAAACAAAGACAGAAAGCCCAAAAATCCAAAAAACCCAAAACCCGAAAATGCCCCTAAAGCTAAAAAGCCGCCAAACTTAGTGGAACAGGGCCTTAACCTAAACAATGAAATTTTCCTTTAATGTAAAAACTGCTTCTACAAATTGCTCTAGGTTTGGGCATGTTACTATTTATTTAGGGCTGCTGGAAATCCTCTAAGAAGGGAGATTACTGTTTGAAATTGCATCAGAATCCAATCTGGGCATCTTGCTGCGTCAGCTTATGCCCTGTGCCGACCCCGAACATCAGGACAACTGATGACGTTTAATTCTGCCTGTTTTCAATTCGCAAACTAAATGAGGGTGCAGTATATACAGAGTGTGAGACGGTACGGTGTGAGCGTGAATTGGTTTTGCTCCATACCGGTTTTTTTATTTGATTTTTGTATGTTCTTATTCATGTTTTATTTTGGTTATTGTTTCCTTCAGCAGAAACATTACATGTTTTCCTTAGTTGTGGTTGATTCTTTTTATCCACAGGATTTGGATCATCGGTCCCTGCAATGTCATTAGAAGGAGTGGTGGAGCTGCCAAGTGAATTGTTTCGGAATGAACTGTTCGGATACATTCCAGCCTACAATACTGCTCCACCAGGCCCTAATCCTCCTGTGGTGTCTACATTAGATTCTTGCCATGATCTGCCTGAATTTACTGCTAAGATCAAGTCTGAATTTGGTATGTTGTTGGAGTTGTTTATCTTTGAGTTTTGTTGCTGAGTTTCCTAAAGGTATCTTGAGAGGGGATAGTATTATGCATCCTCTATGCTCGGTTTTCCGTGCACCATCGTGTACAAGCACTTTGAGGCTTGTTTGCGAATGCTCTAAGGGCACTTTTAATGAAACCGAGGGAAAATTTTAAAAATTCTCCTAACTTTCACTCAAATGTCCCATAAAAACGTAAACTTGATAAAATTCTACTTACCTGAATTGAATAAAATTTTACTTACTCACCTGAACTCGCCAAAGATTACTCCATTATGCCTCCGATGTCCAAACTCCGTTAAATTAGAGACAGAATTGTTGACTTGGATCTGACTTGGCTTATGTAGCGCCACGAGGTTTGCCACAAATTCGTGTTTGTAACTCACACCCAGGTACATATACCTGTACCCATGACCCAACCATACCCATATCCCAGCCTAATGCCTCACCACTAATTCTCCTCTCCCCCCTGTCAAACACCAGACCCCCTCTCTAGACACCTTGAAATCTGCAAAATGTTGCTGTCGTGACCATCAAATCAAAAGTTAAACATAGAGTGTTTCGTCACAATTTTCTTACTTATTGTAGTTCTTCAACATGGCAAAGGCAACAATCACCACTACCAATATCGGCCCACCCACCAAATCAAATTGGGGGTTCAACTGGTTTGGGAATTTGTTCTTCAACCAGAGACACAAAATTATCAGGAGATGGGTTATTGGTGACTTAATTTTGATAATCAGCTATTTAAGCAATTGTTGAGGTGATCTCCCTTGATTGAGACGGGATTTTGTAGAGAGAATAGGCGTGAACTGAGAGATGAATTGGGATTGTTAGTGTTGATTCTTCTTACTTTTATAATTCTTGCAAGAATTTTGGAAACAAAAAGATATACATACACAAGTATAAGTGTATATTCATGAAAATGCTTGCCGATATGTTTTCCCTTCTTTATGGATCATTGTAAATGGTCCCGGGAGCAATTTCTTGGTTTTGTCCCCAAGTCTTTTGCACATTGGTAGTTTTATCTTGATTTTTCTCATTCTTTGTCTGTATAATTGCAGGGATTGGGAACTTAGTTCATAAATTGCATCCAAACTATTTGTTGTAGATTTGTAGTAGATCGTGTAAGGTTCAGCATTGCTCGAGGCTTTGGGCTCGCCGAAACCTAGTCGATCCTCTGTTTCTGTTGTGTGCCTAATTAAAAGGAAGGGGGGGGGGGGGGGGGGGGGGGATTTTTAAGACCAAGGGTTGTTCCTGATCAAAGGTTTGGAATTCTGAATTGAGCAAGCTTTGATAACTTCAGGCGTCAAATTTTAATTTTGTCAAGTTTAGGTTTATTTGGGACATTTGAGTTAAAAGTTTAAGGGCATTTTTGTAGTTTTCCCTGAAATCAATGGTATCTTTACTTGCACAAGGCATTGACTCATTTTCTCTGTCTCTAAGCATATCAATTGATTACAGGCTCCAATTGATTTTTTTCAAGGTACTATGGCAGACTTGCCTCGTGGTTTGGTTGTTGAAGACTTTATTGGTAATACCCTGTTTGGCCAAGTGTATCGGGCTAAATATAATCAGCAACGAGGCTTGGACAACGTCCAAGAGGCTAAGGTCATGGTGAAAGCATGGAACTATATTAGGGATGAACTTAAATTCCCTCCTACACCATCTGCCGGTTGTTGGAGAATTACTGCTCAAGGAAGATTCCACGTATGTGTGTGTATTTGAAAGAAAAAAAGGAGAAAACCTGTCTGATTTTGTTGCTTGCTTCATTTTAGTTAGCCCCTTTTGTTGATGTCTCTTTTTTTAACGTCTTTTCTAATTATGTTCTTCACGTGTGCCATAGGATGAAATGAAGTTATTGACAGAACCATCACCCTTGTTACCCCATGATAACATAGTAAAGTTAATTGGAAGCGGTCTTGTAAATGGACGGCTGGCTGTCGTGTATGATCTAGATCCGTTGGATACCCTGCGCAACATCCTTCCCCAAGGTTGGTTTTATAGCCTTTTTTTTGTGGTTTCTGTCCCACAGGTAATTATTAGCATCTAATTTTTTTCTCAGTCAAATCGTGTTGCGTTTTATTGGGATGAACTGGACATGAGTAATTCTTCCCCGAGTGAGACTTATATAGAGGGAAAAGAGGGAAGTTTGGTCCAGGAGAACCACCTCAAATGATTGTTATCGAGCCATCCTCAACCCGCGAACCATTTGTGAATTCATGTTAACTAGCCCTTTTTTGTTCGTTTACAGATGATTTTGATTGGGTTTCGCGAATCAAGGTTGCAATTCAATTTGCATCTCTCGTTGAAGCTTTTCATTCTCAACAACTCAACCTTCGCAATATCTGTGCAGATAATTTAGTGCTTGACAAGGTAATTGTTTTTTTTGTGCCCTTAGATTGTGCTAATACCACTTTTTTACTTTTGAGAGCTGATGCAGTTGGATTGAGGGTAGTTTTGTCTCTGAATAGGTACTTAGAGTCCTCAGTAGTTAGTTTCGTTTTCTCATTTTGAAAAAAATTATCAAGAACTTACTCTTTTGTATCCCATTTATGAAGTTTTTCTCTCGCTAGATTATCTATGTAATAGTTGGTCTAAATTAAGAACCTTTTGGGAAGATCTAATGTTATCGGTCTTGCAGCATTTCCATCCAAAGTTAGTTGACTTTGGTATGCTTGTCGGTGGAGATTTTGGTGGTATTTCCCGAGGCGAATATGTGCACGGGTGTACGGGCTACACAGATCCATATGTTAGCGACACAGGTTTTTCTCTTCCTACTCTCTTTCTGCATTTTATTTGAAACTCAAGGGCCATCCTGCAATCCATGTGTAATTCACTTCCTAGCCATTGCGATTTGTTATAGTAGGGTTTTGTGGAGTAGATTACCAAGATGAAATACTTTTGGATACTCATAATTATCTTCATGAATTTATTTGATGTGTACAATTTTAGAACTTGAAGTTCCTACCCTTGTGAAAAAGGATCTTGTCAGTTGCCATTGACACATTGGTTGTCAGTATCATGATAGTTAGCATTATGAGGTTGTGCTCAGTTCTCTATATGTTTGAACGTCTATTTATGTGCTCGGGTCATTTTAAACTCTGAGAGCCTCACCATCCTATCAGAAAAAGGCTTGGAATGCACAAAAGAAGAGAAGGAGAGGGATGAGAGTGATGCGGCAAGCCACCATCTCTTAGTCATAATTACATTTTTTAAGTGTCAGAATCTTAGTAGCAGGAACCTCCTATCGGGGTGACGAATTTACCTCGGCTCTCGCGCTCCCAAGTCATATTCTCGTAGGAGCATCACTCCTGTTGAGAAAGGAGCCCGCTTCTTACTAGGATAGACCTCTTAAACCTATTATTTGACTAGTTTCTTCACACGGATGGACTGTGTAGTTAGGCCTTCTATAAAAGGGCTTGTAACTGTCCCTTTTAGATGGATTTTCAAAGCCAAACTATCAGGCGATTGTGGTAGAAGTTCTATTACCTGAATGGTGAGGATTTCTCTGGCTTGAGCATGGTCATTTTTATAATCCTTCCTTCCACATATCACTATAAGGACGAAAATGAGACATTTAAAATTAAGGACCTAATTGAAACATAACTATAAGTGGACTAAAATAGTAGATAAGCCATGATTTAATTTTGGAATCTATTTTAAATGTTTAATTTTTTGATAGACTAATATTGAGGTATATTAAAATGTAAGAACTTTTAGTTTCTAATTCAAGTTTTTTAGGATAACACATAAGCATATTGAGAAAATATATACAATTTTAATAACGATTAATCCGAAATGGTACCTAGATATATTCCGGTACTGGTACGTGCTATTCCAATAGAGAAAACGGTATGGACTGGGCTTCTTTGAAGTACTAGTGACTGTTGGAAAACTATACTAGCCAATGGTTTTAGTACTGAACAAAAATGAAAGGGCAAACTTCACTTGCAACCCCTGTTGTTTGCTGGATGTGCAGATACGACTCACTTCCATTTATCATATCAAGAACATAACTCCTTGTAAACTTCTGATGCAATGGGGTTCCGGGTGACTTTCTTCCTCGCTTCCATGTTTTATTGGAAACTAAACATAGAATGGGATGTAATATGATGTTTCTGTGGATCTCTGAACAGATATGGCGGTAGACGTTTTCTCGTACGGTGTTTTGCTTTTGGAGCTTGTGACAAAAAGAGCCGCCGTTGAAAGAGAGAAGCATCGTGTTTTTCTTCATGCTTGGGCCAAGAATGAGTATGATAAAATGACAAGGCTTAAGGAGGCCCTCCCCCGACGGCGCAAGAGGGAGGATAAACTCAAGTACCCCTCACTCGTGCATGAAAGCTTTACAGGCAGTGGGTTTTTTTATGCAAAGGATGGAGCTGAAATCACTAAATTAGCATTGCGCTGTGTTAGTCACAGCCGAGCACCAACCATCAAGACAGTAGTTAAACGTTTGCGACAATTAGAAGTGGCCAAGATTTTGGATCTATGATTCTGTGGGACTGGCCCATATTAGCATTCAAATGAAATGGGGCTTGGTTTGCTGGCAAATGCTGATCCTATCGAAACACCTGCCAATACATGTTAAAACCCGAAAACTTTAGTAATTATCTGTCCATTTTTTTGATACCACGTACATTTTCATCCTCCAGAGATAGACAGGAAGGGAAGACGGTGATACAAAGGCCGAATGAAGTTCTTTTGGAGCAGCGTCTGAATGGACCTATAGTCACTCAGTACATACGAAGCCATGAACTGGAATTTTTAGAGTATTCAATGTGGGCATATAAACAATAAAAGAAAAAGACTGAACCAGCAAGACTAATGTCTACTTGTACCTTTGAAAGGTCCACTTATACTATTAAGAAAGTATCTTAAGCTACCGTAGGTTATGTAAAGAAGATTCAATTCAATCTAACAGGCGGACTACCTTCGGCTACTATATTTATAAACCAAAGAAGTTGAGCCTATTTTACGCTCTTCCGCACTAAGCAGGCATCGCCTGGGGCTTCCAATCCGATGACAAGTAAAAGATGAAGAAGGAACTTACTGTACCTTACCTCCTTGTGCCCTGCCCATAGCTTGACCTCAGCCTTGATCTCTCTCTCTCTCTCTCTCTCTCTCTAACGAAAAAATAGGGACTTCTGAAATTGTGAGAGAGAAATTTCTTAAACAAATGTCAATTACCTCTTTTAGGGAATAAGGAATTTTTGAAACGAATGTCAGTTACCTCTTTTTTAGGGATTGCCAATTTTTTCCTTCATCCTCTTTCCTAACATTAAGGAAATTTTGAAATTGTGAAAGAGAAATTTCTTAAACAAATGTCAGTTACCTCTTTTTTAGGGACTGAATTTTTGTTTCCTAACATTATGGAAATTTTGAAATTGTGAATGATTCTCTTTCCTAAAAATAAAGAAATGTTTGAAATTGTGGAGATTCAATATTAGGGATGATATTGTTTCCAAATTTTAGTAAAACTCTTAACCCTGAATCCAATATATCGATTCAAAATTAGGGATGATTATGGTAAAAAAAACACACACACAAATATGGTAATAAAACACAAAAATATTAAGGATGATTACGGTAAAAAAACACACAAAAAAATATGGTAAAAAAAACCCAAAAAAATTAGAGATGATTATGTAAAAAAAAAAAACACAAAAAAAGGGGGAAAAACACACAAAAAATTAGCGATGGTTATGGGGAAAAAAACACACAAACAATATGGTAAAAAAACACAAAAAATTAGGGGTAATTATGGTAAAAAAAACACAAAAAGGTAAATACTACCGAGTCATGATTCAATGAAATAGGTTGTAAACGAGTCATGATTTAATGTAATAAGTATTAATTTACCATGTTACTGAAATGTTTTTTACAATGACAATTGGTAGAGGTTGAGGCGTATGTTTTCACCATGATGGTAGTTGATTTCATCATGGACATGTATTTGACCATGATTCAATTTTGCAAGTATTTTAATTTTATCATGTTCATTGTATTGGGTTTGATTTTACCATAGTTTTTCAATTTTTTTTTAATTTCTTGTGTTGTGGTATCATCTGTGTTTATCAGTCGTGAATGAGCAATAATGTTGTAACGTACTCAATTTTTTCATTGAACTTGAATTTTCCCTGAATTGAGATATCGACATGCTGTTCGAAATGTGCTCGTGCATGAACCTTCTCCGTGAAGTGTGATATAAATGCCCTTATTGATTTCATGTTAAGGTTTGAAGTTGCAGTTTTCCTTTCGTTTCAGTTATGTTAACTTTATGAGCTGGTGTTGGATTCAAGTGAATTGGAAGTCATATCATATATCTCTGAGGTGTTCTCGCATTTTTGTTATTTCTTAATGCGTTGGAAACCGTTCTTGCTAGGGTTTCATCTCACTTTGTCGGCCTTCTCCGCTGTCCTTCACATCGCCACGCACCGCTTCTTTCTTTTTACTTCCACCGCCTCACCACCCACCGCTTGTTCTTCTTCTTTCCACCGCCTCACCATAATAGCCACCGAGATTTGGTTTCGGCGGAGTCCATGAGCTTGTCGTTCACGTTTGTGTCCATTTCGGGTCTCCTCCACGTTTTTGTTGTGATTTTGTTTAGCTTGGAGGGTGCTAGTGGTGAGTTTATATAGATCTGCTACTTTTGGTGGTTGGTATTTCCGTTTCCATACCGAATCACAACTCTTTAAGGTTGGTTAAATCAGATTAGTCGGTTACCCGATGAGTTAGAGCTTCGATTCGCATCACTACTCTTTATCGTTGACTGACTCTATTGATTGAACTCGATGTATTAGTCCTGCTCTGCAGTATGTGCTCGTCTCGATGAAAGAGATTAGGTACTTTATTTGATGTAATTTGCCATTCTTGATGATTGGTTTGCGCAATAGTTTCTAATCTTTGTATTCTGGGAGGATTTCTTTGCAAGTGCCCTTGGACATTTTGAAACGATATGATTGCGATTGCCTTGTGTTAAAAAAAATGCTATAACTACAACGAAAGAGGACTTGCGGCCTCCCAACTATATATTCAATGGACCATGATGCCCTAAGTCTAGAGGTCAGTAGGTCGGTCAGTCCTTCTGAGTAGAGACGGGCGGCGTGCTCCATTGTTGGTGTTGCACAGTCGGTCCAGCATGAGTAGATCCAGTTTAGTCTGAACAGTACTCTCATCCCGGGTTGTAGTAGGCAACACCATTATGAATCCCAGGTTGGAAGCTTTTGAGGTGTGCACAAAAATCAAACAAAAATAACGTAGTTTTACCGCACAACACGGCGCACAACACTTACTGCATAACACTCACCCCGATTCCGGATCCCACAAGACAAGTATGAACTGTGTTCGTTTGGAGTTCGGGGGAGTTTAGTTTTATTTGTTTTGGTAATGAGTGGAGAGAGATAAAGAAACAAATGAGAATAGTAATTTGAGAGAGAATGTAAAGATTGAAACGAGAAGTAGGGTAATGATTACAAAACTAAACTAAACTAAACCTCGAAAACGAACAGAGCCAAAATCATTGAGTTTGATTGACCTAATATTCATACACCAAAGCAACATGCAGCTGGTGCCTCGATGGAAGCCCAAGTTATTACAATTTCCTTCTAAACCAACACATTGCATATGAAAAACTTACAATTTGCTTGCACCAAGCAAACACACTTTTTCCTTTTCAAGAAAAAGGAAAGACAGAAATAAAAAACAATTACTACTACATGAAATCACAACATGGAGTTGTAAATATGTTTTCACTCTTTACCCTTTTACCCTTCAGAGTAGTACTTCTTGAAGGCTCTAGGAAGATAAACAGGCAACAAAAAACCAAAGAGATTGAAGGACCAAAAGGCCAGATTAGCAATGGCAAGCCCTCTTCCCACATACAATCTCCACTCTCCTCCACTGTGTTGTTCATCCACCTTTGAGATCTCAGCCCCCAGCCACTCCGCGATCGCGAAAATCCTCCTTGAATTGTAGAAAACCGGGACGAAAGCCCGGACTGGTATCGAAAACCCGCCCGAAAATGTCAGGCCTTCCATGAATACTTGACTGGCCAAGAGGAAAACGTGTGGCGCCGCGGCTTTGATACCTGTTGATCAAATTACGATCATGAAGACAGCAAGATCACAACACAATTATTGAATCGAGCTGTTAAGGAACAGAAAATCTCAGTTCATTTCAAGAAAATTCATCCGGAAAAAATTAGGGGCCAATTTTCCATTTTCAATTTATTTGTCAACAACCATATATAAGTTTTTTACACCAAAAAAAACCACTGAAAATTTTCACCTTTTTCTCATGACGCATAAAAAATGAAAATTATCATCTAGTAGTAAATAGTGCATAAAGCTCTATAGTATCCGTTATAATGTTTGAGACCCTAGTGAATTTCTTTAAGCTACAAATGACAGTATTTTACCGTAAAATTCAAATATTTGTCGCGTTCATGGTAAGTAATCCTTGGAATATTCACCCTATATATCGGAGTAAAAACGCTACGGACACATGTTTGTGCACATATCCGAACACGTGTCGGATTCGACTCCACATGTACCATATAGGATTCACATCCGGTCTCAAACACATCTGTGCCTAGATTTGTATACAGTCCATAGTCCATAACATTTCCATGCAACGTAACTTTTTTAAAAAAATGAATAATTTTCCTCCTTTCTCATTTCTTGAAAGGAGTACAAAAAAGAAAAATGCTACAATACACACCCCTATTATACACCACTAAAGATGTTACGAATCGATTGTCTCCTATGAATAAAAAGTTACAATTTTCTTTTGTATAAAATTTTCGAGACGCACCAAAATATTACGAATCATAGAGAAAATGTTTGAATTATATTGCTAAAAAGTTACGAATTTTTAATATAAGAGTTACGAGGTACTAAAAATATTGCGATTGCAATGGGTGGCGCAATAGTTGCATAAGGTTTGTGTTGTAGCCCATTTCCAGTAAAATAAATACTATCCAAAGACCATAATTTGATAAGGAAATACCACAGCAATACCTTCTTTGTCCCCTTCGAATATGCCTTCAAAGATGTAAAGAATCGGAAGAAAAAGTCCGACCAGGGCTCCAATCGACACATAGATGCCAAGAATTTTATTATTCATACCAAAAACAGGGGCTCCTGCATTTGTAGACAGAATTGGGAATGCGATTCTGGAAATCAAGTAAATGTAGACGAAGAGAAGAGTACAAAGGCAAAGTCTTCGACGGCAACCATGCCGCTAGCGGCAAGGACGACGGCGGTGGCGAGGGCGTTGAGCTGGCGGAGGGAGAAGAAACCTCCGCCGCCCACGGCGGCGCCGGCGCTCTTTTTTTTGGAGAAGTGGGTTTTGAAGTCTTCATGTTGTTTATGCTCTGCTTCTTCTTCTTTTGGGAGACTGATGTCGCTGATTGGACCTACCCCACCAGACATTTTTGTGGGTGAATTATGATTTTGGTTTTGGGTAAGAGAAATTGTTAGTTAAAAGTGTGGTTTGGAACTGGGTTTTCTGGAGATGAGTGGTGGGGAGGAGTGAGAGGATTTTAAGGGTATGAGAGAGAGTGGAGGAGGAGGAGGTGGTGGAAGTGGGTGCACAAATGGCGATTGGTGAGTAGTATGTGGAAGAAGAGGTGATACGTGGCGGTTAAAGGGAGGTTGTGGTTTTTTTGTGGTGTAAGTTTGTACTAACTCTAATCTCATCCTGTGCCTGACTGCCTGTGACTCTGGCCTCCTTTGACTAAAAAGAAAAAAAATTTGATTTTTTGTTTTTTTTTTTTCGTTTTGTCTTTATTCAATTTTTTTTTTGCATTTGTTAGTTTTGCGTCAAATTTTCATGATTTATGGATTCGTCTCGTCGAGACGAATCCAAAGAATATAAAATTATGGTCAAAAGCAATAGTTTTTTGAATAAAGTCGAAAATAAACCAGTTTATTGGTTTAATTTTGCCTTTATTAAAAAAAATTAGCTTCGACCATAATTTTATACTCTTTGGATTTGTCTTGACGAGACGAATCCATAAACCACAGAAACTTGACGCAAAACTAACAAATGCAATTTTTTTTTGAATAAGATAAAATGAAAAAAACTAAAAAACCAAATTTTTTTTTTTTAGCCAAAGGAGAGAGGATTGACTTCTACACTTCACTTGTAGAAAATGAAAAAAAAAAATGTTCAGACTAGTTTGCGTGCACTTTGACTAATTTCGTGCACTTCGACTAATTTTGGCACCCTTGAGATAATAGTTGGGCATAATCCCGGTACCTAAGATTTCAGGTTCGATTTCCTGTTTATATCAAAGACAAATTTGATCCAATCATCTGAATTTTATCATATATTTAACATTTTTTAAAATGTAAAATCTATCCAATAGGTTGAAAACGGTATTTGCTTTATTCGTCTCGTATTACGTTGTGCTGGAACATAAAGCAAATTATAGAAAGGTAAAGAAATGAAAACGGGGAGGAAAATGGAAGAATAAGAAAAAGAATTTTTCGCTATTCGTAATACTTGAATTTGTTATTTTCTCTTTCTTTCTCTCCATTTTTTTTAAAAATTTTCTTTTCGTTTGTCCTCCATTTTATTAACACAAAAGTTGTAAGTCCTGCAGTATATACTAAGAGCATCTCCAATCCATCTCTATTTCTCCAAAATGGAGAATGGATGTGACACATTGAGGGGAGATTTTGTAATTAATGTACTTTTTTGGAGAATCTTGGAGGGGCCCATTGTCTTTTTTAGAGATTTGGTACTTCAACCCATCTTTATTCCTCCAAAATGAGATTTGGTTCTCTATACTTGGAGGATCAAAATAGTTTTGGAGGACCAAATCTCTAAAAAAGACAATGGGCCCCTCCAAGATTCTCCAAAAAAGTACAAAAAGTGAAGAAAAGAAGACATTAATTACAAAATCTCCCCTCAATGTGTCACATCCATTCTCCATTTTGGAGAAATAGAGATGGATTGGAGATGCTCTAATGGCAATAGATATGGAGTACCTTATGTCCTTGCTCCAAGAGCAAAGAATAATTTTAAGGGCTATTGGGAGAATATTGGATCAAATTTGGAAAATTGCAATGGATTCGTCGCACACTGATTGAAGTAGGGATTACAGAGCGCCGGAGAATTAATAAGGAGGTATTAGTAGTGATGTGTTTCAATGCTCTCTTATTTGATTTGCTTCGAACTAGAACAAAATGATTGATAACAAGATATGATTGCTACAGTGGTTGTGTTAAATACTGAAATGCAATACTAAAAAATAGAGATAAAAAACCTATTTTTAAAAAAATAAGGTTAAAAAAGTTTTCCAAAAAATAATACCATTTTTCAGTTAAAAAAATAGTTTTTAAACAAAAACTATCGAAGAGAATTTTTTTCAAAAAAACTTCTTTTTGAATTTTTATTGTTGAAATTTGGTTTTTGTTGGAAAATAAAACTAGTTGTGAAAATATTTTTCTTAAGTTTAAAAAAAAAAAATTATTTTCAGATTTTTGAGCAAAAAAAAACTATTTTCAAAACTTAATTTTTTTTAAATAACGGTTTGCCAAAAACTAGTTTTTTATCCAAGAAAATGTTTTCAAAACTTTCATATTTCAAAAAGCTGTTTTAAGAAAACATTTTTTTAAATTCGTTTTTTTTCTAGTTTTTAAAAAAAATTTAGCTCTATTTTTTTTTTGAAAAGGTGTTTTTTTTTTTTTTTTTTAGAGTGGAGAATATATTAAGGATACTACAGTTATTTTACGCGAAAAAATTAACACCATTAGCCTTAAAAAGGAATGGCAGGGGAGGTAAGTAACAATTAGTTTGAAAAAATAAGGAAGGGCAATGAAATTTTAAAAGGTGTAAAGGAGGTCTCTGTATTTATCAGAAAAATCAGGAGAGGTAAGTGAAATTTACCCTACAGATAAAAAACAAAAATTGCTCAAAACTGTCCATATCCTAGATAAAGTTAATTAACACAATTAACATTCACATTCTCTTTCTAGGGACATCAACATTTGCTAATTCCTTTCACATTTTTCCCCATAAATCAACCAAAGCAGAATATAGAACAACAATAACTACTACAAATTGCAGTTCATGCAATAAATTGACACAAACCGAATTGATATTGATAGGGAAAAGATAATTGTAGGACACAACATTTTGGACACCGAAAATAAAGAAATACTATAGTTTTTTTACAAAGACAGACTGAGGGATATAAAAGAGTACCCGGGGAAAATATGGAAACCCTACCTTCAGGCATCAACTGATCAGCCTCTACCATTCTAGAAATTCATAGATCCATCGGCCGTGGTTGAGATTTTCCTGTATGCCTCAAGAATCTGAACACCACATGAAATTGGCTCATCCAAAATTCGTTCCACATTCTTCATAAAAAACGCAAGAGAGCTAAATCATTGAGAGAGAAAGAGCACTCTGGAAGCATCTTCAATCAACAGTAGAAGGTAAGCTCTCTCCTTCTCTCTCTCTCGTCTCCCCCCCCCCCCCCCCCCCCCCCGCGGTGCCGCCGCGCGATCGCGTTCTATTTGCTGATATCGTTTAAAAAACTAGGGTTTCAGCTAGGGGTGAACAATGCCCGACCCAATCTGACAACCCGACCCGACGTATTTCGGTCAGGTTCAAAGTATAATCGGGTCGGGGGTTGGGGTCGGGTTTTAAAAAATAAAAAAAATCTGGTGTCGGGTGTGAGGATTTGGCTTTCGGTAACCCGACCCGACGATAAATATATATATACGCACAAGCATTAAGGGGCGGTTCTAGAATTTGATAAAATCAAGGGCTTGCCATTCGAGAACAACCCCTAAGGGCCTGTTTGGAACTTGAAGAAAATGGGAGAAAGGAAAAGAAAATAAGAATTTTTCTCTCTTGGCTGTTTGGTTCCTTGTCTAGGGAGAGAAGGGAAAAAGAGTAAGGAATTCTAAAAGGAAAAGTTTAGAAAAGGAAAGAAAATGAGAGAGAAGAGAGGGAGCCAAAAATTTGAAGTAAAATTACCACTTAAAGTGAGAAACTTCTGGACTTGGAAAGGTGCTTAAACGTGAGGTGCTCCTAGTTCCTACTCAGAAACCTCTTGCCTATTTCTTTCTTTTCATTATATCATTTTGCATCCAAACAAGAGAAACAATTTTTCTCCTTACTTTCTTCTCATTTTCTCCTAGAACCAAACAAGGGAAAGAAACCCATTTCCTTCGCATATTCCCTGTTAAATATCTTCTCTTCTTTTCCTTTCCCTTCCACATGTTCCAAACCCTAAGGCTGTGTTTGGAAGTTGTGGAAGAGAAGAGAAAGAGAAGGGAAAATAAAAGAAGAGAAATAGGAAAGAAATGGGAAAGAAACCTCTTTTTTTCCTTTTGTTTGGTTTGTGAAAGAGAGAGGAAAATTTGCACTCATGGAAGAGAGAAGAAAAGAAAAAAAGTAGTTAATTTTCCCTTTCTTCTCTTTTCTCTTCCTTTTCCTTTCTCCTTCTATATGGAAACCAAACAAATGAGAGGAATTTTTTTTTAATTTTCTCTTCTTTTCTATTTCTTTCCTCAACTTCCAAACATAGCCTAAGACTTACCAGAAGTACACCCCTCTCCTCTTTCTCATATCTGGTTCTCTCTCTCTCTCTCTCTCTCAGATGAATCCACACACCTCTCCTTTCATCTCCCTCGTCTTCCTCTCGTCTCTCTCTTAGATCACGACCTAACACGATGGCGGCGGCGGCGAATCGACTTGAGAAGCCGATTGAAGAGTCTTCCCAGCGGCGAATCGACTTGAGAAAAGCAGATCGAGGCTGAGTTTCGACGAAGACGCGACCCCGCCGCCGTCGACCGACGCCGTCAACCACGCTCCAAGTAGATCAAAGATGTAGCCTGGTACAAGTAGATCTGGGTTTTCTTCTTGTCATTTTGAGTTGATTTATGGGATTAATGTGTTTGATGATTTCTTGGTTTGGTTTTTATGATTTCTGTGTTCTGAAACTTCTTATGATGCCTGGATTTGATCAAAAAATTTCTGTGTTTGATACAAAATTACAAACCGACCAATCCGACCGATCCGAACCGAAACTCGATGTACCCGAACCGATTGATTTTTAGGCTACTTCGGTTTGGTTTTGGGTGCTGTTTTGGCAACCCGACAGAAACTGACCCGAACCAAACCGAACCCGACGTCATTGATGTCTTTCTTGCATCATTGTTCTTCTTTCCCACCATTGATGTCTATCTCAAGCCCTAATTTTTTCTGCAGAGTTTATCTTGTTATCCTCCATTGTGGAAAATTGATATATGTATGGCTGTTTTTTTTTTTTTTTTTTTTGAAAATAATCACATAACTCATCAGTGTCTTAGAATTATGGTGGTTATTTTGAACCCTTTATACATCTAAATACTAGTAAAACTGAACAAAAATCAAAATAACAAATGATATGAAGATGAAAACAAGACAATGAAGAATGAAAACTACCCCCCGTTTTCTATAATCTATATATCTCTCCCCCCAAAAGTATTAAAACTAACAAACAACAAAAGAAGAGCTGCTACATGATCTAGAGTTACTTTGTTTTGTAAAGATAGATAGAAAGAAAGGAAGAAAGAAAGAAAGAATTTGGACTAGTCAGTTCATGGCATTTGGACCAGCACAAGCCTTCAAGACGGGGTTCCAAATCCACTCTACCAAAAACTTCCTCCTCCTATCATTTATAATAAAGCTCCAACCTGCTTTATCCCTCATCAGCTGCCCTATATACCTGCCCCACCACCCATCCATTACGAACCCTCACACAAATCCCGTAACTTTGACAGGGCGGTCGGGTCCTCACCCGCATATAGGAGGCATTTTCCACGAGTGATTGAAATCTCGAAGTAGACTTCGGTTTTATTTTCACACGGATGTGTTTTGGATGTTGACGAAACTTATAAATGATTCTTAATTGCTAGGTAACTAAGGAATCAAATCGTGACTAGTACATCCTCTTTTTTGGTAATCAATTTCTCAGTCACCAGGAATTCGGAAATTGTGATTCATATGTAGATTATTCTTTATAATGAAATTTCTAATTAGCGGAATTAAGAAATTGTGATTCATTGATTGTTAAATGGAACTCGGCTAGATTAAACGAAACTCGGCAAGATTATACAAAATTTATTATTATTTTTTTTTTTGTCGAAACTCGGAGATGTGTTGCCATGCATGGCACGGCATGATTTAAAAAATGGCACGACACGAAGCGACACAATTAAGTAATCGGGCCAGCATGGCACGATACGACACGACACGAAACGATTTACAAATGGCACGACATGATTAAGTAAACGGGCCTGCACGACACGACACAAAGGTAAATGGGCCCGGCCCGTTTGACACCTCTATGACTGGCCTTGTGGATACCTACCACAAAGTTGCAAATACCTTTTTCATTCATGTTGCTTATAAATATGATATGAATATTGAATACGTGTAAGATTGGATTTCTTTATTGTTTTGTATCCAAGAAACAAAATAATTTACGCCTCCCGTGAAATTGACTCTAATTTCTAGGATACGCATTACTTTTGTATCAGGTCGTGATTAATTTGGAGGCGTGACAGGGTAATTCACATACTTCTCTTCTGGCTATTACAGTATTATGAATGAAGCTACGACTATATTTGATCTACTTATGTTTGATGATCATTGGTGCCTCCTTCATGTACTTTCGTAGTTTTTGCAACTTTAATTCATTGATCAACAAGAAGTTAGCGAGGTATGCATTAAAAACATTAGATTTTACGTAGCATGGTGATAGATGGGATGGTTATTTGATTGTTATGAATAATAAAAATTTGCTCTTTTTGTTGGCTTTTTCCTTTTTCTCATTCCCTCTTATTTGCCTTATGAAGTGACTTTGACTTGTAAATGATCCTGTACAGTAGTGATGACAATTTTTGTTGCTAATTGTTGAATGTGTTATTTAGGCGTCAACAAGGAAGAGATGAACCTACATATCACAGCGTTCCCAAAGTCACATATAATAGCTTTATCCTACATATCATAACAAACACTAAAACCCAGTGTCATCATCTATTATATATTTTTATTAGTTGGTATTACATAAACGTTTAAGGGCCTACTGCATCAAGTAAAATGTTAGCGGGTTTCAAATCTCATTGAATTATTTCGGTAAAAGTTGTGCCAGAAACAACAATGATTGTTGAGTGTAAATGCTCCAAACCAGTAGCTATTCCTTTTTATGATTTTTAGCACTTGAGACCATTCCAAAACTCCTAAAAAAAGGACATTACAACATAATTAAAACAAAGTCAATGCTAAAAGTCAACAACTGGAATTATTTACCAAAACATAAGGCAGACATTTAAAGACAAACCAGTTGTTTCATCAGTTTTTTTAAGAGCATCATCCAAAGATCCCTCTAGGTAGAAGGGATAAACAAGTGACAAAGTTTTTGCTTCCTTAGAAACGCCCAGCAGCCTGATGATGTTTGGGTGGGGCGGAATCACCGATGGCGATAAGAGATCATATTCTTTCTATCGACATAAAACATTTTTTTATTACAGTGAGTAGATCATGAGTTAGGTAAATCTTAAACTTACAGGCTAGAAACATGCACAATACATCTAATACATACCTGAAATGAGGGTCTAAAAATGCAACCGTATGCGGGTCACATCTTTTAACTGCAATTATTCTCTCCATCCAAATTCTTTTATAAACATTTCCAGTGTTTTCCTCGCCGACTAGAAGAGGATAATGCAAAAATAGAAGAAGCACTTAGGAAAAAGGTTAAGGAAAGATTAGAGTCTTAGGAAATTAAGTCGGAAATAGTGAAACGAATAGAAGACAAGAAGAAGTGTCGGATCTCATTGATGCTCACATGGAACGGGAGAAAGAGGAAAAAGAAGCTGCTCTTACAGATGGTAGGCAGAGTGATATGTATATTTTTAGACTAGCTACTAGGTTTTGTCTTCGTTGGATGAATTTGACAAGTGAAGTGGTGTTTTAGATGGCTTCGTGTCGCGATAAGAACTATAAAGCATTATGTATTCATTCTAAGGCTTTTGGTTTGACAGTTCCATATATAGAATGATACATAATGCTTTATAGTTCTTATCACGACATGAAGCCATCTAAAAGACCACTTCAATTATCAAATTCACCCAAGGAAGACAAAACCTAGAAACTGGTCTTTGCCTACCATCTCTAAGAGCAACTTCTTTTTCCTTTTCCATGTGAGCATCAATGAGATCAGGCACTTGCTTCTTCTTGTCTTCTATTTGTTTCTCTATTTCCGACTTAACTTCCTCAGACTCTAATCTTTCTTCAACCCTTTTCCAAATTGCTTCTTCCATTCTTGCATTATCCTCTTTTAGCCGGCGAGGGAAGTACCAGAAATGTTTATAAAAGAATCTGGATTGAGAGAGTAATTGCAATTAAAAGATGCGACCCACAGATGGTTGCGTTTAATAGACCCTCATTTTCAGGTATGTATTAGATGTGTTGTGCATGTTTCTAGCCTATAGGTTTAAGATTTACCTTACTCATGATCTACTTATCGTAATCAAAAAGTGTTTTTGTTGATAGAAAGAATCTCATCTCTTATCGACATCATTGATCCTGCCCCACCCAAACATCATCAGGGTGCTGGGCGTTTCTAACGAAGCACAAGCTTTGTCACTCGTTTATCCATTCCAACCCAAAGGGATCTTTGGATGATGCTCTTAAAAAGACAGCTGAAACAATTGGTTTGTCTCCAAATGTCTGCCTTATGTTTTGGCAAATAACTCCAATTGTTGATTTTTCGCTTTGGCTTTGTTTTAATTATGTTGCGATATCCTTTTTTTGAGTAGTTTTGGGGTTGTCTCAAGTGCTAGAAATCATAAAAGGAATAGCCACTTGTTTGGAGCATTTACACTCAACAGTCATCGTTGTTTCTGGTACAACTTTTACGAGAATAATTCATTGTGATTTGAAACCTGCTAACATTTTACTTGACGAGGTAACCCAAAAACATTTATGTAATACCAACTAATAAGAATATGTAGTAGATGATGACACTGAGTGTTTGTTATGATAAGATAATGCTATTACATGTGACTTCGGGAACGTTGTGTTATGTGGTCAGCGTCATTCAGGCACAAAAGATTACACTGATGTCGCCACAGGTAAAAAAATTAGTTGTTGATGAATTGGTGTTCTTCCGTGTTTGTAGTATTTCTTTGGCCATTCCGTATTCAGATTTTACAAAGAATTTCCCATTAGAGTTGCCCATCCAAATACGTAAATCAGGAAGAGTGGTAGTGCTCAAGATTTGCTCCGCATCAGTTGTCATGAGTACTTCTTTGACCTTTCCAGATCTTTTGGTCGCATGCTTTCTGTCCTCTCACATCGTTAGGACTTGGGGATAAGATCTTCGGATATAGGCCTCCTTTGGGTAAAAAACTTAATCCGGATTATTGGTTTTTTGGTTTTTCCTCAAATAATCCAAAAAATCGGATTATTGGTTTTTTGTTCTGCACATGACACGTGGCAGCAATAATATGGATTATTGGATTAAGGCCTCCTTTGGGTAAAAAACCAGTTTTTGGTTTTTTAAAAAACCAGTTTTGTCCTTATTCAATTTTTTTTTTTTTCATTCGTTAGTTTTGCGTCAAGATTTTGTGGTTTCTGGATTCCTCTCGTGGATTAAGTTTTTTACCCAAAGGAGGCCATAATGGATCCAACAGCCATGGATCACCCCATATATTTATGTCTCTCCATTGGCCACCCTCCATCTCCAACCTTTCGCCACCAGTTTCTCACTTGCTAGGTTGGTTTGCCAAGCCCATGACGAAGCTTGTTTGTGCTGCGCTTCTAAAAATGATGTGTTTGGGAAGTACTTGGTTTTGAATACTCTAAAAAATAGGGACTCATCTTCGGTTTAAAAGCCTCTAAATCATGAAAACCCAGTCCACCATTCCCTTTAACTTCAGTCATTTTATCCCATTTCAATTAATGGATCTTCCTATTCTCATCAGCCCCACTCCAAAATATTCATAGGGATTTACATAACCCAGCCTTTTTACACAATCCATCACGAAATTGGGGAGGGTAAGTAGAACAGATTTCACCAAAACCTCCTTTCCAGCTGGGTTTATTTTTTCCCTCCACCCTTTTTATTTGTGCTATCACCTTCTCCTTCAGATACAACAGGGCCGATTGCTTAGATCTTCCAATAATGTATGGTAACCCCAGGAATTTGCTTCTACTTGTAAATCCCAACACATCACGACATTCCTCCATTACCGCTTTTGCTATATTGAAAAGATGGAAGACTTATTATAAGAGCATTCACCCACTGACCAGAAGCATTTCTGTATTTGTTCAACACATTCTTAACATCATCACTGTCGTTTCTTGATGCTTTGCAGAAAATTAAGGAATCCTCTGCGAATAACAAGTATGAAATGGACGGCCCATTCTAACACATCTTTTCAAACTTATGTTCCTGTTCTGCCTTTACCCTTTCTACCAGCGCTTCTGGACTTTCTCTAGATCTGATTGGTGTATTATGGTCTTAAGTAGTACCTTTTAGACTTCCTTGGGTTCCCATTTTGGGTCAGCATATGCTTGAGATACGGGGATAAGGGGTCCCCTTGACGGAGTACCTAGACGGTTTAATGTACCCATATCGTTGGCCATTCACGGTTGACACACAATTCATGATACAGTCTACACCTTTAGTGTTGAAACCCATATGCAACATCACATTCTTTGGATAATTCCATTCGACTCTGTCTTAAGCTTTAGCTATATCAAGTTTCAAAGCCATATGCCCCTCCCTCCCCTTTCTTTTTCATATAATGGACCACTGGTTGGGCTATCAAAATATTGTCTACTATCTATCTATCTTTCACAAAGGCACTTTGATTGAGGCTAATAACAGATGGCAAAACTTGCGTCAAACGATTAGGAAGCACCTTTGCTATTATTTTATAGAACACCCTAAAGAAATTGGTCGATACTATAATATCTGGGTATGAAAGCTCTTGAGTAAGTGACCCGTTTGAAAGAAATGTTGCACTGCTTGGACCACCTTTTTGCCACCACATCTCAGTATTGTTGGTAGAAACCTACAGTCATTCAATCCGCCCCTGGAGCTTTGAACTGGTCCATACCAAAAAGGGCTTTCTTATTCATACGATCTGTTTCACGGCCCTTTATTGGGCTAATTACCTCTGCTTCATCCGAGACACCTTCAGGTGTGAACAAAGTTTGGAAGTACTTTACAAACTTTGCTGCCACAGCTTCTGGATCATCACTCCACTCCCATTTTGCATCTGAATGCTAAAGATTGCATCATGCCTCCGTTTGTAGGCAACCTTGGCGTGGAAAAAGGCTGTATTACAATTCCCCTTAACTATCCAAGCAGTCCTGCATTTCTGCCGCCAATACATCTCTTCTTGCTCCCATGCTTTTCCCATCACGAATTTGAATATAATGTTTTTCTCTTTTTTCTTTTGCAGGAAAAGATGTACAGCCCAGGTCGGATTTATTGAGCTTCGGGGTAATTATGTTACAGCTCCTGATGGAGGAGTGCCCTATGTTGCAGCTCCTGATGGAGGAGTGCCAAAACTTGTGAGGGCTACAGATTTTAAAGAATCCAATGGTGCATCCTACTTTAGCTGATAGTGATGAGGAACTCCGAATTGCTCGTGGCAGGTTAATTGATCTGGCTTTGACTTGCACGGATCCCGAGCCCTTGAAGAGACCAAGAAGTGCTCGTGAGTTTATTGACATTTTTTATATAAACTCACGAGCACTTCTTGGTCTCGTCAAGGGCTCGAGATCCGTGCAAGTCAAAGCCAGATCAATTAACCTACCACGAGCAATTCAGAGTTTCTCATCACTATCAGCTAAAGTAGGATGCACCATTGGGTTCTTTAAAATCTGTAGCCCTCACAAGTTTTGGCACTCCTCCATCAGGAGCTGCAACATAGGGCACTCCTCCATCAAGAGCTGCAACATAATTACCCCGAGGAGCTGCAATAGGGCACTCCTCCAGTAGGAGCTGCAACATAATTACCTAGAGGACATTCTTGATCAAGTCATTTGGCGACAAATACTCAAATCTCTTCCACATTTGTCTTAAAATTTGAATGCATTATGGTGTATATGATATTTATCAACTGGTTAAATTGTGATGTCATGGATTAAGGCTTTCTCTTTCGTACTTCATGCTTTCATTATGTTGTTCTATTCCTACTCAGTACTGTTTCTATTTAACACTTGTCAGGGAGGTTATAACATTTATCTTTTTCTTGTTTTTTTTTTTTGGCAATAATTGTTCACTTTGACCGAAGTTTATTCTACTCTAAATAAGATAATTTGTTGTACCCTCCAAAAGGACCGCCCCAAAAAAAGGGATTTGAACCGTTCACTCTGCAACCCTTGAAATGCGGAACGGATCATGAACAATTAATTTATATGAATAAATGAACCTTTACAATTGCTGAAATACCAATGCAAGTATAATTCGATTCATCACTGAGTTACCGATGTTCGATCAAATTTTATTTTTTGCAGAATCTTTATATGCGTCATGGTCTACGAAGTGGATAATTAATTGGTCTTGTAATCTGTGCGAGAACCCATATAATTTTGAACCCATATAATTATATAAATTGTCAAAAGATTTTTGTTCAATTAGAAAGAGTATTGTTGCATACTTGCATGGGACTATGATCATTTCATGAGTACAGATTTTTGCACTCTTTTTACCACCCATACTCCCTTCGTCTTCCTATTCATGTGACCTTCCACTATCATTGATTCATGCTTTCACTCATGAAAGAGTAATGTAGTGGTACATTAATACATAAACACGCAAAAAATAGAATTGAATGCAAAAAGTGGATTACTAATACCCGGATCCCATACCACCAAACTATAAACGGGAAATGGAAATGTCCGTTCATAGTTACATACACAATATAAATCCATTATGCATAGTCATATATGAAAGAGCCATCACCTAATTCAACTTGCATTACGTTGTTCGATTGTACGATATTACTAAACATTTCTAGCTTCCTCAGAAGCAACTGATCATGATTTCCGTCAACCCTTTGAGAAGATCAGAATGATTGTCTGTTAAGAAACTAAAGCGAAGCCCACTTCAATGGCGGCTCCAGGAATTTTTAACAGGGTGTTCAGAAATTACCTTTAACTCTACTAGCTTAACCAATCAGTCGTATCTTCACAAAATTTCATATACTAGTGTGTATAATGCGACCTCAAAAATACGAAAACACGTAAAACGTTGTAGTTGTTTTCAGTTATTTTTTTATATTTTTACCAAAGCAAAATCAAACAGGAGCATAAATATGCTTTTTTTTTTTTAGGAAATTATGTAGCAAATACGTTTGCACGGATTCTTTTAAACATATGTTTTTATTTTTCAATTGTCTGCTCTTAAGAAAAACTACACCATAACGATACCAATAGATATTTTTTCCTCTCCATTTTTTTTGTCATTAAGATGTCTATCTTGTTTTGAGATGGTATATTAAATATTCAATTGTAAATCAATGGACTTGCAGTGTGTTTTGTTTATAGTATAGGACTAAGTGGTCAAACAAAATATTAGATAAAATTACTAGATGCAATATAACAACAAAATAAAAAAACGTGTTCAATTGATCACATTTTCTTATATGTGGTGTAACCAATGATTGGGCTATAATGGGATGTAATTTAGGTTGATCAAAGTAGACTGATTTGTTGGTGGGTGTTCATATAATTTTGCACTGGGTGTTCAAAACATAAATTAACCTAAAATGTGTACAAATTTTTACATGTATTATTAGTACAATTTTTTTTTAGAGTGGTCATGTGACCATCCACCCCATAGGGTGGAGACGCCAGTGGCCCACTTGCAGATTGCCATTGTCAAACACAGTATGGTAACACCCCCATGAATACACCTCCAAGAATCCTGCACCCAAATATTTATTTTGCATAAGGCTCCATAAATATGTGAATAAGAATGATGCAGTAATTATTTGGGCCACTTTAATAATCATCCTCCTCTCACCTTCAAATTAGAGTTTCATTCTGTGCTCTTTTTAAAGTTATGTTTCTATCCCGAAATTCAAATAAACCCACTTTTGCCCTTTATTATATACTATATAAATATATATACTAGGAGATTAAGGACTAAAACGAACGTTTTCATCCAACATTCTTTATGTTTTCATCCCAAAATTCTTTGCCTATAACGTAAAGATTTTTTTGGATGAAACATAAATAATTTTGGATGAAAAAATATAAAAAAAATCTTTTTCTCGGTTCGGTAATCCTTCCATTTAGCTTCAAAGCTTCAATTTCATCTTTTGCCCTGTTAATCCTCCTCAACAGACCTAGTATTATTTGTTTTGATCTTATGTACATGGCTGGATCAATCTAGACAAAATAATCATAGTCATTGTTGGGACACTTCACATACCTCCTCCTCGAATTCTAATCAGTCCATGAGGTGCCTCGAATGCGACTTCCTCTACAAACAAGGGCACACCATTGTTGTTGAGCTCCAACTGTTGTCCAAGATCTTCTTCCTCTTCATCTACCTTTTGAAAGCTCACAACTACTAGGGCACAATCCAAGATTAGGGAGCTCTAGCTTTTATACTGTGCCTTTTCCCTCCAAATGGTTAGGACACCCAACATTTTCCCACCAAAATGGTAGGGGTGGGTCCACATGACCTTAATTTAACGCCAAATTGAGAGGTTAAGACTATTTTTCCTTTCAGTTATTAGATAGACATGTCGATTACATAGACACATGAGGTTCCATCGGTTAGGGACGAAGCAATAATTTTTTAGTAGGAAGGACGAACTATATCTCTCAAGCAGGGTGTGGCTATAAATTTGATAATATATAGTATATTAATTCAATATCAACATATATAACAATTAGGTTTTTTCAAATTTAAGTAAGGGCGACAGCTTTTGAAGCGGCTGGCTCTATCCTTTCCGTAGATTCCGATTCTCTTTTCAAAGAAGAGAATGAACGGTTCAAATTTTCCTTGATGTTTTCAGGAACAAAAATGATATGGGTACACCTAACTTACACCCCACATGCACACCAAGGTGTTGTGACAAACAAAGAGAAGCCTAATGTATAACCCACCTGAAATGATAGGTTTCTTCTTGCCTGCCACACATCACATTGGCGTGCACCTCACATTGGTGTGCATGTGAGGTGCAAATTAGGTGTACTCATAACATTGTTGTTTCGAGAATTTAAACTTCATTTTTCATTTTAGGCTTTGTTCGTTTCTCAGTTTAGTTTTAGTTTTGATGACATTATCATTTCCCTCATTTCTCTCCATCTCTCCCCACTCATTACATCTGATGATATCATCAAAACTAAACTAAACTATCTAACCAAACACAACCTAAGCGTTTTTGGAAAACTCTTCCGGTACCATCTCACACCCGCTTGGATTTATTAGGGTTTACTGCAAAATTCTAGAAGCGTCCATTCAGTTTGTAATTGTATTTTCATTTTCAGATAAGCCCCCGTTCTCGTCACCTACTTCAACTGTCAGTTTGCTTCAACCTGCTTCGCTCTTCTTCTTCTTCGACTTCTCCGTCTACGATTCTGCTGCAGTATATTCAATAGTCACTCAATCTCAGCTCCCTAAAGGTATTTTACTTTTTCGTTTCGCATTCGAGACCTTCACAGATTGAACAACTCAATCTTGGCCATAATTTTGAAACTCATTGATTATAGAACTCGATTCATTTGCAGTCTATAATTGTGGTTTATGCATTTGTTAATTTGGGGGTAGTGTATTTGGTACAGGAATGGCAACAGTTCATCTGACTACTTCGTCAATATTGGCCGGGAGATTGTCCTCATTTGAAGGGCTTAGGCCTTCAAAGGTTAGGATCTCAACAGTTGCTCTGAAACAAGTAGGATCCAGCCTCAGTTCCTTTCGTAGCCTCGTCGTGAAAGCATCCACTACTGTTGCGCCCAAGGTATAACGCCCCTTCCCCATTTATTTATCTTAGATGTGTTAGACTGTGTTAATTTGTTTTTTTTATAGGAGCTAATTATTTAGTTATAAGGTTGATTGGTGGGGGTTTTGTTCGGATGTGTGGTTTTGCAACTTACGACTTTGTACTGTAATGCTCTGCTTGGATAAGTGCGGACTCTAAATGAAGGGATTTGTCATTCTTATCTGTGAGAAACTGAGAATTGGTCAAAGCTAGGTTTGATAGTTTTGATGTTGATTTGGGATATTGATTTGGACACTTGAGTTTGAGATTTTTACCATGATGATTTCAAAATGACTACTTAATAGGAGTGATTTGAAAAGATTTTTAGTTGATTTCGTAAACTTAGGCTTAGTTTTCCATTTGATTTTAGCAAATGAATTCAGCAGGTGCTAAAATCATGATATTTCAAATCAAAAAATGAAGTGGTTCCGTGTATCGTTTTCGATTTTTTTCGCACCAAATTACAGTACTCTTCGTGTACTTTAATTCGGTGTGAAAATTTCAAAAAATAATACACGGAAACACTTAATTTTTTTATTTGAAATACCATGATTTTAGCACCTGCTGAACTCATTTGCTAAAATCATGGTTAATTTTAGCAACTGGGTTGCTAAAATCAAATGGAAAACTAAGCCTTAGGGTGATTTCAAAATGACTATATAATAGCCTAATAGGAGTGATTTGAAAAGATTTTTAGTTGCTTTTGCAAACTTAGGGTGAGAACAATGCTGTTCTAGAATTGGTTTTCTATACGTTGAAGGAGTGGAACTTTTACAAGTGTTGATTCTGCTCGCTTATTTTCGTTATACTCCTACTATCTGTTCCATTGTGTGAAAATACTTGACATAATTTATTTATTCGTTTACTGCACCCTAACATTGGGTTATGAAAATAAGTGTATGGCCCTTCTTTCTCCGTTATTCTCCTAGGTACTTAATTCTTGTTTGGATGGAGATCTTTAATACTCTTTGTTGTTCATCTGCAACTTGGTCTTCAATCTTCATAGCTCTTGTTTTATCATCAAGAGTGTTCAACTACGTGGTCATTCACTAGCATGGAACTCCTATTTCCTCTGCTGAGGAATAGTTAGAGATTTATTACCTACAATGTATTTTCTTACACAACTTGAATCTTTCGAATAGCAAAAGATGCTTAGACTTGTACAAATGCTGATTCCGTGTCTTTTGTTCATTCGGGCTCGTGCTACGATGGTCTTCCAATTTCTTAGTACACATCACTCAAGCCATTGGGTGATAGAGTGTTGGTGAAGACTAAGCCTGCAGAGGAGCAGACTGTAGGCGGCATCTTACTTCCATCATCAGCACAGTTGAAACCTCAAGGAGGTGAGGTTGTTGCTGTTGGAGATGATAAAAAAGCTAGACCGTACAAGATCGACACCAGTGTGGTAATTGCTTTGTTTCTTTAGATATGGAATTATCGTGTTTTTGTATTGCAGTTCACTGACTCATTTGACTTGTGCAGACTGGTACCCAAGTTGTGTACTCAAAGTATACAGGGACTGAAGTGGAGTTCAATGGATCAAACCATCTCATACTAAAGGAGGAAGATATTATTGGTATTCTAGAGACGGATGACATAAAGGATATGAAGCCCTTCAATGATTATGTTCTGCTTAAGGTTAATAAGATTCTTATCAATTGATTTCTTGTCAGTATCATCTGCCTTTCTATTATAGATAAATTATAATCAGTACAGTTGTTTCATCCGCTTTTAAATGAGCCTCTGTCTTGGTTGTGGGCGGCATGTCCTAGTACAAGGTTTTTAAGACCAGTAATGAGGAACTGTTTTTTCCTGTAACAAAAAATACAAACAAAATGATTCGTAGTATTTTGAAAATCTGAAGTTTAACTATGGTGTTGGTGAGTGCTCACTGCAAACCCCAAAGAGAAAGCAAACCTCAGTTTGTTTCTGGGCTTTCTAGTAGTTTCTTTTCTCTCGGTAAAATGTATTGTATGCATATCTCATCTTTATTTCCTTATATATAATGTTGTGAAGGTATGACTGACTTGTAATGAATTCCAAAACTAGGTCGCTGATGCTGAGGAGAAAACTGCTGGAGGCTTGTATCTAACTTCGGCAGCCAAGGATTTCAAACCTTTTACTGCTACAGTAAGAAATCTTTTCATCTAAGCAAAGCTGTTTACTTCTGCTCTTTCCATATGTCCGATATCTTAGATAGTTAGATGAAATATCTGTCTCTTCCTGTCCTTATTTTCCATACCTTCTCTCGAATTATGTAAGTTGCAGTCTCTTAACAAACTTTGCATGTATGAAGATGGATAAGAGGTGTAACCAGGGAATAAGTATTGTGGACCTAAATTACACTTAATGTCCCTGCAGAAGAGTTGAGTCACTCCATCGACTCAAAGTTTGGTTTTCATTCGAGTCCTCAACCTCAACGTGGTCTGTTATGGAGGATCCAAATATATGTTTGCATGTATTTTGCCATTCAAAAAAATTGTTTGCATGTAATTCAAAAAAGATGTTTGCATGTAGTTCAAAAAAGATGTTTGCATGTATTTAGGAGAATCAGAGGTTTAACCATTATGAATATTGTGGACCTAAATTCTAGTTAAAGATTCCCTTGGCACCTTAGTAGTGGGAAAGAGGACAAGAATGGCTAGGTCCTCCCTTGTGCTATTTGTAGATCAAAAGCTTTTGTTGATGTGTCAAACTTCTTCAATTTTGGCAACTTAGCATGTGTTGGGGTGATTTTTGAAAACTTCTCTCTGTTTGATAACAGGTGATTGCAGCCGGGCCTGGTTGTCTGGATGGTAATGGTGATAGGACGCCGTTACCAGTTTCTCCAGGAGACACGGTACTGTATTCAAAGTTTTCAGGGAATGACTTCAAGGGCACTGATGGTTCACAATATGTTGCTCTTAAAGCGTCTGAACTGATGGGTGTTCTTTCGTAGTTTCTAGTTATTATGACACATGCTCTTCCACTTGTGAAGTTTTACAAAATTTCGAGACCCACAATTGTGATGGAGGATTTTATAAATTGGAGCACAAGCCGGTAATGGGTGTAGGTCAATTCCTATAAACTTGCATTCTTGGTTAATAAGAGATTCGGTGTTCATGGAATTCTTTGCGGGTATTTGCTTGTGAATTCTTTGTTGTATTTGCCCTTACTCCCTCCATGAATTGTTGGTCCATCTTTTCATTTTTTGGATATTCTATTCTCTCTTGAATGAAAGGTTACAAGTACGAAACTCAACTTTTCGAAGCGTTCTCTGTATTCCTCATACAATGTCGAAATTTGTCCTCCAATGCAATTATTCATGTCTCCTTATAAGCAGAAATTTTGATTGTTACAGCTGAATTCCACATCTACATCATCATTTATAAGCAATAGAATTGATTTCGCTATTTCCATCGGAATCAAAAGCATTGCATTCAAAATTTGAATTTCATCATCCCCTTCTCTTGCACGTTGATTTCGATAATGCGACAATAAAAGGGTGTTTGACAAAGAATAGCGTAAGAGAGACGACCTGGAGGCTTGTGTTCTTCCCTGGCTCTGCTACAATAATCCTATACATAATCGTAATTCTCAAAATCTCGGTTGATGATCTATAACCCTTCCGCTTTACTGGACATCTAACGAGCCATAATTTTGACTCAAGGAGACAAAGCAATCAATGAATGTTGTCCATCGCCTACTCAAAACTCTTATGCAGCAATTACAAACATCAATCCGCGCTAGGCGATTTCTTCAGCACCATATGACCAGATTCATCCCTGTCAAAAAGACGCTCAATCAGTTCATCCCAGCTTTCCCCCTTCTTCGTGCTTCTCTTTGACGATCCTCTTGAACTAGATTTGTTGGATTGTTCTCCTTCATCACGTTCGTCGAAAGTTCCATATGGAGAAGGAGAAAACGCATGGGGCACAGACAATGTAACAGCCCTCTGCAGTGCCGCCTTGTACTCTTCAGTGTGTTCTTTGACTAAACTTTCCTGCCTCTCCATCTTTTGCTTCACGGGAATCTCCATAATAGGATCATTCTCTAACATTAACTGAAAACATCACTCGTTAGTTGTAATCCGTTTTATTATTAATGCAATATGTTTCTGGTTCATAAAAAAAAAGAGACATTTATGCATTTTTGAACAATTATACAGCAAAATATTCATTTAGTGATGATGCTAAATCCAACTGCATAGTAAGTGTCCAACAGAAAGCCTTTCGCACATCGCACACCCTTGTGCAAGGGTCGAAGTACTTGAATTATTTTGAAGAGCCCATGCAACAGAGATTACTACATCGTGTATGGGAGAATAGACAACTTACATTGAGAGCCCTTTGGGCTTCTCTCTCAATCCAAACGATGGAGTGGTCGGAAGTGGCATTACAGGACAGCACTATGTGCTCAAATCTCCCATCCACGGGCACTGCAGTTCTCACAACTGGAGGAAACCTTCCACATCTGCATGAGGAAAGGCGCGTTTATGAACAGTCTAGGGAACGATACTTTTCCCGTCATGCCAAAAAACTACCACCGTTCTTTTAAAGTCAAAAGTTTGGCTTAGTGCTCACAATGCCAAAATCCAAGAAAGGATCAATCTGCTTACTTGGACATAGAGAAAGTGTTTCTACAGACTGGCGCTTGTAGCAAAACCATGTTTAAAAAATGCATCTAGAAGTACCTGAAAGGCTTTCTCTCAACAATGTGGTAGCAGCGACCCGGCGCATAAAGCCTCCTCGGATCTCTCAGCATTTTTTCTTCTGATATGCAAGTGTCCCTCATGCACCTTAGGCATAATATGCATGGCAAACTGCACAAAGAGGGGGGTGGCAACTCGTCAACAAATTCATTTACACACAAAAGCCAAAACGGAAACAGAAACAGCATATTAGATCACTTATCTACGCGTAAGCAAATTTGTTCAGGCGGGAAAGGCAAAACGGAAATGACACATTGGATCTTATTATCTTACGTGGGAAAGCGAAAACAGAGATGACACATGATCATCACTGAACGGGCAGACACATGCCCACTTTGGCGGATATGCAGATACGCAGGCCTTGCTGAAACAATAGTAATCCCTTGTCCAACAAACCTCCCTTGTTTAGAGGGCAAATACAAGCTGGTTTGTTTAGTTAAATGAGTATTCAATGTGCCTATTCCGTTTGGTAAGAAGGGCTTTCTCAATGATAGAACGACAAGGAGGAGAAAAACAGATTCAGTTTATGGTCAACATGATGAGAAATTCTCTTGCTGAGATGGATTCATAGACTTTTAAGAATTTGATAACAGGAGCCAGTCACTTTTGAAGGGATGAATCTCAATATTTACCAGAAAAGTGACTTGAAAATGTCCTCCAAGGGGGTGGCTGTTCGGGGCAAGAAGTCATCCTGTATCAGTAAAGGAACTCTGTTACAACTTAACTAAATATGAGTACACTAACAGCAAAAAAAGAAAATTAGGACAAAAGAAAACAATCAAAGGCCACAATTAGGTCTATCACAGAAACATGTGAAGTTAATCTGTATATCATGGAACATGAAGCTTTTTTTTGGCTGTTGAGCTTCCAATGGATGGTTTGCAATTGCAGTGTTGAAACATGGACAAACTATGGTAAGAATGCAATTACCAAGAGAATAAATCCCTTGTTTTGAGGGACAAGGTAATAAACCCACATCACCAAGAAACCAAAAAAAGACACAAGGCAAATCCAAACCAACAAGAAGATAACAACTATTGTGTGGCGTGGAAATGAAAAATCAAATAGAATGCCTCTAAAACTTCATCAAAATGCACAGTAATATCTACATGGACTAAACCAAACCAACTAGATGATAACAACTTGCCTGAAGCACAATCGAGTTGATAACATCTGCATATCTGACTGCCAAATTTAGCGACATACATCTGGCAGGGGCAATAGCAAAGCACCTCACCCTCTTCCTGTCAATATTCCCAAGTCTATCGCGATTCTGCACCACCACCATCGTCAATAATGCTGCCACACCTGATCCAAGCGAATGGCCTGCGAAAGTCAAAGTGTAATTTGGATATTTCTCCACCAGTTCCTTCAAAGTGTCACATTCCTTATCCAAAACCCACGCAGCTGCTTTCAACAGCCCATTGTGTACATACCCCCCATCGAACTTCCTTTGGCCCAACTTATTATCAAGTAAAACTGCATAGTCACTCTCCTTTGCCATATTAAGGCCCCTAATAGCAAGTACTATATCGGCATGATCGTGATCAAGATACAAAAAATAAGGAGGGGCCCGTCCGAGGGTATCTTCATAAGTTCTTTTCAGAACTAAGCAATCTGGGTTAATTCCATACCCACCTTCAGGTTCCCAAAGTGGGTGCCTTAGATCATCTTCATAAACTGCCAGTATGTATTTGCAGATTCGCGGGACCGGTTCGAATTCTTGAGCAGTTGACAGGCCCCAAGTCTCACTGTCATGTCCAGCAGTGTGGAGACACCGTTTCCAAGCCCATCGGGCACATGCCAAACAGTAAACACACTCAAGGAGTGGGAAACCGCAAACGATTGACATTGTTTCAAGTGGATGGTAGAGTAGAGTGAAGATAGAAAGATTGGGATGAATACAAATAAGGGATCTATAAATGGATACTTAAAACTACAGAATGGTGTTTGATGATATGGGAAGCTCCTTAGTGTATACTGTAGGTTACTTGGATGAGAATTGAGAGTATGATATATAAACCAAATGTAGAATTCAAGAAACCCAAATGTATGTAAGATTCACTTAAGAAGAATATCCCAAAAATTTCAACTATTCAAATCTATACTATTAGACAACACTATCGTACGATTCACTGTGGAAGTATCAAATGAGAATACCCAGCATCTTTAAACTGGGTTATGGATCAAACAACAATAGAAAGATCATCAAGACTGATTTGCAGGGAAAAAACACAGGTGATGGTATGGAATTATGAATTGTACTATAGCATTTGTAACACAAATGGAGTGTCAATCATTAGGGGTTTAATTCATCCCAATGAAAAACAAATAATTTCAGCAAGTGATTGCTAAAATTGACAACAGAAAAAAAAAATAATGAAAGAAATCCAAAACCCAAGTACCAGATTTCTCTTTTGATCAGAGAAACTGAGGAAACGCAGCCACCAGAGGAAAAATGGATCTTCAGTCTTCTGGGTTAGTTTTTGTGCGCGAAATCCGATCCAGAAAGTGAATTCTTGTTTTCTGGATACAGCATATGCATGAGGCAGTGATGAGTTTTAAAACAGGCAAGGAAATTGGGAAGAGATTAAATGGAGAGAGAGAGAGAGAGAGAGAGATGGAATCAGGTTGAATTTGGGGGACTATCTGCTAGTCAACTCAAACCCAACCAATGAGCTAGTATTTGTCATTTCTTGAGGTTTTGCCAATTCAGAGTCCGAATATACTCTCTACGGTTATGCAAGGGCATTGCCTCGTCTTCCAGTAAGGCAAATCAGCAAACAAACGTTAAGAAATCATTGGCTCGGCAAAATTTCACTTTTACACCCCCGCAAATCAGCAAACAAACGTTAAGAAATCATTGGCTCGGCAAAATTTCACTTTTACACCCCCAGCTATTCAATTTCCTTCCCTTTCATCTTTAATCCATCAATTAAATCTATTGCGTCCTTCAACTTTGCGATCGATATCAATTAAATCTATTTTTAATTGTGAATTCTCAACTAACTATTTATGGAACAACATCCACTCTTTTGTACTCGGATTGCTCTCTTGCACTTACCCAACTTTTTGGCTTTTTGATTATTCACACTTTTTGAAGAATGTCATTCTTCTCACATACGTCAACTCCAAAAAGCTCAAAAGACCAAAAAGCTCTGTTAGTAAAACGTAAGGGTGAAAATCGGTCGGTCCGGTTCGGTTCGGTTTTTGGGGTGTCTGGGACTGAACCGATCGGTTCGGGGTGGTTTTGTTGAGAACCGATCCTGACCGAAAAAAACAATGGACCGATCGGTTCGGGGTGGTTCGATATTTTTTTATTTTTATTTTTTCGGTCCGGAATTAAGATTGAGATGGACAGCTAGGATTTGTTATTTTTGGGGGGTCAAGATCGTTTTTTGGGTTTTTGGTCCAAATAGGGGTGGTTTCGGGGTAATTCGGTCCAAATTGGCATGATTTCGGTTCGGTCCAAACCAATTTCCAGGAAACCGAGACCGAACCGATAATTTTTCGGTTCGGTTCGGTCCAAACTGAAGTCAGCCGACACAGTTTTTCCCCAACCAAAAACCGAAACCGGTTGGTAGTTTTTTTTCGATTTTTCGGTTTTTCTTTCACCCCTAGTAAAACGGTCCTGATTGTCGCCAATCAATTTAGTGTTTGAATTGAGCATACCAAGGCTTGGTTTGGCTTAAATATGCTACTTGGCTTATTTATTTTTGTTTTTATTCAATTTTTTCCACATTAATTTCGCTCAAATTTTTATTGATTATTGGTTTGTCGTGATGAGATGAATCTAGAAATTAAAAATTATGATCCGAATTCAAATTTTGTAGGTAAAGACAAAAGTGAGTCAAATTTACTCTTCTTTTGTTCATTGATGCTATTAATTTGGAAAGTTTAAGGGCTCGGTTGGTTTAATTGATAGATAGGACGAATTGGACACAATTTGGGAAGATGTAAATTTTTTGTTGGAGTGAACTTCATTTTTTGTTGTAAAATCATAAAACACCTCCACTGTTATCAGTACACATAAAAAAAAATTGAATAGGTGCGTGGTGATTTCCTTGGAATCACCTTAATCAGATATCAGTAAGTATTTGATTTGTCTTACAAATAATGAACAATTAAAAATTCTAACATTTGTTGTTTTCAATAGAAATGACAAACTTACTAATATCTGATTAACTTTATTTTTTGTAAGGCTAAGTTCTCCGATGGATTTTATCAAAATTTTGATAAAATCAACCCATTGATTTTATTCATTCGTGAAGACATTTGATAAAATCTATAGATTTTTTAATGCAAAAATCTACATATTTTATCAAATGTCTTCACGAATGGATAAAATCAAGAGATTGATTTTATCAAATCTTGATAAAATTCATTGGAAAACTTAGCTTAATAATGATTTACACATTATTTTTTCACAAAATAGACAATTTGGATGATTGATGAGACCAAGCGCACGCTGTAATGAGAATAGAGGGAGGTGCGAATAGAATTTCCCAAATGGTTGGCCCGATTAACCGGAGTTCCGAAAGTACCCTCAATCTTCTCCCACTATCTCCATCGACTCCAACGATCGCGACGTACTGTATAAAACGAAGCATAGCCAGCAAAACCCTAGTCTTTTTTTGTACCCGCCTCATATCGGAGCAGATCAAACCCACTGCAAAAGGTAATCGATCAGCTGTGAATGTTTTTTCATTTGTAGCCATATTTGTTGCTACTGAAGTGTTTTATGCTGTCGTTCTAAGCTCAATTTCTAAGTTTATTTCAATTTGATGGTTGTGTAAGCATATTTTACTGGAAAACCCAATATTTTCACCATTTCTGAAAAACCCATTTAGGTTATGATAGTTAAAACAATATTTCTGTAGTCCAACTTTTGATGCAGAATTCTTTTTCTTTTTTACGAACAAAATTGCTCAGGAGAAAGAAAACATCTGAGTATTTTTATCTGAGCCAAACGCAGCTCATATATAGATATATACCCAGATGAATGCATGTAGATCCTATAACTGATTCATTGCACATTTGTGTTTTTATGTTCTAATCTGGCTTAATTGATATGGGTTTTTATTAGAGAGAGTTTTGGTGTGTTCTTGAAGCAGGTTATGGCTCCGAAACAGCCAAACACTGGTCTCTTTGTGGGGTTGAACAAAGGTCATGTTGTGACCAAGAAAGAATTGGCTCCCCGTCCATCTGATAGGAAAGGGGTTAGTTGATTTTTTGCATTTCCTGTATTTGCTGTTTCATCATGTTTGTTGTTCACTAAGAAGCACGGACACGTCCACCAGCCTCACGTATCCGTGTCCGACAAGTGTCAGTCACAGACACGACACGACACTCTCGGGCACATATTAGACAGACAATCTTCTTTCTTCTTATTATCGTCTCCAAGACGGTCTTCTTCCTGTATCTTTCTATCAAGTTGGAATCCCTTAGAACTAGTTCTATCTTCCTTTTGTCTTACTTGAAGCTGTGAAGGTTAGATAGAACAGCTTAGAAGAGGTAAGAATTTATTAGATCTCTCAATCTTCTTGCCTGAAGGTATTAAGACACTAGAAAAGAGATCTTCCTTAATTCCCTGTCAGTTCCTAGAGAAGAGTGCAGCGAAGTGACTCAATCGATAGGTTGCGGGACTCGCTTAAAGACTTAGGTTGTAGTTTCTTTTTTGCTAGTGTGTATAATCTTTTTCACTAATGAACAAATAGAGCTTCCCACCACATGCCAAAACCTAAATACTTGTCTAATGTTTTTATTACATTTCTTTTACTTAGACACATTGTGGATACTCTAGGACATGTTAGCAACACTCTTGGAACATGCTAACAATACATTAAAAGGTCTCTGACGTTTATATGAGTTCGTAACATACCTATATAATACTGTACAAATACACTTTACATTTGACGTGTCCCCCGAAGGGTCCGTGTCCAAATTTTCGGAGAAATGACGTTTCCGCTTATCCATGTTGTGTCATGTCGTGTCCGTATCCGTGTCCGTGCTTCTTAGGTTGTTCTTGTTCATCATGCGATTAAGTCTTCATAGTTTGAACTTTTTGGTCAATTTATGTTTTGTTTAAGTTGAAGATAATTTTTACTCTGTACATCTAGTCATTGTTGCTTGACCTTGCATTTGGTTTTTATTTCCATTGGCAAGCAATTATACAAACACGTTATTAGGTTGCCCTAGAATAGTGTAGCGTAGGGCTCAAGGTGTTTCACAGCAGTATTGGTAGAAGTGGAGTTCATTTGTGTGAGAAAAACTAGCAGAGTTACTTCTTCAACATGGTATTCTAGGAGGTTCAATATAATCTGTATTAAGATTTTGTTTACATGTTTGAGATTGCAAGTGTTGGAAGATGTGGGGTTGATTTGTTAATGTGTCTCAGAAAACTAGCAAGAGAGTCCACTTTGTGAGGAATCTGATCAGAGAAGTTGCTGGGTTTGCACCGTATGAGAAGAGGATTACTGAGCTTCTTAAAGTCGGGAAGGACAAGCGTGCATTGAAAGTGGCTAAGAGGAAGTTGGGCACTCACAAGAGGGCAAAGAAGAAACGTGAGGAGATGTCTAATGTCCTTCGCAAGATGAGGTAGTTTTCCTACTTAACTATCAATAGTCGCGTTCCACCTTTTCCCTCCTGTATTTGGTATTTTGAAGTTGACTTACAGAAAGGTTTTTTTGTTGGAGACAAGTCGAGCTTGGAGGTTTTAGATTAACTCGTGATTTCTCGATTGTCTTTTTTGGCAATGTGAACAGGTCTGCTGGAGGAGGGGAGAAGAAGAAGTGAACTATCCATTTTCTTGCTTTCGCTGCTGAGTAGCCAGATGTTTGTTTTATTTTTGCTAGACTTGGGAGACAACCATAGAACAATCTTTCTTTTGAACCAAAAATGGGAACTATCCACAACCCTTTTATTTCTTGATCCAGAATTTGAGTGTAACTTTTTTTTTGTTGAAATAGAGTGGAATGATGGGTTTGATTCTTCTGTCTCGGAAGTTAATGGGAAATGCTTGTGTAGGCAGGTGAAATGGATTTGTGCATTGCAATTGATCCTGAGGCTCAAACTGTATCAGCTTTCCCTTTAATCTTTATATTCCAAAATGGGGAAACTTTTACCTTGTTTTCCAAAGCCAGGTAGTGACTAGAAACGTTTGAAGAGCTTCTGCTAAAGATCTTAATTTCAGTTGCACAAGGAAAAGCCATGCGAATTTTTCTACCGGAAGTTATATATTTAAGTGTACATATTCTTAAGTCTAATATGCTCTTGTAAACTATATCCAAGTTAGATTCAGTTTGAAAGCCTCACCGGGTACACAGATTTGATTTTTTAGTCAGTTTGAGCTGTTTGGTTCTTTTTTCGTACACATACATAATTGTCATGCCAGATTCACCAGTTCTAGGTCATGTTTTTAGTTCTGTAACGTGTAATTTACCAGTGTAAAGTTCATGATACTTGCATGAAGAATATGCATCACAAGAACAAAGTTCCATAATTGCGTGCGACCATGGTCATCGAGTGTCAAATGAACATTCAACATGATCAATTTACAAGAAGAAACCTTTGTTCCAACAACTTCCCCTTTCTTCTCCCTCTAACCATTAATTAGTATCATTACCAACGAAGTTCTTGCATGTAAAACAACAAAAATCAAGTAGTGAATCATGATCTCCATAGCACCAAGCGGTTGGTCTGATATGTGGTTTCTTAGATAAACTGAATTTGGGATTCCGGGTATTGAAGTCACAGTTCAAGCCAACAAGTGAGTACTGGATGTAGACAAAAGGCAATGATCAGAAAGTAGAAGAATTGAGTTGAACCTCGCGTATAAATCAAGATCGGAGGATTAGCAACATTTTCATCAGTATCTTGTAATCTTCCTAGAAAAGTTCTTTGCCGTTTAAGCAAATTAGTATCTTCCTAGTAAAGTTCGTGCGCGAAGGGTACTGAAAACTAATTTACACGTTTAAATAGGCTCTACAAGAACTGATATATAGGCAGACAACGGTGGCGACAAACAGCTCAAACTTCAGTTAAATGAGCTTTATCGTTCACATCCTGAGTTTGTCCTTCCCACAGCTCCAGCAGCTCCTTCCTCATCCAAGAGACGACGACTATGGGTCCCAGAGTAGATGGCACCTGTAAAAATCAGAAAAGTGCTCATTTGCAATAGTAATGAGCTTTGTTTTCATCTATCATTATTTCACACAAGTAATGATAGATGAAAATAAACACACACACACACACACACCCACCCCCCAATGCCAATCATGATTTGGGCATTCATAAATTGCATCACTGGGAGCGAGGAGGTATCCATGGACGGAGTATTCACGATTTGGGCATTAGAAAAACTAGATTTTATTGGTCCACAAAGATGGAATTTTTTAAACAATCTGACGACTCTCTCTCTCTCTCTAAACTGGAGAGAGCAGTGGGGCCAGAGGTTTTTTTTTTGGTAAAGTGGAAGCCGAATAAGATTTGGACACCCTTGGGGTTATCCAAAATTAACCCCCCTCTAGGGATATATACATCTCCAAGCCAAATTATATCCGTGCACCAAAATCCAAACAAAAGGCGGATATGCATGACCTGAATATGTATATCAGGCTTCTCCTTTTATCCCCCCTTCTAAATCCCCCTGCCAAACAGGGATTTGTGGAGGTAGTCCAAAAGGGAAGGTAAGAGATTCTTCATTATATAGGCGACCATAAGTAGAATCCATTACCTTTTCTCTATCCCTCAGAAATCCCCCTCCCTTTTCTAATCCTACTATCCTAGCATCACATTCTAGACCAGCTCCTGGTTCCTAACTCTATGCTGCCCAATAGAATTTTTGCCACAAAGAGATGCAATTTGGCTTTCTCATTCATAAAAAAACAGAGGTGCCAACAGAACTCTGGCAGGCGGTGTTTGAGTAGCAAAGTCAGGATCCTGTCTCTCGCACATAGCAGTGCAAAAACACGTTCACTCTCAAATCCAAGAAAAGTTTCAGGACACCTAAATTTCAATATTGCCTACTTGGTGCATAAAATAAAAATTCTCTGACATAAGTAAGTAACATACCAGATATAAAAGTGCTGGTTGTGGTGAGCGAGTCAAAATGCCAGCTGCTAAAGCAGTTACCAATCCGACTCCATATCCAGAAGTGGCATACCAAATGTATTTCTGCCCCTTGGATGAAGCTAAATCCAAGGGGTTCACTGAATCCCTGCTCTTTCTATGATCAAAACACAGAACTAACGCCAAAAGCATAGCAGGAATAGCCTGCAAAAGCAACACAACCGCATAACCTCAGATAATAATCTCACCAACATAAGAAAGCTGCAACTCGAAAGAAAGCAAGAAAGGAAAGAAGAAGAAAGACAAAAGACCATGGGAAAGAAGAGACACTTTATTGCATATTTATTACACATAGAGTGCCGGTCAGGGAGAATATGTTGCCAAAAAGTTTGACATTCCACTACACAAATAAGTTAGAAGGGTACTCAACCAGATAATATGAAATCAGAAACAGAAAGTTATGCACTTTCTGAACTTCTGAGCCAACTGATACTGATTACAAATTCCATCTGAAGGCAAGGGAGTAAAACTGATGAATGACAACACTATAAAGCAAGCTCAAGAGCATAAAAAATCATACTTGCTATACCAAACTTGGAAAACCTTGCATGCATCCACCCAGCATCATGCACATATAACAGTTAGCATGACTTTCACAGAATGTGACACAAATTATTCCAGGAACACAAGAAGAATGCAGTAAATTTTATAGCTGCCATCTTTGATGAAAAAATCCAAGTACCAATATATATACATTAACTGAGAACCCAATGGAACAACAAGACCGACTCAAGTTAATGGATTTGCTAAATCCTTAATTCCTTATCATGCTAAAATAGAAGACGACAATAACCTGTGATCTTTGTTGAAATTTTCTTGCTGAGAACTTAATGGAAAAATCTAACACGAACACATCACTGCACTTTGTTCTAGTAAGCTACATCTCGAACTACTATAACCGAAGATAATCACATAAATTTTCTATTAACAAAATGTAAAAGATGTTTTACCATGTCACCGAGACCAAGCATCATATAATCGGCAGCAGCACCTTTGGGCGTCACTCCACCAAATAAATTTCTAGGGAAGACAATTTTAACTGGCAACTCCAGTTTTTTGGTAATCAGTTGCAATCCAGGAAGACTCAAACTATTAGCCACGGTATGAACAGGATTAGATGCTTGTTGCGTTGCTACAGAAACCATAACATTTGCGCCGAAAAACCTTTCTGAAAAGAATACCCAGAATATGTCGTACACAAACAAACAACCAAGAAGCATGGCACAAACTTTTATGTTGGGAAGTCGCACATGGCTCACAAACGCGATACAGAGAGAAATTCCCAACAAGTTGTTCAATATCCAGTGTCCAGAAACAAGCCAAGCTGCAACAGTACCAGAGCATAGCAACAATAAAAGCCCCTGGATCCTGGTAAATGGCTTGGCACAACACCGCGACACAAAAGGGTCAGTCAAACCAAACTGTGATTTGATATGGGCAATGTAAGGTGATAAGCAAAAGTAAAGCGATGATGCAGCGGCAACAGCGGTGAAAGCAGTGAGGAGTTGTGAGACAGAAGAGAAGAGATAAAACATCATTAGCAGGCTGCAAGAGCTCATTATGGGGATCATCAGTGCTTGGGATCTATCCAAAGTGATTGAGGCTTCTGATAAATCACGGTTTCGCTCCATTTCTTTCCCATAATTTAGGGCTCGAAAAGCAGATCCAAATGTAACAGCTACTGCGGTGAGCATAAGAGTTACTGGAGCTGGCTCCAACAGATATGCAAGCTTCCATAGGGGCTCCATAAGTAAGTCTGTAGATATATAAACTTGTCTGTACTTTTTAGCTCAACTCAACTCTCTTAAATATTTCAGCGTGTGTTTAATCACTTAACACCCCTTAGGATTCTGACGAAGACTTGACCAGAGAAATTCACGCAACCTGCTAAAAAATTATCTGAAAGGAATGAGAACGTAGTCAAGAATTTGATATGACATTCTTCATATCAACTCAACTAAATGAATAGAAGATAGGCAAAGGAGACAAAAACCATTTAAATATTTGATTGCTTTGCTTCTTTCAAACACAAGTGTTGTTACTTTGCTTCAACTTTAAACAACAAGTGTTGCTGCAAAGTTTTCCCCAGACAAGAATAATTAGAGGTATATTATAACAGATTCAAGCAGTGTAACCTCGGAGGCTTCAAAACATAGCACATTCGATAAATGGGACCTCAGGCTAAAAGAAACGTGAAATGAGGATAACTTTCATCTGGTTTATTGCTCTTCATTTCAGAAAATGAGTAAAAAAATGAACAATTTTCAGTGTTTACTGAAAATTATTGTTGTTCTTTTTTTTGTTTTCCCATGTACTAAGATGACCAAAAACAACATAATCTAAACAAAATCACATTCTCTAGAAAATGCTTTCTGATAACTAATTTCCAAAAAGTAAGGACAACCCAATCATCTTAATCAGATGCCTTTTCTCCTAGCCCACGATACATATCTTCCCAATTTGTTCGAAGTAAAAAATCCGTCCTTTCATGCTAAAAAAACAGAAGCTTCTTTAGACCTAAAATATCTTCACTCGATTCAACAAAAACCTCCAAACAAAACACAGTAATATCATCCCAATCCAAGTTAATTGCAGAAAAAAGACTATAACTTTAACTTAAAACCTCTAAGGTTCATGATTAACAACCTAGCTACCATTTTTGTTTGTTTGTTTTTTTTTCTTTCCTACAAGTAACCGAGCTACCATTTCCATCAAAAGATAAACCAATGCGATAAGACAGTAATCAATTTTAATAATGAGCTACAATAGGTGATTACATCGATAAAGCGATCAGTTAATTTTACAATGGATTGGGATAATGTCGTGAAACATGAAGATCGGACGTTTAGGTGTCACAAGTGTAAGAAATTAGGGTTTATCAGCAAGAATGACTTACTTTGGACTTGACGAGCTCCAGCGCGAGTAAAATCCGTCCTATGTTTCTCTCTCTCTCTATCTCCGCGCAAAGAGGCTCGTTTCTCAGGAGAGAGAGAGAGAGAGAGAGAGAGAGAGAGGGGTAAACCAGAAGGCCAATCGACGTTATGCTCGATTTTTCACTTTGGCCCCAATATTTGTAATATTTTCCAAATTTGATCCTGTTCTCTTCCTTTTTCTCTAATCACTACCAAAAAAGCAGTGTATACTCTCAGTCGCAGTCTCGCAGAGGGTCTTGATTGGGCCCAAAAATTCCAGATTTAATGGGCCAGGCCCGAATGGGAAATATCCAATGTCGTGTAGTTGAGGTTTCCAAAACGTGGAAAGCCCAAAACTCGGGGAAAAGGCAACTTTGGAGCACGAAAAATATCAGCATCAACTCTTTGCTTTTCTTCCTAAACAGTATCGAAAGTGATTCCAAAGTAGGAGCGCGCAGTCTCTCTAATTGATATGGGTGCTAATCAAGCCAAACACAGTATTGCTTAGGCTTAGCTCAATTCTTTATTATACGTGTGTTAAAGTTCAGCTCGAACTTAAAAACTAATTGTCGTGATAAGCTTGGCTTGACTCATGAAATATGCAATTCAATCTCGAGCTTTCAAGCCTGAGCTTTAAGCTAAGCTCGTGAAAAATTGAGCTATCAAGTTTGAGCTTAAGCTCGTAACATTCCAAAATGACAATGATTAGGGGGAAAAAACTATACATCTTATGAATTGTTTCATCGAAGGTTTTTATAAAGTTTGATGAAGACCTAAATTTTTATATCTCACTTAAGAAGTTTGCAATCTGGATGCAAAGTTATTGGATGGTTGGTGAAAAGGTGTAAAAAGGAAGGAAATATCTCACATGTTTGACATAGTTAATAATTTGTTCTTATTTTTACAATATTGGAGAAATGATCCCTTATTCACAAGTCTAGCAAACCAAACATCCATATGCTCAGACTTGGCTTGAATTTATAAACAATCAATGAAAAATGATTGAGCTTGACTTATACTTTGTTTAAACAAGTATGAATGAGGTAAAAGTCGAGTCGAGCCGAGCTCAAACTGTTTGGTTCGTTTAGCAGTATTAGTTATGAGCTAATGAGGTAGGTAATCACCAATTTGGACAGTAAAAAATTGTGTTCATTGTACTTAAGTTTTTGCTTATTGGTTACCTTAGTGAGCAAAAAATAGTGGGGAGTGGTGACAGATAGTATGTATTCGCCGTTAGAAACTTCAATGTGAATCAATTCGGGCCATTCAAAGGGTCGTCCGAGGCAACTTAAAAGTTCCTTCTACCTAGTTCATTACAATATTGATTCAAACAATTTCGTACATTGATGATTTCAGCAGTAAAACTCAGAGCCAGATTTTAGGAATCCACACAACAAACACTTGCATTCTTTTTTTGTACAATGAGAAACAAACAGTGATTCAGTTTGCCATTTTATCCAATAAAACAAACGCCACTACAACCTCCAACACTTTCTGTGAGGCGATGAATCTATTTTAAGGAGTTTGTACGTTTCACACGGCTCAGATTACATCTTGTATTGTTTATCATTCATGTTGCCTGTAATTTCAATTTATTGTTAATGAAACTGTTCTCTAAAATTCCGCCAGTTGTATTTCGCTTTTCCCTACACTCGCCACACATACCTGAATTATCGCCAAAGATGATTTGTGTATTCATGTGTGCTATAATATTGTGTTTGATGTAAATCCATGTTCAATTATCTAATCAAGACATACCATGTTATGCCCCATTTGCGTCTGGTGGTCATATGTAATAATGGAGCATCTAAAAAGCTGGCAGTAATTGTAACCAAGTGGGCTAGGTCATAAATTAGTTGTTTTAAATTAATAGTCCTTAATTGCGGTGGATAGAATGATGATCCATTACAGATGGTCAATAATTTGTTGAAAGGTGCAATTGCCTAATCTATAACCCATGACAGGGTACAGAAAGCAACATGGGATTGCCAGTATTTATTTGTCTTACAACAGTGTCAATAATTAGTCGGAGATGCTAAGTATCAAGAAAAATTACACAGAAAGTACTCCGAATTTGGAAATTAGTGGGTGAATCCAAGTGAATCTGAACCACCCATTTTCAAATTATGGATACTTTTTAGGCAATTTTGTTGTGCATGTAGCACTCCTGATAATAATCATCATTCGAAAATGCTAAGTATCAAGAAAAACTACCAAAAAGTACACATAATTTGGAAATAAGTGACTTAGATTGGCTCAGATTCAAATTCACCTAAGTGACTCTAAATCACTCATTTCCAAATTCTGAATACTAATCCATTGACACAAATAAGGTCATAGGACGTTTGATTTCCATGTTACCAATGTCATATTTTTTTAAATTGGTTGAGGTGATAGGGTAGAAACAAAATCCTCTCTTCTAATGATCACTCATGTGGTCATTAATATGCAAAATAGAATTTAACACATTTTCATCTTACAGTTCAATTTACTAATTTTGTGAGCCTCGATGTATTTATTGTCAATGCAAAATATTAGGTCAATTAGTCATCAAAAATTTGTACTTTTTTATCTATCAAATTTTGACCATATATTTCTGTTAGCATAATATTAAGAAATATCATATTACCATGTTATCAAGATTTAGTTGATTATGCTTCCGTAATCTAGATTTGATTATGTTTCCATACTTTAGGATTTTGATTATATTTCCATAATTTAGAGTTCCACTTTTGTATAAATACAAGACCCCATGTACATGTTATTCCCATCTTCGAATAGCCTTTTTCGATATAAAATTGAACTAATTTAGAAGATAATCTAATTAAGATTCATAAAATGAACAGTTCGGAAATCATTAGACAGAATCCTAATAAGTCATATCCTGAATCACACACGAGTGGTAGAATTTTTAAAAAGAGCTCTTCTATTATTAGTCCACTGGGCTGACAATAAGACAACAAGAAAACAAAAAATACAAACTCTAATGTACTTTTTTTACACATTCCTATACACTTTTCACATATTTTAATGGAAAAAAAATTGTTTACCCTCACTAAAAGAGGGTGAACAAAACCCTTGCTCTGATTGGTTGAATGGTGTAGGGTCCACGGAATCAATACACTTTTTGGTAAGCATGACATCACTTTGTGGTGGGATCCACACCATTTTTTATGGACCCCACACTATTTCAACCAATCAGGGTGAAGGTTTTGTTCACCCTCTTTTGGTGAGGGTGAACAATTTTTTTCCTATTTTAATACACTTTTTAAGTCATATTGTCCGCTCAACGGGCTGATTTTAGAAATTTCTCTTTAAAAAATCCCTATTTTTCTGAGTTGGTTCGACCACTTGTAACAAACATTACCATGGTCTTAGATCCACCAGCCAGTTGTTAGATAACGGGTCCCGCTCCGCAAACGCAAACCAACTTTCTCCATTTTAGGTCCATCCGTTTGTTGGTTATTGCGGCTTGTTTCCACACCCCCCTTCTCTCTTTTCTTCGCCCTCATGGTCCTACTCCTTCCTTATCATTCATTCCCTCTCGCTCGCAATATTTTTGTTTCGCTCTCGTCCTCGCGAATTTTAATACTAAAATTTGAGTTATTTCGAAAGAAACTTTCACGCTCGCGCACTACGTAACCGAGCTCTCTCTTCCCCCTCGAAAATCATCCTGAAAACTCAGGGGCTAGCTGAGTCTCGATATTCTTTTGCGAATACTCTGCATTTTTTTTTTCCCGATTCCTATACTTTTTTCTTGCTTAAATCACCGTGGAATTCCAATTCCTTATTCGTTCAGCACAGTTATAGAGAGCAATTGATACGCACAGTATAACTTTTACACAGTTATATCTCCATTTGACAGAGAACTGAAACAGAATCTCTGTTCGATTCAAAGTTTTGAGATTTTTCAAAATTGCTCCTCCTGAAAATGAAGGCGCACAAGATAGTACTAGTATGTTTGAGCTTGATGCTGCTGCTAACATGCGCGCCGTGGTGCATTAACTCGGAGGAGCGGCTTCTCGTGAACATGACCCTTGTTCGAAACGCTTCGGCTCTCGGTGCTTGTAGGCCTTCAATGGGAGAGAGAGAGAGCTCATTTATTATTTTCTTTTTCTTTTAACACAAATTTTTCATTTTTGGAAAATCACAATATTGGCTTTATCATCTATTGGTAGATTGCTTGGATGGAAGTTTGCCGGCTTATCATCTCCACAGAGGATTCGGCGCTGGAGCACGCAACTGGCTTCTACAGTTCGAGGTAATAATTCTGGACTCATGAATGGTTTAGATAAGATTTGACAGTCTGCTAAACTTATTACCTATTCATCCAATCACTAAATGCCACGTCAAAAACCTATAAAAAGGTCATTATAATTCCTTTGTTATTATTTTGGCTCTTCCTCACCTCCACCCATTCCACCAATGGGTGGAAGATATATAACGAAAAACTAGTTCAGATATCAATGTACGTTTCACTGATATCAATGTATTATCATGGATTTTAATATAAGTACATTTTTCTTGGATATCAATTAACTTTTTATTCATTATCCTCCACCCCGAAAGGGGTCTCGACTGTGCAACCCATGCACAGTACGATGTTGTGCACATTTAGGCTGTCCATTACTGAGATGGACGACCCAAATTTCACCTCAGCATCTTGCAAGATGAAATCTGAACCGTCTATTCAAGTAACGGACGGCTTGGATGTGCACAATATTGTATTGTGCACACGCTGCACAACACCATTTCCCTCTTCCCTTCCACCTTATGGGCTGAGTTTAAACATTTTCCATTACCTTTTTTTGTTTGCCGGCGGAAAGTTAGAGAAAAAGTAACAAATTAGAGGATGATGGGAAAAAAAGGGGTACATAACAAATTGGAGTGCTGACGATGTGGTGCTCTGTGGTAGGCGACACTGGCTGAGAAAATGTTACGGATACACTAGATTAATAACCAAAGGTAGAAAAGTTTCTTGTTGGAGTGTGGGAGTGGGACTGCTCGAAACAGGACTTTGCCTCCTCCCCTACGTAAAGAGTTTTTGGTCGCTTTCTAAAGAACATTTTGTCAGCCTTTCGGCTTTTTTGGATTTTGGTCATTTGTCATTTCTCTATTACATTGAGAGACATTGAGAGAGAGAGGAGAATCAAACTTGATCCCGAGATGCAGTATGCAGCATTCAAGAATTCTATCGCATTAGCTATAAAAACCTTTTTAGTTTGAATTCTATCGCATTAGCTATAAAAACCTTTGTAGTGGACTAAAGCAAAATAGAAAAAGCATATATTCTTCTTTTTTTCTTCCTAAAATGACGAAATTACCTCTCCAAATAATCAAAAAAAATAAAAAAATTACCTCGTTTAATTTTATTTCATACACCAAAAGAAGTTATACTTGATTTTTTAATTTTTTTTTTGGGTATACTTAGTGTTCTCAGCAAGGTAAACAAAATGAATGATCTAGATCATTGAAAGAGGATCGTAAATTTTTTTTCTTGCCCAATATTGGAGAGGTTGTTCTCTCTTATCATTGGATTGGAGGGGAGCTGGACTCGTGGCAATAGACTAGAGAGCAAGAGACACACCTCATGTCCTCTGTTTTTTTTTTTTTTTTTGGTACTTTGGAAATTGGAAGCGGTGATGGTGCGGTGCATTGTCGTTCAAAAGTGTTTTCAACGGTCCGGATTTAAATGAAACTCTTAACGAAGCCTTTCTATTCAAATGAGACGCACTCCCATTGTCTCCATAAGGTCAGCAGCAGGGCATACAGCAGGGATTGAGTAGTCTTTGAGAGGCGGACTTCTAGTTCCCGGTTACAAGTTGAAGACTTTATCAACTACTAAAACGGAAAAACTCTTCGCCAAGAGTTTCATTTAAATTCGGATCATTGAAAACACTTTTGAACGGTTAGGATTTTGCGTTGTACCGTCCAATGCATTAAGTGCACTACAGTTCCCCAAAAATTTACCTCATGTCCTCATCACTCTACCATAATGCGGATAAGTTGGTCTTCCCAAAACAGTCCCAAATCCGTTATCCTTGTATTGATTATTGGATTGCGAATTGGGTATAATGTAACCAGGGTGGTGGATGGTGCAATGATATCCAATCATGCTTGGGCAGAGCCAAAACCCGCCGCGGATCGACACGTTACATGAACAAGTTGGAGGTCTTCTCTGGAATTTTAAGCAACAATGCCTCTCGCAATCCAGGTTTTTATTATCTTCTTCACCACTTTCGTATGCCTTTATTATTATTATTTGTATTGGATAATATCCAGGTCAATTTGCAGACACGTCAGATTAATCCTTATAGCCCCTTCTACAATCTTTTCACCATTTTCGTATGCTTATCCGATCATAATCGTAATTTCTGTAAGAATATTCAGATATGTGGGTCCAGAGAAGGATCTACACGAACTCATATGATATGGGATGCAAATTTGTGTACTAAAGAGAATTTGTGATTATCTCACATTTGTTAGTCACATAAGGGGTTTGCGAACTTAAGAGCCATGTGGGTTGACTATTGAGCAATACTGTCAAACCCACATGGGCCAAATCTGCAAATTGGGTGAAATAGCTGTATTTGCATGGCAAGTCCATGTTCGTCACTATGTATGTTTTCTTGATCAAGAACATGACAGCTTTTTATTTTGTTTCTTCTTCCAACCTTGTTTCCCTTCCAGCTTTGATCACATCTTTGCTAAACTTTTCGTCGCCACTTTTGAAAAGACAAAATCACCCTTTCTTAGATGTTTTTTTTTGGTACAAGCGAACAACTCATATCATTTGGTGCTTAAGTTGATTAAAGTAATGGTGTGAGAAGAGTAATTGTTGGTCTTTGGCAATGCACTTGTGCATGCACCTTTGCAAAACCTTTGTTGTGGCTTAAACATGATGCATTCCAGAGGCATAAGTATGGCCTTCTATTGAATCGTAGTTAGTTTTTGATAAGTTTCAATTTCCATGGTTTAACATAGTGCTGCAAGGCTGCAAGCAATGATCTTTTGTTTGATTGCGAAGTGGCATGATCGTTTGTTACTCGTAGATTTTTATTTATGTTTCTATAGGTTTGTCTTTTGTAGGAAATATTTGCCAATTCAGTAAGTAACGTGAATTTCAACACTTGTTTTTTAGGGAGAGTTGGTATAGGGTCCACTATAGCAATTTCCTATAGTATAAGGTCCACCCAAATATTCTCTAAGACATAAGATCCACTAGAATAACAAAAGACTAGACTACCCCCACTTATACGCGACCAAACACAGAGCCAATCGCCTGTTGATTGCTGCCGTTGAAAACTCCTGGTTTCCTCCATCTCCGGCGACCCCCTTCTCTCTCTGTCGTTGCCTCACAAATCAACACCACCGCCACACAGATCCTCCACCGCGCGCCGCCTTTCTCCAAACCGAAGCCTCTGACCCCGCCTAGATCCTCGGTGACGCCGCCGATCGGCTCCCCCACATCCTCGTGAACTCCATCGGTGTCAACATCACCTCAAATCGGCCGGACATTTCAGATCTATAGTCCACCTAATATTTTCCTAACATTCCGGCGGGTTTCGACCGTACGGGAGAGTTCTGGCGAATTCTGGCCTTTCCGGCGAGTACCGGCCATGGATATCGGTCAGTCAAAAAATAAAAGAAAATGCAAGAAAAACACAGAGAAGGAGAATATCAAAGCCAGAAGTGAGTTTTTTTGAGCCTTTTGGCACATTCCGGCAGCCCTTCAACTTCTTCTCCGGCGAAGTCTCCTGTTGGATCTTGAACTTGTTTTTATTCTTCACGCTGTTCTGCTACTGACTTCTCCTTCTCCAAGGATATAAGTCATAAGGACAATAATGTATGTTGGGAATACAAGCATAAATGGTAGGTCATAGGTGGGAGCCACTAGCCCACTATTAAAACTCTTTATCAGCCTTATATTAGAAAGAATAATTAGCTACAACACCATCAGTTATATTGTGATGCTCCTTAATGCTCTTATTTTCATTCTATTTGGTCAATTAAAACTTGTTTTGTTATTAACTTATTTGTTTGCTTTAAATTGTTTTTTCTTTGTTTTTTACTCTCATCAATGTCATCATTACACCATCTTTTTTTTTTCTTTTCTCCTCCCAATGCTCTTGCTTATGCTTTGCTTTTGTTTTTTTGTTTTTTGGACATGCAAGTTCACAGCTAAAAAGCAATCCTCATTAAAGATAGCCACATCTTTTGAGTCTAGATAACCATATCTAATCCAAAGTAGGTTTAAAAAAAAAAGACATAGTAAACAAAAATAACCACCTCTTGCGAGGGTTTATGCTGCTACCTTGTAGTGCTTGGGTGGTTGAGGACTTGATCCTAAGTAAGTTTTTTAAACAAAAATATGACCAGATAACCACATCTTATGAGTACAGATAACCACCTCTTGCGAGTCAAGATAATCACATCTGATCCTAAGTAGGTTTTTAAAAAAAATGACATAGTTCAGATAACCACATCTGCGCCGGTCAATTTTCCGGCGAAGTCCAATTTTCCGGCGCCGACAAGATTTTCCGGCAAACTTTCCCGGCGACTTTTCCGGCAGACTTTTCGGCGCCGGCGACTTTTTCGGCAAAGGTATATTATGTATTAAATTTAATGTAAGGGTACATTTGTCTAGTAACAAAATAGAATAGACCTAAGAGAATAAAAAAAGTGGTTTGGTGGATTAGAGATGTTATGAAAACATTAGGTGGACTAGAGGTGTTATAAAAAGCTATAATGGACCCTATAACAATTCTTTATTGTTTTTATCTTTAAGGGGTTACCGGAATTTTATCTTATCTATGACTAACTTACTCCAAAGGTTTTGAATTAATTGAGCAGATTTTTACAATTGGAACCGGGTGAAACTCAGATACTGTGATGGAGCGTCTTTTGCAGGAGATGCTAAGTTTTACAATGGGGTACAACTCTACTCATTTTTCTTTAGTTGTTGCATTATGGTTGCATCCATGACTACCATTGCTCTTAATTCAAGAAAGTTGGAGCAGTTGGTCCGAAATTGAATCATTGCATACCATATTCCCGCTTGCTTGACTTTAATCTTTCCTTTTTTGTTCCATTTGTTTATTTGGGGATGAAAGTTTGGCTTACTTTTTCAAAATTTTCCATGTTATGCTTGGCCTAATCATAAGACAATAGTTAGATAGATCCTATAGTTCTTGTTTATGTGAATGCTTATGACCTTTAAAATAATTCCATATATGGCATGATGGAAAACGGCCAGGTGCTAGACCTGGTAGACCATACACGCGTGATGCGTTTTAGTAGGTAAATATTTGACGTTGTAAATGCACCATAAGTCACTTAACATGATTCTTTCATTTATTTTTCAGTCAGATTCTTCTACCACGGTAAAACTTTGCACAATATGTTGAACAAAAATATTTTGCAGCTAACGCGGCAAAAAAAAAAAAAAAAAAAAGTCAGTGGGTTTAAGTTGGTAGGTGGATACATCTAGACAATGGCATGCTATCTCTTACCTTTTTTTTTCTTACCTAATGCTCATTTCATGTTGCTGCCTGATTTGCTTGGATTTTGGATGGCTAAGGGTAGGTAATTTGCAAATAGGCAGACATTCAGAAAAGAATGCTAGCATTTCCTTATGACTATGGCAACTTTTGGTGTTTCATCGTAGAGAATGTAGCAATTAATCCACTGTGAAATGGCAGTGCTATGATTTAACTCTTTAATAAAACAAAAAAAAAACTAATCACCTTCACCAAACTCAAACTCCTCCTCAAAGTTGGAGGAGGAGTGATGCAATTAAATGTAACGACCCGCATCAATTGACTTGCTAACTCTTTGCCTAAATATGTGGCTCAAAAGGTTAACCTTGAGTTATACAGTAGTTGGTCGCAATTTGTTATATAACACTTCACCGTTCCATGATTTCAGATGTGAGACATTACAGTCTCCTCCACTTAGAATCGCAACGTCCTTGTTGCGCCCTATGGTCCATCCCTTTCACCTATCAAGTGATGTGAGACAAGTACCCGCTTAAGCACATCAAGCTTCTCAAGCTTGCCTCATGTGGGACTCGCCCAAGCATGACAAGCATCCCAAGCTCCTCCCTTGTCGGGCCCACCCAAGGTCGTCTCCTCGCGGGACCCACCTCACACTTCTGGTTGGTGCAAGCTCTGATACCAATTGTAATGACCCACGTCAACTAACCTGCTAACTCTTGGCCTAACTATGTAGCTCAAAAGATTAACCTCGAGTTATACAGTAGCCGTTGCAATTTGTTGTATAACACTTAACCTTTTCATGATTTCCAGAAGTGGGACATTACAATAAATCTATAAATTCTGCCTTTCTATTAACTGAGCATCTTTATTGTGCATATGTAGAACAGACATCATTGCTTTACTTCAGAGGGCAAAGGATTTGGAAGGCAATCATTCATGATCTTCTCCCCAAGGGCTTGGGGAGTGCAAAAAAGGTATTTCAATACCAGATTTCAGATTTCTGAATAAAAAGACACAGGACATAAAACAAAAACCTTATTTGTATTTTGTAAAAACGAGAGATATGTCTTCCTTGCAGCCTTGTATATAGGCCCTTCTTCATTGAATCTCTCATTAACCAAAAAAAAAAAAAAAAAACTTCACGAGACATACTGTAAGAAATTAAGAATGCTTTGAGATTGGGCTTATAATTCATAATTGGTTGCTCTGAGGTCGGTGATCTCGATCCACACTCTAATACTGTTTATTTACATAGTAATAATATGATGGTTCTAAAATTTGGGTGAACAGCGTTTGAAATTAGAAAATAAACAAGATGGATTAATGCAAGTGCACTTGTACTTCAAACTAGAGCAGCGCTAATCTGCAATTCATATTGTAGGCATTACTTTCAGGGTGTTCTGCTGGAGGGCTGGCATCTTTTCTGCACTGTGACAACTTCGCTAGTTACCTACCGAGGAGTGCTAGTGTCAAATGCTTAAGTGATGCTGGATTTTTTTTGGATGAGTAAGCTCGTCTTCCACTCTTCCTCACAAATCTAAGCTGTATTTTGCAGCCCCACTGAAATGCTAGTTTTTCCCTTGTCCTTGCAGAAGAGACATTAGTTTGAAACACACTTTTAGATCCTTCTATGAAGACCTTGTTTCTTTACAGGTAAATGCTTCATTTAATCAAAGAAGTATTGGAAAAATCATGTCCAATTGACAGTTATATGCTCAGATAACCTGGATAATGAATATTTCTAACTGAATATCAAAGATTCCAAAATGCTTTTGGTTATTAGAAGAGTTTTACAGATTCTTTTGTAGTTTTTTGTTTATCTTTAACGGGATTTACGAGGATTTTGAAAATGCATAGCAAGAATGCACCTAACATGGTTTTAGAAGCTCCGAACCATTGATGATCATATTTCTGCTGCATTTGATGTTTGAGTATCATAGGCGTTCTATTCACTTGCGAAAATTACTTGACAGGGTGTAGAACAGAATCTGGACAGAAACTGCACAAGTTCCCTTTACAGTCCAAATCTAGTATGATTTCGAAAACAATGCTTTCTTATAGTTCAGTGAAAACCTGGCTTTGTATGTCAGCTTCTGACAAGTATTCAACATTTTCCTGCAGTGTTTCTTCCCGCAGTATGCGCTGCCATTCATTAGAACACCATTTTTCATCTTAAACTCCGCATATGATGTGTTCCAAGTAAGAAAAAACTGAAGTCCCATGACTTTCTCTTTTAGTGCTTGGTGAGGAGTTTGCTAAAACTTTACTGGTAACAGTTCCACAACATATTGGTCCCTTCTTCTGCTGATACACACGGACACTGGAGCCACTGCAAGCTTAATCCAGCAGCATGTAACACTATCCAGATAGACGTATTGCAAGGTTGTTTTGGTCGTTTCTCATTCTTCCTGGAGTAAATTTCTTTCTGAAGCTGCTTGATTATATTCAACTTATAGTGAACATGTCTATAAATATGAATTCGCGAACTTCATTAATTTTGCATATGTTTATTCGTTTTGTATTTCCAAGATAGATTTGCTAACTGGGATTCTATATATCAGAGTTCAGAAGGGATATGCTTGTGGCTTTGAGGTTATTCTACGTATACTCGAGAAGAGGGGGGATGTTCATAAACTCGTGTTTCGCTCATTGCCAGAGTGAGTCTCAAGATACATGGTTCGCTGCAGACTCCCCCAGAGTTCACAATAAGGTTTATATACCAACCCTGTCTCCTATTAGGCATGTTTTTGCCGTAGAAAAGCTCAAAAGCCTAGTAAATGGAAAAATAGCATTCTGAATCTCATCCAAAGTTTATTTCCAGAGGGTATTGAAAACTGAGTTGTCCCTTTAGGTTTCATGGACCGTTGCCCTTGAATGTGATTGATTTAACGTATGAAATTCAGTTTTCTAAACCTAATGCAGCTTGCATATTCACTAAAATAGCCTTAAAATTTCTGCTAGACTATTGCAGAAGCAGTTGGTGATTGGTACTTTGGGAGAAGGGTGACTAAGGAAATTGACTGTGCATATCCTTGTGACTCTACCTGCCATAACTTGATTGGCTAAGACCAAAGATTCAGGTATTGCGTTCTAATTAACAATTAAAGCCGGTGATGTTGAAAAAGTAGCAGTTTTAGTGCATGGATTTTTTTCTAATGTATTGCATAGTATAATCTTGTAGGTCAAATTAAAGTAGATGGTTAGCTTGCGAATATTGAAAAGTACTTCAACCAAAATCTCTGAAGAACAAAGCTGATACAGAGTATTTGACAACAGGTATTGAGAATTGTCTTAGCATATAGCATGTTGTATAGTTCCCCATTTGTTTTTTATTTTTTTATACGTCAACAATTCAGCCAATAATGAACTTATGATTTTGTTTTACTTTTATCTTTCTGTATGAGAAATTTGTTCAACATTCGTACTTAGCTTGGACGGGTTGATTGGAAATGTCCATTAATTTAGTTTGGTTCATAACAGCAGATTTTTGTGTATTTCAAGAATTTCATGGAGTTGAAACTCGTTAAATTTTGTGGATCATTATGAATGTTTTGACTACTCTCCAAGAAGAAGGGTCTTCCGATATCGAATGCATGAGATCATTGCTACAATAAACTTTGATCTTGTAGGTGGATGATTCGCTTAAGCTTACATAATTGGACAAGTAATTTTTTTTATTGCCGAAAAAATATATTAATCTTTGAAAACAAATTACAAAGCTTAAACAAGTCCGGGACTAAGAATGCCACGGACCCAGAAGGGGAAAAAAACAAGACACTACACGGATGGTAAGATACCAGTCAAAGCACCGAAAAAACACCCCAGACAACCAAAAACACTTGATCTAGAAACACTACAGGCGGAGACGACTACAAGACCACTTCCCAAAACCTACAGAATGAAAAGAACTACCCTAGTCTTTGGAAAAGTATTGCTATCTACTTTACATTGGAGCAGCTAACTAAAATACCTAACTTAGGCTTTTGAGATATATGAAAAGATATTGGAAAAAAAACTAAAGAGGTTGAAGTATTAGGGGCAGTCCCTGAGTAGGCCTAAGGGAGAGCATGATAGAGGGAGAATGACAATAGCCTGGGGAGATGGAAAAAGAAAACCTAGTGAGAATCAGAGTCAAGACAATCTTGTACTCCATCATGCTCAAGTTTCTACCCACACACATTCTCCCTCCAAACCCAAATGGCAAAAAACCCATCTTGTGGTTGCACCTGCCGTGCAAGTTGTCGCTAAACCTCTCCGGCTTGAACTGGAAGACGTCGTCGCCCCAAAGGTCCCTGTCATGGTGCATTCCTACGACATCGATCCACATGTTGGTTCCGTTGGGGATAACAACATCGTCCACTCTGATGTCTTCCCTCGCTTGTCTTTGTACGTTTGGTGCCGGTGAGTATAGCCGTAAAACTTCATTCATAACCCATCCCATCTGCAATGAAAATGTTTTCAATTTGTTTTTAGAAACAACATATATATATAGTTGAGAAGATGATCCAGATAAAAACAATTATGTAAACTTAGGTATAACTTATTAATTTAGCAGAGCAGAGATTTTCCCCAAATCAAATTACTCGAATCTCTTACATCTAAGATACGTGCTAGAATAAACTTTTCCTCTACGTAAAATGAGAATCAGCAGTGCTACCTGCACACCCATCAACCACACCTTCAAACACAACCCTCTCACATTTATGTCGAACTTACACATAAGAATATGGGGTCCACGTAAACCTAGCATTTCTCTTTTTTTTTTTTATAACTGTGTTCGGACCCACTTAATGCACACAAGGACGGTGATGGACCTATGGTCTATATTGATGTAAAGCTAAATGCTTGGCCGGTTATAGTCCACCATAACGAACCATGAGCCTAGGCTCTATATACACAACTGTTTGTGGTCCTCAAATTTTGGGCGGGGGTAAAAAATAATTGGATTGGGACCCGCTTGACAAGCTTTTGATTTGTCAAATCCATGGACACCTGGTGGAATTATCCCCCCGAGTACCTCACATTCTCTTTTTGCTAGCTAGCCAACGCGTACGTGGACTGGACCCTCTGTTTCAAAATCTCTGCCTGACCTTTCAGTCTCTTCGTTTGAAAGGTTGAAATTAGGTCATAGTCAAGAAAAATGGTCTCACAAAAATGCATAAAAAATAATAATACTGCTACTTTTATTCTATACAAAACAATAGGAAATGTTTTCCCTATGACATGATGTAATCAGTTACTCCCTCCGTCCGGATTTGTTGGTCTACAAACATACTTTTTCAAGTTCGAAAATGTTTGTCCATTTTCAAAAGTTAAAGGGTAAAGTAGAGGAAAATTACTTTTGGTGATGTGAAAACAACAAACACAAAAAGTAATGGAAAAAAAATTGGAATCCCCAAAATGGACCAACAAATCCGGACAGAGGGAGTAATATGCAAGAAAAATCAACACTCTCATACTCTATGAACAAGCTAGTCGGGACATCCGGTTACAAAAAAAACTCTGAAAATCTATGATTATGAAAACTTCAGATCCTATGGCCCTGTTCGTTTCTCAGTTTAATTTTGATGACATCATCATTTCCCTAATTTCTCTCTCTATCTCTCTCCACTCATTATACCTGATGACATCATCAAAACTAAACTAAACTATCTAACCAAACACAGCCTATGCATTTTCATGATAGTCGTAAGCTATACTGCCCCACCAATGGATAGTACAAAGGAACGAACAGGATTTAGCGTACAATGAGCCTTCATCCACACGCTTCAAACTTACAATCTCCTAAACTCAAATTATGTGAAAATGAGTTGTGTACAGAATAATCACACACGCTTTATGATTCACGAATCGTTGCCACATAAATATGAATAATTGTACTATATCTTAGCAACATGGTAGGTATTTATTGAACTACACATAGTAAGTCAAGATAACGTGCATGGAATACACATAGTAAGTCAAGATAACGTGCATGGAATTGTAATAAAAGAGTAAAATTTTACCTTCTTTAGACCAGCAAGCATGGTGGCATCAATTTCTCCATTACCAACCACATCTTTGATCTCTTCCCTAAGTTGATCTTGCCACTCCCTATGCTCTGCCAAAAGCAGCATCGTCCACGTCAGCGCCAATGCCGTCGTTTCATGCCCGCCAAAGAAGAACGTCTTGCACTCATCCACCAGCTCCCGCGTTGTCAACGCCGTCCCACGACGCCCGTCTACCCGGTTCTCCGACAACAGGATTCCCAGCAAATCGGTCTGAGGAGAATAGTTGCTCCCGTTGTTGTCCCAGACGGAATTCGATTTCCTTCGAGCCGTTATGATTTCGGTGAGGAGGGAATCGATTTCCCTCCCGAGTTTTTGGGCAGCTAAGGTTTGTTTGGGGGACATGAACTTACTGAATGGGACCCCTACGTACCGGTTGGAATTGAAGAGCGTCAGTTGCATTGCGCGGAGTTTGTCGAACACTTTACGACCGTTTTTGTAGCCCATACCGAAGCTTGATTTCGCGATAATTTCGCCGGCGGTGCTCGTGATTTCTCTCTCTACGTCGATTTCCGGCGTGCCGGAGGCAATGAGGGAGGTCCATCGGTCTAGCATGTTTGTTGTGGCTTCCACCATTAAGCTTGACATAGCCTGTTGGTCAAGAAATTGTTATTAGTGATTTGGTAGGTCAGTGACATTTAGAATTTGTTATTTAGAGAATCGGGCATGTGGTTCAACGGTTGTGTAACTGCACTAACGTAACAAAATAAAAAATTATGTGAAAATGTGACCGAAATGGATTAAGACAGGTGGAAGTGGAATGTCTGGCCCGATTAATGAACTTTTTCTTCATAAACTTAATGTACCATTTGACCGAAATAAATGTTTTTAATACTTATAAACATTTTTCTCTGAAATAAATTATGGGATTGATAAAATGTTTTGGCAATAAATGTCTCTCGAAATTGGAACAAGAATCAAAATAAGAAAGAGAGAGAAATTAACCTTCAAATTGGCTGGAGTGAATGCTGGAGTGATGACATGTCTATGTCGAACCCATTCTTCTCCTTCAACCATAACCAAACCATTACCAAACATTGGTTCTCTATCATTTTTAAACACAGTGGGCTTTCCCCAGCTTTTTCCCATCACACCCGCAGACATCTTCTTCAGAAACTCGGGATCCGCGATATACAGAAACGGCTCGGTCCCCAACCAGTATATAAACACCTTCCCTGCACAAAACAGAAATAGAAATTTATTTAACCACATCCGCTTTTGTTGGTTTGTAAATATTCGTTACCAAAAAAAAACCCATCGAAATCGAACAACAATAACTTGAAAATAGAATTGAAGACTCTCACCATGAGATTTCTGCCACTTAGCAAAGAAGGGAAACACCGTAGAATGGATATCATGGTTGATATTGGGAGATGAAGGATTTGTAGTAATTTTTTTCTTTGTCATATCACCAATATTTCCCAGGGGAAAATTTGGAGTTGGACCACCAAGCCCATTTTTCCTAAGCTTGTGATATGCCCTATTAGGCAAAATCCAGCATGAATACAATACCGTCCAAAGTATGTGGAGAAGAAACAAAGTTATGGCTGTGCCAAGAGCTTGAGCCAAGTAAAAATAACCCATCTCTCTCTCTCTCTCTCTCTCAAATATATGTATATGTTTCTCTCTCTAAATATTCTTTTGAAGTAGGTGAGATAGATTGATGCTTGGGAGAAGTGATCATATGCATGGGTATTTATAGAGAGGGAGAGAGTGGGAACATGCAAGAATTAATGTCAAAAGGATTGACTAAAAAAGTAAGAGCCCCCACATAATTTAATACTCTATGAACAGCCCTTTGAGATTTGATTTTGATTTGATATCCTGGGTGTGTTTTCTGTTTTGGAATCGTATACGTGATGACGATATTTGAAGGGAGAATCGTTTTCATGGGGGCTATAATTAAGGGAAGGAGTTTCGAAAAAATAGCTCGTTACTTTTTTCTGGGAAAAATAAATGGAAATGAAAAATGAATTGAAGAGGTCGTCTCATTCAAAACCCCCAATCACGTTATCCCTTCTCTTCCACTTTACACGTGAACTCACCTTTCTTGTAGAGGGAAACGCGTTCTTACGTCTTCTTAAGCCAAAATGACTGAGGAGAGGAAAGGTTCCCCTTTTTTAGGCTACTCCCAGTAGCAGGCAGGGGCGGAGCTATATACGGGCCCGGGGTGGCCCCGATGCCCCTCCTCAATTTAATTTTGAAAAAATCATCGAACCAATATTTTTTTAATAATCCAATCCCATCCGACTTTGATTCTCAACTCCGCCACTAATAACAAATCCAGTGGAAACGGGGCCTATAGCAATTCGGGTCCTCACCTCCCAATGCATGGATGTGGTCTAATTCCAGTTTCTGCGGCTCAAACCGAGTACACAACTTTGGAAAAATTCTTAATTTATGTAACTATTTCCGGCCAAATATTTGTATAAAATATTTATGGTCAAACATAAATATGAAAGTCACAGCTGTTCAAAGGACCAATCACTTCTGTATTTTTTTTTCCTTTCTTTTCCACGACATTCTCATTGTTATAATTTCACACTAAAAATCAAAAGCTAGTTTTACTTGGAATGAACAATAGAAATGTCGCCCATAGGAATTCAAGACTTTCACAATTTCTTTTCTACCTTTGGAATTTTTTACCCCAACATTTCCCTCATTTTTTTTTTGTCTTTTCTTTGTACTTTTTGATTTATTGGTTTCCTTTCTTCGGCACAAGGGCATACTTTAATTTTGATTAGAGATAATGTTCCACAATGGTGACCCCAAAGCTCGACCAAAAATTGATAACAATGCTGCGATTTATTTCCCTTTCACTTAGAAACAGGGGTGTAAATGAGTCGATCGGAGCCGGGCTTTGTACAACTCGAGTTCAGCTCATTTAGTAAATGAGCAAAAAATCAAGACGAGTCAAGATAATTTACTTTATGAGCCTCTTTAAAGGAACCGAGCTTTTACCGAGCTCATTGACTAAACGAACCTAAAACTCAAGCTCGAGCTCAAGATAATTTACTTTATGAGCCTCTTTAAAGGAACCGAGCTTTTACCGAGCTCATTGACTAAACGAACCTAAAACTCAAGCTCGAGCTCAGTTCGTTTGCAGCCCTACTTAGAAATTAAATATCTAGAATCCTATTGCTCCTTTTGCATTTTCACATGTTAAACCCTTTTTTTTGGTTATACAATTGGACAGTAACGACCCAATCCATTTAATTTTGGTGGTCAAGATTTCACCAAGACCATTTCCGCTAATCATTCTTCAACTGCCGTGTAAGTATAGGCGTGAAAAACAATGCTAGCTATAAACACAATTTTTTTTTTGCCATTCGATATACATCAGTACAGCTAGTTGTTAGATGTTAGTAAACCACAAGGGTGATCTCCTCTCCATAAGAGTCGAACCCAGAACCTCACCTCTATAGAAGGAGCTACATGATCAACTGAGCTAACTGCCCTGGTCGCTACAAACACAACTTAAAAGACTCAAATCCGATCACTTCAAAAAAAAAAAAAAAAAGACACAGATCCGGAAAGATTTGGGTTCGACTCACATATACGCACCCATGTATCGGAGTACAGTTCCAAACACAATTGTGTCCGAACCTTTGTTTATTAAAATTGTCCCCTCATACTTTTCCTAGTCATAAACTACTCTAGGTAGTAAGCTTCAAAACCTAAATTGGACGGTTATTAGCATTTTAGTAGCAAGGTATGACCATAGATTGATAGAAAGAACACTTCACACTAGCCAATATTCTTTCCGTCTCCATTTGTTGATTCATTTCTAAAGCGGTTTTTGCCTACCTATTTTTTGCATTTTGGTTTTCTTATTTTCTACTTCTAGGTGTTTGACACAACGTAGTGAAAATACATTCTGTGAAAATGAGTTAGAAAAGAGAAGTCAAAAATAGGTTGGGAGGAGCTTTTTAACTTCTCATTTTTTTATTTTTTATTTTTTATGGTAGTAGAAATATAAAAATGGACTAGTTAATTAGCGGGGATACTTGTTATAACCAGGACGAAGGGAATTCATGACTAAATAACTAAACATCAAATTGTTGACCAAAAGCTTGGAATATTTTGATTAATCTTGTTTGTATTCGAAGAAAATTAAGGAGAATCAACGAGGATTTCGAAGTTTGAAATTCACAGGTGACTTTGGTGGCTGAGAACGGACATTCTGATCAAAGAACTTTGAAAGTTGAACTCATTGGCATCTCTCTCCTTGCATGTTGCATGTGCTCCTGTACGTATAGTATTATATACGAGCAGTGGATTCCTTTGACTCTGGTGCATGCAAGATGAGAGTAGTACTTTCCGAAAGTTATTTTATCTCGATATTTTGTAGATTCGAAACCGTCTATTGTTAAGATGAAATTCGAGTTATTGATTATCGAGATTAACGGTAATATTGTGGCAAAAAAAACAAACAAAGATACACTTGTGATGTAATTCTTACAGATATTTGTAGAAGTATGTTAGTGGAACGTGTCCATGAGCTAGGTGCGCATGCAATGTTATGAATTTCGTCTCGTACTAGAGGTGTCAAATGGGCCTTGCCGGCCCGGCACGGCACGGGCCCGGCACGAAAAACTCCGGCACGGGCACGGTTTGGGCACGGTAAAAGTTGGGCACGGCACGGTCTGAGGGGGCACGAGCACGGGCACGCGGCACGGAAATGGGTGGGCACGGCACGGGCACGACACGGTAGTTGGCCTGGCACGACACGGTATAAGCCGGGCACGGCACGGAAGTTGGCCTGGCGTGGCACGGCACGGCACGACACGAACTTAATCAGGCACGGCACGGTCTTAGTCTGGCACGGCACGGGCACGGTCTTAGTCTAGCACGGCACGGGCACGAAACGGTAGTGTGAAGGGCACGACACGGGCACGGGCACGACACGGGCAGGGACACGGGCACGGCACAGGCACGGGAACGGGAACGGGCACGGGCACGGCATGGTATAATAACGAAAAGAATGAGGGAAAATAAAAAATACATTTTTATTAAATAAATGAAGTAGCCAAATGCCATAATAATAATTAGAATTTAATAAATGGACTTTCCATAATAAGAAGAAAAAAAATGAGAGAAAATAAAAATAAAATTTTGAATAATAGTTAGAATTTAATAAATGGACTTGCCAAATAAGGGGGGGAAAAAAGACGGGAAAATAGGATTTTTTTGAATATATTTTATATAAATAAATGGACTTCACAAAAATAAATAAATACATAATAAATAAATAAAAATACATTTTTATTAAAAAAAATTAAGTTTCCAAATGCCATAGTAAGGAAAAGTGAGGGAATTAAAATTGAATTTTTGAATAACATAAATGAAAACTTAGGGGTAAAATAAAAATTAAATTTTGATAACAAACATATAAAATTTGAAAAATATTTTATAAAATAAATTAAATTTTATTTGAAAATGAGGAAAAAATGAAAAAATAAAATTTTTAATAATTAAAATGAATTTTTTGAGGGGACAAAATTTTGGGGAAAAAATGAAATATTTGAAAAAAATTTAATTAAATAAATGGACTTCGCAAAAATAAATAAATACATAATAAATCAAAAATGTAATTTTATTAAATAAATTAAGTTTCCATATGCCATAATAAGGAAAAAATGAGGGAAATTAAAAATGAATTTTTGAATAACATAAATGAAAAAATTTAGGGGTGAAACAAAAATTAAATTTTGATAACAAAAATATAAATTATGAAAAAATATTTATAAGATAAATTAAATTGAAAAAAAATGAAAAATAAATTTTTAATAATTAAAATGAAATATTTGATTTTTGAGTTGATAGGTCAAAATTGAATTTTTATAATTACATAATATGTTAAATTATTAATATGTTATATTGTTTTGTATAAAATTTTGATTATATTATGCATTAGCCACTCGATCGCAACACATTTATGACGATCCACACCGTTCACTTTGTTTGTTTTTCTATTTTAATCACCCTCGCCAAATTTGAAGTCCATCGGGTATTGAAAGCTCTTTCATCAGGGACGTTGATTTATTATCAATCGACAATTTGTGTCCTTCGATCAAAGACGTAACGATAGTTAAATCACTTCATTTTTTGCATGGAGGATATAATCACTCCCACTTGCAATCTAGACGGTTCCGATACGAAAAAAACTGCTCTGATGGTCGTCGAGTCATGCATTATAGGACATTATTGCTCTTAAATGCACCGAATTTGATCCGATCAGATGGTTGCCGACATTTGATAGCCACCGTTTTCGGGGAAAATGATAGAATTGATAAGATATGAAATCGTAACGGTTTAGATCAAACATTCGAGAAATCGAGTTTGCACCTACCTTTTGATCATATACATCGAACTAACTTGGTTATGAACTAAGATGTTATGTTATATGGTAATGTACGCTAGCCACGCGATCTCAACATAATTATGACGATCCAACCGTTCATATTGTTTGGATTGCTGTTTTAATCACTCTCGCCAAATTTGAAATCTATCGGGTATTCAAAGCCTTTTCATCGGGACGTTGATTTACTGTAAACAAAATTTTTATTCTCAATCGATCAGGTACCTAATGATAATTAATTTACTTTATTTTTTGCACAAAGGATATAATCACTCCCACGTAAAATGTAGATAGTTCCGATTCAAAGAAAAATACAATAACGACCCTCGCGTAGTTCAATTTTACGGGAATTTTTACCGTTGGGTGCATAGATAGGATGTGTGACAAATGCACTACATTTCCTACTCAGTATAAATAGGATGTTATAGGCATCCTTGCCAAACCCTAAACGGCTCTCTCTGACTGACTGACTCTCTCTCTTTCTTCTTCCTCGACGATCAATCTCTCTCTCTGGATCTGTCACCACCGACGATCAATCTCGCGCCGGATCTGTCACCACCAACACCAGCAGTCACCATCAGCCACCACTCAACTCCTGAGCACCACCAGAAAACCCTAACCCTAACCACCGCACCACCACTCACCACCGCACCACCGAACCCCCACACCAGACACCACCACCGCACCACCACTCGAACCCCACACCACCGAACCCCCACACCACCACAGCCCCACACGGCCACACCCCGTCAACCCCTCACCACCACCAGAAAACCCTAACCCTAACCACCGCACCACCACTCACCACCGCACCACCGAACCCCCACACCAGATACCACCACCGCACCACCACTCGAACCCCACACCACCGAACCCCCACACCACCACAGCCCCACACGGCCACACCCCTTCAACCCCTCACCACCACCAGAAAACCCTAACCCTAACCACCGCACCACCGAACCCCCACACCACCACAACCCCACACGGCCACACCCCCTCAACCCCTCACCACCACCAGAAAACCCTAACCACCACCACCAGAAAACCCTAGATCTATTTCCTTAAAACCCTAACCACCACACCACCACCAGAAAACCACCACACCACCACCACCAGAAAACCCTAGATCTATACCCCAACGGCCACCACTGCCTCTGCCACCAGAAACAGGATATCTCTCACTCTCTCTCTGTTTAGTTTGTGTTTAGTTTGTTTGTGATTCTGTTGTTTACTGTGTTTGTGAATCTGTGTTTACTCTGTGACTGTGATTCTGTGTGTACTCTGTTTATGAATCTGTGTCTACTCTGTTTGTGTTTGTGATTCTGTGTTTCTGTGTTTACTGTTGTGTTTAATATGGCACAAATTCACAAAGACTTTACACATGGCCCTAATTCTGACTCTGATGAGTCACAAGATCCACAACCACAAATTCCACCACGTGGACTTGGTTAAGCACTGTTGGCCCTAATTCAGGTTCGACATCTACACAACGTACTGCTGCGAAAAGGGGTCGCACTTCATGGGTATGGAATCATGCCAAAATTGAGGAACATTACATAAACAAAGAAGGGGTTGACATAGGAATGAGAGGTGTGTGTAATTACTGTTTCAATCATTATTCTTGCAGTAGTAATGGGGGCACGGGGCATATTGAGAGGCATCTTAGGAAGAAACATAAAGAGGATATTGGCGTAGTTGGTGGTGATAGTAGTGTAACTGGTGTTTGTAATTTCGTATACACAAAACCTAAAATGAGACATGGACTGGCCCTTTATGTAGCTGCAGCAGAGCAGCCATTCACTTTCGGTGATGATATTAGATTTGAACATTTCATGCAAACTAGTGTAAATCCTGCTTTTTGTAAAGTTTCTAGAAATACTACTAGAGCTGATTGTTTGAAAGCTTTTATTGAAGTCCGGAAAAATTTGATAACTGAAATTGGTCAACTTGGTAGTACAATCTCTTTTACTTCTGATTTGTGGAGTGGTACCAATAATCTTGGATATATTGCTGTGACTGCTCATTATATAGATGCTAGTTGGATTTTGCATAAAAAAATCATTGCTTTCCGTTTGATGGAGTATTCTCATAATGCTAATCACATTTTTCAGTGTATAAATGGTGTTTTTAGGGAGTTTGATATTGTTGATAAAGTTTTTAGTGTTACATTTGATAACCATACTGCTAATACTGCTGCTATTGATTTATTCCAACGAAATTTGTCTACTCCTCATGCTGGTACATTTTTTCATATGCGATGTGTATGCCATATCATTAATTTAGTTGTGCAAGATGGTTTGAAACATATAGGAGTACATATTGATAAAATTAGAGATGCAATTCATTTTATATCTACTTCCCAACCTAGGACCCAAGAATTTGAAGGATTGTGTGCTAGTTTCAATGTGAAACCAAAGAAAATGAAAGCTGATGTGAAAACTCGTTGGAATTCGACATATCTTATGATAAAATCTTGTGTGAAACATGTTGACGTTATTACTTCTTATGTGAATGCCAAGTATGGTGATTGTTCTTTAACTCAAGCTGATTGGAACATTGCATTCGAGTATATGAAGTTTTTAAAGGTTTTTTATGTGGCTACTTGTGCTTGTTCTGGTTCTTATTATCCTACTTCTTGTCTTGTGCTCAATAACTTGTATAATATCAGTCTTAATTTTTTTCAATATAGATATAGAGCAAATTTTGTAGATGCAATTTTAGATATGGAATCAAAATTTAAAAAATATTTTGAGGACATGCCTAAAATATTTATTTTAGATGCAGTAATGGACCCAAGGATTAAGATAGAAGGTGTTGTCTTGCTTTTAGATGGGATTGCTAGTAATTTAGATATTACATTACCTTCTACTTCTACTTCTGATGTGACATTACTTGTGAGATCTATATATGCTTCATATGAGTCTAAATTTGCATCTTCTACAACTAATGTTGCTCCTTCACCATCTCCTACAACTACCAATGACCCATCTTGGTCTCTGCTTTCAAGTAGAGGAAGAAATGTAGTTTCACGCACCGAACTTTCTATGTATTTAGATATGGATTGTCTTACAACTCTAGACACCCCAAATAATTTGGATATCTTAGCTTGGAGGAAAAAAAATGAAAGGACATTTCCCATTCTTTCAATCATGGCACGTGATGTACTAACACCTCCTGTCTCTTCAGTTGCTTCTGAATCTGCTTTTAGTGCAGGTAAGAGAGTGTTGGATGAGAGGAGAAGCCGACTGGGTGCGGACATTTTGGATTGTCTGCTATGCTTGAAAGATTGGGAGGATACACGTCTTGGAATTAAGAAGTGCGAGGCTAAAGATGAGTTTAGAGATTATTATGAGAACTCTGATATAGATAGTCCTTAGGGACTGTTTATATCTGACTTCTCAAAAGATTTTGAGGATGCTAATACGGCTGCAACTTAATGTTGCATTCCAGGTGCTATCTTACTCTTGCTATGTAACCAAATGCCCAGAAAACTGTAACCAAGTGGTGTGTGTAAAGTTGTTCGTGTGCAAGTGGAAGTGTGCAACTTATGAAGGCCTTAATGGTAACATAAAGTTGCATACTTGCATTTTGCTATTCTTTATGGGCTATGATGATGAAAACAAACTAAGTTATTTGGTGGCAACTTATGAAGGTCTTTATGGCAACTTAACGTTGCATTCATGTGCTATTCTATATAGATCTGAGCCCAATTGTTCTATCCTATCATTGTGACATGTTCTATTGTTGTATAATCTGTCTATTGCAAGATGTGGTTGCAGTTTTCTGGGCATTTGGTTACTGGTTTGTGGATATGTGTGTGTGTGTGTGTGTGTGTGTGCGCCTGTGTGGGCATGGCTGGTGACTGGTGGTGTAGTGGTGTGTGTTTGTGTGACTGTGCAACTTAGGGGCAATGATGATTTGAGATTTGAGCCCATTACTTGTGACTTTCTGATGATTTGAGCCCAACTTAGTGGCAATGATGATTATTTATGTACTACAGTCTAGGGCAATGATGATTTGAGCCCAACTTAGTGGCAACGATGATTATTTATGTTCTGGGAATTGTGCTGAAACTGTATTGTAATTGGAAATATATTTGCATGACAGGTTTATGGGTGGTTCTTGACTTTTGAATGGGCGATGATGAATTAAACCAAATATTAATGACGGTAGTTACTTGGTGTGGCAACCTTGGTTGCAGCCATGCGTTACCTTGTGGATAAATTTTTTATTTCTGAGCCCTTTTTACTTCTATGTTGCCTGTTTAATGAGAAGCATGACTGTTAATATTGCTGCAAAACTTGTTGATACTGCTGAAAATTTGTTAAGATTGCTGTAAAGGTACAAATCTGTTACTGTTTCCATATAGCAGTAGTGGGCAGTCCTATTTTTGGTTTGTGGGCAATGATGATTCTTGAGCCAAGCTTGTTTTGTGGGCATTTATGTATTCATTTCTGGGCATTTATGCTACTGTTTTATTGGTACTTATGCTACTCATTTCCACTGCTTCTGCTGTTGTTGCTGTAGCTGCCTTGGGATATGCTAGTTAGTAAACTACTTGTGCTTTATGGGCCTCTGAATTTCCAATGTTAACAATGTGTCCAGAGGTGCATGCACAACACACGCAGGCTATATGCCTAACATGCTGCAATTTATGGGCATTAAGCAACAATTTCTGGGCATTAATGGGCTGTGATGATATGTATTAACCTTTCAAATTGCTATATCGTTGAGTTTAACTGAGCCCATTTAATTGACACTTGCTGGTAACACAGTAACTGCTACTTGCTGGTTATATTTGTAGTACCCTATAAGTTTTTGTTAATATTATAACTCTTAGGCAAGTATATTAATTGCAATAAACCAAAGCTTGAGCTTTGGTCAAGGTATGGATATCTATAAGAGGTGGGTTTGGCCAGAGAAGTGCACGTGGAACATTGGGTGTGTGTGTGCTGCTAGTGTTAAGGAGAGAGTTCTTAACGGTAGAAACGTGGCATAGTGGACAGTGGACATGAACTCATGAAGGCCCTGCTAGTGTTAGGGAGAGAGTTCTTCTTGTCAAAACTATATACATGAGGTCTTTGATTTGGTTCAAAAGTGGAAATAATGCATAATAGAGTCCTAAATAATGATAATCCTGGGTTTAGAAAGAGCTTCTTTAATTCCAGTGTGCCTCAATTCATGCTAAGTTGTTCAGTGATCTGCTAGTGTGAGCAGCTTGATAGCTGTTCTATTCGCTGCTGGTGCTGCCAGATGTGATTGAGTCCTTTGATAGCTACTGTTACATGTACAAAGCAATTAGGTTGGAATTTGTTACTTGTGTTCCTGCCCAGATTACATCTGCTCGTGTGTTGTTTGTTCACTTCATTTTGGACCTGTTTGGCTTGAAATCTGGGTTTGTTTGTGTTGAAATGGGGCTGCATTCCTGTGCTCCAATGTTGATGCATTTCTTTAGTGATCATTGGGTAATGAAGAATGAATATAATCTGAGCCCATTTCCATTTCCAAATCAATCCCACTTCAATTTCCCATTATGTTGGCAGGATTCAGCTTTGGTTTTGCATAGGGGTGTGTGTATTACCTGCAGATGCAGTGTGAGTTTGTGCAAGTGTAACCGTGAGTGTGCAAGTGAATTCTGGGCAGTTTGTGTATCTGGGCTATGTTAGATGTTGTCATGTGCCTTGTTTGAGGAATTGAACTTCACATTTTGTTGTGTGACGGGATGTTGTGGTTACGGGATGTCGTGGTGACAGGATGTGGTGGTTACAGGTTGTGGAATTGAACGCCACACTTGCTTGTGGCCGTTGCAAGTGTGCATCAGTGCAAATGTGTTTCAATTTGTTGCTGCTGTATTGTTATTCATTCCTGCACTTGTTAGTGGGGGCGTGTGTGCCTAAACCTGTTTGTTTATGTACTTAATTTCTGGGCAGTGATGAGTGAAAACCTGAGCCCACTGATGCACACTTATCTGTTCCATATCGTTTTTTACAGTGTGTGCCTAAACTTGTTTGGATTAACTCATTGAATACATTGGTTGCAGCTCCAAGGGCCATGGAGAAGTGCAAGAACCGTACCTGAATACCAGCAGGATCGAGACTGGAACACCGATGGGGTTTTATTAGGTTGGCACTTGGCAGTCAGTTCCAGTTTTTCGATGTGCTTTGTTGTTTTAAGGCTTGTAGTATTTACTAGGATTGTAATACTGTCAAAACAGGAAGAAATATAACTGGAGACAGTCCAGATGTTTGGTTACTCATTTGTTTCTGTCAAGCTACATTTCTGTACTTAAAACACATGCTATGTAATTATGTAAAAGGAGTGCTTGCTAGTACCAGATATGGACAGTTAAAAATAGCGGCATTTTTGTTGTACAATTTTGTAACTTTGACTTTTGTTGTTCTAATTTTTATGTGAACTATTTTCAAAAGGTGAATTTTAACCTGGAGAATATTGCACACATGGGTATAAATTGAACCCCACGGTAAGATGTGATAGTTATAGCCTTATCGGATGACTAATCACGTAAGTAGTTTCAATGGTCAAGATTTGAAGCTTTTAAGTGAAACTCAGAATTCTAGTTTTAAATTTTAAAATGTTTTGTCCCTTTTTTCTCTTCTAAAATGATATCTATTTTCTCGTGACGTAGAAAACCAAATCCATTATTGTATGGAAGTAGGGTTTTTGTGGCACTAAATATAAAGTTTGAAAGAAAAACAAAATACTTTATAAAGCAATGTGATCTCCAAGACGTTCATAAAAATTCTGTTGGAAAAGGTAAAACTCTTAACGTTATTGGTGGTTGCCAAATGAGAAATTATTTTTATTTAGCGTCAAACCTAATTATAAGTGCGTTAGTTCTTCCAAATTTTACAATTGGATCATGAGTTCATGGTGGCTAATTGTCACACAATTCTTTAGAGATTAGGGAGGAGCCCAACTCGGGGTTATGCACCACAGAGGGAATGAGTCTCGAACATCCGATTAAGCGAACGGCCAGCATGCCCCGACATGATTAAAAAATGGCACGGGCCGATACGATTACGTAAACGGGCACGACACGGGTCAAACGATTAAGCGGGCCGGCACGACACGATTAAGTAAGCGGGTCAACACGGCACGACACGATTAAAAAAACGGCATGGCACGGCACAATTAAGTAAATGGGCACGGCACGGCACGGCACGAGTCAGATGATTAGGCGGGTCGGCACGGCACGGCACGGCACGACACGATTAAGTAAGTGGGCCGGCACGGCATGACACGATTAAGTAAATGGGCCGGCACGGCACGGCACGGTTACAAAACGGCACGGCACGAATGAAGAAAAATGGCACGGCACGGCACGACTAAAAATGGGCACGGCACGATTAAGCACGGCACGGCATGACACGATTAAGTAAACGGGCACGGCACGGGCACGGGCACGGGCACGGTTGGCACGGAAGAAAAGCGGCACGGCACGGCACGACGGGCCCGTTTGACACCTCTATCTCGTACCGTATGGTGTGTACTGTATCGGATATAAAATGGTACATATACCTTGGTGTTTCATACTGGCCAAAATACCGGCCAATATAGATTGATACTGGGCGTACCGGCCTTGTCTCGGGATCTCGGCCGGTACACAAAAATTAATGTATTTTTTTCCTTTTGATAAAACGACATGAATTTTAAGGTATTTTAACCAAATTTAAAAATCATTTTATATTAATCTTGTTTATTTGTTATTAGAACTAGTTTTAAGGTGTATCAAATTACTAAAATTTATTTTATTTCTCCATTTTAAGTTTTGCAGTTATACATAAGTAATATTAAATATATTTAAGTATGTATATTGCGATCAGTCCGAAACAGTATCAGTGTACACATACTTTCTCACTAGACAAAACAGTACGCTAGCCGATACGAGATTGATAACTATAGTTAGGTGTATATAATAAAGATACACTTGTGATGTAATTCAGTTGAGTAATGAGAGCAATTACTCTCTCTCTCTCTAACTCTTTTTAATTTTTTTCTTTTAGAGTTGAAATTGGCCGTGCGTATCTTGTCTGTACTCCTGTTACGATCGTTTTAATTATGACTCAAGACTTAATGAGAATCATGAATTTATTTAAGTATATATTAAGAGAATGAGAAACAAATTAAGAAAAAAAAAATGGAAAAGACATGTTTTTCCCTGTCATTTTTCTTTCAGTTGATGAAAGTCTATCGTCAGCGCGCTGATTCATGACCAAATATAGCCTCACTCAGACTCACTCTATTATTTTTTTAAAATAATATCATACGTTGTACTTAATTTATTTTTAAATAGGAAAATTCTTCCTTCAGTTTATTGGGCTGATGATAAAACTAGTCTTTGACTAGTAAGAGTGTATTTTTATCATTAAAAAGTGTTTGCACTCTTACGGTCTTACCGGTCAAAGAGTAGTCTTATCGGAAAATGCTACAATACACACCTCTTATTTGAGTGTATATTATACATATCCCTATGAAAGTTACGATTTTTTCCATAAAAGTTACGATTTTTTTACAAAAGTTACGAGATACATCAAATTGTTACGAATCTGTTACGAATCATACTCCTGAAAAGTTATGAAACATTATAAATGTTACGGTTGCCAATGAACTGACACAATATTAACCATATAATAGGTGTATATTGTACACATCTTTAGTGGGTGTGTACTGTAACTATTCCCGTCTTATTGTCTGTCCAGTGGACTTAGAATAGAAAGACTACTTTAAATATACCAAGAATATGGGTAATTGTCGGTTGGTTAATTTTTGGGTACATGTGGGGGTGCACTAGTACTTATGGTTTCCTCTTTTCTTGATGATTAAACCGGTTTAATTAATTAGTCCACGAAATATTCCGTCCAAAATATTATGGAAAATGATAGCAGTTGACCTAATCTTGAATTTAATAGTAATTTTTTGGGAGAGCGATAGATTGCCTTTAGCTTTTCCTGTTTGGTTTGTAGACAATAATTCACCAAAACGCGGTAGCATCATTCACATTCCAAAGGTCTTTCTAATTCCAAAGCTCCTTTTTTTGGTTTGTTTTCAATTAAACAAAATAAAATAAAAAAATTCACAGAACCACTATATAAAAATTGAATTACAAAACTTGGGTTCCTTACCAATACCAATTATAAAATAATGGCCACCTTCGTGTCTCTGCCCTTAATTTCTGATGTTTACTGGGCCGGATCTCCATCGGATGCGTATCATTATTTTTGGAAGAGGAAAAAAATTAGCTTCGTATGACAAGAATAGAAGATTGGAAACACCACCATGCAGGGACGCAGGGTCGGCCCAAAGGTTTGGAGTGCCCTAGGTATAGTCCAAAAATTGTGTCCTTCAAATACAACATTTAAATAATTTTTCGAGTAACAATCACTATACGAGAAAACCAAAACAATATAAAGTTCTACAAGCATTACATAATAACGGAAAAATCAAAACACGAAGTCTCTAGATATATATAACGCATGAGTATCATTTGAATATTACACGTGTTGCAGTTTTAGAAGTAAAAGTATCAATTACACTTGTATAATCCATAGGAATTGTTTTTTAACCATCGGAATAACATAGGGAAAAAATTGAATAACATAGGAATTGCAATATAATTTAAAAAAATTGAATAACATAGGAATTGTTTTTTTACCATTACTTAAACATCTACTTGCAATATAATTTTAAAAAATGGGGAAAATCAAAAACGTTTTTTTTTACCATTGTTTTCTCACATTGAAATCAACAGACAACAATGTTTGTCATTTACGGAAAGTGGAAATTGTGGTTGTGGAATAAAGCCAAGGCATAAATGATAAAGCTAATGACTAGGCTCTTTTGATACTGGGCCACAATGGTTCTTGGGCTTTTTTTTAAATATTGGGTCACAATGGTTGGGTTCTTTTGTAACTTATAATGAATTTTTTTCTTGATTTGGGTAAAAAAAGAGTTGTAGTCAAGCCCAATTGTATAAAATGGTGGAGTGCCCCAAATAGTAGCCATTTTGTGAGTGCCCTAGGCCCAGGCCTTGTGGGCCTTGGGTCTGGGCCGGCCCTGTAGGGACGGAGCCAAGAATTTCACTACGCAGAGGAGTATTAGACAAGCTAATGCAGGAGCGAGCCTATATAATTCATAGGGAAAAAAAATTCTCTGTATAATTCAAAAGGTTTTTTTTTTCTTCTTGCAGGAGCGATCGCCCCTATTGACTCCCCTCTGGCTCGATCCCTGCCACCATGTGGTTGGACCAGTTAACATTAAATTGTTTTAGTGGATAAGAACTTTAATTTTCTCACTTTAAATTTAAGTCCTATTTTTCGCACTAAGAGTGCGCTGTGAAACTAAAGCTTTTCTGCAAAAAAGATGCTTTAGGACTCCCTGCAAGTGACTCGGTCGTGTGGAGAATAATACCTTCTGATAGCCACGAATATAAAGTAGCCTATAATGTAATATACGACTAATATATAATGTACTAATTTTTTTTTGGAGTACCTATGTTAAAAAATGGAGGTGGAAGCAGTTGAGGACGGAAAAGGAACACAGAAGGTTCTATGTTAACTTAGACTACGAAGCAACTCCGAAAGGTTTGACCGAGTAAGCATGAGAAGGAATAAGTACCGTTTGTCCTTGATCAATGAGGTGCATGTTCAAATTCTATGGAGACAAAACATTCCGAACCCTGAGGCCATTATAGAATTTGTCTGATTATTAACTTTAAGATCCCAACAAATTGATCCAGACATCCGGCTAAAACTTAGACCACGAAATGCTTGCGTATGAACACCCAGAGTTAGGGTAAGAGAGAGCTGCGGCAGAAGATGGATTAATACCCATGAAAAGGCCATGATGGCTGGCTATAACTCTACGCTTTTGACCAATTATTAGATGCACGTAAGAGTACCATATAGCAATGTCATACTATTGTACTCCTCACAAATAAAAGGGTCGCAATCACACAACGTGGATCATTCATTATCTCTCAATAACTCAACAAAATCAAATGATAAATATCCCTATTAGGGGGTGCTTTGGCAAAAGAACCAAAAAGTGATTTTGTACATTGTTCAAATTAATACAAGCAAGAAAGTCATGTCATCTGTTTTGTATTTGATTTTTTTTTTTTTTTGGCTGAGTTAAAGGTTTTTTTTTTTTGATTGACAACAGAATTTTATTAAAACTCGACAAAGGGTACATCGAGGGAAAAAAAAGCCACAACCAAAAACATTGGCTGAGTTAAAGGTTGGGAGTGAAAGACTAGAGTTGTAACTCCCACAGGGAAAAGACAATGGCTCTCAACCATCATAACATAAATATGTTTAGTTGGCGAGTTTGTCGTGTTCTTTTGGAGTAATCCGTACCCATGGTAGCGTAGGCCGTCACCACAGCCCACCAAGGCACAAGTCAAACAGATGGTGCTCAATACACAACATCTGGTTCACGAGGACTACTAACCACAAGCGGGATTCGAACTCGGGAACACGTACTTAGGGGGGAGTTTCCCGTGCAACGATGGGCTTTGTATTGAGCAAATTACCGACCATAAAATAACACAGACCGGCCGCCCATTGGCTTTGACATTAATCTCTTAGCTTCTATCGTAATGATTGATGTAATATAAATAAGATGGTCGGTCTGCAATTTGGTCTCTGTATAAATATCCCTGATAACAACATAAAGGCAGTTATACAGAATTATATAGTCCAATGTAGGAGTATTAATTTATGTAGGATGTTGGAACTTCAACTACCAACTTAACTACCTTGGTAGCTAATCAAGCCTTTCCCAGTGCCGAAATCCTATATATTCACTCCAAAATGTGAGGATGCTTTCCGACAAGTCGTCCTATGTCTCTCACCAACACCACGACGTGGCGCATGTCCACAGGTGACTTCAAGATTTTAGTTCAGCGGTGACGTGAATCTATGGAGCTCTAATTAATGACAAAAAAATCAATTGCAAAATAACCTAGTTACTTGTCAGTATTATGAAATACTATCTAATATTTCTAATAAACCAATGATCTATTTGTATAACAAGGAACCTATTGGGATATGTTTATTTTGATTTTGTTGGACTATACCATTTAGTTACTCATAATTTTAATATTATAATTTATTTTGGCGCCATATGAATAGTCCGTAATACTGACTGTTTTAAAGAAAAATCCACCAAACGCAGTCCTGGCCCTGGACCAAAGCCTAGCAGGTGATGGCTTAAGGCCCCCAAAAATAGGCCCAAAATAAGGGCCCCTCCTATTATGGGTTAGTGTTGACACACCAATCCGGACACTCGGGATTCCGTGACTTCCCCAAGGATGAAAATGCCTAATGTGAGCGTACAAGGGCTTGATTAAGGACTTGAGAACCCCCATAAACACTCCATAAATCCACTAAACTACCTTAGAAACCTTAGGAACAACTCCCGAAACCCTAAAGCATATGCACCTGGATTGACTCATTGGCACCTGGATGGCCCAATTCCAGGAGCCTAGATGGAGTCCAAGCACCTAGATTCCATAATCCAGGCGCCCACATTGAATCCAGGCGCCTAGATTTGATCAATGCAGGCGCCTGGACCATAACCAAGGTTGAGTGTAGCTTAAGTTGATAATGGGCGGGAAGAAGGTTCTTTCGAGATTTTTTGCAGGATTCAGTTAGAGGGGAGTGCGAGGGAGATCATTGCCCCTAACCATGGCCCCTATTTGACCCCTAAGGGTTCAAATGGTCCATTTTGAACCCTATTTTGCCTATAAAAGCAACCCATCTCCTCCATTTTGGAGGATGATCTACTCCACTCACTCTCACACTGTTATGCTGCTGAATTCACTTTAGAAATCTCCCCTCCAGTCCACCCTCCTCAAATTCATTCCCTTTTAACCCCAAAAAAATCACCCTTATACTACATAAACTCATCCTCCATCCACTTCCATCAACCACAATCCATCAAGATACTCATAAACTCCCCTTTGTTCTCCATTTAGCTCAAGTCCAGTGGCCATTTATTTACAAAACCCTTTCAAAAACCTACTCCAAGCACCTTGATCAAACCTAAAAGGTAGATTTTTTTTTACCTATATGCTTAAACAGGCTCTGAGGGGACATCAACCAAGCTCTATCTGGTCTTCCATACTAGATTAGAGTTTGAGAAAAGTCTTAAACATCACAGAAAGGGGGGGGTTATTTTTTGCTCCAGTACCTGATCCGATCCCTTCTCTCTTGTCATGATTTTTTGTTCTTTTCATGATGTATTGGTTCATTTGAGACACTGGTACTTCTTTTATGGCTGATATAGGCATTGTACGATTTAGATGGTTGCTCCAAGGCATGATATAAGTCATTTAGCAATCAAAGTTAGTGTTCAAAAGAAAGCATCTTGCATTTTAGATTAAGGAATACATGATGATCTTTATTGGTTTGAAACAACATCAGAAAGAGGGTCATTCTATATGGATAAAATGCATCATAACATAATGTATCCATCATATAGTTGTTTAGGTCATTTAATGGTCAAATTTGTCTTGTCTTCTTCATTTCTTCTATTCTAGCTGTGCATTCATCATCAAATGTGTAAAAAGGGTCATGGTGCATGCTAGAAATCAGTTTAGCATATTTCTTTACATCCATTAAGCATTCCAAAATCATGTTTTCTTTAGTTTATATCATGTCATAAGGCTATCCTTGAAATCCATTTAGTCCAGAAAGTCATCAATTACTACCATGTATGTGAGAAAATGATCACCGGAAGTTGTACTTGTTGTTTGTTTTGTGGCCTGGAAGAAGGAAGGTTTATGCCAAATGTGTATTCCAGGCGCCTGGAATGTCCTTTTCCAGGAGCCTACATCCCTTCCAGGCGCCTGGAATTGCTTAATCCGGGCGTCCAACATGTTTTCCAAGTGCGTGAGTGTGGTGAAAGGGGTTGTTCTTTTGGAGCATTTTAAGGCAGTCCAAGCATGGTTTGGTGAAATTCAAATGTTTTATGCATATAAACCAGTCACTCATGACATTTTACACAAGCATCCACACCCACCTTATTAACTTTGTTGATGCATGTAAGTGATTCCGCATGTATTTGTGATTAAAGTCTGTTTAAATAGCATTTTTAAAATCTCGTAAACATTTAGTAGAGACCGGTGATTGTACCGGGCGAGAGGGGTGCTTTAAATTCCTTCCCCTCTCGTAACCTAACTCCCGGACCTGAGAAATCTCATTTTGAAAGACCAGTGAAAACATTTTCCATACCAAGGGCAAAAGAGTCATTTTTCAATTGGTCTCTCGGGTACGGTCCTCAAACCCGGGTGGCGACTCCTGTCAATCAATCAAACCGTTTTTCGAATCATATTTTTGTGAAATTCGGCGGGGTGTCCACAAGCTGGCAACTCCGCTGGGGAACTCTGGTTAATATATATTTTGATTTTATTATACTTGTGTAATTTTATTAAAATGTGTATTAACCATCGAGAGCTAAGCTTGAAAAATGTTTAAGGGATTTTGAAAACGCTGTTTTTATGGACTTTTGCATTGCACGTGCATAGTTACTAGCCTTCACTGACGTGTTTCGGCAATCCCGCCCGGCTTGCCGGTGATAGAGAATCCCGAAATGCTCAGCACCCCACGACTGTGATATGTCACAATTGTCGCTATTACCATCGTCTTGCGGGATCCTTAGCAGTGGGAGACAGCTTTGGCTTTGAGTCTGGGGTACCCTTTGAAGCCAAAACCGGCCTTTGCATATAGATAACCTTAGACCCCTACGTTAGAAGACCAACCCACGCGTTAGGATTATGTACTCCACCCTGTTACGTGTTATGTGTTATTGTTTTCTTCAGCATGCCATACTGCATACACGCATACATTTGCATCTGTACATACACCCATTCGTGTTCCGTGCGCCGCTGGTTTAGTATAGGCTAGGTCCCCCGGCGGTTAGTAGAAGGTTGCCCCGGCCCGATGATGAGTCGTGCATCCCAAATGCACGTTGTTCTTACAAGCTAGTCCTTAGGACGACCGGACGTGGGAAAACTTGAACGGTCAAATTCTTAACAATAATATAAACAGATTTAGGGGTAATTAGCCCAAGATTAGGGATAATCACTCCTAAATATCCAAATTTAGATTATTGCCGGGAATTTGTATAAGTCAAGTTTTCCTAAATCCGTTTGTTCACTATCACGGATTTGTCACTTAAAAGAAAACCTGAGAATTGGGGCAACCTTCCAAAACTATTGAGTCAAGTCTAGGAGACTTTAAATCCATGGAGTTTGAGATACCTTCGGTGTTGGTCGTGCCCGAATGGCCGCCGTGTTTCGAACTAGCCTTAAGGCCGTTAGTATCTGGATTACAACACCCAAATTGCACTGTCTCGGATGGTTAAGAAAAACGATTGGCTCTGATTCCAACAAAGTTTGGACTTTAATCTGCTGAGTAATGGCCTACCCGAGGTGTTGGAAAATCTTTTGTGCAACGGCCTTAAGTGAGATTCGGATCTGGTAGACTAACCTTAGGATACATGCCAGTCTAGGAGACTTTAAATCCATGGAGTTTGAGATATCTCCGGTGTTGGTCCTGCCCGAACGGCTACCCGTGTTTTGGACTAGCATTGGAGCCGTCTGTATCTGGATGACGACACCTCATTGTTTTGTCTCGGATGACCAAGAAAAGTTAAGGGTTGCGGTCCCAACATTTTAGGCTTAGGTTGGCAAACCGAACCTACCGAGTAATGGCTTACCCGTGGTGTTGGTTCAATCTTCTGTGCAACGACTCTAAATGAGATCTGAAACCGGTAGATTAACTCTAGGCCTAGAAATAGGACTAACTTCGGCGAGGAGTGACACACGATCATAGGCACCCCTTTCATTCAAAAAGTAAGGACCAAATGTTTTTTTATAATTAAGCCCAAAAGTGGAGCATCCTAAAAGAAAAAAAAATTGATAACTAAAGAAAACAAAACGTCAAAACTTAAAACCCAATTCTCGGGTTCCACTTTCATTCTATATTCTTATTCTCTTTATGTGTCTTTATTACTTGTGTTATGTGCCCGAGTTTCCAATCCCCAATTCAAAATCATATCAAAACCAAAAAAGATTGTTACCACCAAGGAGCTCTAAGGGTTAACACAATTAATATGGGTAAAGTAGCTTTAGCAGATCATTTCAATTTTTGCCTAAGCTTTCTTTTGTCCATAACTATGCTTTTGATTCTGATTCAACCAACGGGCTTGTCTTTTGTAGCAAAACTAGATTATGCAAGTTTGACTAATTTATTTGTCTCTACAATTAAATACAAGAAGAGAGATGGTCAGTTGATAAACTTTGATATTTGAATTATTGTAAGTTTTTTGTTTAGGACGATTTTTAATTTTTGGAATTATAGTGTTTCTTTAAATGTGAAGAGCCCTAAATCAATTTTGCGCTTAGGGCCCCAGAAATCTAAGGGTCGGGCCTGACCAAACGTATGTGTGTAAAACTAGTTTTTTTAACCTTGGTGCAGTCACCCTGTATGTTGGGGTGCAGACAACCTTCGGCAATGGTTTAGGTTGGAGGTGTGTGGATGCGTAATTTCAGCCAGATCCGACCTATTTATATTGCTGTTAGCATGTAATTAGGATTGTGAGTTTTTAGATAAAAACAGAGAGAGACGAGAGAAAACACAGATCTCAGAGAGATTGCGAGGAGACTTGTACTCTTGATTCGATTTCACAGTGGACGGGTGTGACTCCCGTTTTTTTTCCTATCACGTTGAGGTTTTCCACGTATATCTCGTGTCTTGTATTTTTCTTCCCTTTTTTCATTACGCACGTCTGTTTGCTTGTTTCGTTCTGTGATTCATTGAACGGTCGTTCGAAAATCCTAACACTGTAGACCCAACTCACGCCTAGATATCTAATTATTCAAGTGTTGTGGAATACCATGTGAGACCTGAGACCCAAATCTATTTTATTTAAGTATTCTAGAGTACCACGTGGTGATGTAAAAATACAGTCAGTTTCCTTCCTTTATCGTTCAGGTTTTTGGGTTTTCCATTTTGGGTAATGATGAAATGAACAGGTTGGTTCTTGGTTGCAATTTGACTTGTGTTTGCACTTTGCAATGTCTATTGTTGACCGCAAGCGAAATGTTGGACGGTCGAGTACCATTCATGGTAGAGGAAGTGGCATTGCTTCCAGAATCCTGAATATATATTTTATGTCATCCACGAGAACTGCATGAAATGCATGCTTGTTCAATGTTCATCTCTTTGCATGGAAATCTGAATAATAGTAGTTTTCATTTTGACACTTCTGCAAAAACTGCATGCCAAAAAGAGCAACATGATAATAACATGATTGATTTCTGAGTTGGACAATTGAATGAATGGGCGGCTGGGACATAAATTGTAGGGCTCAACTAATTTCAATTAAGTAGGCTCATTCAAAAACTAAGGACCAAATGTTTTTTATAATTAAGCCCAAAAGTGGAGCATCCTAAAAGGGAAAAAAAAATTGATAACTAAAGAAAACAAAACGTCAAAACTGAAAACCCAATTCTTGAGTTCTACTTTCATTCTATATTCTTATTCTCTTTCTGTCTCTTTGTTACTTGCGTTATGTGCCCTGAGTTTCCAATCCCAAATTCAAAATCATATCAAAACCAAAAAAGATTATTACCACCAAGGAGCTCCAAGGGTCAACACATAATTAATATTGGGTAGATCATTTTCAATTTCTGCCTAAGCTTTCTTTCATCCATAGCTACGCTTTTGATTTGATTCAACCAACGGGTATGCATTTTCTTTATTGACTTATAGTTTTGTCTTTTGCAGCAAAACTAGATTATGCAAGGTTGACTGATTTATTTGCCTCTACAAAGGCAAGAAGAGCGATGGTCAGTTGATAAACTTTGATATTTAATTTTGGCCAAATGACCTTACTTATTTATATTGCAGTTAGCATCTAATTAGAATTATGAATTTTTAGATAAAAACAGAGAGAGGCGAGAGAAAAGATATATATCAGAGAGATTACGAGGAGACTTGTACTCTTGATTCGATTTCATAGTGAACGGGTGTGACTCTCGTTGTTTTTCCTATCACGATGAGGTTTTCCACGTGTATCTCATGTCTTGTATTTTTCTTTCCATTTTTCATTACGCAAGTCTATTTGCTTGTTTCGTTCTGTGATTCATTATTCCCAAGATCCGTAAGGGCGTTGTGGGATTGAACGGTTGTTCGAAAATCCTAACACTGTAGACCCAACTCACGCCTAGATATCTAATTATTCTAGTGTTGTGGAATACCATGTGAGACCTGAGACCCAAATTTATTTAAGTATTTTGGAGTAACACGTGGTGACAGGGCCGGCCCTGAGGGTAGGCTGGGTAGGCCTGGGCCTGGGGCCCACCAAAAAGAGCCCATTTTTAGGGCCCCGATTAAGTATATATATAAGTTCATAACAAGTAATAAATATATAATGTTGCGTTACAAGAAGTAGAGAAGCATTTGCCCTAGTGGAAAGGCTTATGTGTTTCGTAGTAAATGCCAAAGTTTGATTCCCATGGGCCCTTGTTTTTTTTCTACCTTCTCTTCCCCAATCTTTTTTCTTACCATAGTAAGTTTCCTTTTCTACCTTCTCTTCTTTTATTTTTTCTTTCCTTTTCTACCTTCTCTTATTGTTTGCTTCCACTACATCCTTATTGTTTGCCGACTTTTTAAAAAAAATTGCCGGTGTTGTAATTAGGAAAAGAATAAATAAAACACTCCGTGCGTATTCATAAAATGTTCGCATCAATTTGCCCATTTCAATTAATTTTCTAATTATTGCAATAAGAATAAACAATTACAACCGAAAACTATTTTTCATTAACATGAAGACATGAATTACAAAAAAGACAAAATATGAAACACAGTATTTATTATTTGAAATAAATGTTGGTTCTTTAATTTTTTTTCTTTTAGAAAAAACATAGGGTCTTAGTTTACATTATCGTCTGGGGCCACAAAAATCTCAGGGCTGGGCCTGCGTGGCGATGTAAAAATAGACAGTTTCGTTTCATGGTTCAAGCTCTTGGGTTTTCCATTTGGGGAATAATACTGAAAGGAACAGGTAGGTTGCAATTTTGACTTGTGTTTAGCCATGTCGATGCTGTTGACCGCAAGCGAAATGTTGGACGGTCGAGCACCATTCATGGTAGAGGAAGTGGCATTGCTTCCAGAATCCTGAATATATATTTTATGTCATCCACGAGAACTACATGAAATGCATGCTTGTTCAATGTTCATCTCTTTGCATGGAAATCTGAATAATAGTAGTTTTCATTTTGACACTTCTGCAAAAACTGCATGCCAAAAAAAGCAACACGATAATAACATGATTGATTTCTGAGTTGGAAAAATAACTGAATGGGCGGCCGGGGCATAAACTGTACGTTTCTCTGTTGTTGATACTTGATAGAGACTACAGGCCAAGCTAGAAAAAACAAAACCAAAAATCGAATTCAGATCGCTGGGGCCCGTTTGACATTGTGTTGTTCTAAAGGATCGGTGAGGCTCTTTGGGCCTATTTCAATTGGTCTAGCTCCCACATTGGGAGTTTGGATTGGTGTGTGTATAAAGAGTCCATTTCACCTCTCCCTAGTCAGCAATTGCCTAGGTGAATGCGGAGTGAAATTACGTTATTTCCCTTATTCAAAAACAGCTTACTGGGTATTACTCCCTCCGTCCCAATTTATTTGTCCCTTTGGGGAAGTAAGTTTTTTGTGGGGAGAATGATGTGACATTTAATTGGTTTTGACTTTCTCAATTTACCCCTATTTAATGTTTCGTTGACATGACACGTAAGTACAAAAAGAAAGGGCAAAAGATATGAAACTTGCTTGTCAAACAGTTTTCTGATATTGACTTATTTTCAAATGATTTCTTTCTTGCAAATAACCGGCCACTTTTTTAGACAATTCTAAATAATTATACTCTCAAAAGTATATAATTCTGTCTAAAATGATGAAAACAATGTCTGCAAAATTAATGAAAGCAGGATATCAAAAACTCAAAACATATTTTGACTTAACCATTTACGGCCCTCACGGCCCTCTCAGATTTGAAATCCTGGTTCCGTCATTAGTAATCACTAAGAAACCCGCAACGTAAAGCACATGAACATTGTTTTCCTTCCGGTTCAGTGACTCAGTACCTTCCAATCAAACGTTCCACACTGGGTCTGAAACCCTTTGGTCTTGCCACCCCTTCGGCCCTATTGACCAAGAGGATAAAAAACTGAGGTTTTGTTTCTCTTTTGACTGCAAACACAAATACGTCATGGGTGATGTTTTGCTTATTCACCAAACATGTTTGGGGCTTTGGGCAATGTTTGTTGATATTTTTGGTCCTTCAAGTATATTACTCCCGTGCCGTTTTGATACCCAACATACTAATACTAATTAGGGACATTTACCATCAGGTCACCCTTGAATCCCATAATTACCATAAGGTCAAGCCCAACTCTGAAAAATTCTCATCAACTACCCAACCCGTAAAAAAATTCCTAAATCATAGAGTACCCTATGAAAGTGCCTAAAATCCTAGGGTACCCTATGAAAGTGACTAAACCACTAAACCCTATAATAGGAAAGTGCACCATAAACCTAAAATCTAGGGTACCCTTATGACTAGGGTACCCGACGACTAGGGTACCCTATGAAAGTGCCTAAAATCCTAGGGTACCCTATGAAAGTGCCTAAAATCCTAGGATACTCTATGAAAGTGCCTAAACCACTAAAACCCTATAATAGGAAAGTGCATCCTAAACCTAAACTCCAAAAAAGAGTGATTTACCTTATTGGTAATTAGACATCTCTTTTCTAGACCTAGAGGTAATAATCCCTACTAATTATTCAAAAAAAAATTAGTTTGGTTAATAATTTTTACTTTTTAGATTCTTCTCGTTGAGACAAACCAATATTCCATAAAAATTGACGAAAAACAAACTATGCATTCGTTCTTAAAAAGATTTTTTTTTTTGAAGAAAACTAGTGATTTTTTCATGTGGGTCTTCCTATTACTCATAATCAATTTCATTTCTCCGCTTCTAATCCAAATAGAATTTGGGGCCAATTCGTCTATGGAGAACTGACCATCTGTGCACTGATGGTGTATAAATCGGCCCGCGGGGTCCACTTTCATATCTCCCACAATTGATCCACACCGTTCATTTATTTTAAAGTATTTTGGGTAAATTTCACCTACCTCCCCTGAGGTTTTTGACAATTACAGGGACCTCCCCTAAGGTTTCTGAAATTCCACTGACCTCCCCTACTTTTGAAAATAAATGTCACATACCTCCCCTCCGTTAACTTCCATTAGAAAAGCTAACGGAAAATGCTGATGTCAGCGCCACCTCACTCTCCTCTTTTTATTTTAAATCTTAAAATGTTTATAACTATTGTTTTATAGATTCACTTTTTATGAAATTTATATATTTAAAATCTACTCGAAAAGATCTATAAAATGAGATCCATATTCAATGTGAAATTATGAAAAAGTAAAATCTTAATTTTCAATGTGAATTATCATGCTACATTATTTGAATTTTTCAATGTTTAACTCAAAACTTTAAACCTCAAAATTCTTACAACTTTTTTTGTAAGGTTCTGAGCTCGACTCCTATGGAGGGGAGGTCAACCCTTGTCGTTTACTAACATCTAACAGCTAATTCTATTGATGAATATCGAATGGCAAAAAAAAAAAAAGACAATATAATTAAAATTTGCATTAAAAATTTAAAATTTTATTGGGACAAAGTCACTATTAAATAGAAAAATGGACTTACAAATTTACCATGTTCATTTAATTAAGAATATATTTGGAAAAAACAAAATTGTTGAACAAGAAGATTTTATGATGTTCCGTACTCCCTCTGTTCCAAATTGTTTGTCCCCCTTTTGGGAGTGCGCGCATTTTACACTAAAAAAATAACGTGTCTATGAGAACTTTTTTTGAAAAAGAATTACACCAATTTTTTCTTCTCAATAAGATCTTTAAATTGGTATAAAGTTTGTTGAAAAAAATTAATGCTTGTACATTATTTTTTGCGTGTAAAATGCATGCATTCCCAAAAGGGGCAATCAATTTGGAACGGAGGTATTACAATTTTTGCGTAAAATTTTGACTTACACTTTAAAAATAATTTAAATTATGTAACATTATAATTAAAATTCACATTGAAAAAATAAGATTTTATTTTTTCATAATTTCACATTGAATATGGATCTCATTTTATAGATCTTTTCGAGTAGATTTTAAATATATAAATTTCATAAAAAGGGAATATATAAAACAAAAGTTATAAACATTTTAAGATTTAAAATAAAAAGAGGAGAGTGAGGTGGCGCTGACATCATCGTTTTCCGTTAGCTTTTCTAACGGAAGTTAACGGAGGGGAAGTATGTGACATTTATTTTCAAAAGTAGGGGAGGTCAGTGAAATTTCAGAAACCTTAGGGGAGGTCCTTGTAATTGTCAGAAACCTCAGGGGAGGTAGGTGAAATTTACCCAAGTATTTTTTGAGTGGCCTCTTGAAAAATTAGCTCTTTTGGAAAACAATAAGTGTTTGATATATTCAATGTACTAATTTTTCATCCAGAATATCAGATCCTAGATTCTGACTATTGAATAATTGGTACCGAAACGGCATGCGAGTAATATTTTGAGGACCAAAAATGTCAATAAGTCTTTTTTGCAAGAACAATACATATACAGCGTTTATCATATGGGAAGAGGGACGCAATATATTACCCGGCTCTTACTAACCGAGTGGCATTTCTACTTTTTGACAACTTTTTATTGCACACAGATATGAAAAATCAAGCTATTAGGATTTATTTGCATGTTTTTCACCCTAAACAAACCCTTATTACGGCGAACTTCTAGTTATACCTTTCAAACACACCGTCTAATAGAGTGAGTTCCATAGCATTTGAAAAATTCAAACCACCATTTTGTAGATCTCGACATATATAAATATCATTTACGCAAGAATTAGGTTAATTGAACATTGATAGCAGTCTCAAAATTTATATTTTCCATGAGAAAAATGGATCCTTAAAATTTTCTCCTTAATCAGTTGATTTGAATCAAGCACTTATCAATATCCGATCAACCTGATTTTTCGCATGACTGATGAAATGAGCTAAACGAAAGTACATGAGGTAAACGCTTAAAGGAAAAAAAAAATCTCACACTCCCGTTAGGCTATTCTGCAATTCTCAATCCACTATGGTGTTATTGTTAAAAAATGACATTAAATTATAGTTTAATATCACCATATGTCCAAAGATGAAAAGGGTTGGGTTGATATAAACCTCATTGACTTGGACTTTTTGGTTTGAACCCATAAATAAATTTTAAGACAGTCGCGACCCAGAGATTATACGATTCAACCTTATCCCCAAAGATTATACGATTCAACCTTATCGGGAATATTTTGTGAGAAATATATTATCAAGAAAAGTAAAGCAAAGCAAAATAAAGAAAAATGAAATTTAGTTTATTGTGAATGTTCGGATGACAAAATTAAATTCTTGAAGGAAAAACAACAATTCGTTTCTCTTAGACGAATTTCGCTAGAAAGTGTTTTCCAGTGAGAGTTGTGGGTCCCACAACTTTCATAGTAAGTAAACACAAAAGTGTTACAGGAACGTTGATTTTCTCATTCTTTCACATCCTTTTCCTTCAACTAAACGGGGCCAGGATTCTGAGTAATGAAGAAGGGCATATTCAATGAAGAAGGGCATATTTGTATTTTGTAAAAATGAGAGGTATGCCTTCCTTGCAGCCTTGTATATATGCCCTTCTTCATTGAATCTCTCATTTACCAACACACAAAAAAAAACTTACGAGCCACGAGACATACGTAAGAAATTAAGAACGCTTAGAGATTGGGCCTATAATTCATAATTCGCTGTTTCTGAGGTCGGTGATCTCGATCCACACTCTAATACTGTTTATTTACATAGTAATAACATGATGGTTCTAAAATTTGGGGTAATAGCGTTTGAAAATAGAAAATAAACAAGATGGATTAATGCAAGTGGACTTGTGCTTCAAGCTAGCTAGAGCAGAGCTAATCTGCAATTCAAATTGTAAGCATTGCTTTCAGGGTGTTCTGCTAGAGGGCTGGCTTCTTTTCTGCACTACGACAACTTTGCTAGTTACCTACCGAAGAGTGCTAGTGTCAAATGCTTAAGTGATGCTGGATTTTTCTTGGACGAGTAAGCTTGTCTTCCATTCTTCAATACAAATCTAGTTTTTCCCTTGTCCTTGCAGAAGAGACATTAGTTTGAAACACACTTTTAGATCCTTCTATTAAAGAAGTATTGGAAAAATACATGTCCAAATGATAGTTCTATGCTCAAATAACCTGGATAATGAATACTTCTAACTGAATATCAAAGATTCCAAAATGCTTTTGGTTATTAGAAGAGCTTTACAGATTCTTTTGTAGTTATTTGTTTATCTTTAACAGGATTTACGAGGCTTTTGAAAATGCATAGCAAGAATGCACCTAACATGGTTTTAGAAGCGCTCCGAACCATTGATGATCATATTTCTGCTGCATTTGATGTTTGAGTATCATAGGCGTTCTGTTCTATTCACGTGCGAAAATTACTTGACACAGGGTGTAGAACAGAATCTGGACAAAAACTGCAAAAGTTCCCTCTACAGTCCAAATCTAGTATGATTTCAAAAACTCAATGCTTTCTTGTAGTTCACTGAAAACCTGGCTTTGTACGTCAACTTCTGACAAGTATATATTCAACTTTTTCATGCAGTGTTTCTTCCCGCCGTATGCGCTGCCATTCATTAGAACACCATTTTTTTATCTTAAACTCCGCATATGATGTGTTCCAAGTAAGAAAAAACTGAAGTCCCATGACTTACTCTTTTAGTGCTTGGTGAGGAGTTTGCTAAAACTTTTACTGTTAAAAGTTCCACAACATATTGGTCCCTTCTTCTGATGATACACACGGACACTGGAGCCACTGCAAGCTTAATCCAGTAGCATGTAACACTATCCAGATAGACGTATTGCAAGGTTGTTTTGGGCGTTTCTCATTCTTCCTCCGAGTAAATTTCTTTTTGAAGCTGCTTGATTATATTCAACTTATAGTATGAACATGTCTATTAAAATGAATTTGCGAACTTCATTAATTTTGCATACGTTTATCCTTTTTGTATTTCCAAGATAGATTTTCTAACTGGGATTTCTATATTTCAGAGTTCAGAAGGGATATGCTCGTGGCTTTGAGGTAATTCTACGTGTACTCGAGAAGAGGGGGGATGTTCATAAACTCGTGTTTCGCTCATTGCCAGAGTGAGTCTGAAGGTACATGGTTCGTGGCAGACTCCCCCAGAGTTCACCATAAGGTTTATATACAAACCCTGTCTCCTATTAGGCATGTCTGTGCTGTAGATATCTACCTAATTAAGAAAAGCTCAAAAGACTAGTAAATGAAAAAATAGCATTCTGAATCTCATCCTAAGTTTATTTCCCGAGGGTATTGAAAACTGAGTTGTCCCATGGACCATTGCCCTTGAATGTGATTGATTTCACGTATGAAATTCAGTTTTTTAAACCTAATGCAGCTTGCATATTCACTAAAATACCCTTAAATTTTCTTCTAGACTATTGCAGAAGAAGTTTGTGATTGGTACTTTGGGAGAAGGGTGACTAAGGAAATTGACTGTGCATGTCCTTGTGACTCTACCTGTCATAACTTGATTGGCTGAGACCAAAGATTCAGGTACCGCGTTCTAATGAACTTATGATTTTGTTTTACTTTTATCTTTTTGTATGTGAAATTTGTACAACATTCGTACTTAGCCTTGACAGGTAGTTTGGTTCATAAGAGCAGATTTTTGTGTATTTCAAGAACTTCATGGAGTTGAAACTCGTTAATTTTTGTGGATCATTTGAATGTTTTGACTACTCTCCAAGAAGAAGGCTCTTCCGATATCGAACGCATGAGATCATTGATACAATAAACTTTGATCTGTATGTGGATGATTCGCTTAAGCTTACATAATTGGACAAGTAATTTTTTTTATTGCTGAAAAAATATATTAATCTTTGAAAACAAATCACAAAGCTTAAACGAGTCCGAGACTAAGAACGTCACGGACCCAAAAGGGGAAAAAAAACAAGACACTACACGGATAATAAAATACCAGTCAAAGCACCGAAAAAACAGTACTCCAGACAACCAAAAACACCTGATCCAGAAACACTACAGGCGGGGACGACTACAAGACCACCTCCCATAACCTACAGAATGAAAAGAACTACCCTAGTCTTTGGAAAAGTATTGCTATCTACTTTACATTGGAGCAGCTAACTAAAATACCTAACTTAGGCTTTTTGAGATATATGAAAAGATACTGGAAAAAAAACTAAAGAGGTTGAAGTATTAGGGGCAATCCCTGAGTAGGCCTAAGGGAGAGCATGATAGAGGGAGAATGGCAATAGCCTGGGGAGATGGAAAACGAAAACCTAGTGAGAATCAGAGTCAAGACAATCTTGTACTCCATCATGCTCAAGTTTCTACCCACACACATTCTCCCTCCAAACCCAAATGGCAAAAAACCCATCTTGTGGTTGCACCCGCCGTGCAAGTTGTCGCTAAACCTCTCCGGCTTGAACTGGTAGACGTCGTCGCCCCAAAGGTCCCTATCGTGGTGCATTCCTACGACATCGATCCACATGTTGGTTCCGTTGGGGATAATAACATCGTCCACTCTGATGTCTTCCCTCGCTTGTCTTTGTACGTTTGGTGACGGTGAGTATAGCCGTAAAACTTCATTCATAACCCATCCCATCTGCAATGAAAATGTTTTCAATTTTTTTTTAGAAACAACATAGTTGAGAAGATGATCAAGATAAAAAATATTTGTGTAAATCTAGGTATAACTTAATTTAGCAGAGCAGAGATTTTCTTCAGCTGTGTTTCCTACACACCAATCAATCACACCTTCAACCACACACTTCTCGCATTTATGTCGAACCTACACATAAGAATATGAGATTCACGTAAACTTTAGCGAGTTGTGTTTGGAGTTGTAGTTGGTTGGTGTGTACCTATCATTTTTCTTTTATTTACAACTAAGTGTTCGTACCCATTTGATGCACACAAGGACGGTGACGGACCTGAGGGTCTACAGTAATGTAAAGCTAGATGATTGGCCGGTTACAGGCCACCATAATGAACCATGAGCTAGGCTCTATATGCACAACTGTTTGTGGTCCTCAAATTTTGGGCGGGGGTAAGAAATAATTGGATTGGGTTCCACCAGGTGTCCATGGATTGATCAATTATGACCAATCATGACGTGGGTTTCCATGGATTTGACAGATCAAAAGCTTGTCATGCGGGTCCCATTATCCCCCTGAGCCCCTGACATTCTCTTTGTGACAGCTAGCCAACGCGTACGTGGACTGGACCCTCTGTTTCAAAAATCTTCAAAAGCTTGTCATGCGGGTCCCATTATCCCCCTGAGCCCCTGACATTCTCTTTGTGACAGCTAGCCAACGCGTACGTGGACTGGACCCTCTGTTTCAAAATCTTCGTCTGACCTTTCATTCTCTTCGTTTGAATGGTTGAAATTAGGTCACAGTCAAGAAAAATGGTCTCACAAAAATGCATAAAAAATAATAATACTACTTTTATTCTATACAAAACAATAGGAAATGTTTTCCCTATGACATAATATGCAAGAAAAAACAATACTCTCATACTTCATACGCAAGTTGACTCGAACATTTGGTTAAAAAAAAAAACTCTCATGCTCCATGTTAGTGAATTATAATGAAGGAATTTGAGAAAATCCGTGATTATAGAAACTTCAAATCCTACATATTTTCGTGAAGAACGTAAATTATACTGCCCCACCAATGGATAGTACAAAGGAACGAACCAGGTTTAGCTTACAAAGGGCCTTCATCCACATGCTTCAAACTTACAATCTCCTAAACTCAAATTATGTGAAAATGAGTTGTGTACAGAATAATCACACACGCTTTATGATTCACGAATTTTTGCCACATATGAATAATTGTACTATATCTTAGCAACATGGTAGGTATTTATTGAACTACACATAGTAAGTCAAGATAACGTGCATGGAATTGTAATAAAAGAGTAAAATTTTACCTTCTTTAGACCAGCAAGCATGGTGGCATCAATTTCTCCATTACCAACCACATCTTTGATCTCTTCCCTAAGTTGATCTTGCCACTCCCTATGCTCTGCCAAAAGCAGCATCGTCCACGTCAGCGCCAACGCCGTCGTTTCATGCCCACCAAAGAAGAACGTCTTGCACTCATCCACCAGCTCCCGCGTCGTCAACGCCGTCCCACGACGCCCGTCCACCCGGTTCTCCGACAACAGGATCCCCAGCAAATCGGTCTGAGGAGAATAGTTGCTCCCGTTGTTGTCCCAGACGGAATTCGATTTCCTTCGAGCCGTTATGATTTCGGTGAGGAGGGAATCGATTTCCCTCCCGAGTTTTTGGGCAGCTAAGGTTTGTTTGGGGGACATGAACTTACTGAATGGGACCCCTACGTACCGGTTGGAATTGAAGAGCGTCAGTTGCATTGCGCGGAGTTTGTCGAACACTTTACGACCGTTTTTGTAGCCCATACCGAAGCTTGATTTCGCGATAATTTCGCCGGCGGTGCTCGTGATTTCTCTCTCTACGTCGATTTCCGGCTTGCCGGAGGCAATGAGGGAGGTCCATCGGTCTAGCATGTTTGTTGTGGCTTCCACCATTAAGCTTGACATAGCCTGTTGGTCAAGAAATTGTTATTAGTGATTTGGTAGGTCAGTGACATTTAGAATTTGTTATTTAGAGAATCGGGCATGTGGTTCAACGGTTGTGTAACTGCACTAACGTAACAAAATAAAAAATTATGTAAAAATGTGACCGAAATGTATTAAGACAGGTGGAAGTGGAATGTCCGGCCCGATTAATGAACTTTTTCTTCATAAACTTGATGTACCATTTGTCAAGCTTTTTTTAATAAATTTTATGATAAAAAAAATGTCCGGCCCGGTAAATGAATGTAGCACTGTCAACATGCACAATACTTATAAACATTTTTCTCTGAAATAAATTATGGGATTGATAAAATGTTTTGGCAATAAATGTCTCTAAGAAATTGGAACAAGAATCAAAATAAGAAAGAGGGAGAAATTAACCTTCAAATTGGCTGGAGTGAATGCTGGAGTGATGACATGTCTATGTCGAACCCATTCTTCTCCTTCAACCATAACCAAACCATTACCAAACATTGGTTCTCTATCATTTTTAAACACAGTGGGCTTTCCCCAGCTTTTTCCCATCACACCCGCAGACATCTTCTTCAGAAACTCGGGATCCGCGATATACAGAAACGGCTCGGTCCCCAACCAGTATATAAACACCTTCCCTGCACAAAACAGAAATAGAAATTTATTTAACCACATCCGCTTTTGTTGGTTTGTAAATATTCGTTACCAAAAAAAAACCCATCGAAATCGAACAACAATAACTTGAAAATAGAATTGAAGACTCTCACCATGAGATTTCTGCCACTTAGCAAAGAAGGGAAACACCGTAGAATGGATATCATGGTTGATATTGGGAGATGAAGGATTTGTAGTAATTTTTTTCTTTGTCATATCACCAATATTTCCCAGGGGAAAATTTGGAGTTGGACCACCAAGCCCATTTTTCCTAAGCTTGTGATATGCCCTATTAGGCAAAATCCAGCATGAATACAATACCCTCCACAGTATGTGGAGAAGAAACAAAGTTATGGCTGTGCCAAGAGCTTGAGCCAAGTAAAAATAACCCATCTCTCTCTCTCTCTCTCTCTCAAATATATGTATATGTTTCTCTCTCTAAATATTCTTTTGAAGTAGGTGAGATAGATTGATGCTTGGGAGAAGTGATCATATGCATGGGTATTTATAGAGAGGGAGAGAGTGGGAACATGCAAGAATTAATGTCAAAAGGATTGACTAAAAAAGTAAGAGCCCCCACATAATTTAATACTCTATGAACAGCCCTTTGAGATTTGATTTTGATTTGATATCCTGGGTGTGTTTTCTGTTTTGGATTTTGCATCATATCCTTCCTTGCTGATCCGGAATCGTATACGTGATGACGATATTTGAAGGGAGAATCGTTTTCATGGGAGCTATAATTAAGGGAAGGAGTTTCGAAAAAATAGCTCGTTACTTTTTTCTGGGAAAAATAAATGGAAATGAAAAATGAATTGAAGAGGTCGTCTCATTCAAATCCTCCAATCACGTTATCCCTTCTCTTCCACTTGACACATGGAACTCACTGTTCTTGTTGAGAGAAACGTGCTCTTACTCTTCTTAATCCGAAATGACTGAGAAAAAGAAAGGTTCCTTTTTTTTTTGGCTACTCCCACTAGCAGACAAGGGCGGAGCTATATAGGGCCCAGGTGGCCCAAGCCCTCCTCCCCAATTTTATATTTTGGAGTATCTTTTTTTATATTTTGGAGTATCTTTTGCATATTTTATTATTATTATTATTATTCAAAAAATTATAAAGTTTTGGAAAAATTACTAAATTTTGGTGAATGATTTCTTGCGATAATGATACTGTGTTCGTCAAGTCATATGATAATAAAAATACTTGTGAATAAATTTTTTAATTTATCGAAACCATCCTATTAAAACTTGATTGACTAGATTTAGTTTTAAAAAAATCATCGAAACAAGATTTTTTAAAATTATCCGGTCCCTTCCAACTTCGATACCCAACTCCGCCACTAATAACAGATTCAGTGGAAACGGGACGGGGCCTGTAGCAATTCGGGTCCTCACCTCCCAATGCATGGCTGTGGTCAATTCCAGTTTGTGCGGCTCAAACCGAGTACACAGCATTGGACAAATTCTTAATTTATATAACTACAAGTGTTTTCCGGCCAAATATTTGTATAAAATATTTATGGTCAAACATAAATATGAAAGTCACAGCTGTTCAAAGGACAAATCACTTCTGTTAATTTTTTTTTTCTTTCTTTTCCACAACATTCTCATTTACTATTTGTTCTAATTTCACACTAAAATTCAAAAGCTAGTTTTACTTGGTGACTATTCAAGACTTTCACAATTTCTTTTCTATCTTTGGAATTTTTTTACCCCAACATTTCCCTCTTTTTTATGTCTTTTCTTTGTACTTTTTTGATTTATTGGTTTTCTTGTTTTCCTTTCTTCGGCACAAGGGCATACTCTAATTTTGATTAGACATAATGTTCCACAATGGTGACCCCAAAGCTCGACCAAAAGTTGATAACAAAATGCTGCGATTTATCTCGCTTTATCAGTTAAAAAATAATAATAATCAAGCTTTATAGATGGGCTCTCCTCCACGGTTAATATGAAGACACTTAGAAATAAGACTATAAGAGTGTAAACGAGTCGAGCTTTATAAAGCTTGGGCTTAGCTCTTTTAGTAAACGAGCCAAAAATTAAGCCTAGCTTTTAGCGAGCCGTGCATGGCTGGATTACTAAACTAGCCGAACTTTACCCAACTCGTTTACTAAACGAGCTTAAAACTCAAACTCGAGCATGACTCTATTGCTAAACTAGCCGAACTGAGTCACGAGCTGTTCACGAGCAGCTCAGTTCATTTGTAGCCCTACTTAAAAAGTGTTTAAAATTTAAAACTCAAACTCGAGCACAGCTCGATTACTAAACTAGCCGAACTGAGCCACGAGCTGCTCACAAGCAGCTCAGTTCGTTTATAGCCCTACGTAAAAAGTATTTAAAATCTTAATGCTCCTTTTGCACATTTACTCATTTTAACATGTCCAACCCCTTTTTTTTATTTTTTTATTTCTATACAATTGGACTGTAACGACCGAATCCATTTAATTTTGGTGGCCAAGATTTCCCTAAGACCATTTCCGCTAATCATTCTTCAACTGACCCTTAATTTAATAGTAATTTTTTAGGAGAGCGATAGATTGCCTTTAGCTTTTCCTGTTTGGTTTGTAGACAATAATTCACCAAAACGCGGTAGCATCATTCACATTCCAAAGGTCTTTCTTATTCCAAAGCTCCTTTTTTGGTTCTCGTTTTCAATTAAATAAAATAAAATAAAATAATTCAGAGCACCGCTATATAAAAATTAATTTACTAAACTTGTATTTATTTTGAGCAAAATGGTATTTTACAAATCAAGTTTTCTGTACTTTTTTAGTTTGGTTCCTTCCTGTTAGCGAAAATCAATCTCACACACAATATAGAATATTGAAAACAGTAAAAGAATTGGCAAGCAAGATTTACGTGGTTCTTTTTTTCGTTTTGATTAGTTGTAGATCAGTCCATGGATTTTGGATTGGGCTAAGTTTGGACCAAGATTTGAATGAATTGGGCTAAAAAAAAATTATACGGGGGCTAAATTGTATTGGGCTAAAAGTTTACATATAAATTTTTTTTTTTTTTTGTTCCACTTGGGCTGGAGCCCACCTTAGCCCAAGGTTGGCTCCGCCCTTGCCCAAAACCGGGTACTTGCTTCCCTCACTCCGCTCCGCATCACGCCCATTTACTAGAAGTACTTCTCGGTACCTCTCCATATGAGCCACATGTTCTAACACTTTCCAAAACCAACTATAAAAGAATGGCCACCCTCTGTCCTTAATTTCCAATGTTTACTGAACCGGATCTCCATCGGATGCATATCATTTTTTTTTTGGAAGAGAAAAAAACTAGCTTAGATTGTTTTAGTGGATAAGAACTTTAATTTTCTCACTTTAAATTTAAGTCCTATTTTTCGCACTAGCTAAGTGTCACGCCCTCAATTTTAGAACTAAATTACCTCGTGAGTCCACGCTGGACAAATCAAAAGTCAAATATTTTCCCATTTAAAAGTCAAGTTCTCAATAGATTTCCATGATCAAATGTCTTTGAAAAGTCAAGTCGATTAAATATTCCAAATTCAAAGACCTAATTTTGAAGCCTCCGTTCCAAGTAATACAATAACCAATACATAAAGTTTCCAACAAATTTGAAATCAAAAGTACATGAGTTCATAGATTACATCATAGTCTCTCAAATACTAGAGATAAACAAAAAGGGTTAAGTAGCTTGAAATCGTTGGTGCTTTCCCAAAAGTCCATGCCATGCACGCACACTAATGCATCCCACACCATGCCCGTTAACATGTACCTGAAAATGATAGGTTGAGCTAAACTAGCCCAGTAGGAGAACTATTCTACAAACGCTAGGTGTATAAAGGTGATACATGCACATGGGCTTTAGTTATATCGATTGAATGAACGGATATGTATAGTGATAATCAAACAAATCATGATGAACATAAGAAATGTCGAAGTGTCCAAGAGAACACCAAGTGTCCAAAATATGGTTAAGTGTTCCAAAAAGAAAAGTCATTCGAGTGTCCAAACAACCCTTTATATATCCATTGGTTTTATCAAATCACCCAAGTCATTACATATATCCAAAATTTTTACTAAAGTGTCCACGATTTTCACTAAAAACAACCCTTTAGGACTCTAACAAAATCAACTTAGCTCTTTGCATATAGTGATAGGAGTTAACCCATTTAGTAAAAGACATCTCATTTTCCAACATCATTCCTACACTTAATACAATTATTGTCTCAATTTAAGTATCCAATCATAGCTAATAGTCATCTATCATCTGACATACCGAGGAATGTTTCCACGCATGACTTGCCATATGACCACTACACTATAATAACCTCCGTACACTGTTTCCCCCATGGCCTGATATATGGATAATAATATCAACAGAGAGTATAACCCTTACCGGATATCACAAGCTCTGTATACCTTATATAGATTCAGGGACCATTTCCCTCTCATATAACCCAGACATCTCATCTTCATTTCTTTCATTGAAGAATAACCATCATTTTCATTAGTGTTAGGGATTTAATCCCACTGCCGGATTCTATAGGCTCCGCGTGCCTCTGCCGTGTTCTGTAGGCCCCGCGCACCTCTGCTAGGTTCTGTAGGCCCTCGTGCCTCTGACGGGTTTTGTAGGCCCCGCGCACCTCTGTTGGGTTCTGTACGCCCCGCGTGCCTCTGTCGGGTTCTGTAGGCCCCGCGCGCCTCACCCGATACATGGGTCATAATAATAACCAATGCTTCCAAGGCGCAATGCTACTCTAATGTATAGACTCAAGACCTTCCCTGGTGACGCAGCACGAGTTCATAAAAAAAAATAGAGTTTTCAAAACGAGATTTAAGATCCGTTGATTTGTGCCCAAATACCGGAAACTCAACTCCTTCTCAATACCTGAAGGTAGAGGCATCATACACTCCGTTGATTCCACAGAATACCGAAGGTGCTAAGAAATATTGTCCCACATTGCCTAGGAGTGGAATGGGTGATCACTTAATATATGTTGGGGCCTCTCCACTCATTGCCAATTGATTTTGAGTTGGATATAAAGTTTCTACATGGTATCAGAGCGGGACCCATTACACTCCACATTTAAAAAAAAATCACAATCCACACCCCACGATGACAGACCAGCAAAAAGACTGCACGATGATAGGACCCAAAAAGTGGTCACACGTGACAGACCTCAAATGCGGCTGCACATGAGGGGGGATGTTAAGAAATATTGTCCCACATTGCCTAGGAGTGGAATGGGTGATCACTTAATATATGTTGGGGCCTCTCCACTCATTGCCAATTGGTTTTGAGTTGGATATAAAGTTTCTACAGAAGGTTTTTAAACAAAAGATACCTTCACAAGTTCTCAATACCAAAATACCGCTTTGTCACAAGACCTACCCATTCACCACGTAACACATGATGTCTTTTCCGTTCATAAACTCATTCATTCTCTTAAATCATTAAATATTCCCTCATTTCTATTAAAGACGTGTCTACGAGCCAATCATATTCCCCAACACGGCATCACACTAGTATTTATAATCAGCGTGCCTACCGACTCACTTCAACATTTTCAGGCATTAGTATACCAACGCACACATCCCTTTCTTACTATGTCGTTCTATAAGCATTCATTACATCCACGTGTTTTAGTCTATCTCCCAAATGCATAAATGTATCCATAATGTAATTCGTTCCTTTAAAACCATTTCATTAAATCTCCAAGTCAAAACCATTTCAAATTTCCAAGTCCGTTTCACCAACACATGTCTTTCGACAAATCTTGCCACACGCACGCACACACGCTTTCTAAAAACCAACAAACTTTCATGTGACGTAAGATGACATATTTGTTTATAAAACCATAGTTCTTGAGTCAAAAGTCAATTTTATGAAGGAACAAGCGATCGGGGACCAAACGGATATCAAATGGTGGCCGAAGACCACCCCAAAAACAGGGGCAGTGGCTGGAAATTACAGAAGCAGCAACATATGAACAGTAACAGTGCAGATTTTCACCTCTAAGGTGTGGAATTTCAACCCAATCACAAATTAGATAGTTTAGACTCAAATTGGAGATGCTAGGTAACAATTAAACATGGAGGGAGGTCAATTTCACTCTCAATTTCACCAAACAACGAGCAATTTCATAGATCAAAGAATCAAAGTGGGAAAACCCACACCAATTGGGGAAAACATGAAATTCAAGGAAATTGAGGCCAAGAATAATATATATGCAATAAATCACAAGCATACAACTAGAGAGAGTAGAAATTGTTCCCCTACCTCAAGGATTTGCTTGAAGATGGAAGATGAGTGGAACCCTAGGTGTAGAAAACCCCAAACTCCAAGAACGACTTCTACCGAAGCTCCACTACGCATACACGAGACAAGATCATGTAAAAAATGAGTTACAAGGGTGAGGTTACACTCACAATCAAAGAGAGAGGAAAAAACATGGGTGAAGCAAGAACAAGACCCAAATCAAGAGTTCTTACCTCCTTGAGTGCAAAATCCGAAATACAAGGGAGATTGATGTTTCTAATGTGTAGATCTTGAAGATTTGTGGTGGATTGAGGTTAAAATCACAAGATTTGAGGTAGGGATGAAGAGAGAAGGTAGATAGGTGATTTTAGGGTTTGTTTCGTGGTTATGGAGTGAGGAAATGAGTTCAAGACCCTATTTATAAAAGGCAATGTCGGGCTCAAAATTCGCAGAAAAATGAAGCTAGATACCGGTATCAAGAAAAACTCATACCGGTATCTAGACTCTCTGATGGCTCAAAATCTGCAGAAAATATAACTGGATACCGGTATCAAGAAAAAGCCATACCGGTATCAAGACTGAAAATTTCTAAATTTCTACCACTTTCACCAATTCGAACCCCGATCATTTCTAACACATTTTCAACACCTCCAAACATCCACACAACATCGTAACACTTATTCATACCATTTACTAGACCCCCAGCATACCGAGATATACACACCCATATAATACTTAGAAAGAAACACATTTTAAAACATCAATCCACTCATTCACATTACTAAAAAAAAAAAATTATGAGTAAAAGATATAAAAAATTTCATGAAAATTCCGGGTCTTTACAGTAAGAGTGCGCTGTGAAACTAAAGCTTTTCTGCAAAAAAGATGCTTTAGGACTCCCTGCAAGTGTCTCGGTCGTGTTGAGAATAATACCTAATGATAGCCACGAATATAAAGTAGCCTATTAATGTACTCACCATTTTTTTTGGAGTACGTTAAAAAATGGAGGTGGAGGAGGATGAGGACGGAAAGAGAAGATAGAAGGTTCTATGCTAACTTAGACTACGAAGAAACTCCGAGAGGTTTGACTAAGTAGCGTTTGTCCTTGATCAATGAGGTGTTTGTTTAAAATAAATTTTATGGCTGTTAAAAGTTGAAGTAGGGAGTGTTTAAATTTTATGGAGACAAAACATTCTGAACCCTGAGGCCATTATAGAATTTGTCTAATCATTAATTTTAAGATCCCAATAAATTGACCCAGACATCCGATTAAAACTGAGACGACGAAGTGCTTGCATATCCCTGAGTGAGGGTGAGAAAGAGTTGTGGCAGACAATGGATTAATACCAATGAAAAAGGCCATGATGGCTAGCTATAACTCTACGCTTTGACCAATTATTAGATACTGTTAGAGTATCATAAGCAATATCATATTGTACTTCTCACAAAAAAAAAAAAGGTTGCAACTATTCAATGTGGGTCGGAAAACACAAGGGGACCAACCAAAGGTGCACTGATGGTGCACCGACCGGCATCGGGGACCCACTTTTGGGTTCCAAATGGAATATCCGAACCGTTAGATCATCTTAAAATCGTTTTCCGAGGGACTCTATGCGAGAATCGAGACAATCTGACGGCCTTAAGTGCTTGATCCAAAATCACCCCATTTCATCCAGCTAAAAATTTGGATGAAATAGGGTGATTTTGGATTATCATGTAGACAACACAACGTGGTACTTCGGGAGTTCAAAAATTACTCACTTTGACTAATTATAGGTCGTTTTGTTCCCCTACGTGTTATTTCAGTGTTTTGCCTTCAAGAATTTAGACTTCACCAAAAAAAATGACTTTAATCTCAAGTCAACTTACAGCTATTTGCACTTAATTGAAAAAGTTTGGGCTACCACCAGTGTGTGGCCATTTTCAACCACCATGATGTTCCACAAAGCATTAATTCCATTAAAAATGACCAACAGTAAGACTTGTAAATTATGAGTCAAGCTAGATATTGGTTTTTTGTTATGGGGAATAAGGAATCAATAGTGTCATGCCATATACTCCTCTTGTATAAATGTCGATCTGTTTGTATACATCCCTTCAATTAGATAGTATTTGATTCATGAATTTGTAGGGATTTTCGCAAGAAAAATTAATCTTTATCCCTTTTTAGGATTATCATATTTAATTTAATGTACATTGTTCAAATTAATACAAGCCAGAAAGTCCTGTCATCTGTTTTGTATTTGATTCGGGCTTTTTTTTTTCTTGGCTGAGTTGAAGGTTGGGAGCGAAAGACTAGAGTTGTAACTCCCTCGAGAAGAGACGAGGGCTCCCAACCGCCATAACACACAAGTTTAGCTGGTGAGTTATGGCACCTTTTGGAGTAATCCCTACCCATGGGAGGGTAGGCCGTCACCACAGCCCACCAGGGTACAAGTCGAACAAATGGTGCTCAATACAGAACGTCTCATTCACGAGAACTACTAACCCACAAGCGGGATTCGAACTCGGGACCGCGTACTTAGGGCATCTCTAGTGCACTACCTAAAAGAGTTCTCTAAAGTTTCCTAACTAGTTAGCTAAGAAAAACTCAAAAAATGATCTCTAGTGCACAAAAATTGACTCCCTAAAATCCTAGGTGGCACCGCTCACTACCTAAAGTGCCCTAAGTGACTGCCTAAATTTGGGGAGAGACTTAAGGAGAGAGAAAGATGAGAGAGATAGGAAGAAGGGAAGGAGAGGAGAATTTTGTGGGACCACTTTGCACCCCTCACCACTTAAATGAGTCATACTCTAAAAGATAATGAATATTTTTAGGGAGCCCCATTAAAATACATTTCTCCTTACCTAGCTAACTAAGTTCTTAGCACACAAAATAGGGTCTCACATGTGCTTAGATGTACGTTTAGAAAACATTTTTTAGATAGTGCACTAGAGATGCTCTTAGGAGGGAGTTTCCCGTGCAACGATGGGCTTTGTATTGAGCAAATTACCGACCATAAAATCACACAGACCGGCCGCCCATTGGCTTTGACATTAATCTCTTAACTTCTATCTTAATGATTGATGTAATGTAAATAAGATGGTCGGTCTGCAATTTGGTGATAACAACATAAAGGCAGTTATACATAATATTAGTATACTCCAATGTAGGAGTATTTATGTAGGATGTTGGAACTTCAACCACCAACTTAACTGCCTTGGTAACTAATCAAGCCTTTCCCATCTTCTCACTCAAAATGCAAAAAAACCTATATATTCACTCCAAAATGTACTATGGTGTACTACTAGTATTTTAAGCCCAATACAAAATAAGTAGGGCTCAACTAATTTCAATTGAGTAGGCTCATTCATAAACTAAGGACCAAATGTTTTTTTATAATTAAGCCCAAAAGTGGAGCATCCTAAAAGGGAAAAAAAAAATTGATAACTAAAGAAAACAAAACGTCAAAACTGAAAACCCAATTCTCGAGTTCTACTTTCATTCTATATTCTTATTCTCTTGCGTTATGTGCCCTGAGTTTCCAATCCCAAATTCAAAATCATATCAAAACCAAAAAAGATTATTACCACCAAGGAGCTCCAAGGGTCAACACATAATTAATATTGGGTAGATCATTTTCAATTTCCGCCTAAGCTTTCTTTCATCCATAGCTACGCTTTTGATTCTGATTCAACCAACGGGTATGCATTTTCTTTATTGACTTATAGTTTTGTCTTTTGCAGCAAAACTAGATTATGCAAGGTTGACTGATTTATTTGCCTCTACAAATGCAAGAAGAGCGATGGTCAGTTGATAAACTTTGATATTTAATTTTGGCCAAATGACCCTACTTATTTATGTTGCAGTTAGCATGTAATTAGAATTATGAATTTTTAGATAAAAACAGAGAGAGGCGAGAGAAAAGATAGATATCAGAGAGATTACGAGGAGACTTGTACACTTGATTCGATTTCATAGTGAACGGGTGTGACTCTCGTTGTTTTTCCTATCACGTTGAGGTTTTCCACGTGTATCTCATGTCTTGTATTTTTCTTTCCATTTTTCATTATGCAAGTCTGTTTGCTTGTTTCGTTCTGTGATTCATTATTCCCAAGATCCGTAAGGGCGTTGTGGGATTGAACGGTTGTTCGAAAATCCTAACACTGTAGACCCAACTCACGCCTAGATATCTAATTATTCTAGTGTTGTGGAATACCATGTGAGACCTGAGACCCAAATTTATTTAAGTATTTTGGAGTAACACAAGGTGACAGGGCCGGCCCTGAGGGCGGGCTGGGTAGGCCTGGGCCTGGGGCCCACCAAAAAGAGCCCATTTTTAGGGCCCCGATTAAGTATATATATAAGTTCATAACAAGTAATAAATATATAATGTTGTGTTACAAGAAGTAGAGAAGCATTTGCCCTAGTGGAAAAGCTTATGTGTTTCGTAGTAAATGCCAAAGTTTGATTCCCATGGGCCCTTGTTTTTTTTCTACCTTCTCTTCCCCAATCTTTTTTCTTACCATAGTAAGTTTCCTTTTCTACCTTCTCTTCTTTTATTTTTTCTTTCTTTTTCTACCTTCTCTTATTGTTTGCTTCCACTACATCCTTATTGTTTGCCAACTTTTTAAAAAAAATTGCCGGTGTTGTAATTAGGAAAAGAATAAATAAAACATTCCGTGCGTATTCATAAAATGTTCGCATCAATTTTCCCATTTCAATTAATTTTCTAATTATTGCAATAAGAATAAACAATTACAACCGAAAACTATTTTTCATTAACATGAAGACATGAATTACAAAAAAGACAAAATATGAAACACAGTATTTATTATTTGAAATAAATGTTGGTTCTTTAATTTTTTTTATTTTAGAAAAAACATAGGATCCTGGTTTACATTATCGTCTGGGGCCACAAAAATCTCAGGGCTAGGCCTGCGTGGCGATGTAAAAATAGACAGTTTCGTTTCATGGTTCAAGCTCTTGGGTTTTCCATTTGGGGAATAATACTGAAAGGAACAGGTTGGTTGCAATTTTGACTTGTGTTTCGCCATGTCGATGTTGTTGACCGCAAGCGAAATGTTGGACGGTCGAGCACCATTCATGGTAGAGGAAGTGGCATTGCTTGTTCAATGTTCATCTCTTTGCAACTCTGAATAGTAGTTTTCATTTTGACACTTCTGCAAAAACTGCATGCCAAAAAAAGCAACATCATAATAACATGATTGATTTCTGAGTTGGAAAATTGACTGAATGGGCGGCCGGGACATAAACTGTACGTTTCTCTGTTGTTGATACTTGATAGAGACTAGAGGCCAAGCTAGAATAAACAAAACCAAAAATCGAATTTTGATAGGTTGCCCATATATCAGCCTTAAATGGCCCGCTGCGACCCATGTGCGGGTCAAATCTCTGGTATTGGCCTCTTGGGCCCGTTTGACATTGCGTCGTTTCAAAGGATCGATGAGGCTCTTTTGGCATGTGTCAGTTGGACTGACTCCCACATCGGGAGTTTGGATTGGTGTGTGTATATAAAGTCAATTTCACCTCTCTCCCTAGTCAACAATTGCCTAGGTGAATGCTGAGTGAAATGACGTTATTTCCCTCATTCAAAAACAGCTTGCTGCGTATTACTCCCTTCGTCCCAATTTGCTTGTCCATTTTGGGGAAGTGAGTTTTTATGAGGAGAATGATGTGACATTTAATTGAGTTTGACTTTCTCAATTTTCTCCTATTTAATACTTCGATGACATGACACTTAAGTGTAAAAAAAAAAGGGCAAAAGAGTAAAGTTGCACAACTTTTGATGTATACTTTTCAAAGTGGACATTATTTTTGGAACATCCAAAAAAGGAAAGAATGACCAGTAATTTGAAACGGATGGAGTATTTTGTTTTCAATTTCCATATCCCAAAATATAGGAAACTTGCTTGTCAAACAGTTCTCTGATATTGACTTATTTTCAAAAGATTTCTTTTTCGCAAATAACCGGCCACTTTTTTTTCAGAATTGTATCACTACAAAGATTATGAATTCTAAACAATTATACTCTCAAACAAGTATATATTTCCGTCTAAAATGATAAAAACAATGTCTGCAAAATTAATGAAAGCAGTATATCAAAAACTCAAAACTTATTTTGAGAGCTGCATAACCATTTACGGCCCTCTCAGATATGAAATCCTGGTTCCGTCAGTGGTAACCACTAAGAAACCCGCAACGTAAGGCACATGAACATTCTTTCCTTCCGGTTCAGTGACTAAGTACCTGCACAGCATGCACCTTCCAATCAAACTTTCCACACTGGGTCTGAAACCCTTTGGTCTTGCCGCCCCTTCGGCCCTTCCTATCCTTGTTATTGACCAAGAGGATAAAAAACTGAGGTTTTGTTTCTCTTTTGACTGCAAACACAAATACGTCATGGGTGATGTTTTGCTTATTCACCAAACATGTTTGGGGCTTTCGGTATTTTTGGTCCCTAAAGTATTATTCCCGTGCCGTTTTGGTACCCAACATACTAATTGTAAAAATATCGTTCCCAACGTTTCAATTTTGGGTTTAAAAGGTCGTTATTGCTAACGCCGTCACCTGTATCTGTTAAATTGATTGGGTAAATTACAAATATCACATTTAGGTTTATATTTGCATAACAATTAAGCCCTTACCCATTTCTATAGGGTTTATTCAAATCTTTTTCATATTTGCTTGTTTTTGCATAAATTTTTCTTGGATTATTAGTTTGTCTCAACAAAAGGAATCCGAAAGGTAAAAAATTATTGCTTAAACTCTTTTTAAAATAAATTACAAAAATAATCCGAAAAAATTGTTGTCATCACCCACCACTGATAAACAACTTACCTCCGCAATCACCCGCTGCCATCACTCACCACTGCCGCCACTTCAACCCACCATAGCCGCCCATTCAACTCACCACTTCATAGACCCCGTAACCCTCCATGTTTGCCTCCCCAGTTGTCGTAGATGTTGCCCCCATCTCCCCTTTATATGTACATGTATATTTTGTAAAATGGGTTTTGTACCTTATTTTCGGTGGCATATAAAGAGATATATAAAAAGATTTAGAAATAAATAAACATGCATATGCGGATAAAAAAACAAACATACATATGTTAGGGCCTGATTTGGCTAAATAAAAAGTTGGATTACTTTTTTTTTTGTCCTTATTCAATTTTTGTATTTTTTATTTTGCATCAATTTTTGTGGATTATTGGTTCGCCTCAATAGGAAAATTTTAAAAAGTAAAAAACTGTAATCAAAATTTTTTAAAAGTTCACTAAAAACAAACCATTTATTCAAAAAAAAAATAGTTTGGTTGATAATTTTTACGTTTTAGATTCTTCTCGTCGAGACAAACCAATGATCCATAAAAATTGACACAAAAAAAACAACTACGCTTTTTTTCTTAAAAAGGAATTTTTTTAATAAGAAAAATAGTCATTTTTTCATGTGAGTCTTCATATTAATCATAATCAATTTCATTTCTCCGCTTCTAATCCAAATAGAATTTGGGGCGAAATTGTTTATGGTTATCGGTCATCTATGCACTGATGGTGCACAAATCAGCCCGCAGAGTCCACTTCTAGGTCCCCCAATATTGATCCACACTGTGTGTTCATTTTAAAACATTTTTTGGTTGGCCTGTGGAAAACCAGCTCATTTGGAAAATAATAAGTGTTTAATCCAATTTACCAATTTTTTATCCAGGATATCGAATCTGAGATTCTGACCATTGAACAATTGGTACCAAAACGGCATGCGAGCTATACTTGGGGACCAAAAATGTCAATAAGTTCTTGCAAGAACATTAGATATACAGCATTTATCATATGGGAAGAGGGACGCAATATTTTACCCGGCTCTTACTAACCGAGTGGCATTTCTACTTTTTGACAAACTTTTTGCTGCACACAGATATGGAAAATCAAGCTATTAGGATTTATTTGCATGTTTTTCACCCTAAACAAACCCTGATTACGGCCAACTTCTGGTTACACCTTTCAAACACACCGTCTAATAGAGTGAGTTCCGTAACATTTGGAAAATTCAAACCGCCATTTTGTAGATCTCGACATATATAAATATCATTTACGCAGGAATTAGGTTAATTGAACATTGATAGCAGTCTCAAAATTTATATTTTCCTTGAGAAAAATGGATCCTTAAAATTTTATCCTTAATCAGTTGATTTGACTCAAGCACTTATCGATATCCGATCAACTTGACTTTTTGCACGACTGATTTACACTTCCGAAACTAGCGAAAGGGTTGGGTAATGTCTGGGTTGCAATTCTCAATCCACTATGGTGTTATTGTTAAAAAATGACATTAAAGTTTAATATCACCATATGTCCACCGATAAAAAGGGTTGGGTTGATATAAACCTTATTGACTTGGACTTTCTGGTTTGAACTCGTGAATAAATTTTAAGACAATCGCAACCCAGACATTATCCGATTCAACCCTATCGGGGAATATTGTGTGAGAAATATATTATCAAGAAAAGTAAAGTAAAGAAAAATGAAATTTAGTTTATTGTGAGTGTTCTGATGACAAAAAATTCTTCCAGGAAAAACAAAAATTTGTTTCTCTTAGCAAGACGAATTTCGCTGGAAAGTGTTTTCCAGTGAGAGTTGTGGGTCCCACAACTTTCATAGCAAGTAAACACAAAAGTCTTGCAAGAACATTGATTTTTTTCATTCTTTCACATCCTTTTCGTGCAACTAAACCGGGCCAGGATTCTGAACAAGAAGAAAAAGGAAAGGAAAGGTAGACTATTATCATTTTAAGTCCATGTTTTCAAAACTTTATTTCTCAGTAGTCTACATCTCACTCGGATTAGCTTTTGCAAGTAGCCAAAAGTATAGCTCGAAACAAAGAAAACTACAAATGATCAAAATCCCAACATTCAAAGGATATGGATGGATTGGTCATAGGGGCTGCTACGTGCTCATTCAAAGGGACCCGGGGGTGCTGGAGAGCCCCCTGGAGATCGGCCCTGGTGTGTGGCATTAGGGCTGTCGAAAGTGTTTTTAACGGCTCGGATTTTACTTCGACAATAAATGGCTCGGATCAACAAAATACTAAGATAAAATCTGAGTCATTGAAAAAACATCTGACGGCTCTGATGTCACACACAAGGCCCAATCTCCACGGAGTGCTCTCCAGGACCCCCCCTTCCACATTCAAAGGATCATTCTCTTCGCACATAATTGGAGAAAGCTTTGCGTTGGAATATATCTCAGGGTCATAGAGGAAGGCGACGCGAAGCAAGTGGTCCAAGCGCTTAATGGTACTTCAATGTATGCATATTGCGAGTCTATTATCCTGGATTGCATCCAGCTTGCTATCCATTTTTTAACTTGTCTTTTCCTTCTTGTAAAGCGTGATTGTAATAGGATAGCAAATTCATTAGCTAAATATTCCCTATCAGAGGTTGGGACAACATATCGGAGGGTAATTATCCCCCACGGCTGTCCTCCCTAGCCTTGGATGATGTTTGGGCCCCTGGCCTCTCGCTAGGGCCTGTTTGGATACTTCTTCTTTTTTTTTACTTTTCACTTTTGTGTTATTGGGTTTTGGTTGTTCGGCTGGAAAATGGAAAATGCATTATGTGAGACTATGTTTTGGTTTTTTGAAATTAGAGAGGAGAAGCTAAAAGTAGGCTGGGAGGAGGAGATTTTTTACTTCTCATTTTCCGCTTTTCCCATTTTGATTAACAAAAAGATCTCCAAAATGTGTTTTGGACATCTCCCTTAAACACTACTCCTGTTGCAAAATACATTCGGCACATTTCTTACACTCTACCAAATTTAAAATCCATTCTAACTATAATCTAAAATGCCAAAAAGTTAAAAATAAAAGGCTGAAAATGAGCCTCCTAAACACCCCCTTACTTTAGTAATAAAATCATTCATCTTTCCATTGTAAAAAAAAAAGACATAATTCATTAACAATAAATATTCTTCTCAAAAGAAAGCCTTCTCACAGATTCTTTAGCAATAATTCCACACCACCCCAGAACATGCCCTGCCAAACAGTAAAAGAGGTGATCACCTCTTGGTAACCAAGGAAGCAAAGCAGGCAAGAACCATAAGGCTGTATGTGGATGTTAGATTTGTTGAGGGTAAAGAAAGAGGGATTTCATTTAATCGCGTCGAGGAAAGATGATGCAGTAGTATTCCATTAAATTTTCTTTTCCCACGACAAATTCCTTCACATACCCAACTTCCAGATACAACTGAAAACTAATTCCAAAACAAAGTATGAAAAAGGACCAAGTGGTATAGGTCTTACTTTAGAAGTCATGGAAGAGCATGATGGCATCATCAAGCTTCATGAGGCAAGATTCTAACAGAATTCTGGCTTTTCTCAGCCGCGAGTGTTTCTTCTCCAGGTCACCTACAAGCTTGTCTTTTGGTAATTGAAGAATCTGGTGTGGATGGAATACAAGGCATCCAAAGTTATTCGGGAATAAAAACATAGAGAGCAACAGCATAAACAGGTTACAACAAAATGAAACAACTGACAGCAGCCATCAATAATCTCGTAGTCGTGGATGACTTAAAATCCCGAGAGAGAACCCTATGATACAGACAGTGCACAAAAAGTCACTTCAATTCATTTCAATTAGGTGACTGACCAGCCTCAGAAACCTCTTTAGGCCGAGCAGTATTGTGACTAACATTCAACACAAATGTATCTCACTGAACCATCATCTACTACCCCAAGTTGGGCTCAGAATACGAGAGTGGATCGAAATTCTGTGTCCTAGAACGTCTTTTCGTATTACATACATTTATCTGTTACAATCAGATAGCTTTTCAACTGAAGTGGGAGCTGGTGCTTACATGTCCCCAAGGAAGGCCACCATAGCATAAAACAATATATGGAAGTCTGATTGGCAGTGCTACGGGATAGAGAGCATGAATGAACCAACCAGAGAAAAGAAATAGATGAATTAAAAGAAAGACCTATGTGTCGGCGTGTCGCAATATTCTCAACTCAATCTTGATTCTCAATATCAAAAATACAAAGCTAAACCTAAAGGAACTCTAAGTCACTCAGTATCAGTTATCACCCATCCAAATTCCTTTTGTTCAGTGTCAGGAAGAAGCGTTTCGAAATTTTAACAACAAATTATCTTTCTTTGTGTGTACAAAAATTCTTGATGCTATCCTGACCATTGATACCTTGGTCAGGAGGGTTTTTTGTCTTCCTAATAGGATATGCATGAGTGCAAAGATGAGGAATCAATAATCAGGAATCAGTGAATTAGTCATGAACCAATAGTGTCCCACCTCTCCACATTAAATCTCTTTAATTGTATAAAGCTTTACATCCCACTCTATTCAAGAAATAAAATGAGAGCAGCACAACTGAACTAATAAGAGAATAGGGTCAGAATAAAAGGTTGAGAGTAAAATAGCTATCAGCGTGATACAAACCTCTTTTCCTTGTTCTTGCTCCAGAGCAGTGCGTATTCTCAAATTCAAGGCAGCATGGTACATCTCATCTAAAACATGTCTGCAAAGAGTTTGTTTATTAACTTTCCACAACAAGAAGTGAGCCTGTCTGCTTCCAGTTGCTACTATTTTCTGCATGGAAAACGACAAATTATCACAATCCGGAAAAAATGCTCCAAATTACTGATTCGCAGTTTTGGAAACACAGATGAAATCATCGTGAGATCAGTTGTAGTTCCACTATTAGTTTATTTATTCCTATAACAAGATAGTAAAACCCAGACACAAAATAACAAAAGGATGGACATCACAATAGTATCTGAGTATCTGACCAAGACAATCTTCCCCTTTGAAGTTCTTCGTTTTTTACTTCATCTATATCCACCAAGCAAAAGAAACTCGATGAACTTTCTGAAATAAAATTTACCTCCAAATGTAAATAATCATCTTTCCAGAGCGCAAACAAAATTTTCGCTGTCTCTTTTTTTTCAACAAAAACGGTATCTGCAATCTGCAAAAGGAAAATTACAGGGAAAATAATTCACCTAGTCTCTTCCTCCATAAATCATTGCACCCACATATAGGTTTGCTTCACACAAAACCCATGCATAACAAAATCAACAATCACGTTAAGCAAATCAATAACATATGCCACTCATAAAAATTAATTTGACATAACCATCACATTTCATACCTTATCGGTCTCAAGAAGACTACCAGCCTTTGATAGTAGCCTGAACATCCTATAAGCTTCCCTGTCGTATCTCTTCAACACAATTGATTCCACCTGTGACAAAGTATATGTGGTAAGGCTTCTCTCTGAGATAGATCGGATTAAGTAGTAAGTGAAAAAAAACACAAGTGATAAGACCTCCTCATTTTGAGCAAGTTCAATTATGTGCTTCAGATCTGTAGAAGAAAAAAAAGTGCATTATTTCGAAAATACAGAATATTTTATCTGCCATGATACGAGTAGACACAATGAAACTCACAAAGCCATACCGATATTTTCAAGGAGAATAAGCTTGGATTAAAAAAATAATGGGACGTTACCAATGCTATATGTTTCTTCTATGCTTATTGAAGGGAGATCACAGCCCAATTCTACGAGGGCAGCTCTCACGTGTTCTAACGTCATTGTACGACCATCTTCACTCTTGATGACCTCTTCAAAAATACTATTCACCGACAGAGAAACTGAAAATTACAGCATGGGGAGACAAGTAAAGCAAGAAAGCACAAATGGTGGAAGGATGAAACAAGAGAATGTCAAGAGAAAGAGAGAAAAAAGAAGGTACCATTACAACACCTTTTCAATCACCATAACACAGCAAAAATAGAAGTACAACATTAAAAGTGACTGTGTACATAAAAAGATAAAGAAACCACTACTCATAATATCCACTCCAATAACAATAGATAAGGATAAAAAGCACATGCTAATGCACACGAGATTTTAGAACATCAAAAAATAAAAAGATCATCGATTTGTACTCAGCTTGTGCCAAGGTGATGTTTCCCGGTTAAAACCAAGGAAGTTTCCACCTTGTCACACCAAGAGAGTGATAAGTTTTTTAGAGGGATGAGAGAGGAAATTAAAAGAGATAGACGTGTCACCTGAATTTTCTATTTTTACTTTCGTCTCTGAACATCTTGTTGCCTCCAAAATTGCATTCAGAACAATGGCAACTCCATCATCAAACCGTGCTCTTACATTTGCAATGCAAGCCTATAACACACAAAATATGGAAATCATACATCTAATTTCACCGCATAAGTTATTAGATACAAAAAAAGGCTGTTCATAGAATCGTCCGGATAAGGGCATCCAAGCATCTTCTCAAAGAGCCTCAACTTCAATATGGTTGTTAATTGTTTCATTGATAGTCAAGATGGGACACAAAGCATCTTCATGGAAATGGATTTCCACTATTTCAAGTATTATAAACATAGCATTAAAATAGCTCTATCATTTCCATTAAAATTTAATGCCATTGGGAAACACCAACCTTATTCCGAAGGTGTCTCAAAAATTCTTCAAAATTAGCACGCCAAAGAATTTCTTTCTTTCTCTTCTTAGTCCCAACTTCTGTATCCAACTTTGAATCAATCTGCTTTCGCTGCAAAAAGAGAAACTATTACACCAACTTTGAATCATGGTTTAAGTCACAGCTTCAACCAGGCAAATAGAATGAAACTATCACACCAACCTTCTCCCCAACTGCCGGGCTAGGGAGGTTTTCCTCACTCTCTTGTTCATTATCATCAGTCTCAGCATATGATGCTACTAAAAATCTTGAAGCCTCCATAGGGGCGGCTGCTAATAAAGCGCGTTGCTCTGTAGTCAATTCCTCAGTCACCTGTATAACCATACAAACCAAAAATTGGAACTTACACGTTTGAAATTTGTATCCAACAACATGCACAAGAAACAACCACGTAACTCGTGGACAAGCTTAAAACTTAAGGAGGTGTTCTGCCATTGTAAACCTAGATGACCATCGCACCCTCTTAGAAGGGTTCCTTATCATACAACTTACAACAGAGTGGCAAACTGGCAATGATAGTGTCAGCACTTATACAACTATCTTATCATGACCTTCTGAAATTGGAGTTCATAAACTCGCATTGATAGTAAAGTGATCGCCAAATGCAGCATTAACATTTCAAACAAATTCGCAACCAAGATGCTACAGAAAATTGCATTTCTTGAGCAATCAATCAACCGTTGAATCATTAGATTGTAAACAGCTTCCAATCATGTCCTAATACACTAACAAGCCTATATCTTGCAAAAATTAATGGCATCAAAAGTCACTGTCATTGGAACAGAGAATATACCTTAGCAGACTTAGAACCTCTTTTCTTTGCACCAGTTTCATCTTGAGGAGGTGCAAGGAATGGCTCATGCCCTGGACAGCGTTCCACATATCGGGCGTGTACAAGTCTACTAAAACAAACTTCCACGGCATCCTTAGCAGGACAATTTCCTGGGAAAAGACACAGTTTGGTGAATACGACGACTCGGTCAGTGCGGAAACATGACTACATTGATCTCCAAATCAAAACTCGACTTCTGTGTACGTCGTACATGTACTAGGCATGAATCTTTCTGCTCACCTTTCAGATTGCATGCATCAGAGGATTAATCTTTGGAATGCACCACACACACACACAATCATAAAAAAGAGGATTCATATTAATCACTCCATTTTCATTCGTTTTGTTTTCTCTTTTTAACTTCATTGGTGAAATTGCTCGTATGTTAGAATCTAACAGCGACAAACACACATGAATCACAAAGGGTTTCTCATAAATAAAAAAAAAAGAGTCACAAGGGCTCCCAAGCTGACTGTTTCTTAGTTCCCATACCCCATGCAGCAAAGTTTTTGATACTGAAAGAAGAGCTAAAACACATAAAAGATAGACAAGAGACCTGCCTTCACAATCACTTGATGTCCCCTTATGCCTATCTAAAATCTGATTAAGTGAAAGCCTACCATGCTGAAGTAAGCCTTCAAGGATTTCTTGGCACTGCCAAACAAAAAAAAAAAAAAAGTCATCAATCAAATTAGAAAACCCATTTTTAATTTCAAACCCAACAAGCCAAAAACAAAATAATAGTAAAAGAAAAGATTGGAATAACTCACTTCTTTACCAAATTCTTCCGATACAATTTCCAAAAACTTAGGAAACCTCATATGGTGGATTATGTTGTCAAACAACACCATGTACTGAGTAATAACCTTAGGTGCCTCCCCAAAGCCACCTACATTCACCAACATGAGTAACTAATGTTGTGAAATCAAGCTAACATTGTGACATCACCTCTACCAATTAACGTCTGGGTGCCGAGAAAACATTGGATAAAGAAAGTAACCCTGAATTTGTAAACTGTGTTACATGAAAACTATAATTCTCTTAGGCTCACTTTGTTAAAGAATACAATCTCATAGTTCTTGGGATATGGAATGGGTGATCACTCAAAATAATGTCGGGACCTCTCTGCCTAATAGTTTAAGCTTTTGGGTTGGATATAAAGCTTCCACGTGCTATAAAAGCAGAACCTATTCCACCCTACATTTTACAAATTTACAAGATAACAGACCTAATAAAAAGGTGACGATAGACCGCAAAAAAAGCGGCTACACGCGACAGACCTCAAACGGGGTGTGAGTCTGCACTTGAGGGGAATGTTAAGGAATACAATCCCACATTCTTAAATCCAAACAAAACCAATGAAAATTCGTAAACAGATATTGTGGAGCATAAAAAGGGTACCCTGTTGTTCGATTGCAAAGGCTTGGACGCAATTGTGTTGGATTAATACAAGCAGACAGTTTCTGACTTGACGTTCATGGAGCTCTGTGTATTGTATAATGCTTCTTAGGGGCAGGGTTCCTTTGCGAAGAAGACACTCACACACTTTCTGTACACATACAAAATCAAATATCGATGACAAGTTATAAAACTGGTACCCATTGATTACTGGAAAAGAAAAAGTCACTTAGAAGTTAGGGTTTCTAGAGAGAGAAAGGTGGAGTATACTTACAGCGACGAGGTCGCCAAAGTAAGAGGAGACTAGATATACGGCGAGCTTGACGCCGTGCTGCGACACCATTGTTCTCCTGCGTTTCTGCGCTGCTCTCGTGCTTCTGTGTGAAGGGAGGCGGCTAGAGAGGGAAAAGATCGGCGGGAACAGAAAGAGGGCGAGTAAAGTGATTGAGAATAGTATTATAGTTTTAGGTTATTGAAACAAATTGGGTCCATAGCTCAGTGGTAGAGCATTTGACTGCAGATCAAGAGGTCACCGGTTCGAACCCGGTTGGGCCCTCTTTGTTTTCTCATTTTTGCAGTGTTGTTTTATGTTCTTTCCCTGCCTTGAATTGTTTTGGTCTATGATTTTCTCTTTAGTTTTATTTTTTTTAAATCTCAAATGATTAATAGGGAAAATTAACAAATAGAGGGAGACTCCTTCCTAATTCAAAACACATTTTGACTATAATTCAAAAGGCCAAAAAGTCAAAAAAAATGAAAAGCTGAAAGTCGGCTCCCAAACACCCCCTTAAAACTGCCAACATACTCCCTTACACAATATAGACTTGAACGAATTCAAAGTGTAATATCACACCTTGGGAAAAAGATACTCTAATTGTTTAAGTAGGGTCATACCTTGATCAAAATAATAGTAGTGGTGGGAGTTAATTGACTATGAGAAACTAGAAAAGTATAGCGAAAAACAGTCACTTTGATTTGGGTTCTCATGCGAGGATGCAAAAACGAGGTGCACAATTAATTTAGCCCTAACGACGCTTATTAAAAAAAAAGTAAGATCGACTAAAATTAGGTAATGCGTAGCATGCACTTTTATCAAGCGAAGGTGGGTTCAAGTTAGGCTTAGATTTAGATTACATGTTCAAGTCAGTTTTTTATTTTTTATTTTTTTTGGATTAATGTTCAAGTCAATTTGGTTTGGCTTAATATTTTTAGGGCTAGTCTCATGAAAACTCTTGTTTTTCACTGCCATATTTTTTCAAAATTTAAGATGAATACAACTTTTATTCGTAAATTTTCTGCCTCAAAAAACTCTAAAAGATATGGTAATGCAAGCACAATTTCCCCCTTTTTTGTCATGAGTATATTATGATGTATGTAAGCGTAGCACTATTCATTCATCATTCCTGAAGCTAGTTTCTTTTTTCTTTCTTTTTTTTTTTTCTCGTCAAGATGGATTAAAACTCAATTCGACCAAGGGGTACTTTGAGTAAAAAAATCAGTTTTTTTTTTCTTGTCCTTATTCTTTTTTTTTAATTTGTTAGCTTTACGTCGATGTTTTTTGGATTCTTGGTTAGTCTTTACGAGAAGAATATAAAAAATATAAATTTTTTTTAAAGTTCACTAAAAACAAAAATAATCTAAATTTTTGTGGTTTTTTGGATTACTTTATTCACAAAACTTTAAGTTTGGTTAATAATTTTATACTTTTTAGATTCCTCCCGTCCAGACAAACCAAGAAACCACAAAAAATCGATGCAAAACTAACAAATTCGAGAAAAAAATTGAATAAGGAAAAAATAATAATAATTTACCCAAAGTAGCCCCAAATTTCGTATGTTTAAAAAACGTATATATAAATCGTTATCGGTGGGCCAAGAGAAAAGATCTACGCTAAACGGGCTGGACAGCAGATATAGTTGGGCTGATGCATGAAACCAGACCTTGTATGGGCTCGGATCCTTCACAGCTCCGCTTTCTCTTTCTTGCAAAACCCTTTTCGAAACAAATACTAGTCTTTCTTCTTCGTTAACCGTCGCCTCCTTTCAAAAAAAAAAAAAAAAAACCGTCGCCTCACTTCTTCCTATTCGAAAGCTTCTTGCTTAATCTGAACGTGAATCAGTCTCCGGTTGCTCATCATTTGGCGAAAAGATGGTGAGCAAAAGGCAGAAATTAGCTCGAAAGAGATTCAAAGAAACAAACCCAGAGTTGTTTCCAACACCAGAGCCAACACCGCCCAAAGACCCAAACAAGAAGAAGAAAAAGATGGGCAAGTTCAAGCACAAGAAATCAGAAGGGAAAGAATCAAGAAAACCCAATAAAGGGAATTTTAGTAAACACCCACTTAGAGTACCGGGTATGAAGCCTGGTGAGAGCTGCTTCATATGTAAAGGCCAAGACCATATAGCTAAGCATTGCCCTGAAAAAGAACAGTGGGAAAGGCACAAGGTTTGTTTTTTTCAGTCGCTAATGCTGCTTTATTTTATTTAAGTTTTCTCAAGTTGAAGATTGGATTTTTGGTTCCATATACTGTCAGTATGTTTGAATGCTAGGTTTGTGCTTCCATAGTGAGTCTAATAACAGTCATTTCAACCAGGGTTTTAGGTAGCGGTCTCGGGAAACGTAAATGTATCGGTATCTGTGATATGGCATATGTGGGCTGATATCCGACAGGATTGGCCGGGTACATAGATAGTATTGGCCGGTACAGAGTAATTAACAGTGAGATTCAAAATCCCGTTATGTAGCGGCCAATATGATATGTAATGGGCTTTATTTAGAACCTTGAATTTCCACTTGACTATTAAGGGAGGAATTTGCAATACCATATCTCAAATTAGTGTTGTAAGATGGATTGTCTAACAAACAGATATCTCTTGATCAATTGTTGCATACATATGCAGAAATGACATTCCATGTGATTTGTCGCCCAATCCCTTGTTTTATATGGCCAACCAAATAGGCCTCAAGATTAGTCTATTAACTCAAGTAACAACGTATGAGTACTTGTATTTTATTGGCATTGAAATAGTTGCATTTTTATTTCTTTCTTTTTGACATTACGTCCTCGCGTGGAGTCATTTGATAATGGTGGTGTGTTGTGTTCATATATTACTGCAGATATGTTTGCTATGTCGGCGACATGGGCACAGCCTCAAGAACTGTCCTAACAAGGATGATAAAACCATGGATAAGAAATTGTGTTATAATTGTGGGGGAACTGGTCATTCTCTTGCTAAATGTCCCCAACCTCTTCAAGAAGGTAATGTTCTCTATCCTTTGATTTGTGTTCTTGAACATGTTTCATCTATTAGTTTCTTAACATTCATGTTCAATTTATATATTCCTCGCTACATATTACTGTGGATGACATTGTTTCCATGCAGTTGTTAATGTGTCCATCATCGTCTTACTTAGTCACTCTAACTTGCACTTCTGTGGGTGCATATAATGGATAATGAGCTTTATCCCTGACCTTGAATTTGTATCTGACTTATTACACTGGCATGACTAATTCTGTGCAATCTGATGGGCTAGAAATTAGTGTATGTAGCTGACAAGGTGTTTGACATGATAAAGCTGATCCTCTATTTGGACTGTTGCTTCCTATGAGTTGTCCTTTCATTTGTCATAGCTGATCTCTTTGGTAATGCAGGGGGGACAAAGTTTGCAAGTTGCTTCATTTGCAACGAACGTGGACACTTAAGTAAGAACTGCCCTGAAAACACACATGGGATATATCCCAAGGTACAAAATCGTTTAAGTCTCTTGATGCTTGGTGTTGTTACTTTGGAGATCACTGTATTCTTGATACTTAAATAAAATATAAATGCCCAGTGTTTGATGTTTTCAGCCATCACCAGCAAACAGATTTCACAATTGTTTCTTAGCTCCTTCACTAAGTCTGACATCTTTCAAATGGTCTTTGCTGTAGGGTGGTTCTTGTAAGATCTGCAGTGGTGTAACTCATTTAGCCAAAGATTGTCCTCATAAAGGGAATAGAGGTTCCAATGCAACCAGTGGAGGTGGCATAACATGTAAGTAACCTCAATATTGCATGTTAGTTGGATTTCGTATTTTCATCATCCAATTGCATTTTCAATAATATTTATTGCTTCAATTCAATTTTTGAATTAGTATGTTCTTGGGTAAAAAAATTTGCCCAAGTTGAAACCATGAAATTCAGTAATATGGATGTGAGTTTTGTAGGTAGCGATTGAATGACTACAGATCTTAACCATTATGCCTCTGCTAAGTAACTTCACTAAGAACTTAAAGCATCATTTAACTTTCCTATCCAAAGAACTAGCGTGCTTGAAACTAGTAGTAGTAGACAAGTGCGCCACATCTAGTTTCTACTATTGCTGAGATATTGGTGTTAAAAATGTCTCTACGGGTGCTCTCTTCTTTTATTTTTTACTTTTTTGAGCTATCTATATGCATCTATTTTTGAGAGAAAATAGACTAAGGTGGTTTGAACATGTCTATTGTAAACCTGTAGATGTAGTAGTAAAGAGAGTTGATAGGGTAGTTTTGGGTAGTAAGTAGTAACCTACGGGGAGGGGAAGACCCAAATTGACATTCGATGCTGTAGTGCGCAAAGATACAAGTCTACCGAGAGTAAGGTGGTTTGAACATATCTCCATCCCAAGTCTTCAATTTGAAAACTCAAAATAATATTGTATATTCCGAAAGTGAGAATGAAGAATGTAACTATTTATATCAACTCCAACCCGATTCTTCATTTCTATCTCTACTTTTCAAAATCTCACTCATTTCTCTCAAAAACTCAAATTTTCCTCCAAAAGTTAAACTTTTAGGTTTTTAAGTATTACCTAAATATATTGATGAGTGGTCTTTGTTTTAAAGGTCTCATAAATATCTTTTCAACTATATTAATTTTATGAAAAATGTATTAAGATGTTATAACATTTTAAAGTGTGGAAGGAAAATGAAGACAGTGCTTCATTTTTTGGAAGATTCTTCATATAATCAGAGCATCTCCAACCCTCTTCATATCTTCATTTTTTTCTTCAGATCTTCATTTTGAGGGGAGATTTTATAATTTACCCTCCTTTATTCAACTTTTTGTACTTAAGGAGAGAATCTTGGAGGGACCCATTGTCTTTTTTAGAGATTTGGTCTTCAAAATGGAGGTAGGGTCTAAAATATGTAGACCCAAAAGTAAATTTGGAGACTGAATCTCTAAAAAAGACAATGGGTCCCTCCAAGACTCCGCCATAAAGTATAAAAAGTTGAAGAAAAGAGGGCATAAATTACAAATTCACTCAAAATAAAGAATTGAAGAAAAATATGAAGATATAAAGATGGGTTGGAGATGCTCGAAAAATGGAAAGTGATTCTTCATTTTGAAGGAAGAAAATGAAGTATAGTTGGAGTGCCTTAATTCTTCAAAACAGGGACGGACACACACAGGGGCATGGGGGGTCACGTGCCCCCCCTCAATTTCAGGATTTTTTTTTTTTTTTTTTTTCACAAATAAGGGAAAACAAATAAGGAAGTACCCCTTCGGAACACTTATTTTCATTAACCAAAGTTAAGTAAAGATCATAATTTTTATGATCTTTACTTTAATTTATTTATGAAAATAAGGAAGTACCCCCTTTCGGAAACAATGGCATTTCCAGAATTTTGATATTCCAATCTTATCAAAATCTCATCCCCCCACTTTTAGTACAAAGGCGAAAAACGATACGTTTTTCTTCGAAGAAAAGAGGCAAAAGACAACCTTCCCATACTTGAAAAGATCATCCGATTATATCATTATGCTTAGAAAAATCCAAGGAACAAATACCGGGACTTTTTATCGGCCAAATTGAAACTTTCCGAAAAAATATACTTTTCCATACTTAACCAAATTTTCGAGTGACAGACAGGGGTGCCTCGATCAAGAGGCGACCCGATGGTGACACAACCGATACCATTCGAGTCTTGGATGAGAGATGATGATGAAGGAATCGATTATGATTCCCCAAGTATGGTTGGAGTGCCTTAATTCTTCAAAACAGGGACGGACACACAGGGGCATGGGGGGTCACGTGCCCCCCCTCAATTTCAGGATTTTTTTTTTTTTTTTTTTTTCACAAATAAGGGAAAACAAATAAGGAAGTACCCCCTTCGGAACACTTATTTTCATTAACCAAAGTTAAGTAAAGATCATAATTTTTATGATCTTTACTTTAATTTATTTATGAAAATAAGGAAGTACCCCCTTTCGGAAACAATGGCATTTCCAGAATTTTGATATTCCAATCTTATCAAAATCTCATCCCCCCACTTTTAGTACAAAGGCGAAAAACGATACGTTTTTCTCCGAAGAAAAGAGGCAAAAGACAACCTTCCCATACTTGAAAAGATCATCCGATTATATCATTATGCTTAGAAAAATCCAAGGAACAAATACCGGGACTTTTTATCGGCCAAATTGAAACTTTCCGAAAAAATATACTTTTCCATACTTAACCAAATTTTCGAGTGACAGACAGGGGTGCCTCGATCAAGAGGCGACCCGATGGTGACACAACCGATACCATTCGAGTCTTGGATGAGAGATGATGATGAAGGAATCGATTATGATTCCCCAAGATATTGGAAGACGACGAAGATAGACGTCGGCCCTTTGAAAAAGGGAGTCCCAAAATTAGCTTCCTAAATTTTGGAGTATCATTTAGTTTACTTGCTCTTGACTTTAGCATTGGTGCCCCCGCTGTGGAGAATTCCTAGATCCGTCCCTGCTTCAAAATGAATGCTTCGTTTGGTTTATCTCTATGGGTCTCCTAATCCATGTTTCTCTGTCTGCTTATCAGATAAATATTCATTTTCCTGCCTTACGGCGTTAAAATTTTTCAAAACCGGTGCATCCTCCATGGAGGGTTATCTATCAATAACCCCATTCTCAGTTTCTCATCAAGATCACGTGGAAGAGGTTGATAATGTACTTCATTAGTATCATCAGAATTTATGATCAAATGCTCAGTTTCTGAAGCGAACTGCTTGAAGAATTTGATTAAGTTTTAGGGACTTTGTCTCGTGTTGTCAAAATGTGGGGGAAAACTCATGCTTTCTTATGCTTAACCGTAGCATCTCTCATTTGTCGTGTTTCAGCAACTGGAGGGGAAGGAATGCAAAGAGGAAAGGTGACCAAGTTTAGTAGCGGGGACGATCTTGATGATGATTTTGTGATGGGGGAAGCATATAGTGATAACAAAAACAAGCCTTCCGAATCAAAAGGTGATCCTGCTTCTGATTCTAAGGCAAATAATGTAAAAGCGAAGAAGAAACAGGGACCCAAAGTTGTCAATTTTGTTGGTTGATATATCGCCTGGTGGGATTATACATCTAGATTTTGTGTTTACTGATGACCTCTACATTTGCAAAGTTCCATATGTATTTGAACTTTCATATCAAGGGGTTTTTTTTTTTTTTTTGGTTTTTTTTTTAAAAAGGAAGTTTTATTTAGATGTTGGATGCTGCTATCCACTTCAATTTTCGTGTGGTGTTGTGAGAAATAAATAGTTTTTAGGAATGAAAATTAGAAGTTTGTTATCTTTGATCTTTTCAAAAAAGGATGATGTGGTTGGTATAACATGTGTAGACAGATTGGGAGGTGGAATTTAGTTCAATGTTGTTAAGCTTGTGTTTTTCCAATTCCCTTTTAGGGGTGGCAATGTTCTAAAAATCGCTAGGCGCTAGTCGGGTGGAAAAGGGACACTTCAGCGCCTAGGCAGGGACTAAGCGCCGACTAGTTGGCTGTCTAATTAATCTAGACGTTGGACCACCACCTAGTGCTAGGCGGGGACTAGTCGGCCTAAGCGGGTGACTTTTAGAACACGGGGTTCAATTGCCTCATTCTTAGTTTCTCCTGAATTGTGTGCAGATATTGCTGGTTATGTTTAAGATCCATTTTGACCCTGTTCGTTTTGAAAAAATTTCAGTTGGATGACACATCCTGTAATTTAAAATATGACACTTAAGAATGATTTTCAACAAATAGCATAAAATAACATGGAAAAAAGAGGGTTATTTGATATCACGAAACGTTTGGATTCATGTTCCCATGACTTTTTTTTTTCTTTTTTCTTTTAATGGTATGTTGCGTCCATCATAAGGAGTAAGGACATAACATTTTGTTGTGTTTCGAGAAAAATTATTACAACGTGATATCATCGTAACGGAAACTCCATGCATATTATCACAATTCAGTTGATGAGTAATCATACGCTTCCCCGGACACCATTATCTTGGCCTAATGGTTCTGGTTGAATAGAGTTCATCGAATGAGTGATGCTCTAAAAATGGACAGTGATATCGGATGTGGATAAAGAAAGATGATACAACGCAAGTGTGAGGTTGTGGACGTGATCAAACCCTAAAAGGCTAAGACAACTCTCAACCCTCGTTTCCTCCCTCGAAATTCTCTTCTTCTCCGCATTTTTCTGTTATCCTAAAAATGGCTCAACTCCCTCCTGTCTTCCTAAATTCATGGATCTCTCCCTTCCATACTCTCACCATCTCTCTCTTTCTCATTTTCAGACCTGTCACACCTAAGAAGCCACCATGGTACCTCCCTCTCTCCCTCTCTCTCTCTGAATTTCTTTTTATGATTCAAAATATGTTTAGACCTAACAATTGTATTATAATCTGAAAATCTACACAGCATGACATGCGTTTTGTTTTTCTTTCATATGATTTTTTACGCATCGATAAAGGGTCTCAGTCTCATTATACGAAAAAATTACTTTGAATTCTTCGCCTGTCTCTGTACATAACAAAAATATAATCTGAGCCAGACATGAACGATGTTTATTACAGCCTAAATTGAGATCACGGGTAGACATTTTTTATAACTTGATATCCATCCCATTGGATAAACTAAATGAGTCGAGTATGTGATCAATCATGAGGAAGTTTTGAAATTTCTTTTGAACAAGTTCCTTAACTTAAGGCTGAATATGGATGATACATTTGTAAATCAAGCACGATCCTTATTAACTTCTCTGTTCTTTGTTCTTTGTTTTAACAATGTTGGGTTGTTTGGTGGGCGGTCAGGCGAATGCTGCGTCTGGAATGGCGGTAGAGGACGAGTGTAAGCTGAAGTTTTTGGAACTAAAAACAAAGAGGAACCACCGTTTCATCATCTTCAAGATTGAGGGCCAAGAAGTTGTCGTGGAAAAGCTCGGGAGCCCCGGAGACAACTACGACGATTTCACTGCCTCTCTCCCTGCCGATGAGTGCCGCTACGCTGTCTTTGATTACGAGTTCATCACTGATGAGAATTGCCAGAAAAGCAAGATTTTCTTCATTGCCTGGTAAGAATATGAATTAAATTCATTTATTTACAACGTAGAGTAAATATGGCACATATCTTGGCCGGGAATGAGAAATTAGATTTAGTTGAGACCATACTAGTGTCATTATGGTATTACCTCCCTAGCGGATGGTGAATTGATACACCCAGGGACGGAGCCAGGATTTTACCTTTGTGGTGGTAAAAATATGTACTTAAAAAATAATAAGACAAACCGCATTATGAGGATGAAAGATTAAAAAAATCTAATGGTAGCGAATCTATATAATTCGGGGATAAAAATTGATTTTCTATATAATAATTACATTTTTTTGAAAACCTTGTGCTGGCGGCCGCTACCACTCGTTCCCCTCTAGCTCCATCCTTGGATACACCAGGAATTAGTCAAAAGTGCGTAAGCTAAGCCTGAACACCTAGATCATAAAATAAATACTCCGTATCATTATTATAGATTTGATATAGTTTAGTGTTTTATTTCATAATTTTCTGTCTTATTCCACTTTATGCTACCTTTAGATATACGTGGTTGTGTTAAATGAGATTACTTGGCTGGGTTGACTATTTGTCTCGACTAATTTATCACTTTGACTATTAATTTCAAGAACTATTTTATTTTAGGGACTATGGATTGTTTAATTCTCCTATAGCAGGATTATTTATGATCGCTCTCAATCATATAAATATTCAGTCCCCATTCTCCAAATTACCCAATATCCCTCCCAAGGGTATGAAGGGTAAGCAAATAACTTGTTACATTTTTTCATCGTCGGCCCAATTTTATCCACCTATACAAATTACCAACCAAACCAAATACTAACATAATCTCCTCTTCTTAATTAATCCTCCATTCTCCCATATCATCCTCTCATCCGCTCATCTTACTTGAACCCCAAAGCTAATTTGGATAAAAAAAAAACACGTTCTAATTGTATAATGATTAGTGTCATTTCTAGTCACTGTTGTTTTTTTTTATTTTTATAATCGGATGTCCAAGACAGTTCGTGCGCACCTTAACTAATTCAAAAGCCCTAAGGCCTCGTTTGTTTGGCCGGAGATAAATGGATGAGATATGAAATCCCATGGGATATGGGTGAGATATGAAATCCTTGGGATATTGCTCAGGATATCAATGGATGGGAAAAATTCATATCCGGTGTTTGTGTTCGACGGGATATTGCTCAGGATATCCGGTTTTTTGCACTAAAATGGGGAAATCCTATCCAAATCCCCCCCGCGGATTCTATTGGCCGTATGGATGGGGATTAAAATTGGGTAGGGATTTCAAATCCCATCCCAAATAAGGTTACCAAACAATGAAAAATGGGTTGGCCATATGGGTTGTATTCTGCCCAATCTTGCTCTTGTTTTGTCTAAGGACTTGCCTTAGTTTTCTTTTAATACAATTGACGTTTTAAAAAAAAAAAACAATGGAAAATGGGACCCACTCCAACACACCCCCAAATCCCAACCCCATATCCCCCTAACAAACAAGGCCTAAAGGTAACAACTGGGTATAACCCCAAGTGGCTCAAGGTTTGGGATGGTTGGCCTCCGTGGGATTTGAACATTTGACTTCAAGGTGAAACATTTATTGTTTTCTCATGCCCACTTTGCCAACCTCATAGGGTTGTCACACTATCTTGCGATTGCGGGTATTGCGCAACCAAATTGGGGATGAAGGGGTTCTTGGGATAAAAAAATTCATGGGTGATTATCAAATTTCTAATACTAACTTATTTTTTGGTGATATATGGTTTTGATTATATTTGATGAAAAGGTCACCGGACACATCAAAGGTGAGAATGAAGATGGTGTACGCGAGTTCAAAGGACAGATTCAAGAGGGAATTGGATGGGATTCAAGTTGAATTACAAGCAACAGATCCAAGCGAAATGAGCATTGACATTATTAAAGCTCGAGCTTTTTGAATTAATTAATTACTGTACTGATTTCAACATTTCCTGTCTGTCTGTTAATGGGTCATTACCGATGAGGTCTACAACAATTTTTTTGGGTTGCCTTTTAAGTAATTAATTAATACTGAACAACTGCGTAAATCGCTAATGTATTATTATTATTACGCATTAATCTTTTATATCCATTGTTCTGGATAAATTCTAAGTAGCTATTGGCTTAAATGGGTCTTTAGCTAAGCAAATCTTATTGGATTGAAGAGGACAATTGATGTGGGTTCCAATTTGCTTGGCTATGTTTTCCGGAATCAGGGGTCTTGTAGTGAGGAATGGTCACCATTCGATGCAGTAATTAATAGTCCAGATTTAAAATAAACTCTTCCAATGACTTCCATGTAAGAATAGTCTCTTACATGGAAGAGTTTATTTTAAATCTGAACCATTGATTGTTGAATCCAATGGCCACTGTTGCTCACTACACACTATAGTGAGTGCCCTCACTACAGGGCCCCTGGTTCCATGTTTTCCCCCATTTTTCGTTTTTCCGTAAAACAATACTAGTATGTTTGAGTTCAATTTTATTCACCCACTTTTAAAATTGGACATTGTTCTCGTTCCTATTTCGATGATTGAAAAATTTCATTTCTTAGAACATGATATTTTAACCAATCATGCCAAAAATCAACGCAATTGGATACAGGTAACTGCTTGTTTGAATCACACAATTTTCAATTCAGATTCTTGTCAAACTTCTAAACTAAAAATTGGGTGATTTTATCAGCCATTACTGATATCTGATTGAGCTGATTTTTTTAAGGAAGAGTTAAAATATCATGTTTTAAGAGGTGAACCATTCTTAATATCAAAATAAGATCGGGGGACATGGTGGGTAATATTCACCTAGATTTGAAGGTGGGTGAACAAAATTGAATCTAGTAGTCTAGAATATGTATAGTAAAGGTGAAATTTTCTAAAAACCTTTTTTGCAAAGTCACTTTTAGGGCCATTTTTCCTTCTCATAAACTTTTACAACTATTATACACATTCTACACACTTCAATACTCCTTTTAAATTTAAACGACACACCTCAGTGGGCTGTTCAGCATTTTCCTTTCATCAAACTCTCAGGGAAAAAGGAAAGAAGAGGCAGCCACCTATTTTCCACCCACCAATTCTAGGCTGGCGCCGTTTACCTTCGCAAAGTCAGGTGATGGCAGGGCTCCACCCCCAAATCATGCTAATTTCTTGAAATTATTGAAATCATGCCTGCTTCCTTCCCACTCAAAATTTGCCCCTTCTTTAAATTGAGATCAGACCCATTAAAATAATTTATGTTTTCAAAACAATCATACTATTTTTTATGACCATGCTCCATTATTTCCTTACACATACTAATAAGTATAGTCTCTTTTTGCTCACATAGAAGGGACAGATGAGAATAATTCACTTTGATGCACACAAATAATTAGCCTTTATGTCATTTTCTTCTTAAATTGTTGCAGCCTTCCAACAGAATCTCTGTTACTATCATTTACTCTGACTCTGTTCATAGCCTGGTAATTTGTGGAAATATCATTCAGTGCACCCGAGACATCCGTTAAAAAAAAAAAATCACTGCACATGAGACAGTGTCACATGGTGCTTGAACCTCCCTTCCCACCACATATTGAGGCCTACGTCAACGTGAGATGAAAATTGATCATAATTTTTCTCTATTGTGTGAGTAATTATCCGATGAATTTTACGGACATGTCGATCCTTAACCTTGTGAAGTTATCATACGACCGCAACCGAGTGATCATTCTTAGCCTCATCGGTCACTTCAAGCTAAAAGTTCCATCACCCCAATCCCATGCATTGACCAAACCTGGGTAGAATTCCTTTTAATTGACCAAAAATACTTTGGGTACATTGGAATTACTCTTCTTTTTGTTGTTTATGCCACAAACATACCTTTGCAGTGAGAATAAAATAAAGAGTAGCAAAGCTGCTTTTAGAATTCAGTTTTTTGTTTGCAGTGTGTGTGATGTGGGGTACTGAGCGGGGGAGAAGTAGGACCACAATGACCACACTTTAGGGCGCCTTTTTGGTGCATGTTTCTTTTCGTTACTGTGTTTTATGTCGTCTCGGACCCAGGAGTGTTGTGCACTCCTCAGCTGTCCGATCGTATTTTAGATAGCCGGATGCATTCAACAATTTTGATTTAATTTTACCGGTAAAAAAATTAAAGCACACCCGAACCGTCCAAAACACGATCGGACAACCGAGAGGTACGCGACACCATGCACAACACGCCAGATTCATCTCGTTTGGGTTCATTAGAGTTCATATCTTCTTGAAGCAAGTAAATGACAGGAAATCAGAGACTTAAAATTTAAAATCTTTATTTCAATTCAGTAAATTAACTCTATTAAACAAGTAAACAACTTTCAGTTCCCTAAGCTTATTAAAAGTCACGTGTTAGAGTATTAGTATTAATTCCAAACCGAAATATCTCTATTAGGCTGGACAAATAAGGCATGTTGTACTATTTCAGCTAAATATAGAAAGAGCATAATTTTGTATATCCAATCGCGCGCCTAGCCTTGAGTATTAAAGGGCCAGATAAATTTTGTACCCAGCGAATTAGAAAATTACATCATCAATCATAAAAATCGATCTCAACGAAACACATGCGTTGATGTCTTTTTCCTGTACTTTAACTAGAAAAAAATGTCTAATAGATATATATAAAGATTGAGTAAGCAAAAAACATATACAGCACTATTCAATGTAAGATGCTCTATTAATATGGCGAGAGTTATGGATTGAAAAATAGATATACCATAGAACTATTCAATGTAAGATGAGCATATCAGTCGGTGACTTTTCACGCATCACGAGACACGTCATTCTCTTCACATACATTACCAAAAAAAAAAAAAAAACTCAAACTGCCAAAAAGTCAGCTTAGTGGAACATACCCTAAATGGCCTTTGGAGAATTAATAATATTGCACATCACTTCAGTTTGTAAAACAGATTTTTTTTCTTCAAATTAATTACTTACATATTAGTTTATGTTTTAAATTTACACATGCAGTGGTGTACTTGAGTGCAAAAATTGAAAGAGGATGCTCCATAATATATGCTTTGGGGTGGGCATCATAAAACTAAAAAAGTGAGTCACGCTTTCCTAGTCCACGCGTGAGCTCAATTCTCCTTTCAATTTCAAAACCCAACGTTCTAAATTATCTTACAACCTAGTTCATTAAAACCATAAACTGACCCAAATTTACTTCCATAAAAAAAAAAAAAGACTAGAGACGCTGCAGAGGGTGCTCTTTCTATAGTCCAAATTTCTTCTCACTAGACTACATACAGAAAGAACTCTTGTATCCTCTCAACCATGTCGGTAAGTCTCCCTCTCTCTCTCTCTATCTCTCTCTCTCTCTCTCTCTCTCTCTCTCTCTCTCTCTCTCTCTCTCTCCAAATACATATATTCATACGTATGTTATTTATGTCCAGAATGTATACAAATGAATGATGGTGAAGGTTAGTATTTTGCAGATGGTGGAGGTGAGAGTTCCAAACTTGGATTGTGAGGGATGTGCTTCTAAACTTAGAAAATCTATCTTCAAGCTCAAAGGTACATATATAGCAATACTTGTTGTGCTTCTTTTTGTTTTGGTAATGCAAGTGTCCCGGGACAACTTGTGTAATGTGCGCACCTCGGACTAATCTCTACAGCCCCTCCCACAACCTTTTCACATGCTTCTACGTGAAGGGGCCTCAAGAGATGCTGGCAAGTGAAATCGAATCTAAGACTCTAGATGCGAGCAAACCCCTAAGTCACAGGCCAAGAACACTTGGCCAACCCCTTGAGTTGTGCTTTTGTCTTTTTATTTATTTCCTGTTCTTGAGGACTACAAACAAATCAAGTCGTTGGCCTTAAAAACACTTATTTCATGTTTGTCTCGAAAAGCTACAAGAATAAAAAATATATATGTTCAACTTTTCTTGTTTATCGTTCGGGTCAATCGCTCCGCTCCGCATCTGCCCCACCTTCTAGGCTTCTAACAATTTCTTGTTGCATAAATTTACCACAATTGATAATGGAGTAATGTATTACTCAAGGAGATAATAAACAAGCTTGGGAATTTTTTTGTTGTGGTTGGGTTGTAAGCCAAATGTGAGTATGTTTGTAAGTATTTGTGTCACGAAAAAAAAGTTTACAACTACGTAAATACATAAACACTCGCAAGAATATGTGTCGAGTCACGTAGTATTGGTGGGATCCGTGTATTTTTGTGAATTTTTGTACACCTGTGGTTAAAAAATGTGTGTGTATAATTGTTGTGTAACTATATTATTAGTTTGAGCAGATTGATTCACTTTACAAAAGCCTTTGACATTACTGTTTTAATCTTTGGATTTTTAGGGGTGGAAGAGATAGACATAGACATGGAGGCCCAAAAGGTAACGGTGAGAGGAGGGTTTGGGCTGGACCAGGAAAAGAAGGTTCTAAAGGCCATTAAGCGCGCAGGAAAAGCGGCAGAGCCCTGGCCCTATCCAGGAGGCCACTCTCACTTCACTTCTTTCTACAACTACCCGGCCCACGTTGTCAATCACTACTACTCCGAAGCCTCTAGAAACGTCGTCGCTCCGGCCAGCATCCACGCCTTCTTCCACACTCCGGCAGCTTACTCGGTGGCAGTGGCCTCCGACGAGGCGGTTTCTTCACTTTTCAGTGACGAAAATCCCCATGCTTGTAGTGTGATGTAATTTGTCTAGTGTGCTATTTTTCAAGTGTTGTAGACTTGTTGTAGTTTGGTTAATGTTATTTATAGTAATGGGCTACCACCATTAATTGGTTGTAGACTTCTAGTATTATGTATCATGTATTCTGTTGCGGTGTGGCTTGATATAAATTTGGATTAAATGTGAATGTAACTCATTTGTGGCTCGCACGATCCAGTTGACTGTTGAACCCGATAGCGGATGTGGATATTGCAATAGGCTGCAATAACACTCGAATCAAGAAATTTTTAGCCAACTCCTTGTTTCAAAATAAAAAGAGCAACATATGAATATATTATTTCTCTTGATATGCAACATTAGTGATCATTCTTACACGAGGGGAGAATAGGTGTGAGTTGTGTGAAACTGCAAAATTTTCAAGGTTAATAGGCGTGAGTGGTGTAAATTTTTCCTGATTGTTAGTGGAATGAGCAATACGAGTTGTGTATTTTCCTGATTGTTAGGGTTGTAAGTGTTGAAAAATGGCATTCAGAGGGTCTCTCTGCCACTCGCTCAAAGTCTAGGGATGTAACTGATAGTTTCCCAAAAAGGGGCACAGTACACATTCACCGCGCATTTAGCAGAATGGCTCATTAACTGATTTACGTTTTTTTTTTTTGAATTTTATTAAATAAAACGCGTGTTTTTTAACTTTATTCCCAAAGTACGGGAAACACATGTTTGGAAAATACGCTTTCTGGAAAACGTGTTTGTGTTTCACATTTTTTTTACCGTGGATTAAGACGGATTAACAAAAAAATTAACTTAATCCTAAACCGACTTGAAAACGTGTTTGGTAAACATTCTTAGTGTTTTTCCGGTGGAACACAGTTATGCCCCTTGTTGCCATATATACGGATTCGAGAGCGCGCGAAACCAAACCAAATCAAAACACTCCCGTTCGCTTTCTCCTCCCTACTTTCACTTGAAATCGAGATGCTTCCGATCAATGATAACGCATTCTCTGATTTCATCAGAGGAACTTGAGCTCTGAAATCAGCACTGAGGACCAAACTTGTGAGGTAAATTGCGACATACTTTTGTGGCCGTATTTTACTTTTCAATTTATGAACAAGTTTTGTGTGGAAGGGCTCGTCAGATATAATGGTGATCTGACATATAGTTTTTAAGGCTGTAAAGATTGATCGAGACTGTAGTTTAACGAGATTAGGACCTTTGTTTCTATAAGGTTGGCACCTCCTTTAGCAATCAACTTGTGTGTAGCGAATGGATATTGAACTTGTATTTGTTAAATTTGAAGCCATGGTTGATCCAATTGTGGAGGTGGGAGTTTCTTCCACTCAGATTCTTCTCATCGTAGGAAGTTGAAGCTAGATCTCTCATTCTCCGAGTTGAATTTCAAAATAGGTTAACCGTTTAGTGCCTGAAGACAGAACTCTAGCCGGAGGCACTCCGATGCCTAAGTCAGTTTTCAGAATAAGAAAAGTGCACAAAAGTTTAGATAGCAAGTAACGGCGTACCTTCTAGGGTTATAGGGTACCTTTTCTAGTGGAGACTGTGCCTGGGAACTAAGTCCGTGTCGAGCACTTGCCCTAATGACGTCACTGGTAATGGTTTTTCAACAGACGTCATGCATGACGATTGCCAGATGCCAACTAATAAGGAATGTGCCACTGGGTCGGACCTAATCCAGTCCGGCCCAATCTGTCGATTGTCTGACGTAAGTGCCACAGGCTAAGCCCCTTGTACAACTGTTTATGTGCTTAGCCCATTCGGCCCAAACCCAATCTGGAAAACTTCGAAATGTAAAAGACTGCTTTAACTTCACTAATCTGTAACTATCCAATGTTTTGGAAAAACCTTTTTCGCTCTGCCTATCCTTGTCCGTCCAATATATGTATGGTAGAAAGATGATCATATAGTCCTTTGATCGGCTATTGAAAGGGGGAAAAGTGGGTGTTTGTGAAGTTGGCTTTGCCATTTCGCAGGAAGGTTTGGCAGTTTGCATCCTGCAGTTTCTTTCTCAAATTTTGAGTTTCTCCTTTATTGAGGATTTAAATGTCTTGCATTTCGGATCCAAGCTTCTGTATCCGTTAATTGGGTAGCCAGACTCAAGCCACCATCATGTAGTGATGAGCTCTAGTGAACAATTCTGCTCAGAAGGATATCATCTCGAAATTCACCAGGACTTGCTTAAGATTTTCTCTAGACCATTAAAGTGCATCTTTAACGGTGTAAACATTGGAGACATTTCCATATGTAAGAAATCAGTCTTGAGCCATGATCATGATAAAAGGTTACAGGATGAAACTGCATGATTTTAAAAAGTCAGTTGTTCTTCTTCAGAGACAATTTTGGTTTGATTGATCTAACAGCCGAAAGATTTTCCATTCCTGAGCGGATCTGTAGGGATTGGAAGAATAGGTGGTTTGAATTGGCTTAGGACATGCCTTTTTTTTTTTTTGTAAAAAGAAGATTTCATAGGGCATGGCCTTGCTGTGCATGTTCTGTTAAATAATCAAGTACTCGTGTTATGTTGTCTTCTACCTCAGATGACAGACAAACATAAGCGAAAGAATTGATAAATAATATGCTTTGATGTACATAGTATGTCTCCTTTGAACTATGGTCTGACCTTTACTTTCAAGTTGCCACTCCCAGTTACTAGCACTATACCTTTCCATGGTTTCATTTTCAGGTTTTGATCCTCTCAAAAATGCTACTTCTTGTTTGTGTTCTTCAGGTTACGTACCTTCATTACCAGTTGTTGCCTTTCACCTTCTACTTCTGCAAATTTGAGGCTTATATCTGAATACCTCTCTTGCATTTCCCTTAGCTCTCCTTCCATACTTTTGTTTCTTTCCTTCAGTAATTCCATTTCACTTAATAGTTGTGTAAGATAGCTATCATCACTAGGGGGGGAAGAGGATATGTTAAGACCTTTTTTCTCTGATAGAGTTTCTACTCCCCTGTGAATACAACAGTGAGTTCAGTGACATGGATATTGCATACTCAATACCTCATAAATGCACGAATGGATGCAAAGTGGGAATAAAGTAAGATAAGTATTGTAAAGTAAAAAGGTTGAACAAGTTGGATACTCATACCTTATGACCGGTACTGTGCCGTCTCCATTTTTTTTGTAAGCGCCTGCTGTAGAGCCCTTCCATGGAAGCTGTAAATTGAGATTCGAAGCGGAAAAAGTAAGTGTGACGAGGTTGGATTCAACAAGACTGGATTTCATTGAACTTGAAAGTTTCTACATTGGTGTAATCAAACTATCATATCAGTTTTAATGCATCTTTGGGGCTGGAGGGAGTCCCTCTTCCTATCTGATCTGTTTGTTGATGAAGTTGTAACTGTTGTGCTTCCAGTGTTGAATATAGTAATTAGCTGGTTTACAAATTTTCTCGTTGTTATTTTTTTCTACCTTAATGTGCTGCTAATCATTAAACTACATTCAATTTATTTCTATGGAGAAATCAGAAGGCTGGCTTTATCAACATGTCGTAATTCTTTCAAATGACAGTGTGCTGTTCATATAATTAAATGAATTAGTAGTTGACACTTCTGCATAGCAATTTCTAAGGTGATTGAGTTGGTCCTTTCTGTTTTCTATTTCTTCAAACTTATTTTCCTTGATTGTTTTACTTCACCCTTAAATTGGAGTTTTTTAGTGGCTTCCGTCTGTTCTGCTCTTTCCTGTTAGACTTTAGGTGGTCATTACTGGTGTGTACAATATAGGGAAAGCTTGTTTGGTTGACTAAAGGACCATCTTAATATAATCGTTTAGGAAAAAAGTGTTTATGAACTGTATAAAGTATGTTGTGTGGAAGAGTTGAAGGATTTCATGCAGTGTCATTGTTTATTAACATGTTTGTCAGCCCTTCACCTACGGAATAGAAAACATAGAAAACTTGTACATTGAAAGCTTCTTTAAGTGACAGTTATGTGCCTTAGGTTTTTTTCTCTTATACTGTAATCACTATGGATCTTACGAGAAGAGTGGAATATTTACCTTCGCAAAATCCAACTTCCCACTAGTCATATCCTTAGCAGATTCTTCCTTCTTCTGTAGGTCACCCTCCAATTTAAAGACCACTTTTCTCAGGTTTTCTTTCTCCAGCTCTACTTCAATGAGAGAATGTTTCAATTCCTTGTATTGAACTGTGAGTTTTCCTATGTCCGACTGCAGAATCCTAACCATCTTCTCCTTTTCATCCTTCAAAGACCTCATAGTATTTGACTCCTCCTGTAGCTTTTGTGTTTCCTTTTTCACTGAAGAATATTCTTTTTTCAGTTCCTCTCTTTCTTTTCTCCACCTTTGCAGCATCTCTTGTTCACTGGCAGATGTCTTCTTCTGTGCCATGCCAACTGATTCATGTCTCCCTTTCTCCTTTGGATCTGCTTCTGCAGAAAAGCTATTTCGTATTTTGAGCCTTTCTATCTGGGCTTTGAGTTTCTGAATTTCCTCCTGTTGCTTTTCAAAATTTTCAATTTTCAATTCCTTTTCATCAAGTTCCTGTGACATATGCTCTATTTGTTTTGTTTTCATATCTCTTTGCTTCGAAAGCTCTCGAAGTTCCTCTTCGTACTGCTCTTTCATTAAGCCAAATTCTTCATTAGCTTTCTGGAGGATTTCTTCCACGACTTTTTTCTGCATGCGCAGATCGTTAGCCTCTGCAACTGCCTTTATGGTCACCTTCTCATTCTCTTCAAACCTAGAAGACATTTCTGCAGAAAGCCTTCGAAATTCCTCTTGAATTCGCTCAGCCACAACAGCATTGTTTGACGTTGACTTTCTCAATGCCTCCTCCGCCCGGATAGCCCTCTGTTCCTGCTCAATTTTCAAAAGTGTGATACCTTCCAAATCATCTTCAAAACATTGTGCCTGCTTCTCCAGTTTTTTCTCCAAGCTTTCTACTTGTGTTTGAAGCTTATTATGACCTTCAGAAGATACTGTTAGTTCTAGTGCCTGCTCCTTTATTTCCTTTTCTAGCCTCTCCATCTGGAGTTCATACTCTTTTCCTGTTGCCGATAATTCCGAGCACTCATTCTGCATTTTTACCTTTTCGATCTTGTGTTGCTTTAACTTCAGAGACAAATCGTGGTTTCCCTGTTTTACGATATCATACTCCATGGCAAGCTGGTCCATATGCATCACTAGCTCTTCTCTGTCTTTCCTGTAGTCCTCCAATTCACCATTAAGGTCTGCAATCTCCTGCTTAAGCATGTCTACTTCCTTGGCTTCATCAGTACGAACAGGAACTTCTTTGGGATCCTCTTTGTCAATCTTGCCGGCTCTTATTATGGTCAAGAGATCAGCTATTTCCCTATCCTTCTGCTCCAACATTTCATCAAGTTCTTTTATGGCATGATCAAATTCAGAGTTTGAGTCTTCAGTCTTCTGCAGCTGCAATCTCAGAGTCACACCCGTGTCTTTCTCATGATTAAGCTCCTGCCTCATTTCTTCTAATTTATCCTTCAATTCTTCATTCTCTATTTGCAAGTGAAATGAAACTTCTCTAGACTTGAGTTGTTCATATTCGGTTTCTATTGCATTTCTCTCTTCTTTCAGGCTAGAAACTTGTCTTGATAGTTCCTGTCCCCTTTTGCTTTCCTTGACAATTTGCTTCCGAAGCGACTGTAATTCTAGTTCTGATATTTCTGCCTGCCTTTCCAACATAGAAATTTTTCTCATAAATTTTTCAACAGATCTACCTGAAGTCTCTGGTGACCTGTCACTCTGTAAGTTCTCCTCAGGGCTGTTCGATAAGTCAACCATACTTCCATCTGAAGCAGAACCCATTGAACAATCTGTGCTCGATCTCCGATACGTGTAACCATTTTTTGGCAAGGCATCAGATGTTCTCTTCTTGGGCACAGAGTCTTGTCTGAGTGGGGCATCGTCCTGATGAATCATAGGATCTTCCTCCAGAAAATCTCTGAAGTTCCGAATTTTTCCAGAGTTCTCTGATGTGAGTTTATTGATGTTTTCATCCTGTGAATCAGCTGAGAAACATTAAGAAATTGTTCCTTTGGATTCAAGAACACTTAAAAAGGTTAATAATGTGAAATCTTACCTCGGTAAAACCAAGGTTGCTGTTCCCGTTTCTGTCATGGTTCTGTAATTGATTCTTCAGGCTCCTATCTTGTGAATTGCTCGTTGGGTTTTCATCTGCTTCAGATTCTCTGAATATTCACAAATAATGTAAGATTCTACCTCATTGTCTAGCGAATGTGCAGAAAAGAGATGGGGAGAAAAGTTATGAAGTCAAACTAACTGGTAATTATCACCTTAGATCAACAGAATCCTGCATGTTGTGAATTGTGACCTGTCCAATTATATGTTCATATATGAGGCAGTGAGAAATCTTGCAATACAGATTATATTGCAGTTTTTATAGATATCTAGTTGGATTACTCTAAAGACACAAATCAGAAGAAACATGTTCGTGTAAGGCCATGCCTGATTGGTCAGACTAATAATGAGGGAGGGTATTCATCCCATTGGATCAGTAATTCTACACCGGATTAATAATGAGGGGTTTAGCAATACCACATCTGCTAATTTTCTAACTTTTGTTAGATTGGTTGTCAAATGGGATTTGTAATCACTTGCCCAGTTGCTGCAATCAAATGAAGAAAATGGGCTCTCATGGGATTTGTAAAACAATTGCATGTCTAATCCGGCCAATCAAACAGGCCTTAAGTGCAGTTTTAGGGAGAGATAAGGAGAGAGACTAACATGCAGAATTGCTCCAGTTCCCCCATGGTTTGAAGTCTTAAGTGGAAGGGAGACAGTTGAAGGTGTAGCTGCTTCTGCATAATCAGCAAAATTGATCGATACTTCTCCCAGTAGACCTGCTTTTGATGATCCCTGCAAGATTGAAGATTCCAGTGCATCATAAATCCTCTAGGGAAACTTAATCTGTACAAGAATTATATATGCAAGCTATGAAATAGAGATCATGTCTTACACTTGACACAATGAAATGATAATACTTCTCATTGAATCTTCTAGTTTTCGGATCCCTTATGAATTTCATTGTTTCGTAGACCGGATTCTCCCAGAAACAGGTTCCATCCACAATGGCAGCTTTCTCCAATCTCACCGTTGGCTTTCCGACATCGGCCGGTACCAGAGATACTGTCAAGGCTTTTGCTTTCACTTGTGGCACCTGAAAACAGCCCATTGTTCAAACCAGGTAAATATATCTGCTTTTTTAATTTGTTAATATATAGATCAAGACCTCTATAGCTAGCAATTCAAATGTTTACTGCAACTTTGCACCATTTAGACATTTATAGAGCAAACCCAATGCAGTTTAATAGCAGAAATATGATGATTTGTTCTTGTTTTCTGTCCGGGTATACCTGAGTTGCCTGAAACTGCAACTGGAATACAGCTTTGATTTTGCTCTTCTCGCCCCTCCGTTTTGCGAACATCTTTGATCAACAGTCTCACTCACTTCTATGTAGACATTGAACAGGAATCCTGGAGTGTGGTTGCACTGGCTAACTTATTTGGTCTTGTTGTGATCTTGGTGAGGAAAATAACGTTAGTTCTTTGGTAGCCTGTAGGACAAAAAGGGTATGTAGAGATGCAAACAGGCTGTCAAGATGTGACAAAAAATCAGATGTGTTCAAAGAATCAGATGCTTGGAGAGTTTGGAAGCTAAAAGGGAGGATTTTGGTTAGATTACAAGAATGTTACAAAAATGAAAGATATAGGTTACAAGATTATGGACGCAGTGAAAGGGCGAATGCCTACTTGCAAATTGAGGCAAAGCAGGGGCATGGCGGCCTGAGAATTAGTCGAGATGCGCGTAAGTTGACCCGAACACTATGTAAAAAAAAAAAAAAAGATTATGGACGCAGTTTCACCTAATAGATCATATGAATTATTTATTAAGAGGAATAAATCTAGATCTTATGTTATTTTCTTTATTTGCTGCCTTTTTTGGTTCCAACGTCAGATTTCTGAGCTGCTAGTAAAGTAAGCCCCTGCATCTGTGCTTTGCTTCTAGTGTTATACTATTTCTTCACTGCACAGAAAAAGAGGTCAACTTTTTTGTTGCTTGTTTCTTGATAAGCTTAGCCATGAGTTTTTACTTTTGAACATGACGAAAGGATTATTGTATTCGAGAGTACCAAGCAGGGGATAAAGTCAAATCACCCACATAGTTGGACTACCTTAATCTTCCGGGTTGTATTTGGACCCTACTATGGGTACAGAAAAAAAACGTTTGATTTGGAACGGTGGGGCTTTGGTTCAAGAATTTCTAACCGTTCGATTGAGTTTTTTTTTTGTGGGGCCCCTCGGAAAAATATTTTAAGAACAATGAACGGTTCGGATCACTCGTGTGGGACCCAAACATGGGTCCCCGAGAGAGCTTTGTACATTTTCTGTACATTTTTTTCTGTACCTCCAGGTTTATCCGTTATATTTGGACAACCGTAACGAAAGTCTCATTATCAGGAATCAAATATCCAACAACCTAAATGCTTGATGTCGTAACGTTGGATTCAAGAATTGTTTCAATTTATCAGGAATTTTTCTAATACTCAACTTGTTAGACTATCATTTGCTTCATGGATCTTTTATGGATTGAACTGAAATCTAAGATCAACGCTTAACGGGTAGGAATGTGATTTTGGCTTATACAGTGTTTTTTTTTTTGAAATTATTTGCTGCGTGAATTACGGAGGATAATCCAGGGCTGGATTATCAACTAGGAAGGTATAGCAAGAATGTTGAAATTAAGTACCGAGCCAGGGTTTGAAGGAGTATGTGTTGACATAATGGAGGGCCAAAAGCCTTTTTGCAGATCTGTCCCATTGAGCAAACACAGCCTCATAATGTCTCCTCCAGAAGTGCACCGTATTCTGGCTAGTGCTTTTTTCCACTGTTGGGTCCCTTGGTCGTAATCAAATCTCTGTCATACTGCTGTGTAAGTGCGGTAAAACACGTGAAGGCATGTGCGCTGTCTCTCTCAGTTGCATACGAATCTTGTGGTCTTGTATTAATTTTTACATGCGCTATAGCTCGCATTAGGCTTGGTTTTTTATTTAATAAAATGAGAAATTCATAAAATTATTTGATTAATTTTAACAAATGAGGAGATCATTAGCTTAAATCAACCCAATTTGAGGTTGTTTTATGGGTTAATTTTAGCAAATGGTCTCCTTGTTTGCTAAAATCAACCAATTGATTTTATGGATTTTCTATTTTACCAAACGGAAAACCAAGCCTTAAGACTGAGTTTCTACTATCGTATTTCAATATCATATTTTCAATATCTTTGTCAATATTTTTTCTTAAGTCATTCCCCTCATCATGTAGGTGAGGTTCTTTGTTGAGTCAATATTCAAGAAGAAAAGAGTTAGTTGGAGAGGTAAAAATAGTCAAGGATTAGAAGAGAATGAGAATTAGGTGCTCTATAAGGGTGAATAAGAGAGCAAGAGTGCATAGAAAAGACTAAGACAGTAGAGCTTAGACTGATTCATGGGGGTGTCCAAGTGACCTAGAGAGAGTATGGACAATAATGGAAAAATGTTATCCTTTCAAAATTAATGACTGCCTACTTTCTTTCTCTAGAATGACACTCTGTCAAATCAATCACACCTTTGGGAATTGTGAGAGGAATGTTCCATATTTATAAACACCTTAGGCCAGTGCTCAGGCGTCAGGTGTTCCTTAAAATATGAGTACACATGTCCCTTCCGTACACCCTAACTGCATAGGTGATGTAACCCATCGCAAGGCTGACTCCTGTGGTTGCTCAGGCACGCTACTGCACCTTCTTGCGGTGAACCTCTCTCTTTTTGTAACAACAAACCACTATATCCCCTTCTATTCTCATTTGGACAAGGTCATCACCTGTTCAATCATGCCAGTACCACAACTAAGCATCAGAGGACCCCTTAGATCCTGCCTTAGACGGGAGCAAATGATTATCTGGGCTATGTATAAAATATAAATGATCATCTTCTCGCGTTCTCGTCCATATACCTTTGGATCGCGCTAATCATAGTGCCTATGGGCTTTTCTCCATGTTAGGATGGCCCAAGGCTCAATGTACATCCCTTTATTGGGCTTCAGTGGGGTGCGAGATAGGTACCCGCTAAAGAAGTATCACACGAGTGTCACTCTCGCACGGGTTGGCTTGTGCTACTCTGCCATATGTCACTCAACCTTGTATGACACTTGTCAACATGTTATTGGGAGGCCAACCTTGACTTTAGTCAACATTCCTTTTGAACGCTGACCTTTCCTATACATCATAAAATACCATTTAGTTGAAACAACATTCACTTTTGATTACAGTGGAAAGACCATTAAAAAAAAAAAAAAAACTCACCCCAACTATTTTGAGCTGTTTTGATGAACTCAGCAGATGACAAATATTTTTCCCTTCTGTTTGATGAACTGAACTTAACTTTCAATAGTTCAGGCCAGCTTCTTTTCTTCTGTTTGTCCGATAGGATCAATTGATAGTCTATCTATCCTCATTTCTTCGCTTCTCTTTACTTGCCCCGTAACGCCCTTGAACCCTTTATTTAACTCTTAACCCTGCACCGGCTTGTTCGTTTTATATTAAACTGATGTCATCCCACCTTACTGGGAAAGATGTATTGGAAAAGCCCGCCAGAATGATAACCTCTATATTTGGAGACAAGCCATTCTCTTTCTCGATTTTAATTTCACAACTTAAATGCAGTAGGTTTGAGGACGATTGTTATACTTACGGGTGTAACCGGTTCGGTTCGATCTGGTTCGGAAGGTGTACCCACTTGTTACTCAAAGCGTTGTCTGACCAAGCGGAAGAGCATTTGCTTTACACATATGTGGTCGCAGGTTCGATACCTGCTACAAACATTTTTTCAAGGTTATATATATATATATAAGAACATATCCTATGAGGGCTCTCTCACAAAAAAAGTGCGGGAAAACAGTTGTGGGCCATTGGATCCTATGCCCTTCACGCAATCCAACGGCTAACAACTGTTTTCCCACACTTTTTTTTTGTGAGGGAGCCCTCATAGGAAACTTCTTGTATATATATATACCGGTTCGGTTCACCATAAAAATCCCCCGAACCGGTTTTCAAATATTATTAATTTTTGGAACCGAACCGAACCGGGAAAGGGAAAAAAACCGAAAAAACAACGGGTTCAATCCGGTTCTCCTCTTCGGTTCGGTTCTGTGTTTTATTTGTTCAGCCCTACTTATACTAGTCCGAAAGTGGTCCAAGTAAAGCAGATGATATGCAAAATGTTCAAATACACAATATTTGTTTGACGTTAGCAAGCCCACCTATTTTGTAATCTAAATCGGCCAAATGGACTACTAAACTAGCGGGGTTGATAAGGCCCATAAATCAGGCCCAATAGGTTTCGGGGAAAGCAATATCTGGAGATGATCTCAATTACTGGTGGCTCATTTTTTTCAAGTGGGCCCTAAAAGCCCAATTATGAGTTGAGAATAGAGCATATCAGCATACACTGGGAATTCTTTCCCACTTAAGTAATTTGGAATGTAAAATTGGCCAGGTGGAATACTAAACTAGCGGGGATGATTAGGCCCATAACTCAGGCCCAATAGGTTTCGGGGAAAGCAATATCTGGAGAGGTCTCAATTACTGGTGGGCCGGTGGCTCATTTTTTTCAAGTGGGCCCAAAAAGCCCAATAATGAGTTGAGCAAAGAGCATTTTAGGGTTTTTTTTTTTTTCCCAACAATACAACAGTTATTTTAAACGCCATTATCAGATGTGAGGAGGCGTTACAAATAACTATGGTAAAGCAAATTTTCTCGATACGATCTTTATGCTGTCATGTTACACATTCATATAATAGGATTCAGGGTGCTCTTTTGTTAGTGCAAATGAGCCTCATCCCGCAACCCTGCTATTTGAATCCATACTGTTCAACTTGTTCTAATTTTGGGCTCATCAAGTAGTTAATTTATTTTAAAAAATCAGGTTAATTGGATATTAGTATTCAAATGTGAATCGTACAAGCGGTTCAACTTTTTAAAAAGAGAAATTTGTCTCAACAATGTGATTTTTGATGTCCGATTACTCTAATTTCCAGTGTGTACAATCAAATTGACGAGCTTAATGAAATGATCAGGGCCGGCGGGTAGGCTCGGGTGCCCACAAAAAATAGCCCATTTTTAGGGCCCCAATTAGGTATATATATGTTCATAGTAAATGTCAGGGTTCAATTCCCATGGGGCCTTCTTTTCCTTTTTTACCTTTTCTTCCCTTTTCTTTTTTCTTACCATAGTCCGTTTCTATCTTCTCTTCCCTTTTTTTTTTCTTCCTTTCCATTACATCCTTATCATTTGATTTTCTTAAAAATACTTCGTGTGTATTCGTAAAATGTTCGCATTGCCCATTTCAATTGATTTTCTAATTCTTGCAATAAGAATAGACAATTATGACCGAAAATTATTTTTTATTACCATGAAGACACGAATTACAAAAAAGACAAAATATGGAACACGGTATTTATTATTTGAAATAAATATTGGTTCTTTAATTTTTTTTCTCTAGAAAAACATAGGGCCTTGGTTTACATTATCGTCTGGGGCCACGAAAATCTCAAGGCCGGGCCTGGAAATGATGGATTCCAATCTTCTTCCTTTCCAAATTTCAATGCAATATTACATTATTACTACCATACTTTTTGCCTTGCTAAGGTGAAATGAAATTAACAGAGATTTTCCTTAAACTTTCCTATGTGGCCCTTTTTAATAATTTTTCTGCCACCCCCTTTGCTTATTTTTCCTTTTTCATTCCACCTTTTTGTTTTCGGTACTTTATTTATTCCACCGCGTATGGGCTTGTTTTGACAACCCCACTAAGAAGGAATAACTTCATCTCCAAGTTTTCTGTCTCCTTCTCTCTCCCTTCCAATAATCCAACCTTATAAAGTTTTTTCTTTCTCCACCCACTGATACCCATACCAAAACTAAAACCCAAAACCCTCATTTCCATAGCCTTCAAGAGCACAGAATTAGAATCTACTGCAAAATAGCCTTTTCATCTCTCCAAAATTTTGACTCCTCATAAAACCTTGAAGTTTTCTTGAGAAAGGGGGAGAGATTTGTGCAAATCAGCTCAACTTGTGATGATGGTGAAGTTGACAATAATTGGAAGGGTGAGTGATGGGCTGCCCGTTGCACAAGGTCCGAGGTACGTTAACGTAGGAGATGATGACAACGTCTCATCTTACATGCGACAAGCAGAGTTCATACTTGAAGAAATCTCAAGATCAGGGTCATTGGCTCCTTCTAAGATGATCATCCCAGTTGATCACCATTGCTTCCAGTATCCTTTTGGCTACAGTTTTGACTATGTAGGCTAGGGGTTCCAAATAGTACTAAATATGCCTCGTTGCATTTCATTCTTTCAAACCCATTTAGACCATTTTGCAAGGTTTTAAAACTCACTAGGGCTCTCAGGGTGGCCGGGCACCTTTTTGCTTCCAGGCCGAATACTCGGCGCCTAGTCGGGCTAGTCGGCGAGGGGCCTTCTAGCGCCTAGGCGGCAGTACTCAGCCGCCCAGTCCTTCTTTTTGAACACTGCCGTTTTGGACATATAGTTAGACAGTACTTCTGGTTTATGTATAAAAATCCCTTTAAATTATGGGTAGAAAATGCCGAATTGAAGTTGGAAGCGTCTTCCTTCCATACATGGGCTGATTGTTTTCCTTAATTTCACATTTTTCCTGATGTCTAGCTACATGGTTGAGAATGGAGTTTGCGTCATCACATTATGCGATTCTTCGTATCCAAGAAAGCTAGCTTTCTGTTATCTACAAGATTTGGTGCGGGAGTTTGAGAAGTTCGACAAGAGCTTCATAAAGAAAATCACAAAACCATACAGCTTCGTCCGATTTGGTAACCTTCCTGTTTGCTACAAGTCCATTTCACTCCTGCTTAGTTTTTTGTTCCAAATCATTCTTGTATAGCACTTTTCAGAGAATTGTTAGGAAGAAAGTTTTCATAACTCGTTGTATGGACTGCATTTGCAAGAACTCGATCAGAAAATCTGAAGGAGTTCTCGAATACTTGAGGGTAATATTCGGAAATTTTGAATCTTTTGAAAATAAAAAAGCTATAAAATTATGAATTTGTGGGCAACCATATGACTATGCTTAATAATGATTTGCTTTGGTTGATGCAGATGGTATTATTGGAAATATTAGAAGGCAATATACAGATACAAGAACACAGTCTAATCTAGCAAAGTTAAATGCTAATCGACGACAAGATTTAGATGTCATTACCCAGGAATTGTCCACAATAGTAGAAAGAAGGCTCCAATTGGGTAAGCTTCATTTTCCTTGCTCTGTTCATGGTGTTACGTGGGTGGAAAATTGGAAATGCATGCGAATTCATTTGTTTTCGAAAAATACATGATTTTATTGCAGATACGTTAGCAAAAGTGGAAAAAGCAAAGGCAGCTCCTCAAACAGTTTCCCCAATATGGTGTTCCCCATTACTTGAGGTATATTTTCGCCAACAAATACAGATTCCAACATATAACTTCTGTTTGTCATCCATCTTTGAAGCAACTAGCGCCGAATCGCCCATGAATCTCAATGACCAAGCATTGGCAATTAATGCGGGAAGGAACTCTAGAATACCTGGAATTCCACAGAAAGAGTGATTTTAATGAATTGTGCTTTCAATTAATTTCGAATAAGTTGTATCTTGCTTTGACCAATAAATAGAGCTGGGCTTCTAGTTGAAGGCGCCTGTATGAAACCGACTATAACTAGTTGCTCAGGCCGAGCTGCCAATACAATTCAGGAACCCTTGCTCTTACAAAAGCAAATCGGGAATCCTAGAGGGCGGGAGTGTCCTACAAGGTGTAGGACGGATAGCGCCCTACAGGATCCCGGATCCAACAGAAAAACCCCCATAAATATGGAATTGTGTTTATGTTTGTTTCATTTTTGCCAGGAAATTGCATTGAAATGGACACCCATTGCAGTCATCACTTTAGTTGGCGTGGTACTCCTATGGAGCAGATTGATACTCACTGATGGCCACACAGTAGTGGCTTTCTAAATTGCTTGTAAAATCTTCTTTGGGGAAACTGTGTTGTTGTCAATTCCCCTTGTAGCTAGTCTTGTAGAAATCTTGGAAAGCCTATTCTTTCATTTCGGATTTTGTTTATCCTGTGGAATATGCAAGAGGCATACATTGTATTCAACTTGAGATTACAACTATTTTACATATTGCTTGAGGAGTGGCTCAAATAGTCAAAAAGCTAAAATGAATTAACACTATTTTTTTTTTGTCTTAATAGCAAAAGTGCTTCCGTTTCCGCTAAAAATAACATCTAGTCCATTTAGTCAAAAGAAAACATAGTCTTCAAGCTATAGGCAAATAAGTGAAACAGTGCGAAGTGCAAGAAACGTGGAATTTGGGGGCCGGTAGTGAGGGGACTCGCTGTCCATTTCGGCACCGACGGCTTGGATTTAATGCAAACTCTAAATGGTCCAAGCCGTCTACTGTTTGGATTAAAATCTGAGCGTTCATGACCGAGATGGACGGTCGGATGGACTCACTACATCCTGGTTCCAAGAAACGTAAATGGTTTGCTCGAGTAGAACATAGATTTTGATTTTTGGAAGAAATTTATAGCAAGTTCATTCCTTACTATGTTGGTTGTCAAAGATATAATTTGACATTTTTTTAATACAATATAGGTATGAATGATTGCTGTTAAAAACTAACAGCCATTTCTTTTCAATATTGTAATTTGTAACAGTTATAATTTTATCAAGTTTGTCACATGAAACAATTCAATTGAACTGAATTGAAAAAGAAAATAAAATTAATACATTCAATTTTCATAGACGGAGGCACGTTGGCGTGTCGGTAGCTTTAGGAAAATTATCCAGCGTAACCATCTCCATGAGCTCATGCGTCCTATATCAAGTCAACTAGTCAAGCCAACAACTTAGCTAGGCCAATTAGTCAATTAATCACATAATTAACTAAAACCCGACACAATTAATTTTAAGACATAATTAAGGGTCAAGGTATCACATGACGTAGGTTCGTTTAAATTAGGAAGTATAAATTTTAATTAAATTTTATCAAAATGACCCGATTTCGTTTAATTTAGGAGGCTATGATGATCTCGGGCGCCAATTCTAAAATAGACTATGCATATTAAATTGAACGGATATCCTCCCTTGGCCTCCTTTGGCAAAAGAGTTTAAAACCAGTTTTTTGGTTTATTCTTTTTGTCGTTATTAAAAAAAATTACATTTGTTAGTTTTGTATCAAATTTTTGTGGTTTATTAATTTGTCTCGACGAGACGAATCTAAAACATAGTATAAAATTATGGTCAAAACTTGTCTTCTCTTTATTAAAAAAAAAATTTACATTCTTTACTTTTGTGTCAAGTTTTCTTGGTTCATTGATTTGTGTCGACAAGACGAATCTAAAAAGTATAAAATTATGATCGGAATTAATTTTTTGTAATATAGCCAAAATTTATCCAATAAACTAGTTTATTTTCGGCTTTATTAAAAAAAAAATAGTTTTGACTAGTATAATTTTATACTTTTTAGATTTTTCTCGTCGAGCCATATCAAAAAACTACGAAAACTTGATGCAAAAACTAACAAATGTAAATTTTTTCTAAATAAAGACAAACCGAATAAATTAAAAATTCAATTTATTGCTTTATTTATTTATTTTTTTTTTGCAAAGGAGGCCTCATGGGGAATGTGAATCCGACGAATACCGTACACTCCGGCTCCGGATCAGCTGTCCCGGGAGCCTGTCCCGAGTTGCTGTCCCAGCCACCAAAACGGTGGCGTTTTGTGCCACTCCAAGCCTTTTGCAAAATGCAATTTTGTGGGGCCCACTTTCGGGTCCCACACAAACGATCCGAACCGTTAAATAATTTTAAAATAATTATTAAAGTGTTCTTCGTGAAAATCAGGCCCATTGGATATTTTTACGTTATTCATCTTGTTCCTTTGATTTTCATTCAGAATTTAGGACCCTACCAGTTTGAAAGAATCTTCAAGAAAAGTTATAAAATTTTGGGCTTGGAAACCCATTGACCTGAACCGTAAGAGTCGTAGGGCTCGTTGAGAAGACCATCCAGTAAAAAAATTATCTTGTTCGGACATCGATAGCTATAAAAAAAACTCATATTTTTAGCGTTTTGATACCTAGCAATGTCCGAACAAGATGAATAACGTAAAAATATCCAATGGGCCCGATTTTCACGGAGAACACTTTAATAATTATTTTAAAATTATTTAACGGTTCGGATCGTTTGTGTGGGACCCGAAAGTGGGCCCCACAAAATTGCATTTTGCAAAAGGCTTGGAGTGGCACAAAACGCCACCGTTTTGGTGGCTGGGACAGCAACTCGGGACAGGCTCCCGGGACAGCTGATCCGGAGCCTACCTACCCAATAGCAAGAACAAAAACTGTTCAAAGAAATCTCCTCTCTCCTTGTTTCTCTCGTCACTGCGCTACCCCCGTGCATTTCTCTCTCTCATGGCCCTGCAACTTTGGGAGACCCTGAAAGACTCAATCAGAGTCTACACGGGTCTATCTCCGACGATCTTTTTCACAGGCCTAGCTTTGGGGCTGGCCGTATACTATCTTATCTCGGCCCTATTTGGGTCTTCTTCTGCTCCTCACTATGAGAGGTCCACTAGGGAGTTAGAAGAGGAGAGGCAGCCTCTCCTCCCTCCTGTTCAAGTTGGAGAAATTACTGAAGAGGAATTGAAAGCATACGATGGATCAGACTCAAAGAAGCCACTGCTCATGGCTATCAAGGGTCAGATCTATGATGTGACGCAGAGCAGGTTAGAACTTCTCTATTTTGATGTTTTCCCATCTGAGTTTTGGTGGGTTTTTAGTTTTTTTGCTTATTTTGGTATTTTAGCTATGGGTTGGATCATGAGCTCGGGAATTACTAACTTATAGGTAGGATTAGTTTGTGAAGGTTTTGTTGAAAATTTGGGCAAATTCTTGGTGAGTTAGATCTGTGCATTGTGTATTTTTATTTTATTTTTGTGTGGTAGTTTAGCTATGACTTTCTAGGGTTTGATCATGAGCCCTATGATTATTAGCTTATAATTGTGGTGAATTGTGAAGCTTGTGTTTGAAATTTGGGCATTTGTTGGTGGGTTGTCTGTGTGTGTGAGGTAAGGCTTTCAAAAGCAGTTGTGAAATAAATAAAAAAACTATGTGTACACCATTTGGTGTGGTGTACACCAAATGTGTATCTTGTATGGGATCCATTTTGAGGTCCACGCAAATGATTGGAGTCGTTCTTGTTTAAAATTATGTGTTCAAAAGTCTTTGTAAAAAATCACATTTGAATTTCATAAGGGCTTGATCGATATTCGTCCCTGAATTTGCTGGGAAAAAAGTCAAAAAACTAAATGAATCGATCAAACTTTTACCAATATCAAAATGAGCTGTTTTCATAGGAACCTATTACACAATGGTTTAAATTGAAGCTCCTATGATTAGTGTGGCTGTGTGGGACCCCGAAATGGGTTCCTCAATGGTGGTGTACACCAAAATGGTGTACCCATAGTTGAGCTCCTTCCGAAATTTTCTTTGTGTTTGTGATGGTTGTCCTGCTGCCCGTTTTCTGGGCCTGGAAAGCACGCACTTTCATGGGATTCATTGGAATGTTTTGAGCTTTTCTTGGAAACTTCAAACTTGGTTTAAAAGGAAACTTGGCCCTTTGATGTAGCAGTTTACTGGATTGTCCATTTCTGGTGGCCTATTCTCTTTTGGTGTTCCTCTACTCATTCTAAGCTCTAGTCAATATCAAGAATCTACACTTTAGGTAAGATTTTGAAGCTAGCCGTTAACTGCCTGTTTTTTAATTAGAGTCATGGACTGAATTCAATTTTGTGGGATTTTTCGTCCACATTTTTTTCACCATGATCATTTTATAAAACTCTTTTGACTTTCGAATTTGGAGTATCCTACTTCCCTGTAATTCAAGCATCCAACATGCAATCTATATTTGCAGTGATGCCCTTAGCATTCATTTCACTGCCATTTCTATTGGTAGAGTTATGTGCAACCTGTTTGAATTGTCCCTTTTTCTGTTATAGGAGTTGTACAGAAGAGTTCGGATTCTTGTCTTTTTTTGTTGTTAGAATCGATGTATGTATAATGCTTTGTGATTGTCCGTATTTCATTATACGCTGTTGGCGGTTCTCTTTTTTGTCCTGAAACCTGTCATGTGGATATGGTTATTATGCAATTGTGCTGATTCTATTATACTTGAAGCTACATCTTGTTTTGGTTGGTTAATCATTCTTAAGATATCACATAATGAATATACCAAACAAGATAGTGATCGAGTCTTCTGGAAACCCAATTACATACAGCATCATAAAAATTTCCCAATCTTAAAACTTTTGTAGTTAGAGATGAAATAAGAACATGCTGCATCCAGAGCCTGAAGTTGTGTTAACCGTTAAGTCTTATTCTGATGCCGTTTTTTTTTTTAAAAAGAGAGTCTTATTTCGATAAATTATGCACATCGATAGCCTCAATAATCAAGACTCTAGAGTTTTACATGACTGTATATGTATTCTTTTGGATTCAGAATATATAAGGTATTTAGAGAATGTTAAAGCATCCAGCTCAAAACCAATTGGCAATGAGTGGAGAGGTTGCCCATGCTCATATACTAGCTTTAGAGGTTATAATTAACCAAATGGCAAGGTGGGAGAAACTCTAACAGCGACTATCAACATGCGGAAAGAGAAAGTAATTGTTTTTGATAAGTGGGAGAAATCGAATATTAGAGGATTAAGGGAGTACCACTACCACCCACATACAAAAAGAGGCCAAGAACAAAAATGCCTATGCTCTCCCATGCATAACAACTGTAGCTATTGTATCAAGAAATTGATCAAGGGGAGGTCTTAATGACGAGTCTGCCCATGGTACACCAAAGTGGTATCGGTGTATGATATCCCAAAAGTAAGTATTGTAGATGTTGTGGTAAGTATTCCATATGCAGTGGTAAGTATTCCAAATGCGGTGGCAAAAACAAAACAAAATACAGCAAAACAAGCTTGTTTAATGCGAAACTACTCCGTTTTTGGTGCCAAGTTTTCATCATCTGGAATACTTACTATTGCAAATGGAATACTTATCACTGATAAGTTATCACAGCATCTGGAATACTTAATTTGGGATACCATACACGAAAACCATTTTGGTGTACCATTGAAATTTTTTTTTTTTTTTGGGGGTAAATACCATTGAAAAATTCCTTAATTGACATATCAAGAAATGAAGAAGAAGATAGTTATTCGAAGATAGAACTAACAACATCGTTGTGCATTCATTTCTTTGCAGGATGTTTTATGGACCTGGTGGCCCATATGCTCTATTTGCAGGGAAGGATGCCAGTAGAGCTCTAGCAAAGATGTCCTTTGAAGAAAAAGATCTAACTGGGGATATCTCAGGTCTCGGTCCATTTGAAATTGAGGCGTTACAAGACTGGGAATACAAGTTCATGAGCAAGTATGTGAAAGTTGGAACTGTTAAGAAAATTGTACCAGTTACTGATGGACCAACCGATGTCGATAAGCCTTCTGAAAATGGCCCGTTGGAAAATGCAGCCGTTGAAACCACGGAAGATACGTCTAGTGCTGATGCCAACAAAGAGTAAATTTTCCAAATACAGAAATGGGAATCAGGGAAACAAGCTGTTATGCGAAAATACAATAAAAGTAATACTATTTGGGTGCTTGTGTTTTTTAGAAAAAGTTTCAGCTACAGGTTTATGCAATAAAATTGGGTTAATGTTTGGGTTGTAATGTTGAATAAGGAAATTTCCCCTGTTTTAACTTTTGGGGTTTTGATTCAGGACACCGAACGGTTGAAGTCTATGGTCAGGTATCAAGGGAACTAGAGATGCTAATATGTGGAATTAATCCCAACATGGATATCTGATGACTCAAATTTTCTTTCATCTTTTTTTTCCCCATCAAGTTACTCACTCCGCACCTGAATAAATGTCAACATTCCACTATTTGAACCTCTTAAAAAAGTACTTATATTTTTTTTATTTATACATTTTTTTATATTGTTTGTTTGAGTTCACTTATTATAAATATAGATTATAAAATATGAATAATTTTTTGAAGAGTATAAATAGTGTGTCATGGAAATTTGCTGTGCATGAGTTATCGATGTCTAATCATCTTGAAATTTACATGAACCAAGTACTTAATGAGACAACCAAAATAAACAGTTCGAATCAAATAATGAGATCTGGTCCTCATAGTTAACCGTTGCACAAGACATACCCTATAAACCCTTTATTTAGGGATAGAGGGAGTATTACCCATGCTCAAAATCCCTAGATTGGCATTATGCTTTTCGGTGGAAAAATAAAAAACAAAAAAACATCATAGGTTGAAATTGAATAGATAAGAGGCTTCTAACATTTGTCATTTTACTTTTCGATTATCTATTATTTATCAAGCACGCGTCATTCATTTTTTTATATTCTTTTGAAAAAGTTAAGCACAACTTTTAAGAGCGGTGGATAATGTGTAAAAAGTTTATCGATCACAAAGAAGATTATATTAATATCTGTAAAACTATATTTTGTTCATAAGATTTGTATTAGGAAATTCCAAAACTTATTTGATACTATTATCCACCGCTAGTGTACGGTGGTTAGCAACATCTATATTCTACAGCGGATAGAGGGGTACTTTGGGGAAAAAAGGAAGATATCAAGGAAATAGGAGGCCAAAATGGGAAATTGCATTCTCACCCCTTCTTTTTTCAGCATTTACATCCTAAAATCTCAAGAAGGTGCGGGTGCGGTGAGCCCCACTAAAACATTCGAACCGTCTATTTTGTAAACAATAGTGTATAGATCATTCTTAAAAAAAACAAATTGATCGAATATTGGTAAATTCCTCATTTCTATTGAAAACAAGAAACGGTTAAATTTTGACCCGTCCATTATTTCAATACAAATCTAACACTTACCGATATCCGATTAACTTTTATAATCTATACATTATTTTTATACGAAACAGTAGATCTTGGTTTATATGAGTAAAGTGAGCCCCACAAGCCTTTCAAGGCTCTTTGACTTTGTGGGTTGCTAATTGGATTTCCAAAATGTCTAGATCATCTTATTCACAGAAGTCGCAGGCAAATAGGGAAGATCTTTTGCCGTCGACTCACAAACTCCAGAGGTACAAATCTCTCTCTCTCTCTCTCTCTCTCTCTGATACATGATCTGGGTTTTGATCATCTTGCCGCATTCGCTGGTCTTCCTGTTTTAGGTAGGACAATTCGTTACCTCTGGTGTGTTGACCTGCAGAGTTAATGTTTTAAATTCATGCTTTTAATGTTTTACCAGTGACATGTTTGATAATACCTGTCGTGTTCGTCTGGTTCGATTTGTTTCTGGATTTAAGTTTGGGATCTATTTACGTACGTCTACACATATCAATTAAAAATGTAAAATTAGTTTAAGGTGCTTCAACTAGACTGGGCTCTCATGATTCTCTTCCAAGCTTAAAATGTGGCTTCTGATGAGTTTGATGCTTATTCACATAAGTAGTGTCCTCTGTTCCCGCTCTCAATCCTCGTACTGGGCTTGCACTCTCAATCCTCGCTCTGCGCTTGCACTTTTAATCCTTGCTCTCGTGAATTTTAGTGGTTTGGGATGTTTTCTTTCATGCTCGAGCTCACGCAGGCAGATTATGTGACGTAGTTTTCATGTAGGGAAATCTGCTCATTCTAGGGACAAATATATGTTTCACAGTTATTCGCGTTTTGGTTTTTCCTTTTTGTTGTAATAGTCCTCTGATAGTTGATATCTGTAATCTATTATGTTAGATCTCCTTAAGGAATATGTACACATTTAGTTGAGCACAACTTATTGTGGAACTGTCAGTCCACCCTTTTTGTCATGGAAAATATTTCATTTTGTTAGTAACAAGTGGATCTGTTTTCATTTCAGGATAGCTGGAACTATTTGGGGTGCTTTGGGAGTTTAGCGCATCACAGAACAACGACATGACGTACGTCATATGCCTGTTAATATTTAGTTTGGAATTGTTTGTTTACTAACCAGTGAACACACTTTTTGCACAAACTTATTTACCGAGATAAAGGTTTGGAATGAAATAATGCAGACAATGCAGTTATTTTAGTTTATCCATATCATCTAATCTATCATCTTCATGGCTTGAGTTTACCTTGGATATGTTGGTTCCTCCTTATATCGACGTGTTACCATCTAAGTTTCAAGAAGCCAAAACTTGGTGGTTCTTACACCCTACCTCGGATAGTAGGGTGGTTTCCCATTTTTTCTAAAAGTGCTAAAAATTCTAGGGTCATGCTAACGGGTGCCATAGTGCACCCGTTAAGGGTAAAAAATACACTTTTGTGGGTCCCACTTGTACAAAAAAGTACACTTGTACTACAAGTGTACTTTTAAAGTGTATTTTTTCGTACTCTTAATGGGTGCACTATGGCACCCGTTAGCATTTCCCAAAGTTCTATAATGGCTGAAACACGGATTTTGAGAAAAGCCATCTCCTCACATACATCAACTACTTTTAGCATTTTTAGTCGTTTTAGCACTTTTAGCAAAACTGGGAAACCATGTTTACAAGGAAATTTTATAATGCCCAGAATCTGGTCAGCTGGCTATGTGACAACCAAAAACTCTCTATCAATCCAATGACTCTAGAAGAGTCCCTTAGGAAATAATCCTGTGATTCTAGAGACTGCAGAAAAGGATTGGGCAGCTTTGGTTTCACATGTTGGGTTTCAACCCAACAGCGGCTATATGGTATGTACGTTAGTTGGTATGACTATCTAAGCAATTAGATTCGATATTCAGGACTCTTGTATAGGTGTCTTGACTTGGGGCGTTCCTGTGTCTTGGGAGTATGTGTGATCAGTCGTGGACGTAGGATTCATTATGCAGGGAGACCGAATCTCATTTTTTTTATATAAATTAACAACAAAATATCATCTTCATATATTGATATAACAATTTGAGGGGACCTTCCTTCATAATTTGTACAAACAAAACCTAAAATATAGTACTGATAATGGGATAACTGGGAGATATGCGAGGGCATGCACGCCCCTCCCCTCTGTCTGCCTCCGTGTGTGGTGCTTACACATTTCTCTCCACCGAAATCCAAGATTGGCCTGTGAAGAATTGGCCCTTAGAAGGTGGGCTTCAGGTCTGTGTGACACTGACTACCCTGCCTATTTTCGTGATGCCCCTATTGCTGATTGGCCCACATGGGGTCCATTATAGTTGAAAAGCCTGTCACACACTTGGACTTGCCTTGATACCATTTTCAGGGCCCATGTCTCATTAAAGGTTTAATTGAATAATTGTCCAACCGACCAAGAAATTTTGTGCTCAAGTAGGCACTCCTTCACACGCCGATGTGGGATGCTGGCACCCTTAGGGCCTTGCATGTACAAATGTAGTGGGTCATTTGAGTATGGTAATACCCTTCCTGATCAGGCAGTCCTCTAAGGCGAGGAAAGCACTAAACTTTGTACTTCCCTATATTGATGGGCTATGCCCTTATTGGGCTATATGCCTATGCTATTGCTCTTTTGATTGTAATATTGATTGTATTGTCCTAACCTGTATATTTTTTATTGGGGTACTAGGGGGCGTGTAAAATGGGATGATGCTAATATTGGGGAAATTGAAGCAAACAAACCTGTGAGGCAGAAAATCACCGAACCGAAAACACCATATCACCGCCCAAACAGTGTGGGTGATGATGATGGTATGTTGACTGATCTCCTCTCTATGGACACTTTTGTATCTGTATTCGATATTAAGGATCTACCTAGAAAAATGCAACTTTGGCTCTTTCGCAAGATTTCAGTAGCACTTGAATTAGTCCTTCGTAACTCTCTCCCATTTTATGTCATTTAAAACAAGCCATGTCAGCTTGCCCGTGCCGTGCTGTGCGTTGGTGTATTTGCTACTTGTGCTCAAACTTCAAAGGGCACATAAATAACCTGATGAAGGGTCTTAAGCTTCGAAACTTCTTGCATTTATGCTGTTTGTTCAGATGGCAGTGGTGCATTGTGGTTTGCATTGCAGGGGAATTATGTGCAATGCATTGAGAGGATCATAGTAAACAGTCTGTAAAGGTGTCTTTGTCATTATTTGTGAAAGTGTTGTTCAAGGCTCTGGTGATGGCTATAATTGCTGATAAGAACAATTATTGTAATTGACGAATGTGGCATGGGGATGTGTTATCAATTGATGTACCGAGTCCCAGCCGCCTTCTTTCATAGAGATACAGAGCTAATTAAAGGAATGAAAAAGCACTTGTTCTTGCGGAGAGCGCTTCTGCCCACCTCCCTTCCAGCCTATGCACAGCCTACAGTAGGAAATGAAGGGATTATGATGAAATGATTGAGTTGGTTTGTCAGCGTTCATTAATTCCCAAGTTATCCTGAATAAACGGAATACAAATTACTGTCCTGTATGGATTGTCGTATCTAAGTTGTCCAAAATGGATTTTGCAATGGACTAAGCATCATAACATACTGACTACTGATAGCTGAATTTCATTTTTATGCAGGATCTCTTTCTCCTATAAGGGGTAGTTTTGAGGATTGCATCATTGATTCCATGCATGCAGATTCAGCTTTAAATGATGTTGCTTCCCCTGGAGGACAAAACTCCCAGAAATCTGGTGGCTGGACATCATCTGATGATGAAGCAGATCTTATGGATCAAGGTATTAATTTACCCGTCTCTTGTTGTTTTCATGTGTCATGCATTTTCCTTTTCCTTTTCTTTTGGCCAAGCCGTGTGTTTGCTTTAAGGATATGTGGAGTGATGTATAGCCCTAAGAGGAAAAATAAAATGAAAATGCTAAATTTATTCTTTGGTTTCCCTATTGCTAACCCTTCATTTGATAATTCCTCCGCAGATCCATGGTTTCAACCGAGCATAAGTAGGATAATGTAATAGGGTGCCCTATTTCTTTTGTGATAGCTATGATTATTTTAGGAAACACTGCAAAATCTTCTTTTTCACTTATGTCATGTAATCAAAGAAATCCAAATTCATGAAGAATGTACTAAAAAAGTGCTCATGGCAGAAATAATGAGCTTTAAAATGGAGGAAATAAGTTGAAGTTTCTTGCCAGTTTACATTTTGCTTGATGATCACGATCTTCGTAATACAATTCCTTCGCACTCTTTTTACATAACCTTTGAGTTGCTACTGTCATGGATTCATTCCTAGGAAGATCTCATTTGTCAAGACTCAGGATTTGCTGTTATTTCTTGTCCTTTTTGAGAGAGGCAGTGCAGTTAAGCTCTTGGAGATAGCATCACAAGTTTGACCAATGGGTGCCGATTTTGGCTAAGCACATGATCCATTTTGTTTTACAATTTGTCGGGAATCTCAAACAGATTGGAGCGAAACGAGGTTTATGGAGCCCAAACTAGCATCATTTATCCTACCAAACATGCATGAAAACTGCAAAGTCTTATCAGTTATGTAATGCAATTCCAATGGCCTCAATATATCACGCATGCAGTTCGTATAGGATGATCAAAGAGCATAAAATGGAGGGCATTTGACGAAGTGCTTCATTTTGCTCCCTCATTTTCTTTGTCGATTACAGCCCTTTTACTAGAGATTCTTCACTCCATTTGCCCTTCAAATTTCATTTGTCCTTCAAATTTCATTTGTCCAGATTCAGTGAACACCTTTTTACTGCTAATTTTTGCCCTTTCTTTGGAAATGTCACGCTGTTACCAATTCCTGGAAATAGCAGCCTAATTTCGACGGGTGGTGGTTTTTGTATGCACATCCATTTTGTTTCACATTTTTGTTGGTTTGTCAATACAGATGGGAATGTCACGAAGTTTAGGGAGCTCAGGCGAGTTCATTACGATGAATTTCGCAAAGTGAAACAACTACGGCGAGAAGGCTCCTCGCTTGAAGATGCATCTTCAGATGAGGAGGATGAAAAAAACAATGGGAAGATTGACTCACCATCGTCATCAACAACTGGTGTGAAAGATGTAGAAATCGAGGGCATTGGCAATGTTTCTCATCCTCAACCTAATGGAACTTAGAATCTGATGCTCAAACTACATTCTTCAGACATTGTTGGTTTTGATGCCATTCTTACAGTTTCATCTGCTAATCAGATCAATACTGGACTTCAGATTGTGTAATGTTGCTTGTAATATAGACATTTCATTCTGCATCAGATCTACTTGCAGTCTTCTGCTGAATTTCTCATTTACTGGGAGAAAATGCTGAATTTGTCATTTACCGGGAGAAAATGTTCCTCCTTTATGTGCTGGTTTTTGTTTCCTCAGCAGCCCTTGAATAAGTATTTCCAGCCAAAATTTCTGACTTCCTTGATAGGCGCGGCCGTCATGTAAACATTCGCGAAACGCTATAAATCGTGCAGTAGCTTGTAGCGTGGACCTCATAATACAGAAAGTGAAACACTGAAACTCTTTCAGATGGCATCGAAGCAAGGTGCAGATGCTAACAGCTGGTTTGGTGATTGTGGAGGCCAAAATCGGCTCAATGATAATGGAAATTTCTTATTAGTATTCATATTGTTGACTGTGATGAGAGGATTTTGCTGTGTACAGGGGCATCTCGTTGGGTCATACACAAACTCTCTCAAACTTTTGCGTGCAAATACATTCTCAAAAACTAGGAAATACATCTAATCCGCACTCATTATTGTCTTCTTTTTGTTAATTTTTTTGTCATTTTTCAATGATATGTTTTCGCAAGTGTGTGAATTAGCTTACATGCATATCGACTAATTTTGGAGAGAATAATTTCACCGTCTACTAGTAGAGTCCATCTAATTAAGTCAGCATAAAGTACCCACTATAGTTGATAGCATGTAATGCATTTAGAATTTGGAACTTAAAGAGAACCAACTCTCGAGTCACAGGTTTTGACCACACAGCTAACCCATCGGACTTTCTATCACTTTCCATTATACGTAAGGTGATAAAAAAAAGTCAAACGAGCCAACTCCAAGCAGGTAGTTGATCAAGCTTGGTTTGAAATTTTAACGAGCTTCATAAATATGTTTGAGCTTAGCTTTTTATGAGACGAATCGATCTCTAACAAGTTTTAATCAAGCCAAAAATGAGCCGATCTCGAGTAGCGTGAATTTTTTATGGATCTTATGCCGAACAATTCCAGAAATAATTTGTTCAAGCTTGAATTGCAAGTTAACAAGCTTTAAAAAAATGGTCAAGCTTAATTTGTTTATATTATAATAAACCAACCTTAAACGAGCTTTGAACAAATGAAAACGTGCCCAAACTTGAGTGGCTTGGGTCGTTTAGCGGCCCCTAATATGAAAAATCCCAACCCCTCCCATTCGGCTCCTTTGGCACTTCCTCAGGATAAGGAATCTTGTCTAGACTTCTAGAGAGAGAAACAGAAGCTAATGTCAACCTTAGCCTCCCAAATATGCAATCAGATAAGCTCCGTCTTCACCAGACCCACCTCCACACCACCGCCGCTAGACATCCTAGTGGACGAAATCTCCGCCGCCGCCAGCCATAACGGCAAAATCTTCGTATACGGAGTGGGCCGAGAAGGGCTCATGCTGAAAGGCCTCTGCATGAGACTGGCCCACCTGGGCCTCTCGGCCCACTGCGTATTCGACATGACCACTCCCCCAATTTCTCCCCACGACCTCCTTATCGCCTCAGCGGGGCCCGGCGGTTTCTCCACCGTCGATGCTATCTGCGGCGTGGCTCGATCGAACGGCGCCCGTGTGTTGTTGCTCACCGCTCAGCCCGAGTCCGGATCGTCCGTGACGTACGCGAGCGTAGTTGCTCATGTCCCGGCGCAGACTATGGCGGACGATGACGTGGGAGAATCTCGGCCGTTGCTTCCGATGGGGAGTTTGTACGAAGGGGCTTTGTTTGTGTTGTTTGAGATGGTGGTTTTCAAATTGGGGGAGGTTTTGGGGGAAGGACCTGAGGCTGTACGAGCTCGTCACACTAATCTTGAGTGACTAAGATCAGTTGGTTGTTAGTGTGTGATTGTAATGCTAAGTACCCCGAAAACATGCCCCAAAAATTACCCCGTGATTGTAAGGTTAAGTATCCCGAAAATGTGCCCCGAAAGTGCAATCAACGGTTTAGATAATTATCCAAGTGAATCTAAATCACTAATTTCACTTTCGGAGTAATTTTTGGGGTATACTTTTGAAGTACGTTGCATTGCTGTGTGTTGTGATTGTATTAGAGATTTACTATAAAGTCTCCCTCTCTCTGTGACTCTGTCATTGAACGGTTGTATAAATTCGTAGTATTAATAATACTCCTATAATTGTTCTACATATACAAACACCGATCACAGATGACTCTGCGTGCAGGCATTTGAAGTAGTGACTCGAGCATCGGAGTGCTTTCTAGCCGTCTTCAGTCGGACACGTCTCATCGTGTTTTCTGAGTGCAATCGAGCCAAAGAAACAATCTGGCATATGCCATTGTGTTTTAGTTCTTGTCATAGTTCTGAGCTTGAATCCTTCCTTATCAACTGTGTTGATTGAACATCACTCTAATAACGAACGGCATGACTCCAGTAGATTAACTCGCACTGACAATCCACAGGGAATACAAAATACGCCTGCAGACTATCGTTCCCATCTAACCTCCGATCATAAACTCGTTTCCTAGCAAAATTTTGAAAGAGAAAATCTCCATGACATCCTCCAGCGTAATAAGCATTAATAATTTGTCACACAAATCACCAGTTCTTTGCAAATAGTCCAGTACTACTAGCTAGTAGCTATAGCTATTACAACGAATTCAGTTAGAAACAACACTACAATCACTACGAAGGAGCATCTCTCTTTCTCTTCAGTTGGTTGTAGGCAACACGGGCGCGGCCGCTCCTAGCGCTACGATCAACTGATCCATTTCATCCAAGTTGTGGAACCACCTGTGCAAACAGACCCGATTATCGAGTTTGGATCGTATGAGAGAAATGCATGATAAAACGTCAATTAATTAGGATTGTAAACGAGCCAAGTCAAGACATGTAGTGAAGTGTTCAAATTTGTTTTTATACTTGCATCCAAAACACTTCTTACAAGTTACAACTTCCAAGGTACTTTGTCATTTCATTACAAGGCCCTTTTCTAAATTGTATTCACTTTTCACATCTATCCTCTGTTCATTGAGAAGTGGTGAGCATTTTTCATACAACAACTTAACTCATCTAGTCCCCAATCGTTGGGGGTGGGCAGGGATGATTGGAAACAGATCTAACTTTTGACAATATGTACAAAATGGTTGCTCTCAAAATACCACTGAGACAGTGGCCCCCTAATTTTGCATGCAATTAGCCTTGATCAATAGCGGTAGTAGATTTCATAACAATAATAAAAGTATCCAACGATACATAGTAGGAGTCGGGTGTCGCATCTGTGAAGTTTTTAAAATTAGTTTTGGCGTTAAAGATCCCCTCAAGTGGACTTAGCAGTCACGTAGCGGGCAAAAAGTTGGTAAAAAGTGATACGTCTCGGGAATCTGCCGATACGCATGTAAATTTTCAGTAACGATGGTACACCAGGGTGTAGCGATATCGGAGAGCCGAAGAACTGATATGTAGCAGCTAATATTTAATTCTATTATATGCCCTTGATGCTATATCATATCATGCTACTGTTAATGTTAGGTTAATGTGATAACAGAGGTCCCCTTCAAAAAGAGGTCCCCTTCAAAACAAACGAAAAAGCAATGTGATAAGAGTAAAAGAGTTTGTTAGGTACTATATAATGGAAATGCACACGTACCTGATCTTGTGATGAAGTGTGCGGCTGAGATGATGATGGCCTTCTCGTTTTCATGTCAGTCCTTGTTTTTGGGTTGTCAATATCTATTTCATGACAACAGCACAAAATGAAAAAAGTTCAATAAAAAAGAAAAAAATCTGTAAAGTGAAACTGTTGAGCTACAAATATCTTCTAGGCATATTCCACAGTTTTCAGATCTTTTGGGAATTGTTTGGATGATTGTCAAAGGCAGTAATTACGTGCTAAAATCAATGATGGAGTCGAGGGTAGCTAGCAGAAGCTGCCGTCCCTGTTATAATTTGAAAAAAAATTACTATATATTATATTGAATATATATATACACAAATGATCTAATAAGGTATCCCTTAAATCGGATTCCGTGCGGACCTCACCTTTCCGAGCCAAATTTTGACGATCCGAACCGCTCAATGTTTTTAAAATGCATTTTTAAGGGCCTACGCGGAAAATCTTTAAAAAAAAATACCCGGAAGGGCTTGATCGGATCAGTTTTTGTTAAAAACGCTATCCGGAAAGTTGAAAAAGGGCCAAGTCCGCACGGAATCCCATTTAAGGGATCCCTTAAGGGATCGGGACTGTATATATATATATATCATCAAATTATAACATCATGCCCCACCTCTACATGTATCGCCTGGTTCCACTATGCAAAAATCCTGACTCCGTTCCAAGCTAAAACCCAATTAAAGTTTGAAAACACAACCACATGATCCTTCAAATCAACATCACACATCTGTTTGTGGACCCTATGAAAATTTGTCGTGCTTGAGTGTCTCAAAACATAATCTAGAGTACAGAATAATTACGTATTTGGTCTTGGATCCTATGAAAATGTGTCGTGCTCGAGTGTCTCAGAAACATTTTCTAGAGACCTGAATAAATAAACTTATCACAGTATATGATTTTTGGGCTTTACGCAGTACTTGTAGGTAGGCCCCTTTAAGCAGACACATTTCATTCTCAATCGAAACCTAACCTTTGTAAGAAGGGTGTGTCCTCGTGATTGATTTCAAGTGTTTCTTCGTAACATCGTCACGTGGTGGTTCGGTATTCTTTCTTATTATATCCTGGCATGGTTATATCCAAAAGTGTGTGGCTTGCACACCAATATCAAATAGAGAATAAGTATTGAAACAATACCGAAAAACCTAGTAAGTTGGGTAACAAACTGGACCCTTCATTGTTAAAAACGTCCTGCAACCTAATTTCCATCCGAACGCTTCCAAACAAAAAATCTGGTATAAACAGATTAGTAGAAAACATCTGTGAAGCACCAACACTCTTAAAAGATTGTTGTATTCGTGTCGGACACTCTGGGCCAAGCAACATGCCAGGGACTTGTATGGTCCATTATATTTTATGGGCTAAAAGTATAATAGAAATCATGTGTATAGGCATTCACCATTTGATCGATAACACCAAGGTTTTGAAATCGGGATACATATCGTGTATCGTTTTTCTTTTTCTATAAATCGTATCGGGATATGTCAGTATCGTAAAATATGTTAACCAAAAATAATATACAATTAACAAATATTTATACCTAATAACACCAACAAACTAAGTTTTTAAGCTGCAAAAATTTATCAGATTGAGGTTTCCTTGCTACCTTAGCCAAGGACAAAAAAAAAAATCCCTAATAATGTTCTCCCAAAAAACGATCGAAGTAAAGTTTTTCTTCTATCAAAGCCCTACATTGAGATTGGATATCTTCCAAATGGTTCGAATGTTGCTCAAACTACTTATATTAATGTGTTTTGAGGTTCCATTTCTTACAATAATGTTTGAATTTCTTCAATTAAGTAATCGTAGGATACATACCCAATCGGGAAACGCATATATATCATAAGATACGTCAACGTATCGTAGGATTTCGATACAAAAAGGATACGGGATGGGATACGTATCCAGTATCGTAAGATTTTAACAATAATGGATAATACATTCTTATAAGAGTTATAATCCAAATATTTAGTGCTTACTATCTAAGTTCACATAACTAAAAAAAAAGTAAAATATTTATTTGGAAAGATTTTGTTGCGTCTCTTTTCGTGTTCGTGTCCGTTCTCTTTTGGTAATTACCGTGTGTATTAACCGTGCCATTGTTCCCGTCGTGTTTGTATCCGTGTTCATATTTATGTGACATAGGAGGTCAGATAGTTAAGTAGCAGGTTGAGCAATGATAGGTGCTCAAATGTTTGCTAGATGAACCGTTTGATGCACGTGGACCTGCAATCCACACCCCTCTCTCTCTCACGTAAGGTTATTTTGTTCCTTAAACGCAAATAATTTTAAAAAATGTCTGATTCATAATTTCATATACATCAATCCTCTGTTCCGTAACAGATCATAACTAGTAGTCTCCCCAAATTCTTTTTTCGAAAACTCATCAAAAACAAATTACAGAATTCGTCCACGAAACAAATTTCACCAACTAAATGGATCATTTACCTGAGGTAGAAGAAAGCCTTTTCCTTCTGCTGCTTCTTATCTCTGGTTTCAAGTCAAGGGTCGACTCTGAACTGTCCGGTATATACCGATCGAGGCGGAGAAGATGATGCCCGTTGTTTCCAAGCATTGTTTGGACGAACGAATCCTCCATTGAATTCAAGTAGTCCCTGTGCCTCTCGTTTGTCCAGCAAATACTTGGGTCCCTCTCTCTCTTCGTTTCCATTTCTTGAAGGGATACAGAGAGAGAGAGAGAGAGAGAGAGAGAGTAATGGGATACTTTGGTGTTTGTTTTTTCTTTGGTAATAATGAGATATTACCAAAGAAATGTTTGGTTGGTACTTGAAATTGATGAATAAAATGGCTGAATTAAAATAATAATAAAAAAGTTTGGAGAGGTTTGAGGGATGCACTGATAATTACACCCACCCGGATAATTACACCAATAATTTCGCTAAGTTTATCTGCAGTCCAGGTGCACAAGAGCAGCCAAACACCAGATTGGAGTAGGTTTGGGAGCCTGCAGTGAGCAATCAAAGCCGTTCATTAGGTAATACAATAGTCAAGATTATTTTACATAAAAGATGTATCTAACTGTTGATTGTTGAACGAACGGTTTTGATTGCTCACTACAGAGGTGTAGTGCAGACCCCCAACTTCCTCCCACTCTCTTCAGGTCATTTTTCACACCAAAAATAAATAATTAAAACAAAAGTAGGTAAGGGCAGGGACAGACACACAATTCAAGTGTGAGTTGGAAAAACACTACAACAAAATTTAGAAAATACAAAAGGCTACATCGATCTAGCCAATAGAAATTCTAAAGGCATTATCAACAAAATCATCCTATATATAGTTTTGATGAACCTATAAGATCACCAAAATATGATCGAAAACAATAACATCCATTCGTTTTAGTGCATCCATTTTTTGTATCAAAAGCAAAATGTAGAACCTAATGTGCCGTTTTTATGTAAAAGTAAGAACCTAAAACTGTGCAAGACGCTCTTTTATTTGTGATCGAGTTAGATGACGGCGACTACGACAAGAGACTATAATGGTGCTTGAAACGACTACTTGTGGCAGGTACTAGTACATTGAATTGAAGCCTTAGTGAGCCGCTGGACCCCAGACAAAAACGCTTTCAAGATTTGTATTTTTAAATTTTTAAATCTGATCTCGACAGTTTTTCTTGTGTGTTAAGGGAAAAATAATCTAGTGTGGCGGTGTTATCGCTGATGAGATCATTTGGTAAATTAAAAAAACACTAGGCGACATATTAGATTTTCAAAATAAAAAAGAAAAATCTTGGGTAGGTTTTTTTTTTTTTTTTGTTGTCATCCGTCATTCCTAATCTATTACATGGGGAAGGGGGGAAATGAGACTTAATCCCGAGGTGAAGTGCGGGACATTCAAGAGCTCTACCTCATGAGTCATGAGCTAGCCACCACTTGGGTAGGTTGGGTAGTAGATTTTTTTTAATTTTATTGGGTGGGCAAACCTATATAGTTGTAAATTTTTTAAGAAATATTACTATCTCTATAAGAATTAAGAAATTATTACTCTCTCTTAAAAAAAATTTAAAACTTGGGTAAGACAGTTACCCTAGCTAACCCGCCCTTGCGACCATCCTTAAGTAAGGGTATCGTTCCAACGGGGATCAAGAGGCTTGTTGTTGTATTTCCCAAATCTATTCCTAATTAATTCAAGAAAAGTAATTTGAGTTTGAGTTCTAAAACTATCTAAGTAATTAGGTGAAAATCCACCAGCTCTAAACTTATCTAATTTGAGTTGGAATTTTTTGGAAACTCATCAACTCTTATCCTCTTCCTTCTCCACTTCACAAACAAAATGTTGTACTTTGTGTCGGTTGGCATTGGTTGTCCTTAATTAGTTCCTTTGCTAACTCTACTTCAAAGCTTTAAGCATGTACTTGGCCAGTTTGAACATGTGATTAACTTGCAGGAAAGTGGGTTTTACATCTATCAATCTTATAATTCCATTTGTTTTGGTCATTATTAGGACCGGCCCTAAGCTAAAGCTCCAATGTGATCGCTTTAGTCCTCCAAATTTATACATTTTAGGGACTCCTCCTACTTTGGTATCTCTTATAGTAGTCCAACAAAAAATGACCAACATCATTAATCTTCACTTTAGACCCTCAAAAAGTTAGAGCTGGCTCTGGTTATTATGATAGTCACTTTTCAAAATTTCTTCTTCCTTTTTTTCAGGGTACAAGCAAGAAACCTAATCTATCCTAACCTAAGAGGCAGGAAATGGAACCCCACAATGAGAATCGAACCCAGGTCTTATCCCTGATTAATTGCTATATTACTTTATTTTGTATTCAACAGGCTGTTCAAAATTTAAATCACTATTGTTATCATGGTTTCATTTATGACGTATACGCCATATGTCAAATATAAAGGGATAAAAACAATTGGAAGGGTCACTATTAGTTTTTGAAGAGTCTCTTGGCTAGAGTACAAAACCCTTACAGAACTTTCAAATGCTATGACATTTGAAATTTGAAGCATTTGTTGAAGATGGTCTAATAATACTAGAGGCCTGGAAATCATTCTGTTTGGATAACCCTTAAAATATCCTCCTCTTTTGTAGGTTCTGTTCTTGGTTGGGTTGAATTGGGTCGGTTTCAAATATGAAGTTTGGAACTAATTAGAACACATTTGGATCTTATACGGGCCGGAGACTGTGGAATGGAGGATGAGAGTATGAGAATGATTCTTCAAGTTTTTTTTTTTTTAAAGTTCTGAAAGAAGTTTACAAAGAGGATGAATTCGTTTGTTGAATATTCACGTGAGGCACTGTTAAATTACAACAAAAAAACATACTATTTCATTAAATCTTTGATGCTTTCTAAATCATGAGACAAACAATTGTTAATGCCAGCCCACTAATATCGGGTAGCCCAGTCTTTGATGCTTTGAGTGAGCCCAAAAATGGTACTCCTATGAAGTTTTTGATATGTATAGTACAACAAAGAATAAAAGAATTGAGGGTGGATACAAAAGGAGTGATTTAGTGCTAGCGTAAAAAGTCACTAGTTAAAATACAAAGAGGGTGGAACTTTATAGACTGGGAAATAGGAACTTTATAGTTCTAAAACTACAGTGATTGCACACGAATTCGTCCGATATTGAACAATAACACATTGAATTTCATAGATTTAAAATCACCAACATAAACACCTAAAAGCATCACACAGAAGGATATATAAAACCTTTGCTCCTATTATCCTTTCCATTCATGAATTACAAGATACTTGAGGAATGTCAGATTAGAAATGCTACTTGGGTGAGAGAGAGCACAAAGATTTCTGAACATGAAACGCTTGATTAATTACGTAAGACACAAAATGAACATACTCTCGCAACAATGAACAAAAGCAAGAGTGAACAAAATTGCTCTCTCAAGTATGACTGCCATTTCCCAAAATCAATTAGACCACATAAATGACAATCATTTGTAGCTTGTTGACTAGCATGCCATTAGCATTTGGAGTGACTCGTTGCCAAAGTAAGGAGTAACTTTTTCCAGTTAAATGCCTATATTATTAGCGATGCTCTAATCAATCATTTGGCTTTCTTCTGCAGACCCATGAAAAAAACAAAAAAGATCATGACAGTAATATTCTAGTAAGTGGTCAAAGTGACCTCCTAATCATTGGTAGATTCTCTCCCAATCATTCTTATCAAGGATTTGCTTGCATTAGTTTGAAAACATTCCACAGACTTCAAGTACTTGTTCTTTGGTTCTTCATTTGTTTGAAACAATCAGACCTTGTAACTTCCACATATCCAGTGGTACTGCTGAGCTTTTGGGGAGGCTAATAAGAAAAAGGTCTGTCTAGGGAGAAAAAAGATGGATACAGTATCTCAAAATTTAGACTGAGAAATAGGAACTTCAGAGTTCAAAAACTACAGTGATTGTACACAAAGTGCGTCCGATACCGAACAATAACACATTGAATCATAGATTAAATCTCCATACTTATCGATTAACACGTAAAAGCATCAAACAGAAGGATATATAAAACCTTTGCTCCTATTATCTTTTCCATTCATGAATTACAAGATACTTAAGGAATGTCAGATTAGAAATGCTACTTGGGTGTGAGAGAGCACAAAGATTTCTGAACATGAAATGCTTGATTAATTACGTAGATCAGCAAACTAAGACTACTACAAATGCCAATTTCAACTTAAACACTTAAAACCATAAAACTGTGGTACTTTGCATAAAACCTAAAGAAAACTTACACAATTACTCCCCTTTGATTGCTTTCAGCAGCTTAAGTACATGAAGCATCGTAGGTCGATTAGCAGGGTTATCACTCAAGCAAAGAGCAGCAATCTTAACTGTTTGAAGCATCGACTGCTTGGAATCTGCATTCAGCACCGTTGGATCAAGAACATCAACAGCCCTCCCTTTCTTGATCTTCTGAATCACCCAACCCACCAAATTCCCACCTTCAATGTCCTTGAATTCCGGTCCAGTTGGTTCCTTTCCGGTCACCAATTCCAACAGAATCACACCAAAACTGTAGACATCTCCCTTAGTAGTAGCCCTCCAACTCTGCCCATACTCTGGTGGGATATACCCAAATGTCCCAGCAATATCAGTGCTCACATGAGTCTCACAAGCACTAATTAGTCTAGCCAACCCGAAATCTGCTACTTTCGGCTCAAAATCCTCGTTAATCAAAATATTGCTTGCTTTGATGTCTCTATGAATGATGTGAGGAATGAACCCATGGTGGAGAAATGCTAGCCCACTTGCAGCCCCAGTTGCAATTTTGAGCCGTTTGATCCAGTCTAAAACCTCAAGAGCTCCGGTTCTATTTCTCAACCACAAGTCTACGCTCCCATTCACCATGTATTCATACACAAGGACCTTCTCTTCGCCAAAAGAACAGTACCCTAGGAGAGGAACTAGATTCGGGTGCTTCACCTTTCCTATGGTTTCCATTTCAGCCAGAAACTCGCGGTGACCCTGCGTCTTGGCTTGGTTTAACTTCTTGACCGCCACAGTTTTCCCATCAGACAAATGGGCTTTGTAAACGGTACCAAATCCTCCATCACCGATTATGTTGGTCTTGCAAAAGTTGTTGGTGGCTTCCAGAATCTCATCCAAAGTAAGCTTGAGAAGTGGTCGCTCGAACATGGCTATGTTGATACTAAGGGGCTCCTTTGATCTGCTGCTGCTCAAGAAATAGAGATTTTGATCAGTTGAACTATTTCCTTTGCTTTCATCAGTGACTTCGGGATCAATTCCCCTGCCCCTCCTTGTACTAACCCATACGCGAATCACGATAGCAATTGACAGGGTAATCAAAGCAGTTCCAAGTAGAATTGAAGCCACTCCCCAAAAGTTGAAAAACGGCCGTCTTCTATCAAACCTCTTGGTAGGGCAGGATTCTAGACCGAGAAGTCCCCCACACAGATCTTTGTTTCCCTCCAGTGAAATCTTTGAGTTGTTTTGGCAAATTCCATTTCTGGGTACCGGACCTTCCAAACCGTTTTCTGACAAATTCAGGGAAAGCAAATTCCCAAGGCTGCAAATTTCCTCGGGAATTTGCCCAGAAAGCCGATTCCCAGAAACATCCAGGTATTCAATCTGCATGAGGTTTCCAAGCTCGGAAGGAATCTCTCCGGTGAACATGTTTCGATGAAGATCCAATGAGGTTAAGTACGACATGTTTCCCAATGAGTGTGGCAGGTTCCCGTTGAAGAAATTGTAGCTCAAATTTGCAGATTCAATCCTCCACACCATGGAATTCAAGAAAAGCTGGCCTATATGGCCAGAAAATCGGTTTTCCTGCACATATATACCCACAAGGTTCACCATTCTCGAAAGAGACGAAGGGAGCTCTCCGCTAAGAGCATTACAGCTCAAATCCAAGTGGGTGAGCTCATTCAAGTTCCCAAAACTGGAAGGGATTGGTCCAGATAGAACATTTCCGGTCAAATTCAGCTTCACCAAGCTACTCAATTGACCTAGGCTTTCCGGTATAACCCCGTTGAGCTGATTATTTCCCAAGTACAACCCTTGTAGCTTCATGGTGTTCCCAAACTCAGGTGGGACACTGCCTGATAGGAAATTTCCAGAAAGGTCCAAGGTCGTCAAATTCATCAAACGAGAAAGAGCCACTGGAATCTGACCGTATAACAAGTTGTTGCTTAGTAGGAGATCCACCACCACTAAACACCTTCCCAACTCTTCTGGTATCGGACCCGACAATCTGTTATAAGAAATATCATATACTCCATGGTGCTGAATGAAACTAGAATCCGGGATATTGACTTGCCGAAAGTACTTTGATGGCTTAGAGGGGATATACCCGGATAGGTTATTATGAGAAAGAACCAAGCATTGTAACTGATCAAGATGGGAAAGCTTCTCTGGAATTGACCCATTTAACATGTTGTTTCCAAAATCCAATGTGGTAAGTGCAATGAGGTTTCCAACCTCGCCTGGAATTGTCCCTTCAAGGAAATTGGAGTTCAAATTCAGGACAGAAAGGGATGACAGATGCCCGATTTCCTTGGGAATTGTGCCAACCAACTGATTGTTACTAAGGTCAAGACTTTCTAGTAACACAGCATTACCAATCTCCACAGGTAATGTCCCCTCCAGAAGATTATAAGAAGCTGAAAACTCCATCAAATTCGTCGAATTCCACAAACTCTTAGGAATTGGACCGGTGAAATTGTTCGAGTCAATATCAAGAACCGCTAAGGGAAGCTTTGATAAGTACTCAGGAATCATACCCACAATTTGGTTTTTCACCAAAACTAACTGAGTCAGATTACCACACTTCACAAAAGTGTCCTCAATCGAACCCGAAAGGAAGTTATTGTCAAGACCAAGCTCTGCTAGTGCCACTGCATTGCATATTTCTTTGGGAATCTGACCCGTCAACAAATTGTTGCTCAGACTCACTTGATTCAAATTTGTACAGTTCCCAATTTCTGGTGGAATTTTTCCCGAAAATCGGTTACTTGAGAGCAAGAGTGAGTCTATTTGGTCCCATTTTCCAATCCAAGAAGGCAATGAACCAGAAATCTGATTCTGTTCAGCTGAAAATGAAAACATGGGAAGCTTTTCCAGCTCTTGTGGCAACGACCCAGAAAGGGAATTGAAAGAAAGCATCAGTGTCTTCAAATTACTACAGTTTCCTAGCTCACCGGGAATAGAACCGTTGAGCTCGGAATAAACCAGGTTCAATATACTCAAATTTTGCAGTTTCCCAAATGACTTGGGGATTGAACACTTCAATGGGTTGTAAGAAAGGTCAAGCTTGTTAAGTGATTTGAGCAATGATATTGTTTCCGGCAAAGGGCCTCTGATTGAACAAGAAGGGGAAAAGAAATTTTCAAGATTTTCAAGGTTTCCAATTTCCGCCGGAAGCACGCCGGCAAATTGGTTGAGTCCAATGTAAAGGTCGGTGAGGTGTATCAAGTTTCCTATTTCAGAAGGAATGGGGCCAGAAAGAGTGTTGTTTGAGACGTCTAGAAAAGTTAAAGATTGAAGCTTTAGAATAGGGGAGAGAGAACCTGTGAGCAGATTGTTGCCAAGGGCAAGAAAATGGAGATTGGTCAGATTTCCAATCTGGGTTGGGATATTGCCGGTGAGCCCATTGCCTGAGAGGTCTAAAGACTGAAGTTTCAGAAGATTTCCCAGCCCCAGAGGAATTTTTCCGGTGAAGAAATTGGGCCCGAGTCGAAGGGTTTCAAGCTGAGTCAACTCGCCGAGTTGGGTCGGTAACTCACCGGACAACTGGTTGTTACTAAAATCCAAGACTCTCAGGCGCTGAAGTTTTGATATTTTGTCTGGGATTCGGCCGTAGAGGAGGTTTGAAGAGAGGTCGAGGACAATGAGGGTGGAGAGAGAGAAAATGGAGGGAGAGAGAGGGCCTTTTAGTGACTGAGTTGAGAGAACGAGTGAGGTGACTCGGCCTTTGAGACAGGTTACTCCGGTCCAGTTGCAGTGGGAGGTGTTTGGGGTCCATGAGGAGAGAGTTTGGGGGTTTTCAAGAGAGCTTTTGAAAGAAAGCAGAAGATTTGCTTCCTCTGCTTTTTGCTCTGGTTTGGCAATGGAGGGCAAAATGAACCATGCATGAAACAGGAAGAGAATGAGAAACAGAGACCAAAACGCCATACCCATTTCAGAAAGAGAGAGAATGTGATATCAAAAGTGGGAGAGAGGTTTCAAAGTTTTTTCTTCAAACTAATGTGATCTCAGTAACCCATTTGAGAGGTTGTGAGAGAGGGTTGTGTTGACTGTTGAGAATTGAAAGTCGGAAGCTTGACTGATGGTGGAAGTTTGGGAATATGAGAGAGAGAGAGAGAGAGAGAGAGAGAGAGAGGAAAATGTATCGGTGATTGAACGATATAGCTTCCCTCGTCTTGGAGACACCCCCTGGAACTGAGAACACAGAGCTTTGGATTTGGGTCACGCAACAAGACGGAGATCTTGAAATAGGAGAAAATACTAGCTTCGAATTCTGGTTGAGAGTAGGGCTGTAAATGAACTTAGTCGTTCGTGAACTATTCGAGGCTTGACTCGGTAAAGGTTCATTCGAGTTCGATTTGGATATTAAACGAACTGAACCTGAACCTCAATTTTAAGCTTGTTTAATAAACGAGCCGAACCTGAACTTGACAATATTCAGCTCGATTAGGCTCACGAATTTGGAATATATGTATATCTCATAAACTTTTACATATACATAATGAATTTTTTATAACTTATACTTGTATAAACCAATAAAAGTATTATAAACTTAAAGTTTACTGGTATGTTTTTATAACTTTATACATGAATGAACTTATTTATGTACAAAATAGATTTTTTTTTGAAGTTTTAGACTTATATTAGAGCATAAATATCTAATATTTTTTCCTTGTTAAGACTCGTGAACAAGTTCGAGTTCGACTCAAACCTAGGCAAATTCGGCTCAAGCTCGGCTCGTTAAATTTTCATTGAGTTTGAGTTCGGCTCGAGTTCGTTTAAAAATTTAATGAACGAACTTGAACATTCTAAAGCTTGGCTCGATTCGGCTTGTTTACAACCCTAGTTAAGAGTGGGATTGACAAGAACACCCTTGAAAATGAGGAATAAATCCGGTGAGGTAGTGCGTTTGCCCCACACATAATTAGTCACAGTTCTAGTGGCTGTGTTCGTTTGGTAGTTTAGTTTAATTTTGATGATGTAAAAAGGTGTAATGAGTGGAGAGAGATAGAGAGAGAAATGAGGGTAATGATGATGTCATCAAAACTAAAACTGGGAAACGAACACAGTCATTTGTCCGGCTGCAAGAGAAAAATTCTTGTGAATTATCTAGTCTTATTTGAATAACCTACTTTGATCGGACAAAAGAGCGAACTAGTTAAGATGCGTGTAAACTGACTCGAACAATGAAATACTCCATAGATGTGGGGCCCTTGATTAGGGATTTGGGGTGGGGGCACAGATGGGAGAGAGTGTTAACGTGTCCCTTGAGGTGAAACAAACAAACATTATTGGGGAGCCATTGTTTTGTACTTTGCAGGGTGAACTTTTGGGGTCTCATACTGTTTGTGTTGTGTTTTGGGGAATGTTTCCTCTCTTTTTTTAATTATTGTATGTTGTGGGAAATATTTCCATTTGTTGGTAATCATTGTAAATTTTGGTATTATCGCAGGAAGTTTATTAATGCAATTATTTTTATAACGTAAGGTGTCTCATGCTAACGTGCGCACTTGGTACTAATGCATTCTACTTGCATGCCGAACAAATGGATAGGATCGAGATTCTGTGATTAAGACTATTTTCAATTATTTTTGTCAACTTATTAATGCCATTTAATTTCCTGCTTGGTGAAGTGTATACTATTGTTTTGGATGATTTTGGAGCTATAGATTCAATGAATAATTTGACACAATAACTCATCTTTTTATCATATGGTCAAAAGTATTAATGATCAGTAATAATGATCACAATCGTGACTACGATGCATTTTAATTTACCGATTATTGGAGATTTTACCAAGAAGCTTGCCTAACTAATGGGGCTCCAATTTCGTTCAGCAGAATCCAATTTCGACGTTGAGTTGGAGTATATTTTTCCTTCCGGTAAGTTTTTTTATTTTTTGATAACTAGATGTCTCCACCAGCTTGCATGCACCTCGATTTGTTTCAAGGCCCGGAAGTTAACGGTCGGAAAAACCTCCAGTATCCACAAGATTTCAAATGGTTGGCATCTGCGGGAATAGAACATGTGACCTCGTGGAGTAGAATTTATTGATTTCTCATAACCGTTTGCCAATCCCATTGGTGTTTCGGAGAGGTTCAAACTCTTGGTGCCTTCAAAATGGTGCGTTGTTAGAGCTGTCTTAAGGCATTATTCCAGAAATTGACTTAAGTCGTGACTTAAGTTGGCATTTTAAGTTGATATAGTGGGAGAGAATGACATGTCTTGTTGTAAAACATAAATGAGTCCATTTTTAAGTCAATTTAGGAATAAATCAGTTTCTAGAACAACTCATGGATGTTTGTATGCTAATGAGCAACCCAGGGGCATGATTAGTTGATTAAGAGCATTGTCATTCGGCTAAGCCACAACTATGAGAAATATTACCACAAAATAAATGACATTACAAACTTTGGCACTCAAGAATTGGGTTTCTATTTTGATAAGAAAACCAAAATTCGGCTCCAACAATAAATATTTAAATGAGAGGAATATTTTATAGTAGTATGTACTTGTGCAGTAGGCAAATGTTAGTACTCCATAATCATGTTTAAAATGTGTATTATAAATCCTCTCACCAAAACCTTGTAATAGTAGTGTTGAGTCGTGTTATTCGAGACTAGATATCATTATAAGTAACAAAATACGTCTAGTAGTTTGCATACAAGTATATGCGGGTCCGTTTGCTAACATTTATAATTTAACTTATTTAGCTTATTTTTTAAAAAACATTCGATTAGACAAAAAATATATAAATTTTTTTTCTAGAAAACATCATCCAAAATGAAACTCTTTAATATAAATAACTAAATAAATATGGTTGAAGGGTGGAAATGCATAAACTTATACTCCATATATTTATAAATGAACAAACGGGAAAAGGAGATAAAGATGGTTAGAGTTGTAGCAAAAGAGAGGTAATTTTATCATTTTATAGTCTAATTAACGAGTTTTGGATTAAAGTTAACGGAATGGGGAATCTGAATAATAGTTTCAAAAAAAAGGGAGGTCAGTGATATTTCAAAAAAAATAGGAGAAATCCTTGCATTTTTAGAAATCTCAAGAGAGGTAAGTGAAATTTACCCAAAAGTAATGATCATCGGAACCGTTTGGTTGGTTGCCACTTGCCAGGTAGGAGTATTATGGAGACAAGTGAACGGCAAAGATTTTCTGATCACGTCCCTATCTTTTGTAGAGTTTTTTGTCAAGTAGTAACCACTATATCACATTAAACCCATAGGAGTAACTAGAATGATAAAGGATTCAACCAATAAATTCATACTATATTTTCCGTTCAAAATTTAGCAATCTCTTAAGTTAGGCCGCGAGAACTCCCTTTGTGATTTTTCTAATCCCGACATACATGACTTGTCTTGACCAGCCCCGTAGGTGATTGTTAAAGAACGCGCAAATTAAGTTTGAACACCTCTGACTGCCAAGTAGTAAAAAAAGGGCATAAACTATGCAATTTTCATTTTAGCGCTTAACATTAGCCAAACTCATTAACATGGCAGTGTTCCGATCAAATCTTATTCGGTATTCACTTGATTTATTTCTTGCGTGACTGTTATAAAGACGCGCTCCCGTTCACGCACACCCATTTCATCAGGTTGAGATTCAATTGAGTTAAGCCAGTGGAGGAAGTGTACAAATCCTTCATTGAATGCATGAAAAGTACGTGCATCTGTAAATAGGGATCTGTGTATGCATCAGATCACTTCACTCCAAATTTAAAAGCCCTTTTGTGAAAATTCACTCCAAATTTTGCCAAAAACTGGATATTGAAAAAGATTGTGTGAAATGACATTGCTCGAGGAAAGCAAATCCCCCACGCCATTGTCCCCACCCACTCCCTACTGACTCACTACTCTGCATTCTCTCTCTCTTGTATCTCTGTCTCGTTACAGAGCAACTAAAGCAGACCAGTGTTGTGTCTTTAACATGGAACAGAGCTTTTATTGTCGTTTGCCTTTAACTCAACTTGTAGGGTATGCACTCTTCGGCCGTCCGATTGTGTTTTGAAGAGTCCAGATGCGTTCAACAGTTTTGACTTATTTTTATCGGTAAAAATCAAAGCACATCCGGACAATTCAAAACACAATCGGATGTCCGAGAAGTGCACAACACCCCCGGACTCACTATAAGGAGAGAGAAAATCTTGGGCTCTGTTTGGATTGGTGTCAAAATGTGATTGATGATGGACAGATGAATGGGTTTTTGGATATTTGTAGGAGTATTTTTTGTTCATTTCTATTGGTTTCTTTAGACAGCTGGTTAGCTTTATCAACTTGATTTTGACAAAACATTTTTTTGTTGTGTACCCTCCTCCGTAATTGGCTTTCAAAAAATGGATTTTAATTTATGAAATGTATGGTTGACTAGTTGTGGTCATTTGAACTTTAAAAATGTTGACAGAATTTAGGCCATCCGATTTATGAACCATAATTTGATTTTTTATATACTATAGATTAGGGGTGAACACCGGCCCAATAGCCCAACCCAACTGGTTATTATAGGGCTTGTGATAAATATTTATACCCATAACGTCGGGATGGGTTAAGGTTTTAAGCCCGTTTACTAAATGGGCTACGTTTGATAAATTCCTCTAAGAGCTAGCCCGGTCCGACCTGATTTAAATACTTTTTTAAACATGCGATTTTGAGAAAAATATAAAATATGGTCAGGAAGGAAATATGAGTGGGCTTATAGGGGCCTAGGCCTTCCTCTAATTGAAAGTATCTGTGTCTTGTTACAGAGCAACTGAACCGGACCAGTGCTGTCATTCTGTCATTAACATGGAACATACTACTCCCTCCGTCTCATTTTAAATGCTCCCTACGTATATTTGTGTCATTTTCAAACGTCTATACCTTTTTATTGGTAAGGTTTTCAAAGTTTTTAAAAATTTTGTTGATAAAACTTGTTTTGGCTTTGCTAATTTAGTTAATTCGAGAGTGATAAATGTTTGCAATTAGTGCAAGAAAACACCTTAAATTATCCATTCTTATTTGACCCAGAGGAAAAACCTTTGTGAGGCCGAATCCAAACTTGGGGTGTTTCACTAAGGGAGTTTTGTTTTAAAACTGCTTTGGTTTTTGTGTTCATACCTTTTTATGTGATGTATTGTGAGAGGGTGACCTGTCTTGGTTTTTGGGAAAAATTAGTTTTTAGAAAAAAACTAGTTAGTGGAACACCAAAGGGCCTAAGACTCGAAGTAAACATGTGAAGGCGGGGCACTGAACGAGCAAGTAAATATAGTAGACGAAATAGCTTTTATTAAGGCTTTGTTCCGTTTGGGTTTTTGGGGTAATGAGTAGAGAGAGATAGAAAAAAAAAATTATTAGGGACCATGCAAGGTGGGTCTTGAGGCACAAACCGAACAAGGTGTAAATTGTTGATATTGCATCCAACACACACACACACACAAAAAATACTCCTAAAATAAAATTTGTCTTTGAAAATATTTGGTATGGCCCCACCCACAATCCGAAAGAATGTTACTGACGCCCAAACCCCAAACAAAGCCGGAAATGATCGCCGTATAAAAATATTATTGGTAAGGTTTTCAAAGTTTTTAAAAATTTTGTCTAATAGAACTAATTGAGATCTATCAAATAAGATCCATATTGCATATAAAATACATTATAGAATGAAAACTATAATAGTTTAAAAAAAACACGCATCACCGTAGGGAGCATTTAAATTGGGACGGAGGGAGTAGCTTTTAATGTCGTTTGCCTTATACTCAACTTGTAGGGTGCGGTGTACCCTAGGCCATTCGATCGTATTTTGAACAGTCTGGATGCGTTCAACAGTTTTAATTTATTTTTAGCGGTAAAAAATCAAAGCACATCCAGACAGTTCAAAACACAATCGGACGGCCAATAAGTGCACGGTATCGTGTACAGCACCCTAGGATTCACTATAAGGAGAGAGAGGAGAGAGAGAATCTTGGCTGTGTTTGGATTGGTGTCAAAATGTGATTGATGATGGACGGATGAATGGTTTTTTTTGGATATTTTTGTGGACTATTTTTTTGTTCATTTCTATTGGTTTCTTTGGACAGCTGGGTAGCTTCGGTTAGCTATATCCACTTGAATTTGACAAAACATTTTTTTGTCGTCTACCTAACACAGCAGAATTCACAATAGAATATTTAGCGTACCATTCCAAACGATGATAAGTCTCGAATCTTTGAGAGTTCTTGAATCCACAAGAAAAAAAATATTTAACTCAGAGTTGTTTATTGAATAAGAGGTACCGAATAATAGAGGGTACATGCCCTTTTATAGAGAAAACTAGCAAATCCTAGCAAAAACTTACTAAAAAAATAAAATATTCCGAAAATTTGGGAAACTCCCAAAATTGAAAACTAGAAAGAAAAATAAGATATTCCCAATTGGAAATAATGAAAATGGAATTACACGCTAAGAGTAATTCGTAATCTAATTATTACCTAAAATAGCAAAATTACTAAATTGAAAGCCTAAAAGGATGAATTTGACCGAAATCCACCATCAGTCACGAACTTAGGGTGGTGAGTATTGACTGCAACGCAATTCTGCTTCAGCCCACCAAGTTTGGGCCTAAATGAATGAATTTGATTTTTATATTTCTATAGAATTAGGAGTGTACACCGGCCCAGTAGCCCGATCCAATCCAACCTGGTCATTTTAGGGCTTATGATAAATATTTAGGCCCACAAGGCCGTGCTAGGTTAAGGTTTTAAGTCCGTTTACTAAATGGGCTGGGTTTGGAAATAATATTTTATTTTAATATGCAATTTTGAAAAAAATATAAAGTATGGTCAGGAATGGAAATATGAGTGGGCTTAGAGCATTTCCACCCCTTACTCGGATTTTTACCCAAATTTGAGTAAAAACTTGATTTGGTATGGAGCATTCTAATGGGAAAAAGAAAATCTAGACATAAATTTGAGTAAAAGCCTCATTAATGGCATTTTTGTAAATTTAAGGGGGAGAAAATGGCCTTCAAAATTTGATGTTGGATGATGACCACAAAATATTGACACGTAATACCTCGGATATCATATATTAGTTTTTAAATGTGCTTAATCTATTATAGTATTGCAGAATGACGTTTCGAGAGGAGGGACGTAGTTGCGACAAGTGGCATCAACATAGCGAGGTTAATGTGTAAGGCAATTACTTAATTACCTTTTTGATAAATGTTCAACTTAAATCTTTTAATTTTCAAACCCTTGATTTGTGGGATAAAATTTTCAAACATGGAAAATAATACAAAGATCATGTTCATCATTTCCTACATTACTATTTGATATTGGGAATTTTAATTTACCATATCCTATTTGATAGCAATACCAATGACTGATTGGAATTTTAATCTGTAAATGGTAGTAATTAATTGATAGGAATGCCAATTCTTGAGCGGATATTTAGATACCTTAATCCAATTATAATTCTAACTGGAGAGGATAATTTATTTGTATTGAAATTGAAAATTTGAATTCAAAAGTTGAACAATTTATGGTAAAAGTAACTCCACCACCTACAACTAATTTATTTCTTCATTCCTCCATAATATCACCATCTTCCCAATTTCATTGAAAGAACTCCAAATTCAATTGTCTCCTGATCGTGTTTCATCACCTCTTCTCTTATACGAGAAATCGATGAGCTCTTTGCCGGTATTTTTTTCCACACAAATTTGTACATAATTTTTTTAAAGTAACTGATTTGGGGTCGAATAAATCTGCATGGCCAAATTTTTAAATGATGCACATATCTTTTTTTATTTTTCATTAACCTAGGCATGTTGAACTTTGATGCACTGTTTTGAAGTGATTGTATTGTGCTTCAAAATGAAGTGAGTACCATCAACTAATTATTTTTCCACCTCTTTCCAGGGTATTAATTATCTGTGCTAGCTCCGGAGCCGTATTTGATCTCATATTTCTCTTCGACGTTGGCACATAAGAAGATGACGCCCAATGTAGTATGTTGTCCCGTATTAAGATTTGTTTAACTTTGCTTGCATATATCGAACTTCTCTGTTAGCTTTGGAGCCGTATTTGATCTCATATTTCTCTTTGACGTTGGCACATAAGAAGATAACGTCCAATTAGTATGTTGTCCCGTATTATAAATTTATTTAACTTTGCTTGCATATATCGAACTTAAGGCTACTGCGTATGTAAAGTTTTATAAAATTTCAATTTTACCCCTGAAAGTTTTAAAAAAATTCAATTTGACCCCTAAAAGTTTTAAAATATTTCAATTTGACCCCCACCTTGTCCCCATCCGTGTCCCCCAGTGTCCCCAGTCGTGTCTCCATCCAAAAAAGCACGACAGCCGTGTCCCATGCCACGTGGCGTGTCGGGACACGTGTCTCGCCGTGTTCCCGTGTCGGGACATTGTGATACGGGGTCCCGGAGAGGTGTCGGTGCTTCGTAGGCAATAAGTCACCAGGTCCTCCGTAATTGCATTTCCAAGTTTAGAATCAGCAACAGCTAATGTCTCACCATCACAATATATGAGCATGTAAGAAGTTGCTCAGACCTTTGCTTGACTTGCTCTTAATCAAGACCTCTTGATTAAGAGCAAGCCTAACGAAGGTCTGAGCAATTTCTTAGAGAAAGCTTCTACCTGCACAACCTGAAAATTGATATCAAATCAAAGTCACAGTCAGAAACATGATTTCAGGACAAATTAAGGGACTTGCATTAACAACAAGCAATCCATAGAAGGAACCAGGGGAAATCCTGAGACAACTTTTTAAATGCATCCAAAGTTCCAAGTTAATCGGCACATGTAGAATCACCCAACATTGTCCATTTTTTCTGAGTTGTAGCAGCTTTTGGTTATACGTTTAGTTTACCACCACCAAAGTGGAGATAAGTGCAGATATGACGTGCTTTTTCTGTTTTGGGTTGCCTCCCTTACATTCACCACACATTGTATTGCTTGAGATGTGAGTTGGCGGTTGAACATTGGTAAATTGTCTGCATCTTTGTCCAAAATGATTTGTCATGGGGCTATTTATTTTTTCCTGTTTTATGTAATACTTTACTGCTGCTTTTTTGGTAGTCCGTATGCCATAGCCTACACAGGAATGTTTTCCCCATGAATAATAGATTACATTAGTCTTTTTAGTGCTACTACACATACTATTTTTATTTTATTTGTATATGTTTTTGTGTGATAAGTTGGCGGTCATTCATTGGTTTGTCAGTTCACTTTAATAAAGCTCGTCAGATTTCAAGAACTGCATTTCTTTTCTAAACCAGCAAACGTGTAACCAAGAAAAGAAATGCAGTTCTTGAAATCTGACGAGATTTATTAAAGTGAACTGACAAACCAATGAATGACTGCCAACTTATCACACGAGAACCTGTACAAATAAAATAAAAATAGTATGTGTAGTAGCACTAAAAAGACTAATGTAATCTATTATTCATGGGGAAAACATTCCTGTGTAGGCTATGGCATACGGACTACCAAAAAAGCAGCAGTAAAGTATTACATAAAGCAGGTAAAAAAATAAATAGCCCCATGACAAATCATTTTGGACAAAGATGCAGACAATTTACCAATGTTCAACCGCCAACTCACATCTCAAGCAATACAATGTGTGGTGAATGTAAGGGAGGCAACCCAAAACAGAAAAAGCACGTAAAATTTGCACTTATCTCCACTTTGGTGGTGGTAAACTAAACGTACTAAACATATAACCAAAAGCTGCTACAACTCAGATGGAGTCGAACCCAATATAACAGCAAGATTCCAACATTTACTATCCCTTCATATTAACAACTTCAGAGTTCAAACCGTGATGCAATACACTCTTTCGGAAACCCAGACCCAAACCAGAGTCCTTTTTAATCGGAAGTTATTATATTTTCCAAGTCCAATACAAACTGAACTAAATTTGAAAATACAATTGATCACTAGCAAAATACTGCTCAAGTTATATGGACCATTCGACTTTCTTCCTGTCTTCTTCCCTTCCCAATTTGTGGTTTTTCTTTCTTTTCTTCATTTGTTCGATATATACATAGATAAATAGTAAATCAGACGATGATACATACATCTACCAATATTGATGAGACATGGCCCCATTATTGATGCATAAATGCATACATGATGATGTACATGTATATGAATGTTGTGTGTACTATATGAATGACAATGATCGGCTAAATTTACCTTCACTTTGGAGAGTTTCCCTTCGTCCAAAACTTTGAAAAGGGCAAAATCCCACGGGGGTTTCAAACAACACAAGCATCGAGTAAAGGGTGGAGATGCTTGTGTTGTTTGAAACGCCGGTGGAATTTCAAACCTTATATTAGATGATCTGAGAATCTGATTGAAACATCCAAAGTGTTGGATTGAATCTATGGTGTAAAAATTGAAAAACCCTACAAGAATCATGGCTACGTTCGGAAAATTCCTCTCACGCCTCTCCTTCCCCCCTTATCCTCTAACGCCTCCAACACCTCTTTGCGGAAAATTTCTCCCACATTCGGCCACCATCCGAGAGGTTGAAGAGGAACTCAACAAGGATTAACTCGATGGATTTCATGAGGAAAAATACAGGGGGGGGTGTTACTTGAGATTTTTCAACCCAGATTTTTTTGGCTTGGGGATTTTAATTTGTGAGTTATTCTCCTTGATTTGTACCTTTTTGTGATTTAAGAGTTCTAGGATTTGGGTCTCCACTTGTCTTTTTGTTAGTTTGTTAGTTTCTTAAAGTTTCAGATCAAGAACCTCTAGATCAGGCCACCCATTTTGATTAATTCTAGAATCGTGTCGGTCTTAACTAGTCTTTTGACTTTGGATCATTTTGGACGGTGTAATTGATGGAGGAAATATCTGCAGCAATGACGGTGCCATTTGTGCTGGGTAATTTGATCTTATGAGGAGTCTGTGTTTAGAGAGGGACCAATTGGAAAGATGATCTGAGAGAAAAACGAGGTTTTTTTTTTTTTTTTTTGCCAATCGATAGAAGAGAGATCAATTACATCACATATGAAGTACAAAGTACCAACCCGGGACACTACATGAATTGTGAGAGTCCACGAGACAACCAAGCCCAACAACTTAATCAATACAAGAAATAAGTCCATTACAAGGTAGAAACAGAGAAAGAAACAAATAAAGGAAAAGCCCCTGCACGCAGGCAGGAAGATTCGAACTCCTGATCTCCTAGTGAAATGCAAGAGTCCTGGCCAACTGAGCTAGCCCCGTTTGTTGAGAAAAACGAGGTTGATTTGGAGAAAATTTTATTTTTCTCTCTTTAATCTGAACCGTTTATGTGTTGATTGAACGATCCGGATGTTGTGCAAGAGTACCTCGAAAGGGTACCACGTGGACTTTACCCTATTTGCATCCAAAATTTTCTCAGTTTTTGGAAATCATAAATTACTTCCAGGATTATTATATTAAACGGTCCGGCAATTCACCCTAGAAATTGTTTGTGAGACCATTCTGATCTGTACACCTAAACAAACCGACCATTAGGATTATTAAACGGTGAGACCCATTTAATACGAAGATGTGATTAACAACGTAGTAGCACCTTGGTGGCACATCAGGGCTGTTGATCTTGGCAATCAACGGTTCGGATTTCACCTCGGTTATGTACAACTCGAATCTAAAAAATGTCGAGATGAAATCCGATCCGTTGAAAATGCATCTGGCGGCCCTGGTGCCGCACGCCCGGGAGTGCACACTTGCACCCCCGCTAAAGACACTCTTACGTAAAAGGGGACAGATGTACAGTTTCTATAACGACCCGGAAGCAGTTGACCTGCTAACTCTTAACCTAATCACGTGGCTCAAAAAGTTAACCTCAAGTTATACAACAGCTGGTTCAGTTGTTTTATATATTACACATATTTTTCCCTTAATCCACCAATGTGTGATGGGGATGTCACAATTTCAATAAAATTTCAAACTTGGAATCGTTCATTTATTCTCGGAATTTCCCTTGGCATTTTTACCGTTTTACCCATCCTCTCCTCCTTTAATTATTTATATTATTTCATTTCTTTATATAATTCATTTAATTATTTAATTTTATTTCTTTTATTTTATTTAATTCATTTCTTTTATTTAATTTTTTCACAGTTGCTTGACCTTATTTTTCACAAAAAGACAAAAGAATAGAGCCTAAGTAGAAATTTCCCAACCTTTATCTCCATTTTGCTCTCGGTTGCCTCAGTTACCCAAAAACAAAATATCCAACTCTCTCTCCCAATCAAATTATTAAATTTAATGTTAAATTGTGTGCCACATGTTAGATTTTACTCCTATACAAAATGTATTTAAAAAAAACGTTGTTACTTTTGATTTAAAATCAGAATCGTGAAAAATAAGGTCAAACAATTTTTTCTTGGATGGCTAGCCATTTCCAAATTTCATTATTTTTTTACCAAGTATTTTACATTTGAAGAAACAAAAAAGTTAATAAAATATGAAAAAAGTGTTAAAGATGTAAAAAAATTGAGGGAAAAAAAAAAGTTTTATAAAAATCACAAATATTGTTCATATACTTTTTCATTTTTTCCTCAAAAAATAGTGGAGGAAGGGGTGACCCGGCCAGCTCGACTTTATCAATAATATAAAGTTTCTAAATATAAAGTCAAATTTAAATGTCAATGTAAAAAAATAATTTACTTGCAAAATGTAATTTGAGTAAACCAAATTAAATAAGTAATTAAATAAATAAAGTTAAAAGAGAAAAAGAAAAAAGCGAAAGAAAAAAAAAGGTTTAATTGGGCCGAAAAGGGAGGGTGTGGGGAGGGTAGTTGGGGGAAAGGGGGGTGGGGCCGGGTTGGGGGAGTGTGTCATGGGGGGCGCCTAACACTTCTCTTTATTCTCTTACCAATCTAGCTTATTTGTTGGAATGAATAACATGCTTGGCATGATCCACAAAATGAGCCGTTTCAATAATTGTTGTAGCCTATAAGTACTAGGCGACTAGGTAAGCCTCGATAGTTCAAAACACGACTAATCCAAACGAATTAGAAATGGATTGAGCCGAGTCTCCAAAGAGTGTAGTTTATAACATATCTTACAACATGATATCAAATGTAGAATGAAATAGCTCTCCCGTAATATGTGTGCCACGGTGCACAAATTTTGTGTTGGCCAAATAACTATTGCATCACTGTAAATAAACTAGATCACACAGACTTTTGGTAAAAAAATTTTCACCCTGTTTCTCGATCATGCATCACTATGCGCTCTTGTTTTTAATTCTCATTTTTACAAATTTTGTTTTGGTAATTTGTGATACTTTCGACTGACAATTTCACACTCTTGCTCTCATTTTTGCTCGCCCTCACCCAAGATGCATTTATTCATAGTGTAAATTTGTAATATTTCTAAAAAAAAATTCACACACTTCCTTTTATTTTCCCTCACACCTATGCCCAAGCAAGATGCATTATTCTTAACGTAGGGAAGATATTGGGGAAATCCCTAATACACATCTTTCTTTTTTTTCTTTTCCCAACCAAGCTGGACAACCGCCTCCATAATCTGACCCTTACATAATTCTTCAAAATGCCATACCTTCCGCACTTGGTTTTCGCATTACGGTTACGCTCTCAATCTTTGCTCTCGCAAATTTTAGTAGCTTGAGATGTAATTCATAGACGCGTTCACACTCACACTCCAGCTGATGCACATGCACGGATTATGTGACTTAGATCCAACCCACACTCCACCTTATCACTGTTGGAATTTTGTGAATGAAACCAGGGCACTCGGAGGGTCTCCCGGGGCAACCGAGACCACCCCACGGATTCAACACGTTATGCAATTAACGCTGGGTAACTCCCTCATGAATATGGAGATAATGGCAGAATTGAATTCCAATTCAAATTCGGATTGAAGGTTGCGGTTACAGGATCTGAAATTCATTGGCAGAATTCATTTCGTTATTGAATGGAAGGCTCCCCCATTAATCCCGTATTGATGATTTCAGCTCCTTCAAACTGCTATTTAAACACAGCTCTGGGTCATTGTTTGAACATCAGAAATTCGTGCATCACATCATATTCCAGAAATTGTTATTGAGAGAGAGAGGCAGACGTTAGCTTCAATTCGCCAAGGCAGTCGATAGAGGTGTTCTGTCGGCCATGGTTTCTAGCTGTTGTATCCTGGGACGAAGACGTCGGTTCAACCTACAACACCCACGGTAGGCGGCGAATCTTTGTTAAGAAGAGTGTGGTTATACACGACTCGGCGTTCGATCTACTGTTTGTATTTCTTATTTAGTTTCTGTCAAGTTTATTTCTGTAAGTATTTCTGTTTCGTTGTAATCTGTTCATGTATGATTATTTTGAATGAAATTGTTCTTTGGAATTCGGAGTTGCCACAGTGTTTTTTTCCAACAATCACCTCTCTCTCTCTCTCTCTATACGATTCTCTATTTAAAGAGATACCATCTTAATTCATCTCTCACATTACTCCAACTCGGTATAATGCTACGTCCTACGCACAAGGTTAATGGCCCGTAGTGTATGCCTGTTAGAAATGTAACCGAAGTAGTTAGGAACCAGCCAACCAGGTTTTTTGTTGTATCAATCTTTGAGAACAGGCGTTATGAGAAAGAAGGTGTTTTAGAATGAGAAGTAATTGAAGTAGAGAAATGTGGGTTCATTGTTTTATAAGTGCTCTGCTAGGTTGGTGCTGAACGACATGAGATGCTACGGCATGGGCTGTGTTTTAGAATGCCGTTAGTGCAAGTACTAAAAGTTTTAAATGAAGATAATTAAAGATGCATACATAATACGGAGAAGAATTTCGGTACGGGGTGGTACCCTCTCAGTGGATCCGGGCCATCCAATATCGCAATCAACAGTTCGGATTAAAAGTGTCTTCCGGATTTTAAAAAAAAAAAGTGCATTTCAATCAGAGCCGTTGGATGCATTTTTGGATGGCCTAGATGCACTAAACCAAGACAGATCATTCTCTCACAATACATCACATAAAAAACTGTGAAAAACTAGTTTATTCTAAAAACTGTCTTAGTGGAATACCCCCTAAGCATTTGGAAAACTTTAGCACCAAAAATTTTAAGGCAAGGGCAGTACTGACTCCATCAGATCTGCACTGAGCCATTTGGTTCACAAATTCAGTACCTCAACATAGACGATTATTGAAGTAATGTTCACAATTTTGAAGTGCAAGCTCACCAAACTGGCGCCAAGAATTCGAAACTGAACGAACATGGACGAGATCAGTTGAGTCCTTTTAACACATTAGGATCTTTATAGCCATGTCGGTCTAAGCCATTGTATGAAATCTCTACAAGCCTCCATTTTTACCCAACTTGGACTGCAATTTTACAAAACAAAACGTTAATTCGTAATTACCCCAGCAAATGTCACTCTTGTTCAGCTGCCCCGAGCACAAGCCAATAGAGCAGACCAAACACTTCCTGATGAGTCAGGACAGGCCGTTAACAACTGATTCCCATGAATTCTGGAGGGAATATACCGAGTGAGCCCTTCTCGGGTATTTAAATTATGAAGAGTTTGTTACATCCAAACAGTTTATTATCATGATATGAAAGATACAAATTCAAATCAAGCATCAACGGCCAATAATCTCCTCTGAGATAATCTCATCCCATGGTTTCCGGTCAATTATACCAAACATTGAAATGCTTCATCTCAATGTGTCTATAAATACAATATACACGATCGATGAAAGGTACACACAATCAACTCAACACTTTGTCCATACCCAAATTCACTCTGGCTTTACTAACTTAGACGTCGGAGGGGTGTAGACCGGAAAAACACCGGTCCATATGTCTTGTTTTGCAGGTCTTGAGTTGGGTTCGCTGGAAAACGAATCATCACTGCGTAGTCATGGAAACCCTCACGTTGTCCATCTTTGTAACTGGCCCATAGAATCAGGCCCAAATGGTGGGCGAGTGTTATGGCACAGTTGGGAATTGAGCCAATTACCGGCCGCTCCACATTTTGGAGGTGATGCACGGCAAACTCCATTGACTTTTCCAAAAGCACCACCCGCTCCAAAGTTCTTCCTCCAATCAAATGCACGCCTGTTATCCCTCCTTCAATAAAAAATGTTATCCCTCCTTCAATCCCTCCATCACACACACACGTGTATAGTGTCTTAACAAATGTTTTAGCAAGTGTTACACGTAGCTAAACATTGAATGCGGAATGAAACGGATTCCAACTCCATGTACAGTCAAAATTCTAAAATGTACGGTCTAAATTTTAAATCTACAGTCAAAATTCTAAAATGTACGGTCTAAATTTTGAATGTACAGTCAAAATTCCAAAATGTACGGTCTAAATTTTAAATGTACAGTCTAAATTTTGAATGTACGGTCAAAATTCCAAAATGTACGGTCTAAATTTTAAATGTACGGTCTAAATTCTAAAATGTACATTCTAAATGTACAGTCTAAATTCTAAATATACGGTCTAAATTCTAAAATGTACATTCTAAATGTACGGTCTAAATTCTAATGTACAGTCTAAATTCTAAATGTACGGTCTAAATTCTAAAATGTATATTCTAAATTTAGGGTACCCTAAAGTTTAGGGTACCCTATGAAAGTGCCTAAACCTAAACCTTAGGGTACCCTATGAAAGTGCCTAACATCCTAGGTTACTCTATGAAAGTGCCTAAACCACTAAAAACCCTATAATAGAAAAGTGTACCCTAAGTGTCTAACCCCAAAAAAGAGTGATTGAGCTTAATGGAGTTAGTGGTAATTAAAAAGAATGATTGGAGTTAGTGGTAATAAATATTTGTTTTTTGTATTGGCCCGTAATAAAACCTTGGGAATTTTCATTCCCATACGTACACTATGACCCACATGAATAACTAATGGGCCTGCTAAAATTGTCTTCGGCTGGACTTCTCTGTCCCAAGCCCGCTTTAAGCTTTCCCAGTTAATTCTCTTTCCCAAGCCTGCTGGCAGTTGGATAAAAGACGTTATTTCTCGTAGGGCTCTTTTAGAAATAGAAGATTTTTCTGATGAGGATTTTGTCGAGATCTTTACAAAAGTCGAATGGCGGTATAGACTCGTACACAAAAGAAAGGATTCCGTTTTCCCAAGTTAATTCCAGTATGCACGCACTTAAGCATCACTAATCTTAACCCAATTCTTCATTTAAACCTTTTTTTTTTTTTCCTTTGAGGTAAAAAAAGGCAAAAACTTATCTCAAATCTTGACCCATTTCTTCATTTAAATCCAGTATGCATGCGCTTAGATTATTACTTTGATTTTAAAATTAGACAGCATGGAGAGCAAGAAAGAGATAGATATGCGAGAACTTTTTATTTTCCCTGACGATATGACGTTAGTATTTAGTGTTAGTTATATTACTACTATAGCCAATCTCTTGTACATATGAATCAAATCCTCCACCTCACGTTTTAAAAGAGCGTTACACAACTATCAGGTTAGAATTTTGGCGGAGATGCTAATTTGCTGTTATTAGTAGATGTGGACACACACTGGCAAAGAAAGAGATAGATATGTGGGACTTTTTATTTTCCCTGACGATATGACATTAGTATTTAGTTAGATTACTACTAGAGCCAATCTCCTATACATATGAATCAAATCCTCCACCTCACGTTTTAAAAAAGCGTTTTACACAACCATCGGGTCAGAATTTTGACGGCGGAGATGCTAATTTGCTGTTACTAGTAGCTAGTTGTGGACGCACACTGTCAAAGAATAGGCAGACGTGTCAACTTTTCCAAAAAAAGAAAAGCATGATCGATTGGTCTTAAATTTATGCTGTCAATGATTGAAAAATGGAGCTTGATGTGTATTATTATAGAATGTCAGTAGTGAGGTAATATGGGAAAAGCTTCTCTTGGACATGCACGTATTGTATTATTCTTTTTACTTTCAAAACTTCATCTTTCAGCTTCTCATATTCTTTTTGTCATTACATGTCTTACTCTCACACAAACGTAAAAGTTGTTCTTTACATATAATAACGTGGCAATTTTTGATAGCTTGGCAAGTTTGCGTCATTCAACTCCCGTTGAGGGATCAATCTAATCGTTTCCTACCCGGACAGCACGCACCCCCTATCCGTGATTCGACATATTGCATCCCACATATATAGTTCCATATTTGATTTTAAATTGCGAAGGGTGATCCTGTATCATCCAACTAAAAGTCTAAAACCCGTATCCCTTGATAATTAGACCCAATTGTGGTGTGCCCCGATCTTTATTCTCCTTATTATCCTTGTGCTCAACCAAATAAAAAATAAAAAAATATACTTACATTATTATTTTTTTTCTAAGCAGAAATCATCATTGTTAGTTATAATTGGTGAAGTTTGAACACTAGCAAAGTCACCAAAGGATCAAAGGGGCACGTGACACCCTTGGAATTTCCTCCACTTACAATAGCATCCCTATTTTAGTAGTGTCTTGCATTTAACCCCATATATCAAACCTATGGTGCTAAGTTTCTTACTCAAAATTCTTTAAGACTCCCTGGTATTCTAAATTGCTCAAAACATCCCCAAACGGTAGCTAAGGCTATGACTCTCTTCTTTCCTCTCTCAACTAAAAGCTATGACTTCTGATTCTTTCTATTTTTTTCAATAAATTTATTTGGTTCTACATGATAACCTAAGATTAAGATTATAGTAAAATTGGGATTTTGATGGGTTTTTTATTTTATGGTTTTGATGGTAGTAATCTTTTTTTTTTTTTTTTTGTGTCTCAGTTTTGATGGTAGTAATCAAAATAGGCTATTATGAATTTATGATAGTGTAGTGCAATTTTATTGTGCCTGATTGTAGAGAAAAATGTGAAAAACCCTGATGAGCAAGTGTCCCGCCGAGATCGAATTCCTGAATCCGTCATTAAATTTGAATTCCTGTCAAATGTATGAGAGTACGTGGTGGCGTAATGCCTACCACGTGGAGTTTGAAAATTTAATCCATGTTGCTGTTCAAGGGACCCTACGTGCGCATGCACTGCATCTGCTAGCTCCAATTACTGTTAATAGTAGAGGCATCTTAAAAATTGTTGGCTGCAAATGATTCTCTCCAGAAATGGGTTGGTTCTGTGAGATTCCATTCCTTTTTTATATTCCTCGTCATTGAGGCGTACACTTGGCAAATGTTTTTTTATATTCTGTTTCATGATTTATGGAAATGATTAATTTCTTTTCACTTTTCCAATGCTAAAAGGACAATTAATGTTTATGTACTTACTTTAATTTTAATATTATTATGATGCGAATTTTGTTATCATTTGTCCAAGAAAAAAGAAAAAAAAAAGCTGTTTCCAATTCTATTTTGGGAAAGGTATGATTCCCACCAAGTCCAGATGATTAGTGACAACAATATAATCTACTATACCAAAACACTAGTATTAATTAATCATAGTGCACTTTGATCAGAAAATAAATAGCAAGTGATTATTTTGAATGAACCATCTCGTAAGGCAATTAGAGCTTGGGAATGAACAAATCTAAGTGATTGTTAGAGCTTGGAAGTACTATATACTATCAGACCAGTTAAACCAATTCTTTAAATAGTAGAGCCAGTCGCGAGGCTGATGAGAAAGAGAGAGACTAGTCATTAATTAGCTTCAGCTGTTGAATTGTATTAGTTTTTCAGGGCAGCCTGTCTTTGGGCCAGGTATCAGACATTTGAGACGTCACCGCGTGATGCTGATACCCCAAAACTCTCAACAGTTCATGTTGAGTCTATGAAACTTCCATCTTCGATTGTAATACAGATGAACTGTACTTGTTAGTTAGCTAAAATCTGAACCGTTGATTGTTGCGGAAAAATTTGGAAGTACCATATACTATTAGGCCAGTTAAACCAATTCTTCAAATAGCAAAGCCCGACACGAGGCTAATCATGAGAGAGAGAGAGAGAGAGAGAGAGAGAGAGAGAGAGAGAGAGAGAGAGAGAGAGAGAGAGAGAGAGAGAGTAGTCATTAGCTACGGCCCTCGAATTGGATTAGTTTTTCAGGGCAACCGGTCTTTGGGCCGGGTATCAGACATTTGAGGCATCACCACGTGATGCTGATACCCCAAAACTCTCAGCAGTTCATGTTGAGTCTATGTACTGCTGCGTGGATATGTAGTAGTGAAGACAATCGGAACACCATATGGCGGTGTTTGAGGCGTATTCAATAACTTTTTCTCGGAGTTAATTTTCTGCTCCCTCCGTTCCAAATTTCTTGCCCACTTGCACTATTCACAACACTTCAAAAAATTATTTATATTTTCGAATGTATAATGTTATATGTATTTAATATGGACTTGTTTGATAGTTTTTGTTGATTTTTAAACATCATAGATTGAAAGATATAAGCAACTGAAAATGAAAATTGACATGTATGTCCGTAAATAGAAGACGAGAAATTCAGGGCAGAGGGAGTATGTAGTTCAATCAAGCAATCTATGAAGTTTCCAAGTTGCATATGAAAAAGAAAATATCAGTTTTTGGTTCTCAAACCGTTACCCATGCACTTGGTCCAAAAAGAAAATATGCATTGGGGAACTTTTCTATTTCTAGGCCTAATCAGTGCATTAATTTAATTTAAGTTGATCGATCGGGCACAAAATGAATAAGATAAACATAGCTGTATTCTCTCTTGATGGAATTAATTACACCTTCCAAAGCTTGTTGATAAGATATTTTTTTCCAAATTTCATGTGGAAAAGCATGTGTATTGAAAATTGAGAGAAGCACCTTAAAAGATGAATTCCCATTTGCTCAAAGATATTCTACTTAATTGGTGAAAAAGGTTTGTTCTTCATTCTAATCAAGCCAGTCAGCCAATCAGCCATTGACATATTGTAAATGATGAAAAGACATTTATTTTTATTAATGCAAACAAGACATATATACATGTAAATGATGAAAAGAAATAAATTTTATTTATGCAAACAAATATTTTGCGCGAAACAAATATTGTAATGGTTAGAAAATGTGCCACTTACGTACTTAACTATTTTTTACTAGATTTTTTTTTTTTGTTATAAGGAGTATGGTCCAACTTGTGCGCACTTCGAGTAATTTTGGGACCGACCCCTTTGTTCTCTATGATTGTTAGAATTTACTTGTCATCAGAATTCGTATGGTAAATAATTGGCCGACATATTCTTGATGATTAATGGCAGGGCGGAATCTAGAAGGGAGAAAATTCTCAAGGGAAACGCAACAACCCAACTCTCTTAGTGACTAGATTACTTTTGAATAAGATAAATTCAAATGGGAAACTGTTCAAACTTGGTTTTTACCTTATATTGAACACTTGTCATTTTATAGAATGTTGAAGTGTTACCGAATCTCTTTAAGCTTCTGGTTTAGCCAAAGCCCCTCCACGTCCCATTCCTTCTTCTTTTTTGTCTATAAAAAGCTCAATATCGATTGTAAATTCCATAACACACACTTCTGCAAAACATAAGCTTATTCTCTCTCTCTCTCTCTCTCTCTCTCTCTCTCTCTCTCTCTCTCTCTGACATGTCAAGGCTCATGGAACCACTGACAGTGGGGAGAGTGGTGGGGGAGGTGGTGGACAGTTTCAGCCCAAGTGTGAGACTGAGTGTCACGTACAACTCCAACAAGCAAGTTTCGAACGGCCACGAGCTCATGCCTTCTGTCATTACTGCCAGACCTCGTGTGGAGATCGGTGGTGAAGACATGAGGGCTGCTTATACACTGGTACGTATATATGTTTTCTTTGTTCGGCTAAAGTCAGTATTGTTAGTTCAAGTTAGTATAATCACTTACAATTGAACGTAGCTCTCTCTCTCTCTCTCTCTCTCTCTGACATTTTGTTTGTGTCATTGAAGGTTATGACAGACCCGGATGTTCCAGGTCCCAGTGATCCATATCTAAGGGAACATCTCCACTGGTTTGTTAATTTCACCATCATCATATCCCACAAACTATATGGATACGTACACGTAGATGTATAACTCATAATATCTCATGCAATATGGTACATTTTGCAAAACTAATGAGATGGTAATAAGTAATAACCCTTTGGTGCAATCCATAGCGATCATTACATTATCCACCACCTAATGTATGAAAGAAAATAACTCGTCAAATTCTGTGATTAGTACCACATAAGAAGTCACATCAAACAATATTCAAATCTAGTATGTGAATCTTCAAATGTATTTTTTTTTTTTGTAAGTCACAAATGAAAAATGGGGTGGTGGGTCAACATAACTTTTAATTTTCACATCCCGACTAGTCTAGCAATATCACTTAGAAAATATATTCAAGTTAGATACCCTTTTTAAGTCTCTTGAAATTAAATACTCCCTCCGTCCCATTATAAATGTCCACCTTTCTATTTTAGGATGTCCCAAAATAAGTGTCCACTTTCTATTTTAGGATGTCCCAAAATAAGTGTCCACTTTCTATAAATAACCATCAAAACATACCAAACTCTCAATTCTACCCCTAAAAAGTACTCATTGATTTGACAGTTTTTTATATTCATATCATTCTTAAATTGACAATATCTTTCAACATATAATATTTTTCATGATTTTGAAAATATTATATAATACAATTAATTGAAATCTATCAAACAAGATCCATATGACATTTTTCAAGATCCATATTGAAGGATATAAACAATTTAAATACATTTAATTGACTCACAGTTTTTAAGGTTACTTTTAAAAATTTAGAGCAAAAATTTGAACTTCTTAAAAGTTCGATTTCCCGTAGAAAACATTTAAATTGGGACAGAGGGAGTACTTATTAGATACTCATCTAAAAGTTTCCATTTTTCAAATTTTACTGGCCATATGTCACCTCCAACATAAAATTCAACGTCTACTGTCCTCGTAGTGTATACCTTTTTTTCTTTTTCTTTTCTTTTTTTCTTATTGAAGGAAACATATCAATACTACTCCCACAATTTTGGCATTTTGTCTTTTCAGGATTGTGACTGATATTCCTGGTACCACTGATGTTTCCTTTGGTGAGTTCCCCATTCCTCAATCCTCAATTTCGTGTTAAGTCATGTTTGATTGAAAGTACTAATAATCCCTTAACTAAAATGGGATTTCAATTGCAGGAAGAGAAATTGTGAGCTATGAGATTCCAAAACCAGTCATCGGTATCCACCGATACGTGTTCATATTGTTCAAGCAGCACAGAGGAAGGCAAACAGTGTGGGCACCGACTTATCGCGACCATTTCAACACAAGGGGGTTCTCAGAAGAGAATGGCCTCGGACTACCGGTTGCCGCTGTTTATTTCAATGCACAGAGAGAAACTGCTGCAAGAAGAAGATGAGAGAGAAACATAGAATTGGAATTTGATCATCATCGTCCAAAGAGAATTGAACTATCTTACTATTACTTTTGCTCTGTTTATTCAGTTGGCTTTGTGTGTCTTACTTTTAGTTTTCAATGGGTTATGGTGATTTTATGGATCCCACCTGAAATTGGGTTTCCTTTTTAAGGTTTTTGTGTACCCTGTCTTGTACTTGGGTACTTACTATATAGTAAGGGTCGTTGTAATGTATCTTTTTGTTTTTTGTTTGTCAGATTGCTCAAGTGGTCCACCCAAATAAAAATACTAAGAGAAATGGGATGTTAATTGGTTTTGGCTTTTTTAATATGGAGTCCTATCCTATTAGTGGAGATGTATTGCTTCAATGATTTAATACAAAAGTCAATTCTACATTTTATATGACTATAGCCATAAAAATGGTAAAACGTATGCAAATTAATTGATCTAAGAGAGTGAAAGAAATTTGGGCCATCCAGAACATTTTGCACGGCTGAGATACGTGACGGGTGCCGCCAAGTGGTACCCGTCTGACGCCCAAGTTTTTCTCCAAGTTTGGAAGTATGTTCGGCTCAATTGGTTTTTACAATTGTGCATAAAGATGTGCGTTGGCTGGTCCGCATATATAATGTCAATTTACTCAGTAACTTTGCCTGCTAATATGATGCAAAAAGATTGATGAACCCTGCAATTCATTTCAACCCATCTCGCCTAAGTGGTCTATCCTCCCGAATTTAGTTTTCTGGATTGAGGTTGTGGATTCAATCAGGTAGAACGTAATCGATATTTCGTTAGTAATCAAACTTGGTAACAAGTATTAGCATCGTATCGTTATTACTGGAGACTTAGTTTATAATAAATCGGTGACCCCATGGTCTTCCCTAATTACATTGTCACCAAGTAACTAGAAAGCTCGTCAAAATGTCCCCATCAAAGGAGAAGACAGAGGTATCACGGTCAATTAATCAAAATATACAAACATCGCACGAGTAAAATTCTACCTAGTGATTCGATAGCATATGCTTTCAACGAAAAGAGTGAGATTTCATAACCCAAAGAGGCATTGGAGAATTGACTTACGCATCCTTCTCCACAAATAGACATTAGCCCCAAACGAAAACCAATATTAAAACAAACAAAAAGAAAAAGCTCAAAAACTTAAAGTAGCAACAGCTTAATAAGGGCAAAAATTACCAAAGACAGGCCAATATAGATGTCTATATACCAGCAAAAGGAGAAGAAGAAGATGTGTACAATGAGACCAATTGAGAGTTTCAATTCATTTCTTGGAACAACTGAGTCAATACCGGAACCACCATCACCCTTTTGCAAGAGTTCAACGAGGTTCGTTCTTGACTCGAAACCCAGCAATATTTTAACCTTTTCCTTTTTTGTGTGTGTGTGAATTTTCCTATATCAATGCCTCCTATGTATCTTTTGTCTTGGGTATTACTCCGACTTACTCAAAAGGGAAGAAGTTAATTCCGCTATGCAGCACAATTAAGAGCAGCTTTGATCCTCTGAATCGTGCTAGCAATGAGATTGTTAATGGCATCGACAGACTCCATTGTCAGCTTGGCTGAAGTTGAGTTATCGACCAATATCTGGAACCCCAAAGTCAGCAGGGAGCCACCCCTACTGCTGGTTTCTTGGACCAAAGTGCCGTTGCAGTTGCTAGACCCGGCAAAATCTGGAACTATGGCAAATCCTGACGGCAGGAAAGCCACGGTGGCTGAATCTCCACCGCTCATCACTGCCTGCATCGCGGGTATGTCAACCGCTGTGTACACTATGAGTGAGCCTGATGCATCTGTCTGCATTTCTTGCAATATCAGCGTTGAGTTCTGATTCATATTGGCAGCCTGAAATTTGTGCGAACAGAAGGTTATTCGGGTCAAACAGAATGCATAAGTTTTTTCAATCTGTAATGAACAACAGTACAAGGCGGCAAGGCCTTGATGGCACAACAAAGAGTTTAAGCCTTGTGGGACACATTCAAGGGTGACGCTAGGATTTTTTATTCGGGGGTCAAAATATAGAACTATGTGGATTCACTTTTCTTATTTGCTAATCGAAAGAAACAGTTAGATTAACAAATAAATCAAAAGATAAATATACAGGGAGAGGGGGGACCAAAGACAGCACGAAAGTACGAGATACCTCAATGGATCGGGGCAATTTTAAAGTGTGGTCAATAGGCAAAATTTGAGTATAAACTAGTAGTACTCTATGTGAGAAGTGAAAGCCAGTGGGTCAGCTGACTCCTGTTGTACCTGTGTGGCTCCGCCACTGGACACATTGCAGTCAAATCATACAAACGAGACCTCCAAGTAAAGGACTACTCACAGTAGGATGAAGAAGAGAAACACAGTTGGCACGATCTTGGCCCTTCGGGATGTGGACCATCTCTTGCATCGGCCCACCATGAGATAACTCGTCCCACTCGTTCCTCAGCTGCTCGTTTCGCAAGAAATCAAACAGGCGTTGCGCTGATATAGGCATCGAAACAGATGATGTCGCACTCAAGATAATCCCCGACGGTTCACCAGGGTTACCCATGCTATTCCGAATCATCAACCTCGTATGTTCCCCTACATTTCCAACTTCAACCAGCTGCCACGTGTGCATAGTAGCACAAACCCCAGCACAGAAGTTGCGAGTCATGCGTTGCGCCAATTTAACCATGCTACTCCTCCCAACCTGAGTAATTCCTGTGGACAGAATTTTGTTGTATGTTAATCACATAAAGATACATGAATGTCCATTCCTAAAAAATCCTACCGCTTATCCCTGTGCACTTTCAGCCACAAAATCACACTTAGAAATTTGGACATTTCAAGATCATCATTTTATATAGTGTGGCTAAAAAGAGTATTAGGACATGGACAAGAATTTTGTGAACAGACTATTCGTGAGTCCTTTTCATTGTAAAAGTGAAGTATGATTACAGAGAAGGTGGACCTGTGTGATCTTCAGTAGAGATGGAAGGGGACAAGAGGACTGCCAAGCACTTGCTTTGCCTTTGTAGAGTGGAAAGCCACCTATGTGCCCCGAAGCCCATGCCGGAGCTGATAAATGGGAGGTAGAGATGATGGATCATACTCTCATCAAATTCTGAATGTTCAACCCAAGTAACCTGCGTTTTACTTTCTTCAATTACGGCCTGTTCTGGATTTTCCTTGTACTAAATAAAAACTTTAACATACTATCAACCATACACATCCATTATTTCTATATGTGTGTGTGTGTGAGAGAGAGAGAGAGAGAGAGAGAGAGAGAGAGAGAGAGAGATTCTACCTAAGCTGTATACCAAAACTGTCACTTAGACAAAAACAAGCTTATTGTACATCAAGAATAACCAAGAAAGGATCTTGGAAATACAGTCTTAAAACAAGCTTACTTAACATCAAGAATAACCAAGAAAGGATCTTGGAAATACAATCTGTGAAGTCGAATATGGAAGGTAACTCACTACAGAGTTGTAGTGAGCCCCATTTGGCTGTCCATCTTGGCACCGATGGCTCGGATTTAATCCAAACTCCAAATGATCCAAGCCGTTCATTGTTTGGGTCAAAATCCGAGAGTTCATTACCGAGATGAACCGCCGGATGGGCTCACTACAACCCTGTAGTGAGCCCCTCACTATCCCGTACCCAGCGAATATAAAGGGGGTGATGCTAGCAAGAAAATAAAGGGGTAAAGGGTTTGATATTTAAGTAGTATAAAAGAGTTTTTCTTTTTCACTTAGTTATAAACAGCTTGATTCAGAAATCTTGACAACAGCCTTTTTCACCACTTTTTCTAGGAGAAGTATCAAGATGCAGTTAATTATCTGACGTCGAGAAGAATGCTATGTCAGACTGTTTTGTGGTAATACAGCTTCATGGGCAATGAACTCGAGAGAGAGAGAGCAGACTAGAACCATCATAAGGATTCTCTTATCAGCATAGGAACACAAGGCTTCCACCTTCATATAGTCTCACTGTTAGAAATGCATTCTACTGAAGGTGTTGAACTATCTAGTTCAATAACAATGATACATCGATATTCTCATTTGGCTTGTCTCTGCATCAGCAGTAGAACAAATAAGCAGAAACTACACAGCCCTAGCTTCGAAATCTGAAGCATGTACAATATTTTTCTATATCACATATGTAGCTGTAATATAGTCATCGAAGGTTCAGATTCTAAGGAATGGTCCCATTATAAATAATAGAGAGCGAACCCCATGGTAATTGAAGTTTCCCACTAACATAAACATAACAAGTTCTAAGTAGCACAACTCGAAGAATCGCTATGAATCCAATGTCCACAACAACATTTTGATGCATTCCCATATAATGTCAAACGGAAAATAATGCATCATGGATTTTGGCGGAAAGGATAAGAAGATAATAAAGTAAAGAAGCTAAATTTATTTCTTTCGTTTCTCATCTTCCTTTCCCTTGGTAAATGACTCCACAATTCCACGATCCATAAACACACTAAAGGACCTATGGGTTGCATAATAAGCTATAGTATTGATTACCTTGGAAGAACCATTTGGCAAGTCTCGTACAATGCAACCAGAGGGAAGCCTCCTGCAATTCACAAATGGGTGTGCATCTGAAAATTCAAGGGTGCCTTCAACGGAAACATCAACTACGGCCCACACCCCCTCCACGGGCTGCTTGCAGAAACGGAGAAACTTTATATGTCGAACGGGGACCAATGGTGAAAGAGCTTGGAACTCCGCATGCATCTACAAAGTGATAATTTAAGTGGAGGGTTTGAACAAAAGGAAAAAAGCACAAAAGAATATTCGAAAAGAAAGAAGACCAATACCAGTTGCAGAGCACAATTTCTAGAACCAACTGTTCCACTGAAAATCACATCTGCAGATGCTCTACCAACCATGCACGGAAACATTTCTGTCCATTGATTCTACACAAAAGGGTGCATATAAAATAACTATCAACCGCATTGAAGCATGGAGTATCTCAATTCTGAATTCAATGGTAAACAGAAGCCTCTCCACTTAGATGGAAAATTGAGGAGGCATTATATAGAAAATATGGCAACCAGATCGACCAAAGTCCAAAGGTAATTCTAGGATAACTAATCTTCATGAAAGTAAAGTAGGACAAATAAAAAATAAAAAATATATCAATAACCATCATATAATGATTGAATAGCTTACCACATCCATCAATGTCTCCACAATAGCCAAGCTATTAATGGCCACTGAACCAGTTGCCCTTGTAGCCTCGGTTACAAGATCACAGGGTTTCATTCCAGTACAAGGAGGACACGACCTCATGTATGCCTCATGGTTTAGTACTTCCGTTCCTCCATCTAAGCTTTTCAACCATAACGGATTATCAATCTCAGCCAACTTAATTAACTCATCCAACGCACGCAATCCAAGTTCTAGAAACACCGGTTTCTCCAAATGTATATCAGGTCCACCCATGCCAACCGTTGATGTTGTGGGAGGCATGGATGCTATAGGCAACGCATTCAAGAACCCGTCTTTGGAATCAAGTCCCATGGAAAAAGTGGTGTCGACTAAACTTAAACCGTCGAAGCCATGTTGTCCTACCGCAATTTCCAAGCTAGAGTTTGACATTGGAGAGGGGATGGAAGCGGCTATCGATGATATTGGCCTCCCTAAGAATTTGTTCGCCAAGGCGGAGACGCGAGTTAGTTCGTCCTTTAATCGAGCATTCTCGACCCTAAAATGATTTTCTTCAATATAGACGTCACTCAGAATTGTTGAGCCACCACAGTTGTTGCAAATTGGATTCCTCATAGCCTCCTTCAGTCTAATATTCTCAATTATGAGTTGGTTCTTTTGTTGTTTAAGGATACTATTTTCACAGCGTTCCAGTTGGGTCTGATCCAATCATAATTTTCAGTTCAAGTAAAAAAGGGGACAATGCTTACTTGAAAAATAAACCAAACCGAGAACAAAAAGGAAACAATGTGAAACAAATTACCTTCAACTGGGTTCGCCGATTCTGAAACCAAAACTTAACTTGCTTGCTATCCAAGGATAGCTTCTTACCAAGTTCAAACCTTTCATTCTCATTAGGACGATTATAGTTTTTGAAATAGCTGTAAAAGTAAAGCGTAATATTCATTAGCAGATAACACAAATTAGTGACTCATGAAGTCAAGACAACAAAAATATTTCAAGCAAATTTTACGCTTCAAGCACTTTAATTTGTTCGGGAGTGTGGCGATGGTATTTCTTCTTCTTTTTCCGTTTACCGCTTCTGCCGTCCTGATCATCGCTTGAAGCGCCTTCGAATTGATCACTTTCACAGAATCCCTCGTGTCCATTTTCTTTGAACATTCCCAAAAGTCTAGGGTCCAAATCTTCCCCCATCATAGCCATCTCACCTCTAACCTCCATATTCAGATTTTGCATATGATCAATCCAGAAGATAAACCAAAAACTTATTACATTAAACAAGAAATAATATACACCAAGAATTGAAGGTAACTAAATATATAGTCGTAGACAAATGGAGATGGCGGAATGAATTCATGTATCCGACCCCAATTTGAAAAGGAAAACTAGGCTTAGTTTGTTTTGGTGTGATACCCGAAATTAAACTGCCAAAAATTAACTGGAAAACTAAAGTAGAATATAGATGTATCAAAAGAAATATAATGAAAAGTAAAAATACTGGACAAGCATTTAGGCATGTCCAACACGTGTACGGAGAGTGTCGTGTCGTGTCCATCACTAACACACGTTGGACAGGGATACATGAGGACGGTAGATTCATTTGTGCTTCTTAGATCTAAAGTGATCACATACGCTCACAATTTAATTGTGGACCTTTCCATACCTTGCCCAAAGTGGATATTACTACTAGTAAATCAAAGAAAAGCCTCAGTTGAGTCTCTATTTCTCTATTATGTCTATTCAAATATACAACGGGAGAATACGAACGAATTGGTGCGAAATTTTTTTGAAGTTGTTTTACAATTATTACCAATATTATCCCAATAGCAATAAAATTTTACAACTAATGAAAAAATTAGGGCAACGTAACAAAATCACTCAAGCTCAACAAACATGATGTAAACAACAGGGGGTTGGGGGCAGGGATGGACCCTGGGGCCAGTAGGGCGGTCACGAAGAAAAAAGAACATCTAATATTATATGGAGGAAAAAAAAATTTCAATGAATTATATAGGCTCGCCCCTGCGTAGTGAAATCGTAGCTCCGTCCCTAGGTGGGGCAGAGGAAACACAGTTTCTCAACTCCTTTTTTAACTCCAATGTCTATCTCTTCAAAAAAAAAAAAAAAAAAAGGAGACTACTACACTATGATTTAAGTGTATTCATTCATGTAAAAATTGGTGCTTTGCAGGTTTAGTACTGACTTACAACGAATACAATGGCGCAGGCTTGTGGAGTCTCGATTAGTTGAAGTGATCAAAACCCAGAAATTCATCACCAGGGTTCAATGGAGTCTCAAACAAGAGCACGCACTTCTCAAAAAGTTGAGATAAGAAATGGAGAACTAGAGAGATGGGAGACATATTTACCTTTCTTTTACAGCATTCATGTAAAAACGTTGGTCATCTGTGTGGTGTAATCTAAGGGTTGTTCTAATATTTAAATTAAATGAGAATATAGTGAGGAGGTGATATAGGGCAAGCAAGAATTGAAGTGTAAAGAATATCTTATGTCATGCTTGTTTATTGCTATAAATAATATCTCCCACTAGAATTTAGGGATTTCACAAACAATTTGTTGACGAAATTGATCAAGCAAACATTCTGAACCACATTATTTTGGATTCATCAAATATTTCTCGCAGATCGCGTGGGAGACGTTAATTAATGAAAAGATGATAGCATGATGATTTGATACCCATTAATGCAACTAGGTAGAGATTGTCGTTGAGAATAATTATTCATACAACTAAAAAAAAATATCTATATAAATCAAAAATTAAAGTTAATTAATTTTAATAACTCTCAATTAAAGGAAGATTAGAAGTAAGACAGACTAACGAACACATATAATTTCGAGATTCGCATATTCTATATTTTTGTCTTTCGCCACCTCATAAGTAAGATGTTGAACACGAAAAAAGGGGGTATACCGTATACTACCACCATGTTTCATTTTCTGTGATTTCAATAGGCCTAGTCTTGATTTGGGTTTTGTGGGTATTGTGTGGGTCATTTGGTGTGCTAGGAATGATGCTTTATTTAAAGTGGAGTTTTGGTCTTTAGATGAAGCTATGTCTCAAGGGTTCAGTAACGGATTGTTTGAGCACCGGGCTGGGTGAGGATTTTGTGTTGTTAGAGAAGAGTGGTTGGCCTATAAGGAATTCAGGTGCGGAGGATGCCCCTTGTTTCAAAAGTTTGTGAGGAATTATTACGATGGAAGGCCTGCTAACTATTTTGTGTTTGTTACGGACATGGCGTGGTTGGGTGAGCCCTTGCATGGGGCTTCCGCTTGCAGAGAGTTAGCGGAAAACTCAAACAGACATGTGCTAGACATGTATTTATTAGTTGTTCATAATATATGTATATATTTAAAATGTCATTTAGTGTTTATTCTAGGGTATTCCATCCACACATATATATATATATATATACTGATCTCAACAGAGTCTGGGGGACAGACCGTCTATTAATCGGATGATCTTTTATGTCAAAAAAAAAAAGTGAACATGGCATAGCAAATTTGAAATTAGTATGATCATAATGTGGAACACAAGTTTATTACAGGGGCCAAATCCAAAAATATGAAGAGTGGTAGGCTAACAGTATGTAAAATTTCTATATAGGATCACTTCCAGGATTGACAAAAACAGATGACTGATATAAGGCAAAACATGTTTTATCCTCTTTGTTCGAACTATGACGCATCTCTGCCATATATTGGATTCTCAAATCCAGGGGGGAGGAGTGCTGGAGGAATCAAGATAATTACACAACGGATATTTCGATGATTCATGTGAATGAGATATCCCTCCAACAACAAAATTACCCGTTTCAGCAAGTTCAAGCCTTCTCTTCTTCCGTTTATTCTCAATAAACAAAGCGATAGTCATGTCATCCCCATCTTCAACCTCTGATATATGATTGGAAATAGACTTCTTTGTAGTCCTTGATCTTTTACGCCCCTCTGTGATTATTGAAGACTTTGAAGATGACGAATGACTTACACCACCGCACTTTTTCAAACTTTGCTGCGTAACCTTTTTCTTTCTCAAACTGGCATCATTGCCCCTTGGTGTATCAGTGTCATTGGAATCGCTCATCTCTAAAAGTTCCTGCATAAGTCTGTCATATTTACTCCTCTTTGAAGAGAGTTTATCAGAATTCTTATTCCTTTGCCTTTCACCATCATCACCCAAGGCTTCAACCTCATTAACATCCATTATCTTTGATAATGTTGAAACTTGACAAAATGATGAATCAACACACTTCTCTGATATAGCATTATTTTCCTCGAAGCTCGCAATCTCATCCAAATTGATCGTCCTCGAGCTCTCATCTACCAGCTCAACACAATTACTCTTTCTTCGACACCCTTCATTTGGCTTTCTATTCTTCGCACCATGATCCCCACCAAGTTCTCTAAACTCTAATAATTTTGAAAATAATTCACGAGCTGCTATATGAGCTTTTGTTGGATCAGTCTGTTTATTCCCCTTTGAATATGGCTTCTCTTCTCTTTCCGTCTTTGAAATGGCATCATGCATGGAACCTGCTTCTGGCCTCACTCTGCTAAATTTCCTCTTTCGCTTCCCAAAAGACCTCTTCCTTTGTGCTGTCCAATCAGATGGTCCAACTTGACAATTCCTTGCACAATCTTGAGTCGGTTCAAGGCTTATTTTATTCTTTGATTGTCGTGGCTTCATCATTCTCTTCTTTGAAATAGAGTCATCAGCACCACAGTTCTCAATCCCATTGCCATTGGTTAACAATGGAACTTCCCCAGAACAACTTTGAGCTTCTTTCGTAGATCTCTTGGACCTCGATTTCCTCTTTTGTTTTCCAGAAGGATTTACATCTTCAGATTCCTCAACTGCATTTGTGATTGCTAGTGGAATGAAATCATTTGGTCCAAGTTCAGATCGTTCCGACTCCCGATCTACATGGTTTGCTATGAGAGCTGCGTTTTGTTTCTTTCTAGCTGCTTGGTGCTGTGACCATTCAAATGGATGCATTTTCTTCCACCTCCTCTGACACTGATTATCAGTGCGGGGAGGCACACATGCAGCAACCTTACACCAGTAAACCTTAGACCTGCAATCCCTATGTTTCGCAACAGCAGCATCCAACTTAGAATCCTCCTCTTGAGTCCATCCACAAAAAATCAAAGAAGGATTTAAGTTATTGAACCATCTCTCTCTACATTGCACATGAGTTCGACCGGGAACAAATTGAGCTATTTTATTCCAGTTTTTTGGCCCAAAAAGCATCACTGCTACTTTAAGTCGCTTATCCTCCTCCAATGTCCACCTCCCTTTCCTTTGCCTAGCCGGGTGGAGGGATTTTATCCATCTATTAGAGCATTGGGTACCTGTCCGTCCTTCCAAAGTAGAAGCTATGAGCTGCCAATTACCCTCCCCAAAAGTTTCTACAGCAGCACGAAGTTTATCATCATCATCCTCAGTCCACTTTCTCTTCAGTATCGAAGCATTAAGACTTCTTTGATATCGAGCCAGGCACTGAAATGGGGTCCTGGTTGTTCCAAACAGAACGGCAATGTTAATCCAGTCACTGATACCCCTTTCCTGGATAATACGTAGAAGTTCCTTATCCTCCCTTGTAGACCACCGCAGGCGATTGATTAAGGGGTCTTCACAGTTCAACCACCTTGCTTCACATTCTGCACCAGAACGACGTGCAACGTACATAGAGGCCAACCGCTCCCAGTTAACCTTGGGCAGAAATGATCTAATATTCTCAGGGGTGATATCCAGATCCCTAATTGATGCAATCATACTATCAAATTCATTTGAATCTCCAGAAGATCTTTCTACATCACTGACTAAATCAACTGACTTTTGAAGCAACAGTTCTTGGAATTGTTGTTTTATTCCCTTAGCGAGATTCTCCGTTTGTTCATGAGACCACCTTTCGCGGTTCAACAAGATTGAAAATTTCTTAAACACCATTCTATAACTAGTAACATGAGAATTCTCATTAGGGCCATAATATAAAGGAGAGCCATTATTCCCATTCACCTTGTAATTAGCCCTAGGCTTTATGGCCGAAATCAGCTGGACTCGAGCATCCTTCTTCTGGGACAATGCTCTCCCAGTCCGCTTTTTGCAATTAACCTGAAAATCTCTCAGTAGTTTAATACGCTGCTTCAGTGTTTTGTTCTCTTCAATCCTTGCTTCAATCTGCATCAACTTACTTCTAAGAAATTTCTGGCAGGCCCTGTTCTTCTTGATGGCATCAACAAACATCTGTGCAGACTTTGGGAAGCTAGAACTGCTGCATGCCATTGTAGACAAACTATGATTGTTTGGTTGATGCCACTCAATCAAGCCCGATGGACTTATCCCATGAAGAACGTTATTAATCGGTTTGGAACTCCGGGAGTTGTTGTACAAATCTAAAGAATCTGGAAATCCCTCATAAACATTAGTTCTGTCTACAACTAAGGTAATGGAAGTTTCCTTCTCCAAGGCTATGTTGTTGGCATGGACCTGCTCCACTTCACTCATAAGTTCGTCTGTGCCATTTTTCTGACTGACTTTATCATATCCCGCAAAACGCTTTTGAATCGCACAGAGTGTCTCGAAATCGTCCTCATCATCATCTTGGTCGGAGACAGCTGGCGGAAGCGTGCTGAGGAAGAGAGGTACCTCCGCATGATTGCACACCGAGAACCTCCGCTGTATCCCGCGAACCAATTCCAGGTCATCCTCGTCCTCGGAATCAGAGGCCGCCGCAAAGCCGGATTTGTCGGCGGTGGTGGGGACAGAGGAGGAGGGTTGGAGGGAATTAAGGTCGGTTCCCGTGATAATGCAGGCCATCCTTAGGGCTTCCATGTCCTCGTCCAAGCCCTCGTCGCCCTCACTTCCGGACAATTCATCGTCTTCATCGGCGTTAGATACCATGTCGATTTGTATGCGTTGGAAACTTGGAATTAGGTATCGATCGAAGAAACGGAGAGTCCGTGGAGATAAATTGCGTAGGTTCTGACTTCTGACTTACATCATGAGTTATGGACCATAAATTTTTTTTTTAAAAGTTCATTAAAAACAAAAATAATCAAGATTTAATAATTTTGATTGGATTCCAAATATTCGACTAGGACTCAAATTGATTAAAGAAGAAGCAAATCATAATTCGACTAGGGACTCAAACTAATTAAAGAAGCAAATCCTAATAAAATTGGAAATCAAAATCAAACCCAATATGGAAAGATAATAATTCACAAAACAAATATTTATTACCATTAAGGTCAATCACTCTTTTTAATTACCATTAATGTCAATCACTCTTAAATGTTTAGGGTGCACTTTCTTGTTTTATTGTTTTAGTGGTTTAGGCATTTTCATAAGATACCCTAAGATTTTACGCACTTTCATGGGGTACCCTAAAGTTTATGGTACCCTAAATTTAGAATGTACATTTTAGAATTTAGACCGTACATTTAGAATTTAGATCGTACATTTAGAATGTACATTTTAGAAGTTAGACCGTACATTTAGAATTTAGACTGTACATTTAGAATTTAGACCGTACATTTAAAATTTAGACCATACATTTAAGAATTTAAAATTTAGCACTTTCATAGGGTACCCTAAGATTTTAGGCACTTCCATAGAATAAGGGTTTAGGTTTAGACATTTTTATAGGGTACCCTGGGATTTAGGCATTTTCAAGGATACTTTAGGATTTAGGTTTAGGGTGCACTTTCCTATTATAAGGTTTTAGTGGTTTAGACATTTTCATACGGTACCATATGGTTTAGGTTTAGGTACTTTCATAGAGTACTCTAGGATTTATGCACATCAATACGAATTGGAGAGAGAGAGAGAGTGTGTGTGTGTGTGTGTGCATTTTTTGAAAACTGATGGAGCTTGGCGTGCATGACCCAAAAAACTAGACCTACTCGTGCTTTTCCCTTTTGAAAAAGTGATTTGTTAAAGTATAAAAGGTGTTTTTTGAGGTTAAATTTGGTGCAAATTTTGAGAAGGCAAATTTGAATTAGTATGATCATAATGTGGAACACAAGTTTATTACAGGGGCCAAATCCAAAAATATGAAGAGTGGTAGCAACACACACAGAGTTGGCACATTTGTGAATTGAATACAACACCATAACTAATGTCACCGAACAATATCATGTCTGAAACTTGAGTTAATCAGAGGCTCAAAACAATGGAAAACATATGAATTCCAGAGAACTTAAATGAAGACAACAAGGGCAGGGAAACAATTTCAAGATATTAAGGACAAAATATTGCATAATGAAGAACGAAAGTAAGACATCTGTTTGTGAGACATAGTGGTGGGAATTATATGACTGTCAGTGAAGTCGTGGCCAAACGATGGAAAGACTCGGTATGTCATTTACGTGAAGAAGGGAACGTAAAAAGAATATGTTCAGATAGGGTCGAGTAAGAAGAATGTGATGTTTGTACATGCACAAAAAAAAAAAAAAAAATGCCAAAAAGAGCTTCGCTAGAAGATAGAAACAATTCTCAAAATGTACGTATTTAGCCAATTCAAACAGTTCCTTTCTGCTTAAGAGTGATCTTGTCCCCAAGGCTAAGAGCAATTCCTTGTGCCTTGCTCCTAATTCTGATGTAACCGCTCAGTTTTCCATCTGCTTGCTTCTCAATACTCAAATTTACCAAAGCGTCCTCCCCAAAAATACTTTTCGCGTAGAGGTTAGCGGCAAGGAATCCACACTCACCTTCAAGAGCCGACCTGGTTTATCAATCAGCAAAAACGAAATGATGATATTTGTTGGAAAAAAAAAAAGGAACAAAAAACAATGTAAGTGTTGTGAACAAGGAGAAGAGAGAGAGTTTTGAAGGACTTACGGTGGCGTAAGGCTCTTTATATTCGTTGACTTGACAATGGGGCTCAGAAATCCCTTCTCATTTTGAATAACAGTATTAACAGCAACCTGAAACGATGGTAACAGCGTACTTTTAACATCAAATCCACAGCAACATCATTTAAATACCAATAAGATTAGAATCCTGCCAAAGGAAGCTAATAAAGCATAAGAAAAGATGTTTCACAAGGAGAAGGGGAGGTGAGAAGCAGAAAACTAAGGTCAAGCTTAATCTCATCACTATGCATGCCAATAGGCAGAAGAATTCTTGCTATAAATATGGAAGCAGAATACTACCAGTTCTTCCATACCATCTCTGACTTGCAATCAATCACTACATCAAAGTAGAAATGATACGGCATACAGAAGCACCCTAATTTTGGAATCTTACAGAATATCTATTAAAGTTCACTCCTTTAACTTGCAACTAAATAGAACCCAATCAGAAAAGCCTAAGAAGCTGCATATCCTGCATGAATGTTCATATATCTACTAAACACGAAGAGTAGTGTAATGGAGCTCCCTGCCAAGTATTCAAACAGCATTAGAGCCCATGGACGTATCACACACGTCAACAACCATCCACAAAATAAGTCAGTAAAGGAAACAGACCAACTTGAGAGAGAGAGAGAGAGATCCGACATATATCGTGTCGACATAATAATTGGCATCAATAGTGCCACCACCAATCATACTTCTCCAACACCACTACAAGAGACAAAAGAACTGGACTTTTTTCTGATCTTGTTTGACATTTTCATTGTGAAGTAATGCAGTGATTTATAGATATAATCTTACATGAGAAACAAATCTTCTGAAGTTGTTACATATTAAACCATGATCTAACCATTCTCTTCTAACTTCAATTCTAGAAACACAATATATAATATAACTGTCTATGCTGAAAACTAAAGCAAGTATGAGATGCATTATTAACATGGCCTGCAGTTAATAAAAGTGTTTGTTGCCAAAATAGTTTCAAAAAATCGACAAAAAGATTAATTTTAGTCGATAAAATATAGAGCACTAATAGGCAAGAAAAGGAAGATATACCTTGTTTTCCCATTCAAACTCAGCCCACATTGTCCTAAATGCCACGTCAGCACAAGTTGCAGGAGAAATGTAGTCCATTATATCAATGTGAATGTCGTTGAGGACTATGACATTTCGCTCAAGAACATTTGATGTCTCATAGACTATATTCCCAAATATTACTCCAGTTTCAGTTGAAACTTTAACATTGGCCCTCGTCTGCTTGCTCGATTCTGGTGCTTGTGTGTAGTTTTGCGGCCGTTCCACCAGTTTGAGGTCGCCCATGGTTGCCAACTCCAAGCACAGATTTGGAGGGTCTCCTTGGTGCGGTTGATGACAGTAACGTCGAGGACAATGTCATAATGATGAACTGTCACATATGCTTCAGCATACACAGGATCACTGAATCCTGTTAGTTGAAGAATGCGATTAAGTTTATTCGCATCGTCACTATCTTTCACGAACTCTCCCGTAGCACGCTTTAAGTCATCGTGCACCTCATCTTCCAACTCAAGCTGGCTCATACCCTGACAATTATGTGGATTCAAAAGAAATGAAAAACATAAATGAGTTGAGATCCATGCAAGACAACAACTAAATTGGGGTAGGAAGAGAAAAAATTACAACCCACTGATTACAGGACAAATATCACAAAACTGTATGCAGATGGATGATATTTTCACGCTAGCCCCTTGTCATATTCAACATGGTAAAAACTAAATGATCCAAGCAACGAGCACATGGTCAAGTGCAGAGGAAAACAGTCGACGCCTAGGGTTCAGCCAGCTCACCAATTCAGATCAAACACCGGAAGCCCCTTTCCCTTCCCCCCACCCCCACCCAAAAAGAAATTACAAAATAACACAAAATAAATAAATAAGCAACCAAACAATCAAACTTAGTATAATTAAAGAGGGGGGTGGAATTTGGTGGGAAGGAGAAGTGAATTGTAAAGAACAAGAATGGCGTTGAATGGGATGGCCTCAAATACAGAAAACCAGGGGGAAAAGAAACAGAATCAGGAGTTAGAAAATGAAAGAGCGTAAACAAGTGGGGGAAAAAAAGACATGGTATTTGTTGGCTAAATCCGGACAAAAAAACAAGATAATAAATGACAAGAAATAGTGTCCACATAGAAGATAAAGAAAGGTTATTTGTAGACTCAATATGTCATCTCCGGATAATGACAAGCACTGAATCAACAACGAATGAAAAAGTAAATCAGAATCAAATGCTCGTCCTTTACGGCATCAAAATGAAAACACATTAAACCTCAAGTGAACATGATAAATTGTCAACAATAATATTTTCCAATCAAAACAAAGAAAAGTGAATTGAATGTTTAAAAGGCCTGGTTATTAAATAAGAGGAGAGAAAACAAAGGCAATCTTTTTATTACCTTCCTGCTCTTCAAGTGATAGAAATCAATAAGGTCATCAGGCTGGGCATGAGTTATCTGAGCCTTTGCTTTAATCTCCTCTGCTTCGCGGAACAGCTTATCTGCAAGCATTTTTACAAAACTTTGTCGGCAAGATTTCAGCCATATCTTCCTTACTTCGTCGCCAGTATTGCAAAGCAATCTGATGCATAGGACAATCCTATCATAGGAATCATTGTCAATTGGGTGTGGAAGAAATGAAGATTGTCCCAGTTGTAGCATAGAGGCCATAATCAACAGGGCCTGGCTACTGGCTTTATTAACTTCTACTTTAGACGGCTGGACCTCTTCCAATCTCAAAACAAGTTTTGACAGAGTACATGCCACAACTGCACCGAGGAAAAAATCACCTGCAACAATCAATGATCTCAAGTTTCCAACAGATGCCAATGATCCTTGTGCAAGCATTGGAGGTGACATGGCAGTTTCTGAGGCAGCACTTTGGGTAGCATAGGTTCCATCCGCAAGAATTGCAGGCCTTCTAGACGATATTGTCATGGAGTTTGGCTGCTGGGAATTCTTTGAAGTATCTTGACTATCCCCTTCCTCTGCAGGGGGTGTAGAAGGGGAGCTCCCCGAGGCACTGCTTAATTGTTGCAATGTCACTCTCAACTTCGGCAAGAGAAAGACAGTATTCACCAATGATCCAAAGAGCACAAGAGCAGACACGCGCAGCCCGTATTTGATAGAACGTATCCAAAAGCCTAGTTACTATAGATATTCTCAGTTTTGGATTTGTTTCAATGATCTCCCGCACAAAGACAACCACATCAATAGCTGAAGCAACATTGCTGTCTCCCAGGAAATCCATCAGAATATGCACAACAGTGCTCGCCGCCTCTGGGAATTTGATTGCACAGGAATGAATGGCTTGAACGAGCATTTGCCTATACTCCCCATTCTTCTCAAGCTCTCCACCCTGAGTCTTCATAACTTCCTTCTTGAGCAGAAGAACAACTTCATCAATGTTTCTTGAAGTTATCAACTCCAGAGCAATGTCGATAGTTTTCCTACGGATGTCAAGATTTGGGCTTGAAAGTGCCCTAAGAACATCCATTACCATCTCAACCATAATTTCCCTATATGAAGATTTAAGCTCATTCAGCCGGTCAAGCACAATAAGCTTAACATTGTTGTCGCTTTGTGAGAGCAGAAGCTGGCAGCAAGAATTCGCAGCAGCTCTGATTGCTGTGGGAGCCGAGGAGAGAGAAACCAGAGTCCCAGCACATTCATAAACCACTGCAGCTGATGGGGCACTGAGCAACGATATGATTATCTCTATGTACTTTCCCTTCTCACCCTTGTTCGCTCTACAAACCTTGCGGATCAACTCCAACACCACCATCTGAAGTTGTTTGCCCCAATCGTTTATTCGGTCAATGTGGGTGAATAGGTAATTGACTGCCCTTTCTTGGGCAGAAGTGAAAAGCATAAGGAACGCATTCCTTTTGGCTGACGGATCTTGTTCCGTCGAAATCAACTTCTCAATCAAATCGGGGGCATCGTCCAGTAACTGTTCCCCTTGGGGAAGCTTATAAATTGACATCACAGCAAGAACTGCATTCCGCCTAACAAACGGGTGCCTATGCTCTAAATTCAACAAAACTGCGGGGATCAAGGGCTCAATAACTTCGGTTTCCTTCAACCGACAAAGAAACCGGAGCGTGACGCCCCTGATGTACTCATTGGGGTGATTCAGATTGTTCAACAAGTTTTGACAAATCAAGATCATTTCCTGTAGCACCTTCCCTTTTGAATCAGTTTTTTCAAAAGCCTCCTTGATCTCATTGGCGATTGTTGGTGTTCCCTTGTCAAAGTGGACAAGGAGTGTGCAAGACTTCTCCATTTTCAACACTTTAGATCTGGCAAAAGAATAACACTAAGACTCTACATAAATCATCCCAGAATTCGGTGTAACTAAGTTCCAAATAATATTGCAGTACTTAATTGCCAATTTTCAGTACATCTCGAGCTATATACAATGAAGTCAAGATGAAAATGGAGGTGGGAAAACAGTTTTGGGAGACAAGAACAAAAGACAGTGATTGAAAGTTGAAGGTAAAAAACAGACCAGGAGCAATGACCGCAAAAAAACTGTAAGTAGCAGGACACTAGATAACAGAGATTCATAAAACAAAGAATACTAAAAAACAGAAGCAAATCCATTGCAATAATGATCACCTTGTTTGGTTTGCATTTGTGGGAAAAAAATTCAGAAGTTACTTTGCCACTTTGGAATAATTTTATTCTCTATCAAGTCATTACTCATCTCTCCAATCATTACTCATATTTCTCTCCACTCATTACCCTTATCTCCAGTCATTACTATAATTTCTCTCTGTCTCTCTCCACTTATTACCCCTATCTTCAATTATGGACTCGGGGGAGGTGCTGTGCACTCCCGTGCCGTGCACCGTGTTGTGCGCTTCTCGGCCGTCTGATCGTGTTTTGGACGGCTCAGATGTGTTCGGCAATTATAATTTAATTTTGATTTATTTTGGTCGGTAAAAATCAAAACACATTTGAACCGTCCAAAACACGATCGGACGGCCGAGAAGCGCACAACACGGTGCACGGCACGGGAGTGCACAACACCTCCCCCGGTTCCCTTCAATTATTACGCTCATTTTTCTCTCCAATCATTACTCAAATAGCATTTCCAAAAATCAAACAAGAGACTTTCTCAAAATATATCTCAAAGTAGGCCCGTCAACGGGTCGGATCCAATCCGGATCTGATATTTCAGATCCGATAATCCCGAACCGAAAATTCGAATAAAATCCAGATCGGATCCGGATCTAATCCTATTAAGATCCGAATCCGGTTCATCCAAAGATTGGTCAATTTGGCTGGAAAACTATTAGTTACTCCGTATTTTTTTACTCACCGACAAATTATATATACTTTTCCATCATGGTTTATTTGTTTGTGATAGACATAAGGCTAAATATATAGCAATCCTTTAACTAATTGCGAGCTATGAAAAACAGAACAGGTTTATATTTGTTTTAAATAGACATAAAGCTAAATATATAGCAATCCTTTAACTAATTGCGAGCTATGAAAAACAGAACAGATAAATATTTAAAAATTAATTTGTACCTTGTTCGGTGTAGATAGATTCTGAGCTATGAAGCACCGACACTCCTAGGAGGCGCCGTATTGCCATACGGGGACACGGCGGGGACACGCCTATATACGTATGGGACACGCCACGTGGCGTGTCCCCCAATTTTTTTGAATTTTTTGACGGGGACACGGCAAAGGGCAATTTGTAATTTTTAAAAAAAAATTGGGGTCAATCTGTAATTTTTAAATTTTTCAGGGGTCAATTTGTAATTTTTTTAAAAAATTTGGGGTCAAACTGTAATTATCAATCTTTAAATTTTTAAGTTTTTTAAATTTTTTTATGATATTTATATATATATTAATATATATATTGCCATGTCCCCCGCCGTGTCCATGTCCCTTTTTTCAAAATTGTCGTATCCGTGTCCGTGTCTGTGTCCGTATTCGTATCCGTGTCCGTGCTACATAGATTCTGAGGGTAATACGGATGATCGAAGCAGTTCATGTTCTTCAATATAATTTTCCTTGTACCCCGTAAAAAATCAACTCATCCGGATCCAAATCCGGTTCAGTAAATTTTAGTTTTGGAATTCGATTCTCGCCCATGTGCTTTAAATTTTTTGTCTAGAAAACTTGGATGCGGAGGCCCTGTAAAATTGCAGGTGCATAAAAAAAAATTAAAATTAAAATTACAAATAATAATATACCGGATCGGATTCAGATTTTCGGATCGGGTATCTGAAAATTCGGATCCGGGTTACCGTTATCGGATTTGTGAATTTCGGATTCGGATCAGATCCAACCCGTTGACAGCCTATCTCAAAGTTATTTCTCAAAACTGGCAACCAAACACAGTGGATATATCTCCATTGCAATAAGCCTTCTTCCTACCCCTCTTACGTAATCATGCCTTCTAACCAAGGATTAATATTCCGGTCTGTTGATCATATTTTGTAGCTAATACTGTGTTATCTCTTGACAGCATGTATGAGTGAAATTGTTGGTATCTTTTCTCACAAATGTATTTTGAGGTCAATTTCCCCATTCCAAATTTCCCAAGTCCTTAGTTCCACTTTTCCCAAGTCTGTGGTTTTCAACTCTCAGATCCCCAACCAAAATACAAGAAAAAAGTAAAAAGGTTAAAGAAAAACATCCGAAGCTTAAAACATACTTACCCAGAAGTAAATGAGAAGCACGGTTGGCCTTGGTTTCCTGCGTAAATTACGTATAAAATCACATAAGTCGCAGAGAAGGATGGTTGAACCAGATCAAGAGAGAGAGAGAACCTTGGCTTTCTTAGATCAGCTTTGCAGGTGAAATGTATTAATGGCTTCACAGTCGAATTTTTTCGATCGTCTGGTGGTGTTAGTTGCGTTTGTGACTTCAAATGCCCGTAAGACCCAAAATAAAAAACTAATGCTAGGACCCAGAAAAATTACACAGAAATGTAAGAGAGCAATTTTGTTCACCCTCCTTAAAAGAGGGTGAACAAAACTCTCTCTCTTAATGGTTGAAACACGTGGGTTTCACCACAAAGTGATGTTATGCTTACATCAAAATGATGTCATGTTTACCAAAAGTGTATTGCAGAAGTAAGCATGACATCATTTTGTAGTGGGACCCACATCAATTCAACCAATAGGAGAGAGAATTTTGTTCACCCTCTTTTAAGGAGGGTGAACAAAATTACACTCGAAATATAATGAGTGGCTGAGATTCACTCCGTATGTAGCATTGCTGGAAAATTGTTCATCCCATGTTTCGAACCTGCACTAACTTCTGTATAAGGTGTTTTTTTTTTTCTTTTTTATTAACTGTTCTGTATAACTGAATAACGTACTTGGCACTGCAGCAGAAGCAACGTTTGTAAAATGCAGAATTTGGAAGTGGAAATAGTGCACCAAACAAAATTCCTAATTTTGAAAATTCTAAAAATAAAAACAGAAAATAGGAAGTGGGAGTGGGATCTGGGTGGCTTGTAGTGAGTAAGCTCACTACATGCGTGCAGTGAGCTCCCTCAGCCAATCGATCGGCGATCAACGATCCGGATAAATTTGAATTAAAAGTAAATGTGAAAGTGTTTTTTAAAGTGTAAGATAATTCGGACTGTTGATCACCGATCGGACGACCGAGAAAGCTCACTACACTCATGTAGCAAGGTCACTCACTACAAGGCCTCCAGTTCCAATGGGAGTGTTACCAAACATGACCCTTATGTCATGCTTCTTGTTTCATGCTTTAAATACTATATCCCAATAGAAGTCAGGGATTGCACAAGCAATTTGTTGACGAAATTGATCATGCAAACATTCCCAACCACTTTATTTGAATTCATCAAATTTTTCTTGTAAATAGCGTGGAAGACGCCAACTAATGAAAATTTAATAACTTGACAATTTGGTATCTATTGATATATATAACTAAGTAGAGATTGTCATTGAGCGTAATCATTCATACAATTGCAAAAAGATCTTTAGAAATCATGCTTGTGCAATCCCTGACTTTTCTTGCAAAAAGATCTTTTCTTGCAAAAAGATTTTATGTCATGCTTCTTGTTTCATGCTCTAAATACTATATCCCAATAGAAGTCAGGGATTGCACAAGCAATTTGTTGACGAAATTGATCATGCAAACATTCCCAACCACTTTATTTGAATTCATCAAAATTTTCTTGTAAATAGCGTGGAAGACGCCAACTAATGAAAATTTAATAACTTGACAATTTGGTATCTATTGATATATATAACTAAGTAGAGATTGTCATTGAGCGTAATCATTCATACAATTGCAAAAAGATCTTTAGAAATCACAAATTAAGTAGTTAATTGAACTTGAAAAAAGGGGATACCACATACTTACCACCATGTTCCATTTTCCACGATTCCAATAGTCCTAGTCTTTGACCTGAAGGCGTAAATTAAAGATGAGGTCCAAAGTGTAACTTTAGAATCATTAGGAAGCAAAACTGATATTTTCAAAAGGTTAGGAAAAATCTATAATTACGACGCATTAGACCTTACATAATGACTTTACTCTTGCGACTTCAGATCCTAGGGTTTCTTTTTATCAGGAGTGCAGCAGCTGCCGCCATGGTTCTCAAGTACGCTACTTTTCCTTCCTTTTTTCGTTCCATTTTCGTATCATAAATCGTGATCTTGAAATTTCTGTTTCTTTTGCGAGTAATCGGAGAACAAACGTTGAAAATTGCATCTTTAGGAGTTTGCATTTGGTAATATGTGAGAAAGTAGATTTGTGATTTTAGCTGATAGCACATTTGATTGGAGATTTGGTTTGTCAAGACTGCGTTTGGTTCATGGATTTATGCGGGGGTGTCTAAGAAATGATCATGATAGGAAATCCAAAGAATTAACTCTTCCTTCGTAAACCACACAGCATAGAATTGGAGTTGTTGTGTGGTGATTGATTTACCTAACTTTCTTTGTTTCAGTTTGAATAGTGGGTATAGGACAATTACAGTGAAACACTCTGATTATGTTAGTGAAAATTTGGAAACTTTGGGGTTATGGAAATGAAAAGTTAACTAACTGGCTACTTAGCGTTGGTTGAGGAATTCCGTTTGTAGTGTTTGATACGCAAGCTGTGAATCCTTCTGCTTTCTTGGGGCAAAAAGAAAAAATATTTATCATGGAGTAATGATGTAGAGATTGAATTGATGGTGGTAGTTCTCTAAACATGTACTTGGCGCATTTGCAAGCTGGTGCAAAATCCTCCCCCTCTAACCCATAGCCGATCCTATCCTTAAGTTAGTCTTCATATCTCTAATCTGTTACACTTCGTTAATTGGTGCAAGAGGACTAGACATCCTCCCAGCCTCTTGTTCAGTGTTGGTGCTTTGGTCGTTGAACTTTGATTTTAATTTGCTCATCAATTTTATCAAATTTAAGTTTAATATGGGCTCTGTCCGTCAATACCGCATGGTAACCCTGGCACGATAAAACGGCTTCATATTGCCTATGCATTGCAACAGAGAACTTACGATGTTTTGATTTATTTGTCTCAACGTCCTGTAGTTTATCTACTTAGTTGGCTAAATCTTGTCATGTTCTTTCTAACCTAAGGCTAGGTTCTAATGTGCATTGTTCGTTACAAGAAAATCTTGGTAGTTTTTACTTACTAAATATGTTCCTTTCAGGACTGAACTTTGCCGCTTCAGTGGAGCCAAGATATATCCTGGCAGGGGTATCAGATTTGTTCGTTCAGACTCTCAGGTAAGACCAATGGTTTTGTCAACTCTGTCGAACCTTTTGTTTCATATTGCTACATGAAATGTTTTAACTTTTGATGATTCAATGAAGGTCTTCCTCTTTGCCAATTCAAAATGCAAGAGGTACTTCCACAACCGGCTGAAACCCTCAAAGCTTACCTGGACAGCCATGTACAGGAAGCAACATAAGAAGGTAATTACATTAGAATTGGAAAGTTAGTTCTCTCATTTATATACTCCATAATCCATATAAACTTGTGAACTAACTAATTTTGGGTAATTGTGTGTTTTATCACTCACAGGACATTGCTCAAGAAGCTGTCAAGAAGAGGCGTCGCACTACCAAGAAACCTTACTCGAGGTCTATTGTAGGTGCTACTTTGGAGGTTATACAGAAGAAAAGGACTGAAAAGCCTGAAGTTCGTGACGCTGCAAGGGAGGCAGCCCTCCGGTATGGTTTATCTCTCCTTTGTAAAAATTGTGGTTTTTACAACTTTTTGTGGCAGATTATGGACTGTTTCGTTCTCTGAATTTTCAGTGAAATTAAGGAGAGGATTAAGAAAACAAAGGATGAAAAGAAGGCGAAGAAAGCTGAGGTGACTGCTAAGACCCAGAAGGCAGGCAAAGGTAACATGTCCAAGGGTGCTGCACCTAAGGGCCCCAAGCTTGGAGGAGGTGGTGGAAAGCGTTGAAAAGCTTATTGTCTCCTCCATTTCTCTTTGGTAAAAGAAAGCTTAAAACATTGTTGAGGGTATTGTCTGTGCTTGTTTTTCGTCAATCTTGTATGCGTGATAGATTTTATGTCCGACTTTTATCTGGGATTTCTAGTTTATTGTAGTTGCAAAATGATCAAGAGATTGTCATTTGGGTATTATTCTGGAAATTTTGATTGTGTTGCAGTCGAGTACAGTATCATTAAATTTCCAACCTTAAAAGGGTTTTACTGGAAGAGGATATATCCCGTCGAGGGAAAGTCTAGACACCCATTTTCACAACCGAACTTACAACCGGATCCCTTCAACGGACCCATCTAACTTGAGGTGTTGTGATTGTTTCATGTGTTTGGATGGTTTTGTTCATCTCATTGCATTGGTTCCAGCCAGATAAACTTTGATGCAACTTGTGTGTGTGAAATCTTGGTGCAATACAGTCTCTTTAGGGGGCGAGCCAGGTGGAAGGAAGCAGAGGGTAGTAGTAACTTATTATGATAGAAGCACAGAAAATGCTAGAACCACTCCACCTGTCCTTGCCTGGTAAGCAAGCAACAATGGAGTTGCTATCAACCCTGTATAGAACCACTCCACCTGTCCTCCTAGCCAGATAAACTTGGGCTCCGATGGAGTTGCTTTCAACCCTGTATAGTAGTTCTATTCACTACTTTCCACGTGTAATACAGAGTGCTACGCAGTCAATACTTGGTTTCTATTGTAATTACGATAATCTAATTTAGGATGTTTTTTTAACTGGAATTTTAGGATGTTTGAATCAGTTTATTTGCACTAAATCTTATTGTCCACCGGCAAGGTGTGAAGCTCGCCTAATGATTTTTACGGTTAAGTTAGTTTGAGTTGTTGCTCAAGCAGTCGTAGGTGGTTACTGGTTACTTAAGTGTTAGCGTCTAGGTCTCAAGGTTAAGTAATGGAGCGACGTTGGTCTACTGTAGTAATGTTAGTATACTAACATCTTATCATCCGAAGGAAAAAAAAAAAAAAAAAACCCTAATTGGATCGGATCTGGGGTGGGTGATGTCCCTAAAGAGACAGCAACCATGTTGTCCAATCACAGCCGCTCAAATCATATCTTGTTCAAACAAATCTGAACTGTCCGCTGCAGATCAAATCTAAGCTGTCCATTGCCAAGCACGGCGGTCCGTGCTTGGCCTAATATGGATGTTTGTTCCTAAGGGGATAACACCATCCCCCATTCCAATTGGGACTCCATATAATAATTGCATCGTCTCCACCTTCTTGTTATTATCAATCACGTAATAGAGTATCATAGTGAAAGATAAATTATTTTACAGAGGGAATGTCCCTTAGTTATTCTAAGAGCAACTACATCAGCTTGGGTATATGTCTCAAATTGGGTAAAGTAGATAGATTTTCCCAAAAATCACAGCTGCACCAGCTTGGGTATCCACCTGGGTATCCTTACCTTTGCAACAGTGTCACGCTAAACATACCCAACGACTGTTCCATAGCAATTGGTTATTTTATTGGCATTTATTCCAAACTGACTTTCTCTCTCTTCTATCCGATCCCACTTGTCACCTACTCCTTGGTTTTCTTATTTGTTTTATATTTTTTTAATGAGAAGTAGAGAATTATAGAGAGGCTACTGCTGAGTGAAAGGTTAAAAGGGACAGAAAAAATATATTTTTCCACTGTTCCGTAGTTAGTTTGCCTTATCCTTGCTGCACTTGCTCTAATGCTTTATTTAAGACAAATGGCAAGCTGTCTCATTAATTTAAGTGTAATAAAATTACGATTTACTCTATTTGGATTTGGTTCAGACAGTCCAAATCTCAGCAAAACTATTGAAATCAGCAAAAATAAAGTAATATTGCAAAGATTAGCATCATAATATTAACTAGAGTCAAACATCCCAAAACTATTTTGATTAGTGACAGTGCACACACACAAACACTACAACCATCTCATGCAAGGGACCCATCTTGTAGGGTCCCCACAATTATACATCTGAGCCCGACAAAGTCAGTGTGTTGTACCGTACAGCGCACATCATAATCGTCCATTTCAAAAATGAATGGTCTGGATTTTCTAAAGTTTTCTTACCGGTAAGAATATATTGTGACCAGTAAGAAAGCGTCTGCAAATCCGAACCATTTAAAATGCTTTTGGACCACTAGAATGCTGCACTACACCGTGCAGCTCATAAGATGCGCGACAGGATCCCTGCTTCCCAGATGAGAGATGTAATTGGTGGGTGTGTATTTATTATTTTCGTTGATTATATTTTGTCCTGCAAAGTTGATCCCCTATAAACAGACGTGTACTTTTAAATAAAAGAATAAGTATCCTCGAGCATTATTTTACAATTTTGTTTGTCAAAATCACAATTCTAATTGCTGTCTTTAATTTGATGAAAAAAAGTTTTGATAAAAAATATGCATAGAGTATCTTATATTTTATTCGAAAATTATACGTCTTTCCACGGTTAATAACCGATCCGAGGGACTATTGAGGAATGATCCAAATGCTCAACCGTTGGATCCAGTCGAACCTCGGACGGAGGATCCAATTCCCCAAACAAAACACAGTAACATCGGTTTACGGCAACCGCCAAAAGGCACGAACTCCCTGTAATAGTAAAACACGGCTGGGATTCTTCCAGTGTTCAAAAACCCCAGAGCATTTCTTGCAACAACCAATCATCAACCGCCACATCACCAACCACAACAAATCCGAATGACATGGCAACCAACTACTCGTCAGTTTTCATTTGACGTTTCTTGTAACTTCTACGCGAAAAATCACCACGCGTTTCGTGCTCCTTCTCTGCTACTTTCACAACTGCTGCAACAACAACTCTGTTTATCTCTTTCAGTTACCAAATCCATCCAAACAGAGCCTTAATTTATACCCTTCATCGAACTCTTCGTATAGAGAGAGAGTGAAACAGGAGAGAGAGGAATCATGGCAAGGGAGGATTTGGAGAGCAGGGGAGAGAAGAAGAGAGGGTATAATTCCTCGTACGTGATTGAAGACAGAGAAACCCAATGGACTTCTTGGTTGATCCCTATGTTTGTCGTGGCAAACGTTGCCGTTTTCGTTGTCACGATGTACGTCAACAATTGTCCGAAACACAACTTGGGCTTCCAAGGAAAGTGCGTGGCCAGGTTTCTTGGGCGGTTTTCGTTTGAACCCTGGAAGGAAAATCCTTTGCTCGGCCCTTCTTCTTCCACGTAATTATATTTTCTTCGAAACCCATATTTTAATTACAGTTTTTGTGTGTGTTTCTGGTGTTGTAATTTTTTAAGAATTGGAAGTTATGGTTTGTGAAAATTGGGATTTTTTAGTTTTTTAATCACATGGTTTCTTTTTTTAATCAGACAATACTCCTATTTAACATAGTAATCTGTTCTTCAATACTCGTACCTCGGTTATTTCAATTTCTGTATGTTTTGTTGTTTAATTCATGAATTTGGGTTTGGTCAGTGTATGAAGAATTGGTTCGTGGTGTGTACTGTGTATACTATCATATGGATTTCTTTGTCAATTTGATTTTATGAGGTAAGAATTTCGTTGTTATCCATAGTCTCAACGAAACATGGGATATACGCTACTTCATCATAGGATTTATGTCCTTTTATTACTAGTCCGAGCAATCAAACAGTGTTCTAGGGTTCTTCAGCATATATGTATAGGACTATGTGCTGATGAGGGTACTTTGGCAATGATTTAGTAATCCTGCAATGTATTTATGCTTAATATCTACGATCATCGAATCTGAAAAATTTGCATCTTTCCTTGATTACGTTATAGTGTCTGCCTGTTGTCTTTGTGTATTTTCTCGTTGAACTTTTGATTTTTTCTTCCTTCACTCTATTTACGTAATCTAGGTTGGTGTATACCTAGGAATAGGATGACTCAATCTGATGACTAAAAACTTGGAACACTTATGAACTGTGTAATGGGTATTAAGTCTGTTATTAGGATTACCTTTTTCAAGGTAAAAAAATTGGAAAATTCGGAACAGTTTGTCGTAGGTATAACCATTCTGTTGATAACAGTTCTAATCAAAGGGTGAGAAAGATTGTTGTTCTCACGTTTAGCTTTTCTTATTTTTTTTTTGAAGATTGGTGAAGATGGGGGGTCTCGTGTGGGAGAAAGTGGTGGACCAGCACCAAGCATGGAGGCTTATCACTTGTATCTGGTTGCATGCTGGTATTATTCATCTGGTTGTAAACATGTTGAGCCTGGTCTTCATCGGCATTCACCTCGAACAGCAGTTTGGTTTTGGTACGTCGAGCTCTTTCTTGTTATTTGAAGTACTTGTGAACCTTTTGCTGTGGAAATAATTGAATTAAGCTTATGCAATGTCTAATGTCTGTATCCACCTGTTTTTCTTCCGGAGTACTGGCCCGTTGGAGTTTATTAAGAACAATTCTCTTGTTTCGTTTTTGCTGTCCCCTCGTTGAAATTTCTGGTGGCTGTGTTAGACACTTCAGGTTTACTTGTATTGAAGGAATGTTTCTTATCCTGTCACTTGGTTTACACCAATTTTGTTCAGCATTTAAATTTTATGTTGTTGAACTGATATTTGATTGTTGTCTCACGTTGTCTTCTTGGGCTTAAAAATCTGCAGTTCGTATTGGAATCATTTACCTGTTATCAGGCTTCGGAGGGAGCATACTTTCTACTCTATTTATTCGAAATGGCGTTTCTGTTGGTGCCTCTGGTGCTCTTTTTGGGCTTCTTGGTGCAATGCTTTCAGAGCTTATTACCAACTGGTCTATTTATTCCAACAAGGTGAGAGCCTATCACCGTGGTGAAAATTTTGCGTGCTGCTTCCTACTTCCTATTGTAGTTTGCCTTACAAATATATCGTTTTTTATGATCATAACGTTTTAACTTCTCTTTCTCGCGTCTCTTTCAGGCTGCAGCGCTCATAACACTACTTTTCATCCTAGTTATCAACCTGGGCCTTGGGATTCTGCCACTTGTTAATAATTTTGCCCATATTGGAGGATTCTTAACGGGTTTCCTCCTTGGCTTTATCTTGTTGCCTCGCCCCCAGTATGGATGGGTAGAGCGTCGGAACCTTCCGGCTGACGTCCGTGTCAGAACCAAATACAAGGCCTATCAGTATGTGTTGTGGCTGGTTTCTCTGGCTCTTCTTGTTGCTGGGTAAGTCTACTTGTTGAAAGATTAATTGTATCAATGCGTTGTTCATGGTAAGAATTGGAGTTTTATGTTCTTTCAACTCGAGTTGTGGCAGTTAAGATTTTTATGCCTTATCGATGAAGGGAAACCTAAAAATTTATCTAGATTGTATTTCAGCAACAAATTACATGAAAATGTTGCAAATTACTATTTTGTTTTCTTTTTTTCCTCTAGTACGCTTATTTAGGGTAAGGTATATTTTTTGTGTCATTCTGTTGTGATAAGAAGATAAGTAATCTGCTTTTGCATTGTGGCGAGATAAACCTACGCTCTTTGTTGATTTAAAATGTGAAAACGCTAACCATACGCTATTTTGTTTCTCCAAAAAAAATTGCAGATTTACAGTTGGATTGGTAATGCTGTTCCGAGGAGTTAACGCGAGCAAGCACTGCCACTGGTGTCACTACCTGGACTGTGTTCCCACTGCTAAGTGGAAGTGCGATGGAACTTAGAATCGACGAGCTTCTCCCTCCCTCTCTTTTGGATTCAACGGCCATCTGCTTCCAGAATTTGGTCTATGGATTTCCAACTTTGTTTGTGTATACGACTAGTTTGAGCTTGATTACGTTCAGAGTTTGCTCGCATTACTTGTTCCGAGTTGAATTAGTACCACAAGTAGATTCTTGTATATCATATCATACAGAGATGTAATACTTGGTATTTTACACATCTTTCTGTTTATTTAATACCCCATTGCTGTCACGGGCTGCCTTGCTCGTGTCCCCATTTGTAAAGAAAAATGCAGAAGGTTCGCTTGAAGCGTTGCTCGTTGAAGTTCATGTAAAAAATAAGTTTGATTAGACATTAGTAGTCACATGATTGGGACACGTTCAAGTGAGCATTATGTGCCTGAGAGAGAAGACTCGTTCAAGCTGAATGAATAGCACACAATCCTCATGCCACACAAACTCAACTTCATCCAAACTATGCCCAACTGTCATCATCTCCACCACCAGTTGAGAGAGAGAGAGAGAACAATGTTCATACCAAAAATCATAACTTAACAAACATCATAACCGAGACTTTTCATATAGTATACACCTTTGTAAATACAACATAGTAAGGACAAGGCAGTCCATCACTATGTGGAATATGTGGGCTTCTGGAATGTACTACGAAATAAAAGACTCCGCCAAAAGTTACTATAATTTTTTTTTTTTTTTTTGAGAAGTAAAAAGAAATTTTATTAAAACATCAAAGCAAACCACCAAGTCATAATAGATCCAGTACAACCACACATGAGCAACAAAAACAAGAAACTAGACATGAGCACTTCCATCACCGGTGTCTGGGTGAGGAATAAAAATTGTCAGAGCTTGCTTACCAAGTAAGTGAGCTCGCTGGACATCCTGACATGCAACCTTTGAAATCCTACAAAAAGACAGGTTCGTAAATTACTATAAACTTGAATCATGTTGCATTGTGAAATTCCAGACATCATCATATTCATAATATATGGTAAAATTACTTGAAGCGACTAATGGGGTGTTCCGCTAAGTTTTAGAATAAATTGACTTTTCACGATTTTTATGTGATGTATTGTGAGAGAATGACATGTTTTAATTTTTAGAAAAAACTATTTTTTCTTAGTGGAATACGTCTGAGCTTGGTTAGGCTTGGCGGTTGATATTTGATAAGTACGAGGATTGGGCTTGGGCTGCTGGTCATAGATTAGGGGATTGGACCAGACCAGTCTACATGCATCTTTAAGCCCCACCGACCAGCCCACTTGCATCTTATGGCTCCCTAAACAAGCAACCCGAAAATATCAAACCCTCCCCATCTTCGGACTTCCACTAAAACCCTCACCCTTCCCTGTTCCACCTAGACCTTAAATCATGACCATGTTTTTTTTTTTTTAACCAAGGAACAGCCAACAGGTCACTAATTGAACCCATTGTACGACTCAAACCTCGGAGGGAGCTGGCGCAACCCACACTAGTCACGGGCCCCCACTTAGCACAGGTACTCACCTTGCGGTGAATCGAACTCCTGACCAAGGGGATTACCCCCAAAGTCAAGCACTCGCCCTAACCGCTGGGACAACCCCTGGGTGTGTCATGACCATGTTTCCTTCACCCAAAAACCTATTCTGCCATAATTGTTAAAAATCTACTATATAAGATATAAAATAAGGATCCTATGATCCGTACGCTTTTTTTAGAAAATCAGACGCATCCCATCCCCTCTCCTTTTTATATGGTGGTACGTATCATAGTATTACTTATCGGGAAATGTTAGACCTTACTTTAAGAAGCGGAACCCCCAACCCAATAATCTAAGCGGTTTAATCTAATTGTGGCAACATTCAAACCATTTAATAGAAATTCAACTTTAATGTAGGGCTTGAATATAAATAAATAAATAAATAAATAACCCATCATATTTCAATTGTGTTTTGCCTAAATCATACTAGTATAATAGAAAGCTTTAATGTGATAGACCCCAATTGAGAGACTTGAAATTTTGCATCTTACAAATTTTTTATTATGTACAACTAACTTTTAAGTGTATATTAATTATAATTAACGTCGTTGAAGCATTAAACTAGATAAAGATATTATTGGATGAGATATAAATATCTAATTCATAGAAACTAAGGAATATCTTTATAACATATCTAAATTTTTTTTAAGAATTAATCACATGTGTTATTCTAGAATCCACCTAAAAGGAGTATTTTATAAGAAAATATCTTTAAACTAAAACTTTCATTCAGTAATAGTAATAGTAAGAATGGGTTCTCTCGTTTCTAATTGCATGCTGAGTTTGGATGATTTGAAATTGATACTTGTTATTTCTGCTAGTGAGCCATGTGCCGGCTTGGCCATTTTTACGTGTTGTGTAGCCGGAAACATATGGATAAGGAATTATCCAACGGTATATAGTCTGTAAACCTGCGCATGATAGGTGCCCCATTGGCCTTTGGGTTAGTAGCTCATAAATTTGGATGAATTAGGGACTTGATCAGTCGCCTAGGATTGGTACACAACTTTGACGATTTGGACTCTCAATTTTATGTGCTCTTTCACCATTTTTGAACTTGGTTATATTCTTTATAAATTGTGTCAAGCAAGTATATTCATCAGACTCTCTGAAAAAAATATTCTAGGCACCAGCAGAGTCGTCCTATCACTTATCTTGTTATAGGAACGGATATAACTTAGATTTTCACACCTCCTCTTTTAAATTATCTCACACTTTTTTCTTTTTTTTTTGTATAATCGGATGTCCGGGTCAAGTTGCACTCACTTCGACTAATTTCGGAGCCTTAGAGGGTAACAACTGGGCCTAAAGAATTTGTTGGCAAGAAGAATTGAAACTGAGATCTTAAGTGAGAACATTTATTTCTATTCTATTACGATGTTATTTTAGGAAATTAAGTGAGAACATTCGAGAGCAGAAGATTCCCTTCACCATTTGCCGTGTCCTACCGGATGGAAGGTAAACTTCTCAATTTTTATGTTATTGTCATTGCCTTGTTGATAAATTGAAGACAATCATAACTTTTAAATCTACATTTTTGCTTCCCCCACCTCTTCGCTAAGTACTGAATTACTGGTTATGTGGAGTTTGCAGCCATGAGGACTGGGGAGTTGATGAATTAATCGTGGAAGACTCAGGGAAGAGGCAGGTGGGAGGTGATTAATCTGTGTATGCTTGTTTGAAGAGATGGCTCGAATATAGCACATAGGAGTTACGTATATATTTGACAAAGTTCAAGTATGTATAGTATTTCAGGCTTTGCAGTTGGTGCGTTTTGTGACTTCATTTTATTTCCTCGTTCTATTTAACTAGTTTGGAAAATCGTTGTAGTCCATAGATGAAGCAATTACAAGGAGAAAAACATTTTGTGCCTGAGCAACAACAATCTGCCTTTATTTTAGCTGATTATATTTGGGTTTGTGTTCATGATGTTTTACGAGTTTATTTAGTACCAAGAACTATATTCTTGTATTGTATCCCTTCCGTTCCAAAATTTTTGTCCGGTCCGCAAAAATAAAATTTTGGGGCAGAGGGAGTATTTAGAATACAAAGATGTAATAGTTGGTGGATTAAACATCTTTCTGTTTATTTACCCCGTTCCTGTCACAGGCTCCCTCGTTCGTGTCCCGGTTGTAAATAAATAAATAAAAAATACATAGGTTCGCAACTTAGCGGGACAGAGGGCTGTGAGTTCTATATGGGTCCGCTAAAAAATTTGATTTGAATCGTTCATTGTTCATTTTGCTCATCGTGTCAAGTTTTTTGTTTGGAGTAGCACTTTAACAAAAAAATAGAACAAAGTTCAAACCAAAAAGCATTACTTAGGAGTATTAAACATCATAACCGAGAGTTTTGATATGGTATACCCCTTTATAATAATTCACAGCAATCAATAATGATACAGGGCTATGTACTCTAGAATTCTCCCAACAAGATAAATACTTTTCTAATGCTCCAGCTCCAACTGGTGACTTTCCTTCTTGGGAATAATTTGCTTGTACAATTCGCATTATAGAAAACGCGAACTTGTGAGGATTTGCAAACGAAAGTAACAATTGGAAGTGTATAAATTACCTTTTATCGTTGTAATTGACTATGCCTGTGGTACATACACACGCAGGGCAAGTTAAACCATTATCTTTCCACCGCTATGATTATAACAAAAATGCATTGGACGATAATGTACAACATTCCAAAATTACGTTGATGCGATGTGGAGAATGGTGGCGACTTTCTTTTCGGTCACTATTTGGACACAAAATGTTGGCCGTTTGATTCTCTGTATCTTTGATCGTAACGGATGAATGAAGCTAAATGGGGATGTTGGACGTCGAGATCCATTGCCTACCAAGTCAGAAACCACAAAGCAATCCATCACTACGCAAAATTATTGGCAATAATGGAGTTAATACTTACCTGGAAATAATGCAATAATGGAGCTAATACTTACCTGCCTCCATTGATTTCTCTGTGTGGAGTCTGTGGGCTCCTGGAATGGATTACGAAATAAAGACTCCTGCAAAAATTACTGTCCACTTGAATCATGGTGCATTGTAAAATTCCAAACATCACAATAATATATAAGGTTTTTTTTTTTTTTGATCCCCAATACGGCTAAGTTACCTGAAGCAACTTGGGAGAATCATGTTGGTTAGAGAAGAGGCTTGGCTGTTGATATGTATGAGGATTGGGCTGCTGGTCCATAGATAGATTAGAGGGTTGGTACAAGCATTCAACCACCTGAGTTGCTTCAAAATTGTAGAAGCCCTGTAGTTTTTTCATACGGTAAGACAACAAAAACGTAAACTATGTGCAAGGAAGAAAACTTCCTTTCATTTCCATCAAAACGACCAAAAAGTGACTATTTTGTAGGAAACTGAATCGAACATCAGAGGAATCACGAAATTCTAATGTTTCGACTGAAACAGGGCATTGAGTTGTTTCGACACCTACTAGAGATATGACATTTTCATGCATTACCAATGACTTCTGAAACTAGCATCATTATCTGGATATGTTTTCAAAATGTTTTGGAAATGTTTCTAATGTTTGCTTTCCTAGGTAATCAAAACAACATACCGCAATAAAATACTAATCCTTGGTTGTATGTGATGTACTTCAACGATATCCAAAGGCAAAATACCTGTGAAACAGGATTTAGAGATGAGGACGCAGAAGAAACATAAGCTGGTTGATATGAATTGGAGGTGATCGTGTCCAGTTGAGGTGCATGTACATTCTGCGACGCTTGGGAATTGGAGATCTTCTCCATCAGATTATTTAGTGGGTCTTCATCAGAAACAGTCATCTCCCTCTCATTTGTTCGCCTAAATGTATTGCTGTCATCTTGACCCTCAATCGCATTCCTATCCTGAAAAATCTCTGCTTGGTCGCTTTCAGATGCATATGCTCCCGTGCTACTAGAGGTGACTGCTTGAGTTTCCTCAGAGGGTTTTAACGTTAAGATCTTTTCCACTCCTTGCATCACTTCATCAAGTTGTATCGAAGCAAATGCAAACGCTTTGTCAGAATCAGAAGCCCTAGCAGAGATTTTAAGAATTCGCTGGGACAATTCCCTGTAACGGCTAGCAGTTATTAACTTTGGGTTTTCTTCAACGGAGGAGGTCCCACAACTCTCTTTAGAATTTTCCATGTTTGCATCTCTCGTCCATCTCTTCGAAATACAATGGGCAGGCACCACCTTTATATTCCGATGATCAAGCACTTTTAGGGCATGGCAACAGAGAAACCCAACAAACTCGAACTTCATACAACTGCAACTGACTGTATCATCCGAGGAGTTAAATGCAACAGTGTACTCTCTAGATTTCCCAAATGTGTTTGCTTTGTAATCAAACAACGAACCATTCTCGCTGCACATGTTAACAACAACATTCAAACACTTCTCATATTCTCTCTGAAATACTTGAAACGCCCTTGGTGTATAAAGACTACTGGCATGCTTTAACAAAACCACATTAGCCATCAATCTTGGTGTACATCTGCTCATATTATAATCAGCTTCAAATTCCTTGTATCGTTGCTCATTTACCACACTTTCAAAATGCATAAAAAACTGTAGGACATCCAGGTCAGGGTTTAGATAATTGCTCAAGTTATTTGACAAAATCTCCCCTAGATGTGTTTTTTCGACGTCAATAAAAAAGGTATTTTGGCCATATACCGGGGCCCACTTCTCTTTTTCTCTAAACATCCATCGTAACCACTCATTTTTCTGAAGGGAGAACTTTTCTATCATGGCATCCCAGGCACAGATGAAATCCTCCTCATCCTCATGATAAAAAACACAACTCCTCAAATCCTTGGCAAATGAGTCTGCATCCTTTGTAATAGGGGTAAGGTGTTCAAGAGCATTTCGGTACATTTGCCATACACAAACACCATGCTTGGTTTCTGGAAGTACTGACTCAATTGCTTCAATTATTGCTGCATCTTGAAAAGTGAGAATGATTTTTGGCTTCTTCCCAGACATAGCCTCAACGAATGTTCGGAAAAGCCACTTAAATGAATCACTAGTTTCATCGTACATTAGTGCAGCACCAAAAATTACCACTTGTCTATGATGATTCAGACCTAAGAACTGAACTAGCGGCCGAAAATCATTGTTTGATCTGTATGTTGAGTCCAAACAAACCACATCGCCGAAGTGATCGTAGTCCAAAACCATATTATCATCAGCCCAAAAAATGTTGCTTATCTTATCATCAACATCAAGCTGTATGGAATGAAAGAACAAAGGATTCTCAAAGTGTTGCCTTTGAAAATAGTTCAACAAACGTCCTGCCTCTCCCTTCTTCCAATCTCTTCCCCTTCCACTTCTAAGAAAATTGTCAAAATCTATTACTGGGCAATCAAGGTTTTCTCTAGCACCAAATTGTTTACCTGACAACTGAAAGGCTATTTTTAATTGCTTATCAAGATCGCTTGATGAGTCCGCTTCAGTTACTCCAGTATCATCCAGTGCCCCAATTGATGGTATTTCCATCAAGTTCTGACCACTGAGAGGGTTTACATTGTCATGATTATGATTTGCTTCAAAATGAGTGATTCGATATCTTCCATCAGGTTGACGAGTAATTATCATATGCGCCAAGCAACCAGTTCTTGTTTCTTTCCGGTGTTTCTTCACATTAACATCTCTCTTGTCTTTCCGCCGGTAGCCTTCTTTAGAGCAGGTAAATTTCCTGGATACAATACGACCGTGTACCTTACTCCTATTCACCCAGTCCTTTCGGATACTGAAACCTACCAATCCAGCATATTTGTTGTAAAATCTGTATGCATGCTCATCTGATTCAAACTCCATACCAATTTTAAGAACCCCTTCCGAGTTAGCTTCATGTTTTGAGGAAAGATTGGATTGCACTGAGCTAACATGCGCCACATTTGGGCTACGGCTTTCTTGTTCAATATTTAAGTCCAAGTTATTGGGTGTTTGGAGACTAAAATCAATGTCATCCTCATGAGAACTCAGCAGGTCATCATTGCTTGTATCCATTGCCCTCTACAGAAGCGGAAGAAATGAGAGAAACGTCAATAATAAACAGTAGAACAAAGTACATAATCCATTACATCTGTCCTAGATGGAATAATTTGAACATTCAATCTGTACATCAAAGTACTAAGCTAGATACTAAGATACAAAAATAAGGATAACCATTCAACTAATAACGAAAAAATTTCATATCTAAGATTTCAAACTGAAACAGAAAACATCAAGTATGAACGGGCAAACATAAGAAAGCATAAACCAAACCAAACCGAGCCTTATGTACCCATCAATAGGGGTCAGCTACATGAATCTTTTTTCTCCATTGAGCTGCCAAGGGCTGCTTGTTCACTTAGACTCCGGAGACTCATGTCTTTGGGCACTACAGCAACATCAATGTCAATTTCAGTCTTCCCCTCCCCTCCCCTTAGCGTAACATAAGAACGCATAAAACCAATATAAAATGGTTTCCAAGTCCTATCTCAAATGGATTCTGTCCCTGCCTAACACGCAAGGAAATGAAAACATACAACGATTCTTAGATGCAAATAGGAAAAAGGAGGTTGATGGGTTAGATGCAAATAGGAAAAAGGAGGGAGTTGGGTTATGCACTTGGGACAATGAACCCAACATTGCCACACCTAAACAACTTTGTTTGTTACTAATACGTGTTCAAGCTTTTCAATAACAAACACAACTAGCTACGAAACCAAATAGCAAATCCCCACTCACTCTTTGTTACATCATTGAAATTATAAAATCTCCTCAAACAGAACAAACTCCGTATATACCAACTCTCAGTATTCATAAGGATTTCACATGGCACTTTCCAGCAACCATTCCATATTCACCACATTAGAAGCTCTGTCACTTACATTTCTCCAGAAACGCTGATTCTCCCTCTTTCTTAGGGTCATCTTGTTCTATCAGTTGCACTATCGTACGTGTACTATCGGCAACGAGTTTTAATTCACAAAACACAAAAGTCGCCATCTTTTTATGCGTTTTCACATGTTCGTTCGATTCAACCAGCCTACCGTTATTCAATCACAGTTTACCAACATTACAACCACGACAATTACTTCGGTTTCTTTTAAAACAAATGAAGCCCCAGTTTCCAAGCTTTCAAAATACCAGCTCAATAACTCAAATCCTATGCTGTTGTTTATCATCACTTTGTCTAGTTTGTCATACACAACAGTAAAGAAAAAGAAAACAACTTCAGAAATCAAACCAGCTATTGATACGTAGTTTAATTCAATACGTAAATTGTAGTGAACCATTCCATATTCACAAAATTTCTGACACCATTTCAAATCGCAGCCTTAATTCTCTATAGTCGGTGCATTTTATACAACAAGTGCTCATTTTAACATTACAATTTTAAACCTTCACTTAAGTTTACCCTAATTTTCCAATTAACCAAATCAAAGAAGCCGAGAGTGAGAGAACCTGGCAGCGAAACTAGGGTTTCAGTTGAGAATTCCCACGAATGAACTCTTCTTCGATCAGCGTTCGTGCTAGCTGGAGAGAGAGACAGACGGTTGTACGTATGGGTTCGTTACGAATCTAACACCGACCCGGGAGTTCGGGCTGAGATTCTGTGGCAAAATTCTGTTCGCATTCCACTAAAGCTGCGAAGGGACTTCAACGGGGGAGGTAAGTGTAATTCCAGAAAGGTTGGTGAAAAGCCTTTTATTATTTATTTTTTTATCGGACGGGGTAGTTGATTACTTGATTGTTCATTTTTGTTTTGAAAATTTAACGGCCCGATTGGATGCCGGATTAGTTTTAGGGGTATTAAATATGGAGGGGGTATAAGATAGTAGGGGGTAATATATATGAAGGGTGACCCCACAGTGATGTGACATTTATGGAGGGGGGATTAAGTAGTATTTGGTTTGGATGATTTTGTAAGAACGGGATTAAATTTGGATGGATGATGTAAAAAGCTATCAAAAGATTTTTTTGCCCTTGTATGAATATTCATATTAGTTATGTGTTTTTTAAATTAGATAAATCTAATAATTAATTAATTTATTATTGAAACTCAATAACTAATTAAGCTATAAGATTCAATTGTAATTACTTTTTTATATTAACTTTTTTATTATAAAAATTAATTTAGATATTTACTTTTTATTATAAAAATTATTGAATCGGATAATCTTTTAGGAGTTTCCAAAGAGTATGTCAAAAAACTAACGAGATTTTTGGGTAAAGAATAGTGGCGTTGACAATTGAAGGAACAAAAATGTGGCGGTGCTATTTTTTTTTTTTTAAGTTGTGAGATTAAGCAGTGGATCTCTTGTTTTCAATCCAGTTTCTGAGCATTAAAATAATACTCGTAATCTTTTAGTACATTTTCAAATAATAAAAAAGAAAACAAAGCACATGCCAATGTCCTGGGAGGGGTATTGGAAGGAGGTATTAAAAGGGGTACAATGGTCATTTTCAGGGGGTATTAGGAGGGCATAAATATGGACACCCCCTGGGGTGTCCATAAATAACACCCCTGCAGGGGTGATATTTAGTCCGGGTGATAAATAACACCCCTGCACTTATTTTTGGCAAACCATTCCATAGCGGTGGGCCCGGGCATAAATAAGACCCCCATATTTATGCCCCCACTAAGACCCCATCCAAAACGATCTTGTTCGAATGGCTGCTTAGGCCAAAAAATTCCATCAAAAAAGTAAAAAATGGGATCCACCCTCACCCCTTGACTTTTCAAAGTCTGGAAGGAGTAATTGTTGTATTATACTCCCTCCGTCCCATAAAGTTGTATCACTACGAAACTACGTGCAATTTTCAAGCTAAAAAATAACGTGCTTACGAAAATAATTTTTTAGTCAATATGGATCTTGTTTGATAGATCTCATCGAGAACTTTTATACGATGCAAAAAAAATTCAAAAATTATTTTGGTAAATACATTATTTTTTAGTTTGAAAATTGCACGTAGTTTCGTAGTGATACAACTTTATGGGACGGAGGGAGTACTAATTACTCCATTACACGTTGGGTTTTGGGAGTGAGAGAGAGGAAGAGATGACAATTGCATTACACGTTGGGTTTTGGGGTGAGGGGCGGCCACTGGCTCGATTTTTGCCGGTCAAAAAGTGGAGTACGTACAGAGTGGAAGGGGTGGGTTGGGGCCTGGGTCAGATGTACAGTGTTAATAATTTCAAATTTTCAAAAAAGTTTTGGAAACTGGTTTTCAACTCAGCCATCCGAACAAGGCAACAAGTTTTAAAAATATGCCCAAATTTGACTTTTATATGCTATAAATTTATCTTAAATGAGCTTTAATCAAGCCAATCAGACATAGCTTGAATTGTTAAAAAATGACCGAGTCAAACCAACCGAATAATAAAAAGTTTCAAAAAGATGTTCAAGCTTAATTGGTTTATTTAATAATCCAATCTCAAAATGAGCTATGAACAAGCAACCACAACTTGAAAGTGCATTGTAGTTTGTTAATCAGCCCTAAGTCTTGAATCGACCACCTATTCTTGTTGTTATTGCTTCGACTTATCTTCCTAACAAACTGGATACCACTCTAATAGCTTTGAATAAATTCAATACGTGCATTATTAAGACACGACTGGTATCAATCTCTGGTCTTTAAAGAATAATGCCAATCAAGCTCCATCTTCCTGCTGTCCGTGGGGTCGGCAGGCCCTGCCTACCCCCATCCGCGCCGTTCGTTTCGTGCATCAACGGCTCAAATTGCATCAAATAATGGACGGCTTGGATACACTTTGGAGAGGTAAGATCTGAGTCGTTGATGAGCGAAATGGACGGCTCTGATGGGGTTGGCAGGGCCTGCCGACCCCCACGGACAGCAGAGCCCCCCATTTCATCTTAACGGGGCAAGTGCGATTTGGATCACCATTAAAAAATTGGCACCCACAGAATGGTTACTAGAAAAGGACGGTGTTGTGATCTAACCCAGTAAGTTAGGCTTTTGTTTGTTCTCTTTTACTTCTATTAAAAACACACAATTGAACTCTTAAAATTTAAAGAAAAGCATTAAAGAGATTGAAAATTTGGCATCCACAATATTGGGAGAATTAGAAACAGTCACCGAAAGAAAATTCTCATGACTAAAAAAATGTCGAGTTTTATTTTGATTTGGTTGGGTTATGTATTCTACTTCTTATTTTGTCTTATGTATGTAATCCTGAAAAATTTTGGGGACCATCTGCAAACAAGATTTTGCACACCGAGCCTCCGCGCCCGGATGTGTATTGATTTTTTACCGGTAAAAATAAATTTAAAATTGCAGAATGCATCCGGACCGTTCAAAACATGATCGGACAGCCGAGGGTTGCAGAACACGGTGCAAAGCATCCCCGGGATTCCATTCCGAGATCCAATGGCCTGGATCAGTGCACTCTCTCTCTTCATTAAAAGCAACAAAAAAAAAGGAAATTTGCACCTTTATCCGGGCCGTTGGATCTTGGGATGGACGGTGCAGATGTGCTTGGTGTGCAAACTCCTTGTTTGCAGAGCAAAGAAGTTATTCTCATTTCTAAAATTGTTTTACAAAGTGTAAATCACAACTGCTTATACTCTTCTGTTTGGATATGTAGTCCACTTTTCTTAGTTTATTTTTCGTGCACCCCTATTAACAAATCCTGGTTCTGCCACTCGTTGGTTGATTGTTATCATTTTATAACTTTAGTTTGGACTGTTGAACTTATTCGAGTTATATTTATTGCTATTAAAATTTTTTTAATTTGACAAATCCTCTTCTTTTCGTTGTCCTTGGATCCATCTCTCAGTAATTTCCACACCCTGATTTATTTTTGGTAAATTTAAAAGCAAAAACGAATTGAGTGATGCCCTGCAAAAAAAAAATTCTTTCTTTTCTTTTTTCATCGGTAGTGCTACTCTGTATTTCATTTCCAACTCTAAAAAAGAGGGAAAGTTACGTCGTATGCATATGCTAATTGATTTTTAATTTTTATTGGCAGCAGTAGCATGTGAATGCCCAGTAAAACAATGGTCCCCCTCGATAAAAAATTGATCTGCTCTGCTGTTAGACAAATCTTAGACAACTTTATTGTCCAACTTTTTCATAGGGTCAAACAATTTTTTCATTAACTATGCAGATTTTTTTTTTTTAAACGGCCAGGATCTGGGCCAGTTCACGCACACCTCGAGTCCTCGACTAATTCATTTCCCTGTTTGATCAAAGGCAGACCATCCACGTCAAGACTATGGAATTCACAAGAAATTACTTTCTTGCGGCCTGACTTCAAAAATCAAATCCTGATCGATTGTGTAAGGAGCAAACATACCGGCCAACCGAACTAACCATTGGAGCTAATTATGCAGAAATGTTGGTGATACTACCAATGAAGAATATTGCTTAGTTACAAGGCACTCGGGTTTATGTCTTAATATGGAAACAGTGTTTCTGCTCGTGCTTTGTTCCCTTCAAAAAGCAAACTTCTTTTCTTTATTCCATTACTCTATTATTTTCATATCACCACAATATTGCTCTGGTGCAGATCAAAAGGCTTCTAAAAGAAACAAAAATAAGCGTTTAAGACAAGCTGTGAAGGGGAAAAAGCAATCAAACTCGTGTATTATTCGTCGATCCTGCGTCCACCTTAGTTAACTGCAAAAGAAATATAAGTCACCCGTTAGAAAAGAGCAATGCAACATAATTTTTGCACAATTTTCTACGAGTCACTATTTGAAACCAAATAGTGACTCGTGATTTTAAAATTACCACTCTTGCGGCATGTAATGTCATGTTAGAAAGAGACAGTAAACTAACCACTGCAAGAGAGAGGAGGGAGGTTGCACTGAGAAGGAATACGAGCGGAAATCCTGATAGTGTTGCAAAGGCAGTCGTGTTCCACAGATTGAAGCGCGGTGCAGCATTCGGGGCTGGGGCTAGTGTTGGTTGCACCGGGGACTACAAATGGCGCGCACACGTTGAGGTTACCGAGCTGGGCCGAGCAGGTTTGAGCCTGCGCCTGAGCCACTGGGGTTTGAACCACCAGCGCAATGAGAGCCAACACCAATGTGGCTTGGGAGGATCGGGAAACAAGTGACTTTCTGGCTGCCATGACTTTGAAATGTTTTCTTGTTCTCAAATTGTTTGTTGTTGTGTGCCTTTGGATAGGTTTTTCCCCTCCATTTTATAGCTGTGTTTGGATGGTAAGTGGTGAAGTATTTCATGACTTAACTAACCCAACGTTGGAGCTCATAGCATTTGTGTTGAAACTTGAAAAACATGAGTTGCATCATGCATTTTTCCCAGTGGGACCATTTTTCTTGGACAGTTACCATTTTAATTAGAAAGCACATCGATCTTTATTAAAGCTTAAAGCCACTTGATTGCGAAAGTAGGCAACATTTTCCCATCTTTACGCCTCAAATTCATGGATCCGGGGATCCTGTAGTGCGGCATCCGAGCCGTTGATCCCGGTAATCAATGGCTCAGATTTCATCTCAGCAATGGACGACTCAGATCATACAAGTGCGGAAATGAAATCAGGACCATTGATTGTGCGATCAACGGCACTACAACCCTGTAGTGCGGCTCCGCACTCACACCTTTCTAAGCAATATTTCAACTTTTCAAGCTCCAGAAAACAAAAGTAGAAAGGCTGGCATTCAATGATTATCTACATTTGCATATAGTCATCCCAGTAAACTGTCAAGTTTTGACCGGATCAAACCTATTTATATTGATGAATGGATCAGCACTTAGCTGAATATTTGGTAAATTACAGAAGAAATCAGCAATACTAAAAAGAGGAGAAAAAGAAAAGCAAACCTAACAAGATGGAAAAAGAAGACAAAAGAAGAAGAAGAAATGCTCCAATGATCAAGAGGAAGCAGGGGCTGTCCAATACAACTTCACTGCAAATAGAAGCTTCTCCCTGTTTAGTGGTCCATCTTCATGGTCAACAATCTGGCTATCCCAGTTCATCCCATCAGTAATCCTCTTAACTTTCACCAGAATATCAACATCATCTCTGATAATTACACTTCCTTCAGGCCTTAGAATTCTATCCATTTCTAGCAGAATATCGTCCATTTCGCATCTGTCACGCATGTGCAACACAAAATATTAGATGCTGTCTAGTTCTATCACAATCGCACGGCGTAATGATAATAATTCTAATGGTTACGGATCCTTCTGTTTTCAAAAATCCATATGCCTTGTTTTTTTTTTTTTTTTTGATAACTCAAGTGTCTGGGGGTCAGCTTACTCGCACCTCGACTAATCCTAGGGTCACAATCCCACAATCCACTTGTGGGTAGCCCAATTAAAGTCAAAGCAAAGCTATGTATGGATTGACCCAAAGGAGTTTACAGCACTTGAGAGGTTTCGAAATGAGACTTAGGTGGACTCTGTTCCTAATGCATCAATTACCCTGAAATTTCCCCAGGACAACCCCTTGGGGAATCTATGTGCCTTGTTTCAATGCACTCCCAGTCGCGCTATGTTATGAGTATATGAAATACACAAATCTCGAAACATGGACTCTGTTCCTAATGCATCAATTACCCTGAAATTGCCTTTTCCAAAGCAATATGGGAAGAAGAAGATTGAGTACCTGTTCTTGTAGAGCGTGAACACCGAATCGGAATGGATGAGGTCATAAGTTCTAGGATAAGTAGACATGGCTTCACACCTACAAATAAAAAGAACTTTATATAAGCCATATTCCTAGTTTGTAATGATATTAACAAAAACTTATCGAAAGAAATTTGATACAAAATGAAAGATATTTGTAGTTCTTATTTCAAGTAACAATTCTGCTACAACCACACACACTTACGCAAATACTTAACACACACTCACATTCATGTTGAGGCCCCACACACGCACTAGTGGTGAAGTATGTTTGGGTCCCTACACGAATGTGAGTGTGTGTGTAAAGTGAGTTGTTGTAGAATTTTGCTCAAGTGAATGCCCGTTAGTATGACTGATTAGCTCCAAAATTTCACGGCCGCCTCATGCTGGAGGATTTTTCGGCTTAAATTTCTTTTCCGACCCCAAAACATACCTACTTAAAAAACAAAGTTGTTAAAGTGAGCATTAGACTAGTTACCAGTTCTGATATGTTCCGATCAGTCCACGTTCATAAATAACTCCAAGGGTGTTAATCTTTGCCTCAGCTGGAACCATATTCATCACCCAAAGAGGGTCTTTAACCAGAGCAGCAGCAAATCCACCTAAGTATGCATTCATGTCGAGAAGGTTTCTATATCTTCCGGTTTGGCCAAGTTGATTGTTCACAGTTCTATAGTAAGCCACTCTTCTCTTCCATAGTTGGTTGTCTTGTTTGAAAACCTCATCTGTGACTCCTTCCACAGTTCCCCTACTGATTCGAGGGGGGATTGAATTCAGTCTCTGCGGCCATTTTGCCAATTTACCGCCAGCAATTTCTTGATTGTCAGAGACTTCTGGCAAGGGAGTTAAACAAGTCTCGATATTTGTGTACCTGAAAGTGGTCATTTTCACCTAATTATAAACATTTTGTAATTGAGATGTTATTATTCTATAGGGCAAGCAAAACAGTACTAAAGTTTAGGTTTTAGGGTCTGCCTGGTAACATGTTCATCTTCTGTTTTCTGATTTTGAAAAACAGATAAAACTTGAAACTTCTCTTCTCACCCTGAGAATAACTCACCATCATTGCTCCTGTATCGATTCTGTATGATGATGGCTGGATTCCAAGAACTGTCTTGGGGGAAAAAATTTAACAACCCACTTCTCACAACAACAAAACTATTTGTTTAATATTTGAAAGCTGCTTTTGGCACATAAATTTAACAATTTGACCACGATATATGTTTTCGAGTTTTCCGTTGTTCTTGTTTCCAGAAAATAAGAGATAAAACTATAAAAAGAAAAACGAAACATTTCCAAATGAATGGAAAAGAAACGTACGGGTGATAAATAACTACTTTAACCAAGTACTATGTATGTTTAATGTTAGGAAATTAAGAATACTTATTCAGGAGTGAGGAGCACAAACCAAGCCTTGTCAGGATCTTGGGCGGGGCAGAATGGTGGGTTTTGGGTGATTTTGCGGTGAGCTTTACACTCTAAATGGTTGGTGGGCTTTTGCCAGATAGCAATGTCCCCTTTCTCCACCAGTTTCTTCCAGCAGAGGCTTTTGGCTACATTTTCAATTGAAGTCTGTTCACCATCCAAATCCTCCTTTGTTCTTTGCCATCCTTTCCAGTATTTCTTCCAGCGGATGGGTGGACCAGAAAGGATCCAATATCCACCAGGCCGGAGAACTCTATCAACTTCCATTAAGTAAACCCCATCTAATCCAATGGGAAAAACATCAATTTGATTAGGCAAAACTCGGAAATTGAACGAATAGCATCAAATATTACACTATTGTGAGAGTCAACGGACGTGGAAAAAACCGCATAATGCAGTCTTAACAGTAATATAATAATAGAGACAAAAAAGAAAAAGAAAAAAAAAAGGCTTGCAGACTAACTTTATTTCCCTAGTTTATGTTCACGCTATGCTTTTGATGTAATCATTGGATGCCACAGACTAAAATGGTTATGAACTCGATACATTGGGCATGAGTTATTTCCAGACATATACTAACTCATGAGATGATTTTAAAAATTGGAAGGTGCAGTTAAGGACAAATATTCCATAATGTACTATGGCTAACAATGCATTATGCGATTTATTCTGTGTTAGTAGACCTACTGTAATTCAAAAGGTTAATTGTTTGGCCAGTGGGATTACCATATTGACCCCATGGAATAAGACAGCGAGAACAGTGAGCCATGTCGAAAGCTCTTGAAGGGTATGGAAGCCTCTTGGAGGCAAGTACTCCAATCAAAGCTGGAACACCTCGCTCCAGAGCGAATTGCACCTGTGCTTCATGGGTGTCCCTCGGTGCAAACGACACTGCAAGGATATTTCGCGACAGAAGATAAGCTCCCCAACTCGCAACCTGCATGGTTAAAGCATTAACCTTAGAAAGAAATAACCAAAGCCTCATCCTTTGTGTTGACCACAAATAGTAAGTGGCTGCTCCAGAAATTTTGTCGGTATCGTCATTTAGAACATTTAACCCCAGATTGAATTGTGTCAAACTGACCTCTGCTAATAATGACTTGAAATAAATGTTTGGTGTAAGTTCAATTTGTTTTCCTCAATTTGGGTAGAAAACCCAACTTCCAACTCTTTGCGTAACATTTTCATTCAACTCAATGATAGCACACTCAAACCTCAGTAAATTCTATATGCATATCTGCACAAGTTCTTTATAATATGATAGGGTGAGCCGGACCAAAATCTTTTTTTTTTTTTTTAATAATGTACGGTGCCCCGAGCCAACTTACACACACTTTGAACTAATCCCTACAGCCGCTCCCGCAATCCTTTCATGACCAAAAATTTGTGTTTGTAGCGAAGCGGCGAAGCCTAAAAAATGCCTACACTTCCCCTTTGAATCTCTATGAATTTACTTTCTTTCAAGTTTCACCTCATTTTCACGTCCTTTCTCTTTGATGTCATTTTCCACTTCCCTACAATACAATCTGTTATCCCGACCGAAAGAAAAGCATCTTTTGGACAGGATTATCAGCTCAGCTGAACACAGGACAATGATAACCCAGTGGGTGTCCATCAACTAACTGGCAAGTCATAAAATTCCAAGTGACTTTACGCAAGAATGCATGGGACTTTTCTTTCCCATACGAAAGGAATCTGTTTCCATTGTTCTTTGTTATATAAGATTTGTCCTGTAGTTTATTATCAGTACCATCCCAGATACCTGTCGGTCAGAATTCACGTTATCTTTTCTCCAAAATTATTAGGAGTTGCTAGATCCCATTGTTGTTTTACATACGACGAAGAATTCCTTTTATTTAGGATCTTTGGATTCAAAGTTACGTTCTTTTCACACTTCTACTGAAAAAACAGAAAGAAAAAAAAAATTACAGTTTTCTGGCCAATGGGGTGCTCAGATGCCAATTAGTAGTTTTCAGATTTTGAATTGCAAATTATTACATTTTTTCATTATAATGTGAGTATCCTTTCAGTCTTGCGTAATCTCAGCCATCCAAACGTGTAAAAAAAAAAAGTTTTAATTGGGTCAGATTCGTTAAAAGATTCTTACCCGGAAAATATTTTTTAAATCTGGACAATTACTGGCTGACATGGACGATTGAGATCTATGTAGTCCAACTGCGGATAAGCCGGGTCTATAATGAAAATTTGTAAAAGTACATGTATGATATGTGCATGATAGATTTGTACTCCAAAAATACATATGTATTTAAAAATCCAATCCTTCAAACAAAAGGTGATTGATCAAGCTTGGTTTGACAATTAAACGAGCTTCAAAAACATAATTGGGCTTAACTTGTTCATGAGACGAGCCGGCTCAAACGAGCTTTTATCAAGCCGATCTCAAGTAGTTTGAAATTTTTATGCACCATGAGCCGAACGAGCCCAGTTATAGTTGGTTCAAGTTTGGTTTGCAAGCTTAACAGTTGGTTCGAGTTTGGTTTGCAAGCTTAACGAGCTTGAAAAAATGGTTAAAGCTTGGTTTATTTATGAAACAAACCAATCTCGAACAAGCTCTTTTAACGATCGAACACGAGCTCATATTCGAGTAGCTTGGTTCGTTTAGCCACTCTTAAAAGCAGTCATAGTGGTTGTGTTTGGCTAGATAGTTTAGTTTAGTTTTGATAATATCAGCAGGTGGGTCTAACGAGTGGAGAGAGACAGAGAGAGAAATGAGAGAAACGATGATGTCATCAAAACTAAAACTAAAACTAAAACTAAAACTAAACTGGAAAAATAACAGGGCAAGTGAAATTTTAAAGCTTCAATAATGGTAAAGGAAAGTGAGAATTGAAAATAATAGCTTACCCCACAGCCAGTATCAATGGCTGTTCTAATAGACCCATCATTCAAATTGATCAACTTCCCAATATCATCAATGTACGCATCAGCACCGTTGGGGAACATGGTCCCACCACCAGGGAATCTGAACCGGTCCCCTTCGTACCTAATCCAGTTCTGCTCCGCTTTCTCAACCGTCAACTCCTTGTGCGGAACATTCGCGTACCACACCAGATCCCTGCTCTTAGGCCACTTGAACGGGGCTTTGTACCCGTGCGGCGCAGGCACACGGCACTTCAGTAGTTCCCCCTTCACCGGACAATGCCTCTCCCTGTAAATCAGCCTGTCCCTCTTGAACTTCAAGGACCTCTTCGCGTCCTCGCACGGCGTGTACTCCATGTACTTAGAGCCGCACGGCGGGTACGTTTTGACGCCGCCTTCAGGGACGGTGGCCGCGCCGCCGTGTGCCGCGGCGGAGTGGTGGGAGGAGAAATCTAGGGTGGTGGTGTTTGTGGCGGGGCTACGGGTGCATCGGAGCTGGGTTGTGGTGAAACCGCCGCGTGCGGCGGCGGCGCGGCGGTTCTGCCATAATCCGAGTGAGTAAGAGAGGGAGCAGAGGAGAGTGATGAGGAGCAAGGGAACGAGAGGGGGTCTTTTGAAGAAAGTGGTTTTCCGTGTGGGTTTGGAGGGACTCACCATGGTTCCGACCAGAATCCGGTCGATTTTGCTTCCGTGTCTGTGTGACAGGCTTTTGTAGTAAGGGGGAGGTGGAAGGGAGAGGAGTAATGAGTCAAGATTTGTGTGTGTTTTTTATGAGACGTTTGGAGACCTTTGAGTCAAGTTGGTCATGTGAGTGGTCATGTATTATAGTGTTTCACAGATGCAGAGAAGATTAGTTTTATACAGAAATGGAAGAGTGAGAGAGAGTGAGGGGTGGGTTTTTAAATTGAAGAGAGAGAGAGAGAGAGAGAGAGAGAGAGAGAGGGAGGGAGGAAAGGAGAAAAGGAAACGACAGAGGGGACGCTTTCGATATACCAATATGGGGGTCTCTTGGATATACCAATATGGGGGTCAAATGAGACAGGGCAATTAAAAAAATGAATTTGGTGCCATAGTTACTCAACTTGTATGCTTGTAGTAATTTTTATATTTGGGATCGAACCCATTAATTTGTCATGAATATTGAGTTAATTATTTATGTAAAAAATCAAAAATAATTGAATATTGGTAACTACATACATGGTTGATACCATTTATTTTATAAAAATTGATGACCAATACTTCATTCGTCTCAAATTGTTTACTCCCTTTTTGGGAGTGCGTGTATGTTGCACGCAAAAAATAATGTACAAACATTAAATTTTTTTTCAACAAACTTTACACCAATTTAAAGATCTCATTGAGAAGAAAAAATTGGCTTAATTTTTTCAAAAAAAATTCTCATAAACAAACTTTGTTCACTTCAAATTTCCAAAAAAAGTAGAAAAGGAGGGGTGGGTTTTTAAATTGGAGAGAGAGAGAGAGAGAGATGGAGGGAGGGAGGGAGGAAAGGAGAAAAGGAAACAACAGAGGGGACGCTTTGGATAGACCAATATGGGGGTCAAATGAGACAGGGCAATTAAAAAATGAATTTGGTGCCATAGTTACTCAACTTGTGTGCTTGTAGTAATTTTTTTTCCCCATCTCTCATCTCTTCAATCATTAATCACATTTCTCTTTCTACTCATACCCCATTATTCAATCAGTATTCTCATTTCTCTCTCTCTCTCTCTCTCTCTCTCTCTCTCTCTCTCTCTCTCCAATTATTACACCTCTCTCTAATTATTACTTTTTTCAAAAACTCATTCAAACACTATCTCAAAAATATTTCTCAAAATATTTTTCTCAAAACTCTCAATCAAATACAGTGGTTATTTTTTTGCGTGCAAAATGCACGCACTCCCAAAAGGGGCAAACAATTTGGGACTGAGGGATATTATTTAGAGAATTAACTGTAAGACAAATCTGTCTCAATCATGTGTCTACTAATATCCGATGATTATAATTTTTTATACCCATGATGCACTCAACATTCCTGAAAAAATGAACGATTTTATATCTCAAATGAAGATTTCAGAAGACCCATAATTAAATTCACTACGGGAGTGTAGTGACTTTGGTCACTATAGGAACCCAAGGCTGAGTTTGTCATAAGATTTTATGGGGAATTCCGTAAAATCAATTGGATGATTTTATGGATTTTTTCCCACGTGCTAAAATGGGAAATCCCATAAAATCATCCAATTGATTTTATGGGAAAATCAATGTGCCAAAATGGGAATTTCCATAAAATCATCCACTTGATTTTACGGGATTTCCCATAAAATCTCATGGCAAACTCAGCCTATCTAATACTACTATTTCTCAAAGGAAGTGGATCGTCTCGCAATTCATTCAGATAATCAATGGGTTTTTTTTTTAATAACCGAATGTTCGAGTCAAGATCGCATAGAACCATTCAAATAATCAATGGTTCCAAACATTAACTATCCCTAGTCTGGGCTAGGAATGACAACTTCACCAAAAAACGATGAGTACTTACCTTGCCTTGCTTATGCAGAGGCGGATATTACCCGATTTTTCATCCTATAAGAGCAGGTATAATACTCCCTCTGTTCCAAATTCCTCGTCCCTTTCGGGGAATCTAACTTTTTAAGGAGACAAAAGTATTGTCTTAGAGTTCCAAAATTATCCTCGAAAATTGTGAAGTTTATCAAATAGTTTAAATTGTTTATATTTTTCAATATGAATCTCAAAAAATATGCAATATAGATCTTATCCTTCAAAACTTTGGAGTAGTTGTTTTATACGAAGTTTTAAAAATCATGATAAACATTACTTTTAAGGGTAAACTAATGTTTAAGCGATTTAGAAATGACACGAATTTTAAAAACACTGAAATAAATTGGGAGGGAAATAATACTTTTAAAGGTAAAACAATAAGTTTGACATATTTTGATACTCCGTTGTTTTTAGAAATAGAACCAACATTTTGGGACATCCCCAAATAGAAATAAGGACCAACAAATTGGGACAGAGGGAGTATAACTTAAAAAAATACTGTTTAAAAATGGGGCATGTACGATTTTGTGATACCCATCCCGAAGTAGCAGTACCTGCCCCATTCCAAATTGTATGTATATTCTTTATATGTATGTATATGGTATATAAATGTACATGTGTGCGCATGTATATAAGTATGCGTACATATATAATTTGTGTATATTATATAATCAAGAGTTCCGGTTCAAATATATATGTACTTAGGTGTTAGGAAAAAGTTCATGATGGTATTTGTTAAAGTTTTATAATCTTTGTGGACTATATTTGTTTGTGACATTCTATTATATCTTGTTATATATATATTACTAATCTATGACACATTATTTTGGGTATTAGATCTTATCGTTTTTTATTGTTCAACTAGTTTAGATATGGATCTACTCGAATATACTCAATCCTTAAATGGGAGATGGATATGGTGAATTGTCCACTATCCCTTCTGGGTATGGAGTTGGGGATAGATAAGAAATTCCCAATTAAAAATTGGGGATGGAATAGAGTCTTCTGACTCGTATCCTATCTACAGCCATCCATAATCTGGATATTGATTGTTTTCTTTCGTCCAAAATTTTGGACGAAAGAGAAACCAAATTTATTCTCAAATGTGAATAAACAGTGGGTATATAAAGCAGGAGAAACTTATACGGGGCGCACAGGAACTGCCACGTGTTGGTCTATGCCCTTTCCACCACACACAATTGTCCTGTTTGAGGTTTCTTATTTGCTATACATTTATGTGAGTTTTCCCCATTACACATTAATGTGTTGAAAAATTGACTTAAAATTATCACATGACAATGCCAACGGTGACTGCGGAATCAGGATTTTGACTCGAAGGTGGTATTCAAAATCAATATTCTTCCTCACTTTGTCCCACAAAATAGTCTATTATAGAATGACGTGCAATTATAGGATAAAAATCTTAATTAGTTCTATAATTTTGTATCAAGAAATGTAAGAAATCATGCATGGAAGTGTTTTATTTTTTTGTCCAAAAAATTGAGGTTTTTTTTGGTAGTGGATTATCATTACGGGCAGAGAGAGTAATTAGTATAAAAAAAAGGTACAAATGTTTTAAGATTAATTATTTTTGATACCCGAAAGGATACAAAGTCATATAGGTTAATCATCTATCAACATACTTAATATCTAAAAATTGTTTCATCCACTAATCACTCATAAAAAATAAAAAAAATAATACACGTGTTTAGAAGAATAACACTACTCTTATAATATATATATATATATATAGGGAAATTTTCTTATCCACACTCCCGGATTTAAGGAAAAAATGGGGTTTTTTTGTGTTGCAAATTTTTTTTGGAAAATCCGATCCGTCCAATGTGTTCAGAAGGTGTTTTCAAAGGTCCACGCGAAAAATCTTCAAAAAAAAATACCGGGAAGGGCTTGATCCATGCAGTTTTCGCAAAAACTGTATTTATATATTTTTTGCGAAAACTGCTTGGATCAAGCCCTTCCCGGTATTTTTTTTTGAAGATTTTCCGCGTGGACCCTTGAAAATACCTTCTGAACACATTGGACGGATCGGATCGTCAAAAAAAATTTTGGATCAAAAGGTGCGGAAATTAAAAGTCCGGATGTGAAGGGGATCCTATATATATATATATATAGGGAGGGCTTCTAGTCCGGACCTCCCGTTTCCGGACCTCCATGATCCAAATTTTTTTTTGACGATCAGAGCCGTCCAATGTGTTCAGAAGGTGTTTTCAAGGGTCCATTGCGGAAAATCTTCAAAAAAAAATACTGGGAAGGACTTGATCCAAGCAGTTTTCGCAAAAATATATAAATACAATTTTTGCGAAAAACTGCTTGGATCAAGCCCTTCCCGGTATTTTTTTTTGAAGATTTCCTGCGTGGACCCTTGAAAACACCTTCTGAACACATTGGACGGCTCGGATTTTTCAAAAATAATTTGCACCACAAAAAAAACCATGTTTTTCTTATTTACGGGAGGTGTGGACTAGAAAATCCACCTATATATATACATATACACGAATTATCCTATCAAGGATCCCGGATTTCCCGGATTGAAGCGTTTTGATGCTTTTCCCGATATTTTTTTGACGATCCGAGCAGTCCAATGTGTTCAAAAGGTGTTTTCAAGGGTCCACGCGGGAAATCTTCAAAAAAAAATACCGGGAAGGGCTTGATCCAAGCAGTTTTTCGCAAAAATTGCATATCTACAGTTTTACGAAAACCGCTTGGATCAAGCCCTTCCTGGTGTTTTTTTTTAAAGATTTCTCGCGTGGGCCTTGGAAAACACCTCTTGAACACATTGGACGGTTCAGATCGTCAAAAAAATATCGGGAAGGTGGAGTCCCGGATCCGGGACTCCCGGACTAGATCGGGCCTCTATATATATATATATATATACCTAAGGGTGGAACGTGCCACCAACCCCTTTAAGGCTCGTCTCTAGCCAATGGGAATAAATTGTCATCACGTGCTACCAAAAAAATACCCAGGGTCCACTTGCTATTGATGAGAACCACGGGTGTACGATCATCAAGTCTTTTTTTTTTTTTTTTTTTAACAAGGGGGGGCAAAGCTTAATTTTTGGAAAAATCGAGGGTATTTTATTTTATTTTTTCTCTTTTTCAACTGGATAAAAAAGCAACATCACTATCTAAATGAAATAGAACATCCTATTTTATTTTTTTTACTTTTCAACTGGATGGAAAAGCAACACCACTATTCACTATCTAATGAGATAGAAGGTGTTTGCGATTGCTTTTAAAACTTTTTTTTTTTCTTCTTAATTTTTGACAACTTGTTTGTTAGGGCTTCTGTTTGGGTGGCAAGCAAACACTTCCAAATTCCACGACTTTTGTAACTTTAAAAAGTTATAAAAAAGGATTCGATAATTAGGGAGTTCTCTTTATAGCCTTTTATTTATTTATTTATGTATTATTATTTGGATGCTTTTAGCAGAATCAATTTTCATCACTAAAATAAGCTACAATAAAATGCTGACCACATTGCACGAGTTTGAGAGGTTCAAGTTTTTGAGCAGCTTATAAACAGGGACGGAGCCAAAAAATTTGCGTAGGAGGACGAATATACATAGTAAAAAAATTGAAATAAAGAGAGACAATTATGTGAATTTTTACTAGTAGATGGACCACATTCCGATTCCAGATAGAATTAATTTTGAGAGAATTTTCTGACAGAGAGGGGGTCGTGCATTGATTTTAATTGGGTGCCCTTATTTGTTTTGTTCTATTCTTTTTCCGTCACCGTTTATGATTTACGCTCCACAAACCACAACAAAAGAGTTTTGGACTTCCAAAATTTTAATGAACCTTAGTTTTTAAAAATGAACGGGCATTGAGTCCCTAACTCTAAGTGAGTTGGGGGCTTGGGTCCTTGACTCTAAGTGAGTTGGTTATAAATTTTGGGCTTTATTTTATTAAAAAAGATTGTAATTAAATCTCATTAAGACCAATTTTAGTACAAAAGACCTACTAGCCACCTCCTGACTCCAATCTTGCTTATAAATTACTATATATTTTCACATCCTTTAAATTTGGTTTGTTTTAATTATGGACCCTGAAGAATTGTGTATACCATTTCAACCCATGTTTTTTTTTTTCCTTTCTCAATTTACTTTGACCAGTAAGTAATGCTGAATTCCTAAGTAGACTTTGGCCCCGTTCAGTATTTACAAGTTAGCTTTTTAAATTATTGACTTCAAAAATTAATGTAAGTTGAGCATAAAATTGCGTGTCATGATTTTTTATAAGTTGTCAAAAAAAAAGTATATATTATTTGTTTGAATGAGCAGTTTATAAACTAAATGTCTCGATTGCTCTTAAAACTTCACTATTCCATTTAAGATTCTTTTGTTCATTCATGTTTTAACAACATAAAATAAGATGAAAAAGAAATCAAATTGGATCTTAAAATAATCTACCTTTTTGGGATCTAATAAGCTAGAAAGGCCCAAAAATTAATTATTCATAATTGTGAACAAACATCTTTAATTACTTCTTTTAAACAAATAAGCTAAATAAATTAAATTACAAGTGCTAACGGGGCCTTCATCATGTAAGCAAAGCATAATAGAAATTAATATTAGCACTCCCCAAATTGATTTTTTTTTTTTTTTTTGTTGTCAAAGGGCATACATCAACAGGATTAGAGGAGTTAGTAGAGTTAGAGCCTTAGAGCAAAACCAATGATTCGGTATAGTGATAAAAATAGGCAGGGCCGGCCCAAGCCCAAGGCCCACAAGGCCTGGGCCTAGGGCACTCAAAAAATTGTCACTTTTTGGGGCACTCCACCATTTTATACTAATGGGCTTGACTAAAACACTTTTTTGGACCAAAGTAAAGAAAAAAATCCATTATAAGTTACAAAAGAGCCCAACCATTGTGGCCCAATATTTAAAAAAAACTCAAAAACTATTGTGGCCCAAAATTTAAAAAAAGGCCCAAAGCTAAAACTGATTTAAAAGAAAATCAAACCCTGCTTGTTACAGTTTTTATTTTTGGTTTTGTAAAAAATCAAGGCAGTTCTAAACGAAATGATTAAGTTTATTTTATTATTTGCTTAAAGACGAAGTAATTAGGTAGTAATTTTCTAATCTTCTTGTTAGAGTTTCGAGTGGGTTTGTATTTGGGATATCTAAATTGACACAAGTTCTTGAGTTTTCCCAAGTAACCAAAAAGTTGATCAAATTTCATTGTTTTTTCAACAAATAAAGTCATAATATTAATTCCAGCATATCAAATTTCTTACTTATTATAAGTAGTTAAATGAGTCATTTTGACCCAAATTTTTTAGAGGAAACTTGAAGAACAACAGATTTGGGTAAAACTAGGGTTCGGCATTTGCATAGCAAAGGAGTTTTGACCCAAATTGTTTCAAAAAAGGCACAGGATCTCTAGATGCTCTACATCGTTGTTAAATTTAGCTTGTATTAATACCCTTTTGACGGGGATATTGTAGTAACAAAAATGTAGAAAGTTTGGTTGAGGAACATGAAAATTTTTAAGGCACAATTTTTTTAATTAGGCTTAGGGCACCCAAATACCTTGGGCCGGCCCTAAAAATAGGTAAAGTAAAGAAGAAAATCACAAAACCCCTTTGCAGCAGATTAGCTATTGTTAGCTATTAAAGCTTAGAAACCTTATTGAGCTACAGTACCATGCACAAGTACTCAAGCACTGTTCCAGAGCAATATAGTTTTTATATATTATTTTATAATATTTAAAAAAGAGAGAAACAATATTTTAATAAAAGATAGATAAAATGAATAATATTGTTGGAGTGTTGAGAGAGACGTAAAGTAGTTATATGCACTCTGCAAAAGTTTTTTTGGCTCAAGTGGAGCTAGACTGCTGCTGTTGTTCTTAGTCTACAGGGGTCCATAGGCTATCCATACAGGGGTCCAGCAAGGGAGGCAAATGAAGTTGTCAACTATGCTAGCCAGACACTTCCCCAAATTGATCTTAGAGAGTGTTAATGGCTGTGTTTGGTTAGATAGTTTCGTTTAATTTTGATGATGTCATCAGGTATAATGAGTGGAGAGAGATAGAGAGATAAATGAAAGAAATGATGATATCATCAAAATTAAAACTAAAACTAGACTGAGAAACGAACAGGGCTAAAATCACTTTACTTTCCAACATAGTAATACGAGGCGGACACATGTAAGCCACAGATTTGAAAGAACGAGTATAATTGGGTTGGGCCGATCATAAGACAAAAATACTGGTCTGGGCCTGCATTATTTTCGGGTCTCTAGAAAAATTCTTCTGCTATAAAAAGGAGGAGACCTTTCCTCGACAGCGCCCGCCATTAACGAGAGAGAGAGAGAGAGAGAGAGAGAGAGAGAGCAAGGCATAACTCAGTTCCCTAAAAATGGCCGACGAGGACTACGAGATGGACGGAGGAGGGTTTGTGTTTTTAATCGATTCTTATGTTAATGGCTCACTTCAAAGTTCAAATCTTTTAGGGTTTCAAAAAAAAAAAAACTTGTTTGTAACCTTTTTCAGAATCTGTGCTTCATTGACGAAGTAGTGTGGCCAGTGGTTATGCAGATAATAGTGCTAGAGTTACTATGTACATGTATCACGGGTTGTTTTTTGTTTCAAGTCTCAATTAATTAATCATGTGTAGTTCCATATGAGTCGTGAGATTTATGGGTAATATTGGTTACATGTGATCTGGAATTTTGATGAATGGGGTAAAAAATTAATCCAGAAAATTACTAAATTAATAGGTTAATTATAAGGTATACACTGATAAATCTGAGTTTGCTTTATTATTGGTTCCAAAGACTTGTTTTACATTTTGAGAACAATGCACGATAGTCTTATTTGTAACACTATCAACTCTTGGAAGAAAGCGAATGCATGTGGTTTCTATGCAAAGTAAGTTGTCCCAATTTACAAACCTTTTGTGGGGTCAAAATAGCAAAATTTGACTGCAAATTATCAAAGATTCTACTAGTACGAAAGAAATCAAAGTGAGAGGGGTCAAGTGACCTTATCAACGTCCCTCCGCATCTGCCTGCGATGATAAATATGTTATCAACTTCAGTGTTTTAAAAGTCTGGCTGGCGGCCCTGGATTTTAGGGTCTAGGCACGTAGGCATTATAAACCATTTTGTTGATTAGTCGGGATTTAGGGGTGGTTTCCCATTTTGCAGAAAATGCTAAAAGTGTTCAACTCGGATTTCGAGATACGTCATTCTCGAAACCACGCCTAAAAACCGGAAACTGCCCCTTGGTCGGGTATAAATCGGCTAGGTGCCATTAGGACATGTAAAATCCTGATTGGCGTACGGATGCTGTGAACATTATGTAGTAGTTGTGTATGTTCGTCTGTTGGCATAATGGCATGTTTCATCAGTAGTTTGGTTAATGTTGGTGGTGGTGAGTGAACCCTATGTCTTGATATTTGGTTCTCTTTACTGTTCAAAGTTAATGGCATTTTCGTTGTACAGATATGAAGATGAACCATTGGAGCCTGGAACAGATGTGAGAAGTCCTTCCTTCGATATGTGCCTGTAAATAATGACTTAAATGTACCATTTTTTTTGCTTGTGTGTAATTGAATTGGTGTGCTCTTTTGGGGGTAATTTACAGGAAGAGGTAGAAGAGGAAGCAGATAATGATAATAATAAGGATGACTCTCCTGATCCTCTCTTAGGTGATATTGATGAGAAACATGAGCAGGAACAAGGAGAACAAGCTCAAAAGCCAAAAAAGACATCAAAATATATGACAAAATATGAGCGTGCAAGAATTCTGGGTACTTCGGGCTTTGCAAATCAGGTTATTTTAGGTTTATGAGTATATTGTCTTGCTATATTGAAAACAACTGAGTAGATCGATGTTAAGTTTAACTTTGGCTTTGGTTGGCCAGCATGAATGCACCTGTGATGGTTGAGTTGGAAGGTGAAACTGACCCACTTGAGGTTAGCTTCTTTATAAGCATTGGCGAATTGCTCAACTCTTTTTGTTGTCTTTCATTGTTGCATTTGATTTAGTATTCTTGAGATCAACTTCAAGCTGTTATGGGCCTTCTTCAACTGTTTGGTATTATAAATGATTCAATATATGCTGTAACTTTGTAAGGATTCTGCGTACATTGTAGTAGTAACTTTTAAGGATTCTATGAAGTTAAAAGTTGTAAAGATGACTTTGTCCCTCGATGTACTATCCAGTTTATTCAAATCATCTACCCAATGGATATCTTTGCATCTTCTTCGTTCTCATAAAAATGGTGCATGGGGCTGCCCCTACTTGGGCACAATTTTCTGTTGAGAAAAGTGTGGCTTTGGTGAACATTATTCAGCTCTGAGAAAAGTAATGGGCTTTAGTTTCATGTTCATTTTTTAGTGTCTTTATTCATCAGCTTAATGCAAATCTTGTTCATAATGTTTGTTTCAGATTGCAATAAAAGAGCTTCGAGAGCAGAAGATTCCCTTCACCATTCGCCGTGTCCTACCAGATGGAAGGTAAACTTCCCAATTTATGTTGTTGTCATTGCCCTGTCGATAAATTGACGGCAATCATAACTTTGAAATCTAGATTTCTGCTTCCCCCACGTCTTCGCTAAGTACTGAATTACAATGTTTATGTGGAGTTTGCAGCTCTGAGGACTGGGGAGTTGATGAATTAATCGTGGAAGACGCGGGGAAGAGGCAGGTGGGAGGTTATTGATCTGCGTATGCTTGTTTGAAGTGCATGCGGTTTCTTTCCTTGAAGGCTCGAATATAGCACATAGGAGTAAATATAGGATCCGGGGTGGGTGCTGTCCAATCACAACCGTCCATGCTTGGATCACATTTTGTCCGAACAAATCTGAACCATCCGACAATTGTGCGTTTTGTTCATTTTACTAGTATTTGCTTGTTCTCTTTAACTAGTTTGGAACATCACTGTAGTTCATGGAAGAAGCACTTAGAAGGAGAGACTATTTTGTGCAACTGTGACACCATGTGTGTGAAGTAGAGCTGGTAGACCACTCGGCTCTGCCAGCTCGGCCTTGGGCTCCACCTATTGTGCACACTGCCAAGCATAACTGGGACAACACATCGGCCCTCCACGCGGTGTCACTGTTACAATACTCCATTTAGATGAGCTCGGAGTCGAGGTTGCTCCCTGGCTATGTGCCTATGAATGAGCTAATTCCCTCTAGTCTTTCTTTTAAAGAAGTCGGAAATATGCACAATATTATTTGGGGAAATGATTTTTACATCTCTTTTTTGATAAGCGCCCCCTCTTTTTTAGTCTTTTAGTGAAATTAATTTGTAAAATTTTCACTTAGAGACCCCCAAAAATAAACTGTACTTGTCATAAAATAAAAAGGGTGTGTAAATCACTGTCCTTGCACAATTTTGTTACCAATTGCTGACTCCAATTTCACATAGATCAGAAAGAGTGCAAAAGCATTGAAGACTAGGGGGGAAATGTGGGAGTATCAAAATGGAGTCAATTCCCTTATACAAAATGCCAAAAAATAGAACAATTTGTTGCAAAACCATATTTGAGTTTCTTTCACAATCTCGTCATCGATGGAATTGGTAATCAACCGTTTGCAAATCTAGATCATACACTAGTATAATTAATGGTTCGGATTTGTTGAAAAATTCTTACCGTGGGAGTTAACTCTTACCTGTAAGAGTTTTTGACCAAATTCAAATCATGAATTACAATAAATAGACAGTTCAAATTTAGACTGTTCCGACCAATCCAAAATAAAGACCGGAGAGGATTCAATATCTTTTAAAAAAAATCATGTTTTGCAATAACACATGATATCCGTGTGAACAAATATACAATCCATATATGCAAACGTTTAGCCAACTAGTTTTCAGTGGATTCTTTACTGTCTTTGATTTGATTTCGTTCTAATCGAAATTACTTAACTTGATCAAAGCATCAGAGAGATCTTAGTAGGCCCCACTAAAGATATGAGAAAAACCTGGAATCATATGCTGGAGTTCAATAATAAGGGATTCAATTGGAACAATTTTAAATCCAGAAACCCCTCTCTCAAAAAACAAAGTGGATATAGGCTTAAATAAAAGCTTTCACATAGGTTTAAACCAATTTCTAGCTACCAATAAATCAACTATTTATGTGGATGGCTTATAAAATGAATTACTAAATCATTGAATTCAAAAAATTATTAAGCTTAATTATAGTGTGTCGAATGAGGAATCTTCACACGACGGGAATTCAATCACTTGACTAGCTCCCCAACGAATGAGAACTCTTTCCATCTTATCCAAATGATGTCACATGCTAAGTGCCCATCTTTTTCGTACCTATTTTGTAATAGGAATTTTCTAAATCAATTAATGTTTACCTTATAAGTAATCTTTTAAATAAAAACCATTCACATTTAACTTTATTTTTGGGTAAATCACATTTAACTTCGAAGTCCTGGCGATGAAATTTGTTTAAGAGTAATAAATCGATGTACACGGAAGCGGATCCAAACGACTTGGATTTTAAAATAAAAAAAATTCAAAATTTCGTTCTATGTGGCAAATCTACTACTTATATGAGTTGTATCATCTCCCTGGTATTATACATTGAGAATCTCCTCTGTATGTGTCATGACTGTATTTCTTGCTTTTGAATAAAAAATTGTCCACTAGGTTTATAAGAAAATGGAACATTTCTCTCTTTAAAATAAAGAGCAAAAGGGACCACCATGTTCCCCCTTTTCTCAACTAACCATATTTACACATATATAGGAGTATATATTTATTGCAACTTGTTTTTACAAAATTGCTTTTCGAGGTAAATAGCATTTACATAGATGTTGACTAATGATTTCCTGTTTCTACAATTGTATCACTTCTATTATCTATAGCTCGAGAGAGTAATTGGAACGGTATTCTTTTGTGAATTTATGACCACAGGGGCTGTAAATGTGGTATTCAAGAACGGATGCAGAATTTGAAAGAGTGTGCATTTTTTGAGTCATATCTTTTTGAGTCATATCGTATAAAAGAAAATATCAACTATGCTAATACAAATTGCAAATATACTATACTACCAAAAAATTTACATGCATACAATATTGTACATATACGTCAAAGAAAATTATAGAAGGCTGTGTTTCATCCATACATATGTGATAATGAGAATCTAATTATATATTGGACGCTTCTTCATAATGTAAAAGTCATATGTAATGGAATTGGATGGGCGGGCTCTAGATTTTTAAAGAAAACATTGGGCAGATGAACCTATAAAAATTGAAACGTTTCTCATCTCCATGTGAAAGTGCTTATTGCGTGGACGAAACCTATAATATCTATAGACATTCACTGTAAATGAATTTCACGCAATCAATGGAAATCATTTACATCACACGAGCTTCGTACTTATACAGTTTTATTGATCTGTGTTTGAAAATCTCTGTCTGTAGCATAGTTCTTATGTAAGGGCCCGATTGGATGCTAGATTATTTTTAGGCCCTGTTTGGATGGGGTTAAAACCCCCCTCCAAAACTTATCAGGGGTTAAAAGAGTGGGTCCCTCCTCTTTGGCATGGTTTGGCAACGCTTTTCTCCTCCCCTCTTCGTTTTCCCTCCCTGCTTCACTTTCACGCGATACAGGTGCTCTCCCTGATAATTTTTTGGCAGCCCTTGGGGTACCCAAAAATTATCCGGCTTTATCCCCCTGCGAATTTGACCATCGTAGCCCTCCTTATCCCCCTTTACACCCCCTCACTCCACCATTTCTGTACCAGTTGCTGAGATCGAACGAAGAAGGGTTTTTCGAGCGATTTGTGCGATTTGGTGTTGATTTCTTGTGCGATCTCGTGTGACCAGTCAGGTAAGATAGATTTCGACCAACATTGGCTTACAAACTGCAATTTTGGATCTGGTTTACATATTACGTTGATTTCGATCTAGGGTTTTCGTACATATATGGATCTGGTTTACATGTTTTTTGCTGTTTATTTCGATCTAGCTTCATATATTACGTTGAAAAGAATATCAAAAATGGGAAAATGATTTGGTTTGATGTAGGTGATGATTTGCTGATAACAATCCCAGTGGAAAAATGATTCCATGCTTATAGTTGCTGCCTCGCTGAGTCACTGGGTATTGTTGTTGCATTCTTATGCTATCCTAAGTGTGTCCAAAGTGTGTCTTTCTCGGGTATGTACTCAGTACTCTCTCTCTCTCTCTCTCAGGTATGATATCTATATGAATCTTTTACACAAATTTACCTCTCACTATCATATGCATTCCAAATCATTTAAAGAAAGAGTTTTTCATATGTTAGGTGAAGAAGTCAATGATTTCGCTTGATGTTGTTGATAAATTTTGCTGAATTTTACCATTTACATTTTTTAAGATTGCTACAAATCTATACTGTTTCTTAGGCTGCTACTCCACTTATGAAGTACTGGATGACTATACTGTTTCTGGATAATGTTTGGAGCTCTACACTTCCCTTTTCCTGCTGCTTGATGAACTTTCAGAAATAGTTATGATGGGATGAAGACTATTTGTTGATTGCTGATGGATATTCCTTCCATGTTCGGAGCCTTGGAGAACACTTTGGGGCTTCTTGCCTTGATAATGCCATTTCTGTCACTGAGAGACTTTTTCAAGACCTTTGGTCATGTTGAATCAGTTTGTAAAAAGTTAGGATAGAAGTTTGTAAAAATGTCTTACCATGGCAAACTTTTGGCCATGTTAAATCAGTTTGTAAACACATTTTCAATGCAGTACTTTCATGTAGACCATTTGTAGCAACCTAAAGAAGGCTCTTCCATTATTCTTGTGCAACCTGTGTATGAATACAACCAAAGAATTACAGTTTTTTTAGTGGGATTTTACCCAGCTAATAAACATATTCGAGGTGGATAAAAATAAGGATATCGATATACCAAACCATGACCGCACACTCCGTGCGTGCATCGGTGCATGGAGGTTCCAACTAGTTACCAGAAAATGTAAAGGTTCATGTGTTGGAATAGTCTAATTTTCTTCAGCCTGAGCAATGCGATCGAGACCACGTGCTGGGCACTTGGACTTAAAACTAGGTTATAGACACACAAAAAAAATTGTAAGCCCAAGACTAGTCCCGGAATATCAAAAAATGAAATACTTGTTGGATCCAATAAAAAAAACTATTGTGTGATATTTGCTTGTCCAAGTATTTTTAAGTAGATAGAAGACAACATGCGCATGGCACCAACCAATGAGCTCGACACTAAGTAATGTGCATAACACGTCGTGCAACGCTAGTCGGATTAACAATAGTAAAAAAAAACAATGTATATGCCAACAAGTCAAAATAAATATAATTAAAAAAAATTGGATAACAACCAACCATTCAACAATACATATTTAAAAATAAAAAATAAAAAATAAAAAAATTCTTTGAAATAAAATTATTAAAAAAAATTAAATTTTCAATAACATAAATAATATAGCTTCAAATTGTCAAAAAATAATTAAATAGAGTGGGTTTTGCAATTTAATATTTAATTTAATGAGTAATCAAGTTTGGGACACCACAAGGGCAAAAACGTCATTTCACTGCTTTTTCCATCATTCACCCCCTCTTATTTATAAAACATCCAAACAAAGTCAAAAGTTATCCCCCTGTTTAATCCCTCATCCAAACTATCAACTTTTTTACCCCCCTCCATAAACATCACATCAATGTGGGCCAACCCTCTAAAATTAATACCCCCTCTTATCTTATACCCCCTCTATAACTTATCCCCCTTAAATTTTAGCACCATCCAATCGGGGCCTTAGGGGTATTATATATGGAGGGGGTATAAGATACTTAGTAGGGGATAATATATATGGAGAGTGGCCCCACAGTGATGTGACATTTATGGAGTGAAATTAAATAATACAGTACTTGGTTTGGATAATTTTGTTTTGGGTGGATGATGTAAAAAGTTGTCAAAAGACTTTTTTGCCCTTGTGTGCATATTGGTATTAGTTATGTGTTTTTTTAATTAGATAAATCCAATAATTAATTAATTTATTATTGAAACTCAATAACTAATTAAAATAACACTTCTATTTTTTTAGTACATTTTCAAATAATAAAAAAGAAAACACATCACATGCCAATATCTTGGGAGGGGTATTAAAAGGGGTACAATGGTTATTTTTCAGGGGGTATTAGGGGGTCATAAATATGGACACCCCCTGTGGTGTCCATCAATAACACCCCTGCAAGGGTGATATTTAGTCCGGGTGATAAATAACACCCCTGCACTTATTTTTAGCAAACTATTCCTTAGCCGTGGGCCCAAGCATAAATAAGACTCCCCATATTTATACCCCCACTAAGACCCGATCCAAACGGGCCGTAAAGGTATTTTAGTTGTTAAATAGGAGGACTATATTTAAAGAGCAATGCTACGAACGCATGATGCAAATTAATATTTTACTCCCTCCGTCCCTTTTTAAGTAGGGTCCGTTTTTAGGGAGGACATAGTAAAAGGGTCTTTACTGCAATAAGGACATCAACTTTTTTATTAATACCAAGAGGACAAATCACCCACATATTCAAAAAATGCCCCACTAGCCAATGAAAGTGCCTAGAGGCCCTAAACCCTCCAACCTAATGAAAGTGCCTAAATCTAAACCCTAGGGTATCCTATGAAAGTGCATAAGACCCTAGGGTACCCTATGAAGATGTCTAAACATAAACCCTAGGGCACCCTAAAGAGCCTAAAATCCTAGGGTACCTACGAAAGTGTCTAAACCACTAAAACCCTATAATTGAAAAAGTGCACCCTAAGTGCCTAAACCCATTATACTCTACCCCAAAGAGCCTAAACCCCTAAAATTGAACCCACCCCAAAAATTAAAAGAGAGAAATTAATTTTGTCCCATCAATTTTGTCCCACATATGAGAGAGAGAGAGAGAGAGAGAGAGAGAGAGAGAGAGAGAGAGAGAGAGCGAGAGAGAGAGAGAAAGAAAAGGAGGCAACATGGGGCAATGGGGTATGTACGGGTCACATCACAATCGTCAAGGAGGATTGGTCGAGGGCTGGGGTTACGTCGCTTTCAAGGTACACCACGCATGACAGCGACGGGACACACCAGCGACGGGTCTCACAACGGCCTTTCTTTGTAATTTTTTTTAATCAATAGGGGTATTTTTTTTCTAGTGTTATCCTTGAACCCTCAACAATTTCACATCAATGTATTGGAAGCATTAAAATAAGTTAAATTGGACTAAACACCATTTAAAGCCCTAAACTTAGCCTTTAGACCAATTTTCTGTTTTAAGTATGTAGCCTCGTAATTCCAACTTATTTTCTCTCACATCAACTTTTACATCTATTTTTCACTACTTACCCTTATCAATATAATAAGGATTTTTTTAACATGTGCCCCAAAGGCATATGATAAGAGTGCATTAACTCCTTCATTTAACACTATTTGTATGAGAAATCTAAGGTTGAAATTAGAGCCACAAACTCCTTCATTAATACTTTTTGTGTAAGAACTCATGTTTTTAAATAATTTGCTGGAAATATCTTCGGGGAGATGTGAGGAAATGAAAATAGTGTGATATGGGGTCAATACGAGTTGGTGATTGCATTTGGGGTGTTTTTGGAACACATTGGAATGTTAGGGGTGCTAATGCAATTAGTGGTGTGTATATATATATGTGTGTGGTTGATTTTTGAGCCAAAAAAAATCACTCTCTTCTTCTCCCAAAAATCAGCCCCTCCTCCTCTCTCCTCCATTTTTGTTCCTTTGAGCTCAAATTACTCCCTCCTCATCAAACTTCTTCACAAATTGACCAAAGAGTCATCATCTACGCGTGTTTGGGAGCTCGGAGTACCATCTTTTCGCACCGGGAGGACCAAAAACGGGATTGCTTATATTGGGGATCTAGAAATTCGTTTTTGGGTTGACTTGGAGCAAATCCTTGAGGTAGGGAACAATCTTCTACCTCCTCTAAGTGTATATTGGTTGAATGATTGCATTATTTGTGTTCTTGTTCCTAAAACTCTTGTTAAACTTGATTATCTCCATGGAATTAACTTTGGATCATGAATGAGTTTAGGTTTTGTGTCTTTGGTTGATAAATCCTTGAATTGGTTGTTGATATATCTCTCTCTTATGAGTAGCTGTGGTTTGGAACCTCAATTTTTGGCTTGGGTTGAAACCCCCTCCATTTTTGGAAAAATCTGAAAATCTGAAAATTTTGCTCGAGATGGCCTTTGTATCGATACCCCTTTAATGGGTATCGATACCCAGCGTTCTGTATAGAATTTGGTTACCCGGTATCGATACAGCTTTCTTGAGTATCGATACCCGACTGCTTATAAGGCAGATTTTGACCCAACTTCGCGGGCACGCCCCGGCTTCGTCCGAACTCCGTTTGAGGCGATTCTTGAACCGTTGGAAAGCCCTATGAGTCTACTTTCAAACCCAATTGGTCTCATATTCATACCTTTTGTATTTTGAGAAAAATGTTATTTTTCCTATCAAGGTGTCGGGTTTTCTCGAGTTTCATAACTCCATTTTCATGTTCCTTTGCTCCGGGCCTTCTTTGGTCTTTCCTAAATTTCTCAACTCGACTTCTAAACTTTGGTAGCCTATCGTGGTATGAATTGTGTTCTGTTTTGATCTCTCACTTTCTCAGACACGCTTTAATTTAGCCACAATTGACACATTACGAGTTTTTGAATAAAATGGACATGATGATTAGAAAATTGTTTGTGTTCACTCGGGCCACCATTGGGTGAGTCTCGAGGCATGGGTTCCACGAGGCCCGAAAGACTCGGACAAGGGTTCCACGAGGCCCGAAAGACTCGGACATGGGTTCCACGAGGCCCACAAGGCTCAGAAGGGAAAATTAATATTCTCAAGCCTAAAAAGACGAACCAATGAGGGTTAAATGCAAAGAAAGTTGAATGTGGACACTTGATACAGGTGCGATAATCTAAGGGTTGATCTATGGACTAGTGGGACACTTGGGTACTTCACGGACATTTAACACTTGAGTTATTCATCCATACATATACTTTGGTCATTAACTTGTAATTATCATCTCCTTGTGTGCATTGTTCATTCTCTATACCCTTAGCGTTGGTAGAAAAGTTTCGTACGGGCTAGTGAGCTCACCCTATCATTTTCAGGTACTCAGCGAGGCACATGATTTGGAGTGCTTGGCTTGTGGATGCATAACATGAAGCATACTTTGGCATGAAGTTATTTTGTCCTCTCCACCGTTAATATATTTTGGGAGATGATCTTGTAACTTTAATTTCTTCAATCTTTTGACTAAACTTGGTTTATGTAATAACTCTTAACTCTTCATTACTCGTGCATGGGTACGGGTACTCCTTGTAGAATCTCAGTGTACTTTGATCTTGACCTTTCAATGGTGAAATGTATCACTTTTGTCATATCCTACGTGGATTTTATTTATATTTGGTGTACTAAATTTGAGGGCGTGACATTTTGGAAGGAGTAAATTTTGTGTTTGTTGGACAAAAGTACCCCAATCAAATATACATATCCTTTCGGCTCTCTCCCAAAAAGTACTTTCTGTACATTAATTTCCATCTCTGGAGGATTATTTTTATACGATTTAAAAAAAAAAAAAGACATTTAATACTATATTTAACAAAGTCATATCGGATTGAAATAATATGAGCAACGCAGCCATTTGCAGTATGGAAAAAGTATTGTACTGGGACACTAAGAAAATTTTTAACAGTTTTTGTGTTTGCGGTTGCTAATATTCTTTAATAAGATAAAATATTTCATTTGCTCATATTTTGTAATCTGATATGACTTTGTTTTTGAGCCGAGAAAACTTATATTATTAACTAAAAAGGACACAACCGGTCCGAAGATATGACTTTGTTAAATATAGTTTTCAATGTCTTTTTTTTTTTTTTTGAATTTTTGTATACAGATAATGCTTCTGAGATGAAAAATAATGTACCAAAAGTTTTTGGGAGAGAAAGCGGAAAGGGTATGTATTTGTGATTGGGGGTACTTTTGTCCAATATACACAAAAATTACTCCTCCAAACAAGTATTAATGAAGGAGTTTATGACTCTAGTTTCAACCTTAGATTTCTCATGCAGGTAGTGTTAAAAGAAGGAGTTAATGCACTCTTATCATATGCCTTAGGGGCACATGTTAACAAAACCCAAATAATAATACCTACTAACTTTTCAAAAAGGAATCTACTTTTAAGGGCAAAATAGGAAATGTATCTACTAAGTTTTCAAAACACACACTTATTAAGAGACAACCCAAAATGAGAAGTTAAACACTATAAAAGGGACGGAGGGAGTATTATTCTATAAATATGAGAATTATATTTTATTAGTAGGAACATATTATTATAATTTGATTTTCTATAAGTATTTAGTTTCCTCGTTTGTTTTAATCTAGTATTCCTATTTTGTTGGTTGATTGGTTAGAAAGAATTAGGATTAATTTTGTTACCTTATAATTTAGAGAAATTTAATTAATATCCTTAGGATGCCAACCTATGAGGTTTGAATCTTTATGATTCCATCCTGTAAATTAAAATTAGACCATTGTGCCCTTATTAAGTATTTTAGAAGTATATATTCCATTAATGGGTTTAACTCTCGGTAGGGAAGATCACATCTTGATTGATTATGATTGAAACCGTTATATATGAGTTCCCTAAAATTATGGGATTTCCAAGCTCTGATGTCATCCCTTATTAGCCCTTATCTCTTTGAAACCCCTGCGAACCCAATCTCCCCCAAACCCAGAAAAGTTCAAACGCCGATCAACAAAATAATTCCGAGAAAGTAGGCTTGAGAAGCAGCGTCGATCATATTTTTTTTTATGCCTTTCTCCGGTGTAGAGTGCTCTGAAAAGTTCTTCGCGGTGCGTAGGGTGGTGTCAGCATAGAGCTCCATCACGATTTGGCCACACGGTGCGCCGCCACCGAACTTGGTATCGATTGATCTTGATGGTGACCGAAAAACCCAATGAGTAACCTTTCAATCTCGTTTGATTATTATAATCTTTTGTTTTGTTTTGTATGGTGGTGGTGGGTTTCAGATTTTGTTAATGGCGATATTTTTTTTCCCAACTTAATGGTGGAGTTTTTTTCACCGATTCAAGGCGGGTGTTCTTTTTTGATATAGTAATAATGGTAAATCAGAAAATCATATTCACATGTGCTTTAAAAGATGGTTATTTTGTACAGCGAATATGGTTTATTGATTTACCATTTTTACCATATTCACATGTAGATATTATTGCGTACAGTAAATGTGGTTTCTTAATGTATCATTTTTTTTTAGGGATAAAATGGACGATCGAAATGTGAAGGACTACATGTGATTTTATGGTGCATTACATGTTTTTCATGGTTTTGGCTTGGGTTGTGGATTATGGTGCATTAATCTCTCATATCTTTCATGGTTGTTTTATGTACTCTCATTAATCTACCATGTTTTTAATTAATAAATCATCATATTCCTAGTGTAAACACACCATGAATATGGTTAATCAATAAAATATGAACATTATTGTTGTCATTAGTTTATCATGTTTTTTTATAGTCTATGAAAATCAATTAATTTGTCATGTTTTCTTTTATTTATTGTCATAAAGAATTTTTCATTCTTTTTTTCCCTGAGATTTTAGGTGTGAGAAGATTAGGAGAGAGAATTATAAGATTAGAAAAGAGAGATTTTCAAGATAGGTGAGAGATAGAGAGATTGAGATAAGTTAGGAAATATTAGGAGAGAGAAATGTTAGGAGATGAGAATTATTAGGAAAATCAGAAGAGACATATTAGGATAATTAGGAGAGAGAAAGGGTGTTTTGGGGTATATTTGAATTTCAGGATGGAATCATAAGTATTCAAATTTGATAGGATGGAATCATAACGATCTTTTTTGTACATGATGCCTAATTAACTCTCCCTATAATTTATTTTCCTTTTTAGTATTTTAGCATTTAGGAAGTTTTTTTTATTGTCGCTTGTTTTGGCAATAATTCTTTTATTTTCTAATATTCAAATTTGGAAATATCTCAAATCTTTTAATTTTTGGTAATTATTGAGTCAATTAGCAATTTACCGGGATTCGGCTTCTTGTTTTGTTGATTTTTTTGGGGTCTTAGTTTTCTATCATAAATGGGGTTGTATGGTGGCATTAGAAAGGTGATTGTTCTGAAATAAAGAAAAACGAGATTGTTCTCAAAATTGTTTGTTCAAAGAGGGAGTACCTCTAACTCAAATGTGTTCGTGTTTTCTACTTGCAAATAATTTCATAAAAGGAGGCTCCTCGTTGCTTCAACACAACTTCATACACAATTGTGTCCGGAGCCGTTAAATGAACGTATCCATCACAGAGCGTGATAAGCACATTGCACATTCCTATCAACTGTGGCTGGCGGAATCGACTCATCCGTGACTCACCATACAGTCGGTTTAATATTGAATACTCAACTGTTTTTTGGCTCGTTTTTCCAATCCAATCATTTAAATCCGAATTCCCCAATAGTTTATTCTTATTCTCACAAGGCCTTTCCCTTTATATCCCAAGAGGCAAAAACCCACAGCTCTCTTTCTCTCTTCAAAACAAGAAAATTGCCATTGCCATCTCCTGCTTGTGACCCTTTTCTCTTCTTGATCTTCAGCTTCTCGGTTTCGTTTCGAATTGTTTTTTTCTTCTGTATATGGGATGGGGGCGGTTTTTTCTGGTCTAGTATCAGATTGTGTTGGAGCTCCGACTCCGTCGAACCCGGGTCTTGGGGACATACCTGAGAGCTGTGTGGCGGTGATCCTGACTCATCTGGATCCCCTGGAAATCTGTAAATTGGCCCGGCTGAACCGGGTTTTCCGTGAAGCTTCGTCGGCTGATTGCGTATGGGAATCGAAGTTGCCTGAAAACTACCAAATTCTTATGAACAAACTGTTCAGTGAATGTCCACAGAATTTGACCAAGAAAGAAATTTATGCAAGATTGTGTCGTCCCAATCGATTCGATGGAGGTACCAAGGTAATTCTCTCTACCCCCTCCCTCTTCCTTGCTTATAAGTTATAATATACATATGGTAATGGGTTGATCTTTTTCTGCACTCCTCTGTTTTCCTCTGTTTCTTGTTTAGTTTTGGTCTCTGTTTTCCTCTGTCTTCAATGTTTTGGCCTCTGTTTTGCTCTGTTTTTCACTCCAATTGTTTTGCCCTGTTTTCCTCTGTTATTTTTGCCAGTTGTTGATATGGGTTATTTTGTTGTTGAATCAAATATTGGCAGGAAGTATGGATGGAGCAAAGTAGTGGAAAGATTTGCGCTTCGGTTTCGTGGAAAGGGATGAAAATCACAGGAATAGATGATCGGAGATACTGGAATCATATCCCATCTGATGAATCCAGGTTAGGCTCCTGACTAAAGAACTTTTTACCTTCATTTGCTCATTCCATTTTTGTTTCCTGGGTCATCTGTTTCGGTTGAGAGGGAAGCTCTGCTCCTCTCTCCAGTCCTGTCAAAGTTTTGACTTTTGTGGGCTCATACCGGCCCTCAACAAGGATCGAAAAGATTCACGTTGTAGCTCTTGTCGAGAACTTCAACCACACCAAAAATCCTTGTTCAATACCTCACCGTCACACATTTTTATTTAAAAAACCAACAAATGGGTCAGAACTCAGCGTGGAAAAACAACACATTTAAGTTTTTACAATATTAATGTGTGCCGATGAGATATTAATCAGTATTTGATCAGTGTGATATTTGGTGTGGTTGAAATTCTCCGCGAGAGGTAGAATGTGAACGCTCAAAAACCAAAATTGTACAGGACTAGAGAGAGGGGGGAATAATTCTGTCAAGGTTCTTAGATTTTATAGTGTCGGTTGTTCTTTCCATTCAGGACCATTTTTTTTTTCTTGCTTTGCATTTTAGGTATCTATTTATCTGTTTATGATTAGAATTTTCTCTTAATTATTTGTAATTCATAGTTTTGGATTTTCCCAGAGGATTTAACCGTTCGTTAAACATCCGAAAATGAAGAACAAAAAAAACGTATAATTATTTCTGAAGGGGGAAAAAAAGTATAACTTAACATCACTACGGTTAGGCTATCAAACACGGAGTCAAAAATGAATTACGAGCCGGACCAATCTTGTTGGGTCCAATAAAAAGGATAGATGTAGACTTAAATCAACTTGCCAAGATATTTATGGAGTATCATTTATGGGCATCAACTTGCCTTGCCACTTCTAAGTTATTCTCACGCCCCGTCCCACTAAACTGGCCTTTCCACTGAGCTTTCCTCTCTCTCTTTTTTCATGGTGAATGCCTTTTGCTACATGAAAATGTTATTTGCCTTTTCACTCCATTATTATTGCGTTTGGAATTGATGCTGATACCTTTTGCCTTTTTTCTTTTTGGTACTGTAATGACTCGTGTCTCGTGAATCGGACTAATCTCTCCGTTTTCTTGCACGGTCTTTTTCACGCTTCTACGTTTGCTTTTTATTTTTATTATTGCATCGGGTTTGTTGAACTCTTAAGTTGGCTTGATTCTCACACTAAAACAATTGCTCGACCTTTGTCAATCCAACGCCTGATGGCTGATTGGCAGTGACAGAATATAGTAATCGAAAATTTGCCAAAGTCTCTTTTGGCAAATTTCTTTACTATACTTTTAACTCGGTAGGTAGGGCTGCGTGCCTTGACTCTGCTCGTTTAGTAATCGAAAAGAGCTCGAGCTTAACACTGAAAAACTCGACTCAACCCACAAAAGCTTGGCTAAGCATACTAAATTGATCCAAGATAAAATGATACAAAATCATTTTTCAATATGTTTGCAGCACAAGACCAACAACTGATGTGGAATTTACCTCTCTTTGGTATGCAGATTCTGCCAAATTGCATTCCTACAACAAATTTGGTGGCTAGAAGTTGATGGAAACATAGAGTTCCATTTCCCCAGGGGTACATACAGCCTCTACTTCCGTCTCCGTCTCGGGAATCCCACGACGAGTCCCGGTCGCCAGAGGGGCCGGGACCATGGCCAAGTCTACGGATGGAACATCAAACCGGTCCGGTTCCAGTTTTCGACGTCAAACGACCAAAAAGCCGTCTCCCAGTGCTACTTGAATGAGCCAGGGAAATGGGTCAACCACCACGTTGGTGATTTTTCTGTTGAGAATTCGTCGGAGGCGACGAAGATCAAGTTTTCGATGATGCAGATTGATTGCACACACACAAAAGGTGGTTTGTGTTTAGACTCTGTGCTGATATTGCCCAAGTGATGAGTAGTAATGTAGGAGTATTTTTCTTCTTTTTTCTGGGATATGATGTAGGTGGAGGGTTTTTTTGTCATTCGTCATTCCCAATCTATTAGATGAGGAGGGAGGAGGGGGAATGAGACTCAATCCCAGAATGCAGTGTGGGGCATTCAAGAGTTTTACTGCATGAGCTAACCACCGCTTGCACGTAGGAGGAGGTTAAGGGAGTCTTTTTATTTGTAGAATTTGTTGTTAACCGTTTTTGGCCACTGTCTTTATTGTATAGGAAGTGAAAATATTTTTGTTTCTTTCATCACTTGTACAACTTCACAAGACTGCTTTTGGCTAATCTTCTTAATTTGCTTAGTACTATTCCCTCCCGCGTCTCATTTTGTTGGTTCCTTTTGTGATCCAACTTTTTAAGGGGACATACAATAAATGCATGTCATTGTGAAAGGTTGGTATATATTTTCATTATCGATAAACATATAGGTACCGAAGGCCAAGGTATAGAAATTGTTCTAATCGCCACGCAGGACCCACGAAGGCCAAGGTACAGAAATCGTACGAAGGCCAAGGGTCCTACACGAATGATTCCAACCGTTCAATAATTTTAAAATAATTTTCCGAGTGTTCCTGCAAAAAATCAGCTCAATTGGATATGCGTAAGTGCTTCATCCAAATTTCAAGTTTTTCATTTAGAACTTAGGATTTTGAATTCTGGATGAAAAACCTGAAGTACGCATATTCAATTGAACTGATTTCTCATGAGGACACTCGAAAATTTATTTTAAAATTATTGAAGATAGTACTTGTTATAAATTTGATAGAACCTAGGATTCATTTCTTTTATTCATGCAAACTATCTAGAATTTCTTTTTAGAGAGAATAGATCCATCATTCGTTGTCAAAAGGATAAGTAATATCTGTCTCTAGATGAATCCTAGAAGATACAACAAAACTCGCCAAAAAAGATGCTTGATGAATTCCGGACTGATCACATAGTGACATACTGCAAATGTGGATTGATTACGCAGGAAAGCAGGAAAAAAAAGGGAGCTAGTTGATTACTCGTATTCTATCCAGAGCCCTTTCTCTCTCTAAAAACCTTCCTTTCAGTGCTATACCATTTGACTCCCCTCCCCCTACCTCTTCTCCTCTCTCCTCTCTCCTCCCTCTCCATCCCTTCAGTGTGTCCTCTCCCCACACCTGTTTTTGTTTTTCGCATTTGCCTTCGGTTCTTGGCAGTCCGATTCACGTTTTTGCGTAGATCTGGGTTCTTCAAGTTTCAACTGGCGTGGTGAGACGGCAGGTGTTTGCCTTAGTTGTTGGTGGCTGTTGGGGGTGGGCCAATAAAGGAGGAGGTCGAGAGAGGTACTTTTCTGTTTTTTTCGGCGTCTTTCTAACGTCTTCTATCGACTGGTTTCCCCAGTCCGATTTGTTACCGATATGGTACCCAGATCTGGTGGGCTGTTGGTGGTGGGTCAATAAAGGTTCGTTTTATGGCTGCGTTTCTGGTCATCCGAACAACTTTTGTGCTTGCCGTGTTCATCGATGCTTGATTTGCTGGGAAGCTGATTCAGATCTAGACGACCGGTAAGGAGTTTCACTCTCCTTCCTCGACGACTCACATTAAACTCGACTTTGGTTCGGTCTACCAGCACACCCGATTTGCGTGCGTCTTGCAGTATGTGTTAGAGAGCTGGAGGCTCATGTCTAGATGATTGAGAGAGCTTCTTACTTTTGTACGTTATTGTTTTATGTCCTATTTTTCTGGGTTGTTTCTTACTAGATCTTTATCGGTATATTTTGGACGGAGTCGCTATATGTCTCGTTAGGTTTTTCTATGAATTTTCGGATTCTGTTAATAATAATAATAAGGGAGCTGCAATAGCGATGGCTGGGAACTTCTACAAAGTGTGATTATGTCTATGAAAATGCTTTTTGGTGAGCATTTGCAGCTTCAATCTATATTGTCTGAGTTATATACTTCAATGAACTCTATATTATATACCTCAAAGTATTGAAACATAGAAACACTTGTGTAATCAGATCAATGACAAGGTTATTTCAAAGAAACATAGGCGCTCTATATGGTAGATTTTCACATCGAAAACAAAGTATTTTAGACATGAATGGGTTTGTTGTTCGGTTTGTCGTAAGTGCTACGATGATGGTTAGTTTATCTTTTTGACTTATTGCCCATTAACATTGATACACCTGCTGATACATCTTTTACCATCAGAGCTTTTCAACTTTGCAAGTGACTTAAATGGCTTTCTATGGTGTAATTCTTTGGCATTGATTTTTTTTTTTTTTGGGTAAATTAGCTTGAAATAGAAAAAAGGATAACCGAATATACAACCTACAAGGGGTATACCCTAGGAGGAAAAGAAAGAAAAATAAAGAGAAGAAAATCTAAAACCTAAACGCAACAAAACAAATATCCAACTAAGCTCAAAGCACACTTCAAAGAAGTAACACAAAAACACCAAAACAAAAGAAAGACATGTGAGCCTCAAGAACTAAGTTCTTGTAGCCTTTAACATCTTGATTTTCTCCTTAAGCTTCTTTTTGTTTTGATCTCTAGTGGATGAAGGAGAATTACCCACCACCTGTGTCAAATTATGTTGAGGTCCAATGAAATCGCCATCCAAGGGGATTCTTGGAGGCTCTCAAAACCGTGTAGATCGACGGAGAGCCACGGGAGGAGGCTCTTTGTGAGGACTACCCTGACCATGGAGAATCGGGGTAGCATCACAAGATACAGCCTCGGTAACATCTAACTTTGACTCCTCCACAGCGGGGGAGGCACCCAAATCCTCACATTTCTCAAGAACGTCAAACGCGTTAGTTGTAGGAGAGACACGGCTACACAAAGAGATGGCCACAGGCATGCCCGGAGTTTGAATTTTCCTCTTCACCACCTCTACCCAATCATCCTTACTTTCACGAATTACACTCCCTTCTGCATTTCGCTCATGAGCAACCGGGACATCTTGTCCTACTCTTTCCTTGACCTTTTGCTCTTGAACAATTGGGACAACTTGTCCTACTCCCTCCTTGGCTTTCCACACTGGAGGAGGAGAAACTTTGGGCTTATTAGTGTAGGTGCTAGTAGAATGGCCAAAGATCTTGCCGACACTGCAAGTTTGAGGTTTCCAAGGAACCTCCACTCTAATTTCGTATGGCTCTCCATAACCCAAATTCACTACAAAGGACTTGGGAATCTACTTCGCTGCATCCACTTCAACACAAACTCTAGCAAACGTCAACCTGCTATGATTTTGCGTGAAATCATCAAGGTAAAGAGGGCTGCCAATGACACTAGCAATATTACTCAATCCATCATCTGTCCATAATTCAAGGGGAACATTGAAGAATTTAACCCAGACTGGTACACTAGAGAAGACGCTCTTAGTAAGATGCATCCCAGAATGCCATTTTTTAATCACAATATGTTTGCCTCTGCAAAAGTATGGACCATTCTCAAGAATGGAGTCCAACGTGCCTTCATCCCTAAAGTTGAACACAACCAATCCATTATCTAAGGTGACCACATCCTCAACATTAATTTTCCATACCCGTTGAGCACAAGATCTAACTTGAAAGTAGGACAGGCTTTTATCAACAAAATATCCCACAATTGCATGTTTCCATTTCAATGCCCCATCTTCAAAAATCTTTTGTGGAATCATGACTTGATTATTCACATACTCTATCGGAAACCTCTTGAGGTGTTTACTTAGCTTAGCATTTTTTACCTCATTATTGAGTAAAATCTGCCCATTTGTCCAAGCATTCAAGTTGGCTTTTCCGTCCAATTTGTCGCCCTCAAGAGTTCTGGCAATAGTAGCCGCACACCTAGTCTGACCTTGGAGTGGTGGTGTCGTGGTAGCTCCACCACTCGCAATTGTCTTGACCGGGGTGCCAAGTTTCGGCCAAGAATCAGCAATGACCAGAGGCAATTGCAATTCTACCGCGTCAACATTTTTGGCCACCACAGAAATATCATCTTCATCCTCAATGGAAACAAGTTCAACATCAGAGTAACCAAACGCATTGTATATTTGATCATGAAAGTCCCGTAGGGTTAGTTTCGTAGCTAATTTCCATTTACCCATGATCGACTTAGCTACTTTCTCGCTGTCTCTCTATATAAAGAGAGAAAGAAAGAGAGGGAAAGACGTACCGGAAGCAAGTCGGAGCTCTGGCGAGGTCGCCGGAAGCTGCCGGAGAGTATCGTCGAAAAATAAACGGCCTGAAAAGCCCTCGGCCCAGGGAACTCGAAAAAGTAGGTTGTTAAGCTTGACGATGCTCCGTTTGCTGTAGATCTGGATTTGAGCGGAACCTTAACTTGACTGAACCCTTTGTCGTACATCTGTTGGTTGTTCAGCGTCTCCGGTACTGGAAAACATGATTCACTCCAGTGGTCATTACTGCCCAGAGGCCAGAGTGTACCGTGAGAGGAGGGGATGAGATTCCGCCGAAGTCAACCGGAATGGGACGACAGTTGACGTTTTCCCCTTTTCTCTTCTCGAAGTGAACTGATCTGATCTACGACATTGAGATCAAGGACTTCATAGGCCTTGATTGTTCACAAATCATTCATTGAATCAAGGGAAATGATTTTTTTTCTTCTTTCAATCGATAGAAGAAATCAATTACATCACATATCAAGTACAAAGTATAAACCCGGGACATTACGTCAATTGTGAGAGTCCACGAGACAACCAGACCCAATAACTTAACCAATAACTTAAGCCCATTACAAGGTGGAAACAAAGAAATGAAAAGCCCCAGCACGCCGACAGGGAGATTCGAACTCCTGACCTCCTAGCGAAATGCAAGAGTCCTGACAAACTTAGCTAACCCAGTTGCTTAAGGGAAATGAATTTCACACTCTATTTTCTGATAAACATACATTTTTTTGTCTAGTAAAACTTTTACAAATAAAACTAAAAGACAAAATGGAGAGTGTGTTTATCAAAAAGGGAGGTAGAAATCACTTGCCTTGAATCAATTCATGACTTTCTATTTTATTCTTTTTTCCTTCACGTCTATTAATGAATGCGATGGAGCATTATGCAAAGATTAGTTAAAATATCATCTTTTGGTTCAATTGGGTGGTCGGCATAATTGGATTCTTGCTGTATCGAAATTGCTTGGATTTGGTAACACTGCCCAGAATTGATTAGAGCATGACTGGTTTCTTTTTAAATGGAATTTTTTTTAGTGAAGTGTCTTTAGCCCGGGACGGAGCCAAGAATTTTACTACGCAAAGACATAGCCATCTATTTCACTACGCAGGGGTAAATATTTTTATCAAACTATTTTGCAGGGGCGAGCTTATATATTGCATAGGAATTTTAGAGGTTTTTATTTTCCTTGCAGAGCGACCGCCCCTATTGACCCCTTCCTGTTGAGGCGCGAGGGAGGCGAAGATTTAAGATTAGATTGTGCAATTAAATTATTAGGAAAGTGCCTTTTCTTTTTTTGAAAATGTCATCATATATCATAACGCCATTCGACACCGATTACATCGAAAGACAGGAAAGAAGTCAGATCCACTAGCAAATTGAAATGAGAAACGACAAAGGCTGACAGGGCCACCGACTCGTGGACACACCTGCGAAAGCAAACCCGACACCTAGGGGACAGGATGATGAATCCGATCAAAAGATAGCGAAAGAACATCACAATGAATATCCAACTCAGACCATTACACAATTTAGCGCAGATATAATCCAAAACAAGGCTTGCTAACAACCACGACAATGAAATCCGCAAAAGTGCCTTTAAACAAGGGGTTCTTTGCCAGCCCTCATTATGGCAACCGGCAAAATTTGAGAAATCCTAATTTTGAATAAATTTTGGGGTCCAAGGTCCTTCGAATCTGTGGGTTAGGGGCCAGCTGGTAAAAAATTCCTTCTTATCTATCTTTGCGATTATGTCTACTCATATACATTAAAACTCACATGCTTTTGTACTTCTTATCGGATCAAACTAAAAAGATGTCTTGATAAAAAAGAAAGAGAAAAACTGAAAAGAAATTTTTTTTTTTTTTGGTACTTTGGAAATTTGCCAATAACCTTACAAATACAAAATTCCTTTCACAAAAGGAAAATTTCATTTTTTCAATCACTTAGGAAAATTAGTAATTTTTAGATCATGATAAGATTGATAGAATCCTATCCTAGGTAAAGCTCACGAGGAGTATTAAGTAGATTATACGTCAGCATATATTAGGAAAAAATTGTTTTAAAAAAATGGCGATATTGAAATTCTCCATCACAAAAAAAGCATAAAATGGACATCAATATTTTCAGCTTTATTTTTCATTTCGGAAAACAGTAGTACTAGTAAAACAACGTGGGAACCGGGGGGGAGGGGAGTTGGCCACTTGGCCGATCTTGCGTTTGGCCCAATGGTTGTGTAGCGTTCATTTGAAAGAGTCAAGTCTAGCTGTCTAAAGTTCGATTCTTGTGTACTTTAATTCTGTGTAAAAAATTCAAAAAATAATACACGAAAATAATTAATTTTTTGATTTAAATACCATTTGCTAAAATCAATCATGATTTTAGCAACTGAATTACTAAAATCTTTTGGAAAACTAAGAAAACGGAAGAACCAGGAAACAAAAGCAAAAGGAAGGCCCACTTTCGGATTAGTGTCATTTTTCTGAGAATTTTTTCAGTGTCGGTTCGGATTTGGAGAGAGAAAAAGGAGAGAGAGTGAGGAGAGAGAGTGTTTTGATCTCGGCCGTCCAATACACTTTTGGACGGCTCGGATGCAATAATTGAGTACCACGTAAACTCGGCCACGTTGTACCCCGGTAGGTACCCAAATTTTTTTCCATTTTTCTGGAGTCTTCTGATTAATGCGTCAGACTAATCATCATAATTGAGTTTCGTCTTGACGTGGAAATTAAAAACCAAAAAAATACTCCATTTTCGCTTCATCACTCTCCTTCTCAATCTCATCGTTATCGTCTCCGAACCATCTGATAACTGTGCCTGTCGGTTCCGATCAACTCTCTCTCTCTCTCTCAATTGCGGTAGATCCGTTCCATCTCTCGTACTGGTACTCTCTTTCTCTCTCCCCTCTTCTTCCTACTGTATCTCTCTGTCTATCCACCGGGATTTCTTTAGAAGAAATTATTTCCATTTTCCTGTGCACAAGACGATTCGAATTAATTCACACGATTTGCCTAATAGTTAAATCTGTTTCTGCCAATTTTGTGCGGCATAGATGCGAAAGAATTCACACACCCACTACATAGGGTTGTTGGTAATGGAAGGATTGTTGATTTATTTAATGAATTCTTTGTCCTTTTGTGTGGATGTTTAATGGGTGAAAATTCATTTCTGTTGTGATTGCAATTTCATGTTGTTGAAAGATTGGTTCTTTCGTTTTCTCTTTCTCTTTCTTTTTTTCTTTTTTTCATCCGCAAAAGAGGTAGATTGCTGGGGTAGTTACGAATTAACGTTTTGTTTCGTAAAATTGCCGACAAGGTTAGGTTAAAAATGGAGGCTTGTAGAGATTTCATACAACTGCTTGGACCCGACATGGCTATAAAGATCCTAATGTGTTTGGAGGACCCAACTGATCTCGTCCGTGCGTGTTCAGTTTCGAGTTCTTGGCGCCAGTTTGGTGAGCTCACGCTTCAAAATTGTGAACTTTACTTCAATAATCGTTTGTGTTAAGGTATCACACCACTGAATTATTGCCAGTCAACTTGCACATCATAGCTTCTGTTTGTAGTCTCATTAATCTGGACAATTTTGGCCTCTATGCTCAAGTTTTATTATTTGGGACAATTCGGAGTACTGGTCTATATTATTTCCAAGATATTGTGCACATTTTTTGGACAGTTGCGGACTAAATTTGAGGTTTTTTCTACACCTCTCGTCTCGATTTTGCTACTCCATCTTTTCATTATGAGTTTTCTCCCAATATTATCCCCTGGTATTGGTTACGAATGCACTCAAAAGTGATAATGAAGGAAATTATTTGCCTTTCAATTTTAAACTTGTATGAATTTACTAGATTTCTCATTCTTCAAGAGGCTCATATTTGTGGAACGGAGGGAGTATTTGTTTACTAAATGGCTCAGTGCAGATTTGATGGAGTCAGTACCGCCCTTGCCTTAAAATATTTGGTGCTAAAGTTTTTCAAATGCTTAGTGTAAAATAGGATATCTTTTTTTAGTTTTTCAAATGCTTAGTGTAAAATAGGATATCTTTTTTTAGTTTTCCAAATGCTTAGTGTAAAACAGAGTTTGCTGAGCAGTTGTTGACTGATAAAATAGGAAATACAATCGAAGTCGTTTAATCTGTTTTTTGATTAGTTCTGATATGGGTTGCATTCTTATGCAGTGATTGAAAATCGTCTCTCTAAGCAGCTTTGTTTACAAAGGTTTCCTGAGATATCAAGTGCTTCTCATGCTATTGAAGAGAAAAACACAATAGAACCTGTAGAAGACGGCGCTGAAAATTCTTTGGAATGGGAGTTCATGAAGAGGGATCATAGGGTCTATGCTTTTTTAGCACGAGGTCTTACCTCTTTCATTAGAAAAGATTGCATTTCACTGGCCATTTGTGCATCCAGTACTGATAATTACCCTGACGAAAGCATTCAGAACACTTTGGAATCAAGAGATAGGGTTGACCAAAGAGCTTCTTACTGGTCAAGCAAAGGTGACAGTGATCCTACAGCACCCGAGACATTAGTCTATAAGTTGATTGCAAAGTTGTGTGTGATCACTGAAATCCATGTACAACCATTCCAAGGTTAATTCAAAACACCTTTATCCTCGTGTTGTTCTTGTTTATGTATTTGACTCTGAATTTCAATTTTCTGTTGTACTGACAGAACTATGTTTCCATGTCAGCGTATTTTCAGTATGGGTTCCCTATATATTCCGCAAAGGCCGTGCGATTTCGAATGGGTTATATTGAAAGTGATTCAGGAGATGAGTTAGAGGCTGATCAAGAGTTCAGTGACAGCACATTCGTATGGACATATACTTCACCAGAATTTCCAATGGCTCAGGTGAGTTGAACAATCCATATGTTAGGGGCTTACATTCTTTTGGTAGGACAAAAGGCTGGGAGGGGAAAGGTTACGACAGCTTCCCCTCTATGTTCTTTGTGGGAAGCAAAGGAGAGTAGGAAGGAAAATCTCACACGTGTGATTATTGAGAAGGATTATATTTAAACTAAGTATCTTTAAACAACACACACGTGTGATTATTGAGAAGGACTATATTTAAACTAAGTATCTCCTTTATGCTCAACCTTTCTGGTGGAGGAAAGGCTTCTTCGGCTTCCATATGAAGGTTTGGACAGTTATCTTCTCCCTTTTTTTTTCTTTTTTTTATAGATATTTGTAGGCTAATGTATATTCGGAGTGGCGTGGACTTTGTTTCAGACTATTTTAGTATGTCTTACCATTCGGGAAAGTGAATATACGCGATCACACTAGAAAACTTAAGATATGGTAACCTCAAGCATACTTAAAATAGTATCATGAAGATGCTATGTTGGGAATAAAATGCAGTGTTGTTTAGTTCTATACTTCTATTTCTCGATATTCCTAGCGTCTGTTATTGTTTGGTGCCTTGTTTCGAAACCAATTTGCTTTGGATGGCTTTCTCATTGACATTAGGAGAATCGACTGCAAAAGTTCAAGCTTCCAGAACCTGTTCTTTGCATAGGTGGAATATTGCAAATAGAGCTGTTGGGTAGGGTACAGAGACAAGAAATGGACAGTCTATACTACATATGGTTAGTTTGTCAAATCTTTATCTCCTATTATGTTACTTGTTCTTCTTGTGGGATGACTTGTTATGCTATTGGCAACATTCCCAAGTGCATGGCGATGCTACATTAATCCAAGGGCGTGGTCATGCTATATTAAATTTAGTTATCAAATGAGCCCTAGCGATGCCGTGAATTGTAATTTTCAAGGTGGGGCTTTGCGTTTAAAGATGATGTTAAACTATCATCTCAAAACCGATTGACAATGAGTGGAGAGGCCGCCCAGGCTCATATACTCGTTTTTGGAGGTTATAATTAACCAATGTGGGACAAGCTCTACCAGAAGAAACTCAAGGAAACTATAAAATGTATAACCTTTATGAACAGGATGCAGGCTGGTTGACTCATTGCGTCTTATTGGCGAAACAATATTTCCTGTTTATGTGAGGCTATGCGTTCTAGGCTCATCTAATGAGGGAAATTAATGTATCAACGTGGATAACTTCCACTTGAAAGCCTGTGTCACAGACCATGGCTAGGCTTGAGTTGGTACTTCCAGTATGAAACATAAAAACAATAAGGAACACAAGGCCTCCTAGAGGAATAAACCGTACAGCTAGCTCGCAGGACAAGAAATCTTTGTACAGAAGGGCATCCCTTACTCGAGGACTCCAGGAGTTTACCTCATTTCCGTCTAACTGTTTTATGAAAATTCAGTAATTTATTCATTCTTTCAATTTCTGGTCTGTTCATATTGTACATGTGCTTCTTGTGCATTTTACTTACTTCTTACCAACATGTCATCATTCTCCTAAATTATAGCTTGTAGGCTGTAGCAGGAAAAGACATGATCATGTCTTTGGCTTTGCACCTGGCTTTGTGTCTTCTGATTCTCTGAATGTAGGAATCTACTTGCTTCACCCAATACGAATTGTGGACTGCCACACATAAATGATTGATTCTTAGGTCTGTGAGTTTGGTGATCTATGTTACATGGACTCGGTCAAGTATCGGGTGCGGGTGCAAGTCCAAGCGTTGGATCTTCCTAAACTTAAATCTTCGGATACTGGGATATGTGTCCCCAAATTGGATATGGGTACGGGGACACGTCCTGAACACTTGTTTGTAGTATATATTACATATTTTTTTTTAGATTATGTATCGTAAATTATATTTAGAAATGTGATTAAAAAAGAAGAGGTTAAGAAAAGTATGTTTTTTGCTATTTCTTCTCCATTTGAAACTAGAAATATCGTTTTTCACTTTTTCTAGCTAATTTGACCTTCTTTTTTTCTGTAAAGATCATAGCAATTAGAGGATCCATGTGTCAAAATGGATCCATGTGTCAAAATGGATATGGGTGTCGGACAATCGACACGGCTACTTCAGCAAAAATGAAGGATCCATTTAACTTGGTTGGTGATTACTGTTTGATTTAATGTAGCCAATCAGATCTCTGCAGCAGGAGACCCTTTTGAACGCGAAGATTTTTGTTTTCATTGGAAACTCGCCATCACAAACTAAGAGATTTGAAAAGACGTGATTTATTGAATGTGCCAGTGTCTTTCGAAGAAGACTTAACACAACCCCCTTGCTAAGTTTTTTGTTGTTTTGCTGAACAATCTGAATTCAAGTATAATTCCAAAGAATAACGGTATGACAGCTGAAATCTGTTATGGATTGTGGAGGGCTGGAGGCTTATGGTACTGTACATCATCCATATTCCATACATGTCACGTAGTCGACTGTACATGCATACTTCTGGTTCAGTCGGAACAAGGCATTTTGTTCATCAGAGTGAAAATAACTGCAGCGACTGCAACCACACTCCGCGGACGACATAGATCCGACCCATCCGGTGGTGTTGCGTGTTTGTGCTTTTGATTTATTTATCTTCTGCGTTCGCATTCCCTAGATCCTGTATTAATGTTTGTCAAATTCCTAACTAGATCTTGTTGTAGCTCTGCATGGAGAGACATAAGGTTATTTTGAAGGAACTAAGTAACTTTTACGTGTTTAGAGTATCATATACTCGGCTGTTACTCAAAGAACTGGACCCTAGATCCTAGATATTATTTCAAAAGACTAGCTGTCCCCATCCTGCTGCGATGTGAAAAGAACTTCTATTTAAGTTACTGGAAGGATTCGATTAGTAACTTCCACTTAAGTTTCTATCCAGATTCAGTATAACCATGAATGAAAGCAAAGGTCAGATATTCAGTAAATTCTGATCCATGCAACTGTTTTCCAGAATTGGTCGTCAGATCTACTGAATATGTTAATTGGAAAAGGCTAACTAAAGCCATTTGGGCTGTGGACAACAAAAAATCGTGTTGATTTCCGGAAATAGTGCATAGATATCTGCCAAAGTGTATTGATATCTGTGAAAGGTTAATTGAAATTCTAACTGTTATATCTCTTTGTGTATATTATCCTCTCTACCCAGTGGGCACATGTTAACCGGACCGATGTTAATTTTATTGAACTTGTTTACCTTTTGCAGCATCTCACACGTTCAAGTTGTGGGGCGGCCACTCTCCTTGCCATTTGATGTTGAAATTCTTGATTCTTTGGGAAGATGCACGTTGAGGTACTGCCCCCAGGCGGAGCATTCCTCCTCTCCCACCAGAGCTCCCGAGGAGGGGGAGGCAAGTGAGCCCACTAGTTTCCGGACTTTGGCTGCAAGTGTGAGGGGTTGGGAGCAAATGATTCTCAACACAATACTTGGGGGTGGAGCAGTGGTGATAGATGGTGACGACTCAGGCAATGATTCAGACGAGGAGCTTGTTGCTTGATTTTTTTACGTTGTGGTGTTTTTGTTTCTAAGTTTATTTGGCCCTCTGTCATGAAATTGAATCTCGCCGTTCTCTAGTTGAGATATTCTCTCTTTTTCTTGGAATGTTGATTAGGTAATAAAAACTTATGATCGGATCCTAAGACTGTTTTGAATGCAGTCCTCTAATTTACTTCATCCTCCTTTTCCTCCTCCTTACGAGTAAGACTACCATGCCAAAAGTGAAACAATGAAAATGGCATCCATGGAACAGGGTTTGCCGTTTTGCTGTCTTGCCGTGGGTGTTTTGAACATATGCAATGGTGCTGGGTCGGCGCTGTGGACTCATTGACGCGATTCGAACCGTTCATTTTGTGAAACCTCAAACATTTGTGCACCATTTGAAACATGATCGATTGACATTTATCTGGGGGAAAATTGACATAACAGTGGAAATATAGCATGACATAACAGTGGAAATATAGCATTTTTTTACAGGCTGTGATCCGTTCTGAAACCATTGATATTCAATCTAAATTTTTTTCCCTGTTTAAGAAACTTCTTCGCGTAATAGCCGATTTATGGTAACAAAAATAGGAAAGTTGTGCCAAAAACTTAACCCTCTCGTGGTCAAATCTGAGAGGGGTGCATCCGCATCCAATCAGCTGAAAACCGCAATAGTTTCACCCTCCTGCAGAGTCTCCATTTTCAGTGCATGAATCCCATACTAAGGCGAAGGTGAAGCCAGTCATAAGTTCTGTATCAATTAGATTACACTTTGCAAGCCTTTGGCAGCTGAAAAACCCACAAAAAATCAGGTTTTATCTACTCTTTTGAGACCAGTTTATTTTGAGGAATTTCTCCGGCTTTAATTGGGATCCATGTTAGTGGACGGTAGAAGGAATTAGTCGAGTTTCACGTAAGCTGGCCCGAACACCTAAGTTTAAAAAAAAAAAAAAAAAAAAACAGCAACGAGGTGGACGATGATAAGGGGGAAAACTAAATACACATAAGATTTTATGGGATAAGGAATGAGGGTGGATAAGAAAATTATATGTTAGAAGGGAGATTAGTTAAGATAGAGGGAGATTAGCTAACAAAGAGGTTGTTTGGTACTCCCTCCGTTTCTTTTGAAGTGCGTAGTTTTATAATTCCAACTTATTAAAGAGACATCATCATTACACATTTCACATCAATTTTTCTCCAACTTTTATCTCTACTTTCCAAAATTATCCTATACTAAATACCCATTAACTTTTCAAAAGGACAAGATAATACTAATTTTTTAATTTTTTACCCATTAACTTTTCAAAAGGACAAAAATAATACAAATTTTTCAATTTTTTACCCATTAACTTTTCAAAATTGACACTTAATAAGGGACAGCCTAAAATTGAATAATACACTATTATTTGGGGATGGAAGGAGTAGTTGATACGAGTGGATAAAAATGGATGGATAAAGAAATATTGTGAGAAATTACTTAGTTACTCTTATATACGTGGGTGATCTCCTACGGACTCCCTTAGGAGAATTTGGTGCGGACCTCACCATTCCGGATCAAATTTTGACTGATATGTACAGTTTTATCGAAAACTGTTTGGATCAAGCCCTTCCGGGTATTTTTTTTGAAGATTTCCCGCGTGGACCCTTAAAAATGCATTTTAAAAACATTGAGCGGTTCGGATCGTCAAAATTTGATCCGGAAAGTTGAAAAAGGGCTTGGTCTGCACCAAATTTTGTATAAGGGAGTCCTTAGGAGATCGGCTTCCCTCTTATATAATCATTGTGATGAGAATATAAATAGAATTTGGAGAGTTTTGCGGGACACACCAGTAATTACTACACTAGGATAAGCTTATAATTTGGGTGGGGATGGCATAAGCTAAAACGTCTTTTTAATAGTTTTCCAAAAGATTTTAGCAACCCTGTTGCTAAAATCAACCAGGATTTTAGCAAATGAGTTCAGCAGGTGCTAAAATCATTTTTTTGAAACCAAAAAATGAAGTGGTTCCGGGTATCGTTTTTCGATTTTTTTCGCACCAAATTAAAGTACTCCTCGTGTACTTTAATTCGGTGTAAAAAAATTCAAAAAATAATACACGAAAACACTTAATTTTTTAATTTGAAATATCATGATTTTAGCACCTTCTGAACTCATTTGCTAAAATCATCATGATTTTAGCAACTGGGTTATTAAAATCTTTTGGAAAACTATGCCGACTCGGTCCAACCCTTATTCCACTCCCTTCTCCTCTCTACAACAGGTACCCCGTCCGACAAACAGGCCCTTATATCACATCCATCTTTTATCCATCCTCATTTCTCATCTTATACATACAGGCCTCGTTTGATTCGTGGACTAAAATAAGTGGGATTGATAGTCCTGGACTATTTGTCCTGGGACTAATTTAGTACTGAATCTCACACAATCCCCTGTTTGATTCATGCAGGATTAACATTGGGATATCCCATGTTTGGTCAATCCCATGTTTGGTTCCCTAAATTACATTCGGGATTAACAAGGTACTGTTGATTGAATCAAAATCAAAACCCAGTTTTGCATCAAAATCAAAATCAAAATCAAAACCCAGTTTCGTATATACACGAAACCCAGTTCCATCAAAATCCACGAAACCCAGAATCAAAGTTCATTCTTCCAAATCAAAACCCAGTTTCGTTTCTTCCAAATCAAAACCCAGAATCCACGAAACCCAGATGGTTTTGAAAAGATGGAGCAGCTTGAGAAAGTTCATTCTTCCAAACAAAGTTCAATCTTCCAAATAAAAAAAAAACAGATCTGAAACCAACCTTCAATCAATATTATACATATATATACACAGTGAGAGAGTATAAATCGAGAGAACCCAAGATCAATAGAGTAAAGATCGAGAAACCTACAGCGATGATGGCGTCAACGGAGTTTGAACGATGATGAAGCCGGACGATGATGAAGCCGGACCAGGTGGTGGTAATGATAGTCATCGGGAAGGGGGAGAGAGAGAGAGAGTAGGCGTGGGAGGAAGAAGAAAAAGAATGGAACTGCATGGCAATTTTGTAATTGTTGAAACTCAGTCCTTCCGTGTGTTGTATCCCGAACAAATTAGTCCCCCCCCCCCCAGGTATTGTGTAATCTCATACGTATTGGATAAAAATTGTATCGGGATTGTTAATCCCATGCCATTTTCCGGGAACCAAACAAGGGATAACGTGAGATTGGACAAAAATAGTCCCATCTCACCCTCCTAATACCCGAATCAAACGAGGCCACAGAGTAAAACCTTAGAGCATCCTTATTTAGAGCACCAAAATTTACACCAAATTTAACTTCAAAAACACCTTTTACAATTTAGCAAGTCACTTTTACAAAAGTTCACAGAATCAGACTCTCTATTCTAACTTTACTACATTAAACTATTCTTTCTTTCTCCTCCTACTCCCCAAAAGTAATATTAAAAAAATGAATAGTGCGTGAATAGTGCATGAACAGTGTGTGAACAATGCCACGCCAAATTTAGTGCGGTACTGTAGCAAAGTTAGAAGTTTAACTAATTTGATCAACCATTTGGTGAGAGTAGACAGTCAAATGAGGATGCTCTTACCCGTCCGATTCCACCAATTGAAAAAGATTACATCACTTGTAATGTCATAGCAAATTGATTGTCCAATACACCACAACTGAAAATAAAAAAGATTGTAACAATTGATAACAAATTGTTAATACTCCACAATTGAAAAAGATCAATGGGCGAAAATCGGATCAGATGCATGCACCCTTCCAGGTAAACCCTATAATCATCAAGATCGCCACTGAAAACCCATTTTCTGGGAACTCGTAAAATTGCAATCAAAATTAGGTTGAATGGAAGCTTGTAGAGATTTCATACAATGGCTCGGACCCGACATAGCTATAAAGATCCTCACGTGTTTGGAGGACCCGTCCGATCTTGTCCGTCTTTGTTCAGTTTCAAGTTCTTGGCGCCAGTTTGGTGAGCTCACTGTTGAAAATTGCGAACTTTACTTCGATAATCGTTATGTCAGTGATTTTCTGCCAGTCAACTTGCAAATCTGTTTGTAATCTCATCAATTTGGACAATTTTGGCCTCTATGCTCAAGTTCTATTGTTTGTAACAATTCTTGAATCCTGGTCTATAACAGTCTTCGGACGGTTGAGGACTAAATTTGAAGTTTTTTCTCCCCCTCCCGTCTCTGATTGCTTGTCCTTCTTTTCATTCAATACCATTGTTTCTTCTTGCAAAACCATTGTTTGTGTCTGGCTATGAATCTACTTCAAAAGTGATAATGAAGGGCTAATATTGGGTGGTAATTGCCTTTCAATTTGAACTTGTATGCAGTCACTATATTTCTCTTTCTTAGACTGCTAAGACTGTGGCTCGGTGCAGATGGAATCAGTACTTTCGTTGTTTCCAAATGCTTGTTATAAAATATGAATTCCTATTTCAAAATCTGTATCTCTTTATCTATGTATATGAGCAACTGAGTTTACTGTAGTCATCCCAGAGCTGGTTGCCCCCCCCCCCCAAAACAAAAAAAAAGGGTTTCATTGTTGATCGATAAAATAGAAAAAACAACGGAAGTCGTTTAATCAGTTTCTGTGATTAGTTCTGATATGCGTTTTAAATTTTATGCAGGGATTGAAAATGGCCTCTCTAAGCAGCTTTGTTTACGTATATTTCCTGAAATATCAAGTGCTTCTCATGTTCTTGAAATTAAAAACATGATAGAACCTGTAGAAGTCGGCCCTCAAAATTCTATTGAATGGGAGAGCATGAAGAGGGATCATAGGGTCTATGCCTTTTTAGCACGAGGTCTAACCCCTTTCATTAGAAAAGATTGTGTTGTGGAGGCCATTAGTGCATCCAGCACTGATCATTACCCTCGAGAAAGCATTCAAAACACTTTGGAATCGAGAGATGTTGAAGGTAGAGCTTCTTACTGGTCCAGCGAAGGTGAAAGTGATCCTACAGTTCCTGAGACATTAGTCTATAAGTTGATTGCAAAGTTGTGTGTGATCACCGAAATCCATGTACAACCATTCCAAGGTTAAATCGAAACACCATTATCCTCGTGTTGTTCTTGTGTTGGACTCTGAATTTCAATTTTGTCTTCTACTGACTGAACTATTTTTCCATATCAGCATATTTTAGACATGACCTACCTATATATTCCGCAAAGGCGGTGCGATTTCGAACGGGACATCCCATGTCGCCAATTGGAGTAGGAAGTGATTCAAGAGATGAGTTTGAGGCTGGTCATGAGTCCACTGACAACGCGTTCATTTGGACATATACCTCGCCACAATTTCCGATGGCTCAGGTGAGTGTAACAATTCATAGGTGAGTGGCTTAGATTTCTTTTGGTAGGACAAAAGACTGGAGGAAGCCAAACGTAGAAGAAAGAGGGAAACAAGACAGCTTCCCCATGTGTTCTTTGTGGGAAGCAAAGTAAGGGAGGAAGAAAAAGATGGGGCAAATGCCGCAAATCTCACGGGTCTAGCAAAATCAATTTAGCTGGAAAAATTGAAGTGGTTTACTATATTTTATTTTTTCTTCAACTTTCTCATCTTTAAACAACACCCATATGCAATTATTGAAGCGGATAATGTTTAAACTTAACTCCTTTATGCTCAATGGTATAGGCAAGGCTTCTTTGCCTTCCATATGAAGCTTTGGACGGTTATCTTCTCCCTTGTTGTATAGATACTTGTTGGTTTATGTATATTTTGTATGGCGTGGTCTTTGTTGCAGCATATGTTAACATGTCTTACCATTTGAATAAGTGAATATATTTTAATCTTATCACAGTGGAAAACTTAAGATATGGTAACCTCAAGCAAACTTAAAATTATGTCATGAAGTGCTCTGTTCGGATTCCAGGGCAAAATGCAGCCGTACTTAGTTCTATTTCTTAATATTCCAAGTGTCCGTCATTTTTAGTGCCTTATTTCATAACTGATTAGCTTGAGATGGCTTTCACATGCATATTAGGAGAATCGACTGCAGAAGTTCAAGCTTCCAGAACCTGTTCTTTGCATAGGTGGAATCCTGCAAATAGAGCTGTTGGGTAGGGTAACAAGAGATTCAATTGACGATTTATACTACATATGGTTAGTTTGTCAAATCTTTATCTCCTGTTATTGTTACCCGTTCTTTTTGTGGAATGACTTGTCGTTATGCTGTTGGCAACATTCCCTAATGCATGGCCATGCTAGATTAATACCAAGTGCATGGCTCTATGTTATTTTTAGTAATTGAATGTGGCCTTGTGATGATGCTGTGAATTGTAATTTTCAAGGTGTGGCTTTGCCTTTGGGGTCATCTAAAGAAGAAACTCATGGAAACTATAAAAGTATGAATAGGATACTTGGGCTGGTATGACTTGTAGAAGCAATTGTCTTATTGCCTAATAGTTCCTGTTTATGTGAGGGTACGTCCTCTAGGCCCATCTAATGAAGGAACATATATATCAATCTTTATACCTTCCACATGAAAGCCTTGTCACAGACCAAGGCTAGGCTCGAGTAGGTATTTCCAATGTAAAACATAGAAACAATAATGAAACTCTAAAGCAGCCTGTCAGGACAAGAAATCTTATAGCACGGGGCATCCTCCAGGGGTTGACCTCATTATCGTCATCCCTTACTCTAGGAGCTCCAGGGGTTGACCTCATTATCGTCATCCCTTACTCTAGGAGCTCCAGGGGTTGACCTCATTATCGTCATCCCTTACTCTAGGAGCTCCAGGGGTTGACCTCATTATCGTCTTACTTTTTTATGAAAATTCAATAATTTATTAATTCTTTCAGTTTTCTTGGTTGGTCATAGCATGGATGTCGTCTTGCCGGTCCCGCGATGACATGGTGATACCATCGGCATGAGATTGTGTAGTAGCGCTTCTTGCGCGAGGCGCAATGGTAGTGGCGTTGTGATGCCATTGTTCAGTTGATTCATGTGCATTTTACTTATTTCTTACCAACATGTCATCTTCCTCCTAAATTAAACTATGTAGCAGGAAAATAAATGATCATGTCTTATGCTTTGCACCTGGGCTTTGTGTGTTCTGAATGTAGGATTCTCCATAGTTTGCCGAATGAACTTTTTTTTTTTGCCTTCCATCACTAGTTGTGGACTGTCATACGTAACAATGATTAAGTCTTAGGTCTATAAGGTTGGTGATTGCAGTTTGATGTAGTGTAACCAATCAGGAGACCCTTTTGAAAGGGAAGATTTTTGTTTTCATTGGAAATATGCCATCACAAAATAATAGCGAGAGATTTGAAAAGACACGATTTATCCACCATGCCCGCAGCTTTCGAAGAGGATAATTTTTTTATTGGAGACGTTTGTATCATATGCTAAAGGATACTAACAAAACCCTCTTGCTAAGTCGTGAATTTTTTTATTCCTTCTCTGGAAACATTCTGATTTCAAGTATTATTCAATAGAATTACGGAGTATGGTTACTGTCTACTGAAATCTTTTACAAATTGTGGAGCCCTATGGTACTGTACATTATCTATTTTATACATGTCGCGTATCCAACTATGAAGTGCAGTTGTGGTATTCTCCTGGTATAGTTGGGACAAGGCATCTTTTCATTGTTCATCATCATTGTGAAAATAACAGCAGCAACTGTTGCCCACGCTCAGCAGACAACATAGATCCGAGTCATCGGGGGTTGTTGCACATTTGCGCTTTTGATTTATTTATCTTCTCGTTCATATTCCCTAGATCCTGTATTGAGGTTCCGCAAATTCCTAACAAGATCTTCTTGTAGTTCTGCTTGGAGAGAGTAACGTTTCTGAAAAAGGAACTTCATAACTTTTACGTGCTTAGATTATCATGCAGTCAGCAGTGACTCAAAGAAGTGGACCCTTGTTTTGGAAGACTAGATGTCTCGACCCTGCTGCGTGATGTTAAAAGAACTCCTGATTCAGTTCCCGCAAAGAAGGATTCAATTTGTTAACTTCCATTTAGGTTTCACTGAATATTTGATATAACCATGAATCGAAGCAACAGTCAGATATTTCAATAATTTCTGATACATGCAATTGTTTTCCGGAATTGGTTGTCAGATATACAGACTACAGTATTTGTTTCTCAAGTATATCGACCTGGTTGGCCTTTTGCAGCATCTCACACGTTCGAGTTGTGGGGCGACCACTCTTCTTTCCATATGACGTTGAAATCCTTGATCCATCAGGAAGATGCACGTTGAAGTACTGGACCAAGGCAGAGCGTTGCTCTTCTCCTAGTAGAGCTCCCAAGGTACGGAGGCAAGTGAACCCTCGAGTTTCCGGTCTTTGGCGGCAAGTGTGAGGGGTTGGTAGCAAATGACCCTGAACACAATATTTTGGGTGGAGCACTGGTTATAGATAGTGAATCACCATGAGCTTGTTGATTGATTTTCTTAAAACTTTTATTTTTATGTAGCTTAAGTTATGTTAATAAGTGTACTCATCCAACTCATGAAATTGATCGTCTTTGGTTCTAGCTGAGATATTCTCTCTTTTCTGGGAATGGGAATGTTGATTAGATTAGAACTTATGATCTGATTTCCAATAAGACACTGATTCACTGCAAGGATACCGTGTCAAAAGTGAAAAATTGAAAAACCGTCACTTAATAAGACACTGATTCACCGTAAGGATACTGTGTCAAAAGTGAAAAAATTGAAAAACCGCCACTGGGAAAGATGGTTTAGGGTGGGTGTGTCAAAAGTGAAAAAATTGAAAAACCGCCACTGGGAAAGATGGTTTAGGGTGGGTGTGTCAAAAGTGAAAAAATTGAAAAACCGCCACTGGGAAAGATGGTTTAGGGTGGGTGTTCTGCACCTGTCTAGTGATGTTGGCTAGGCACTGTAGGCCCCTTGATGTGATTTGGAGCGTTCATTTTGCAGAACTTCCCATGCTCATGATCAGGCCACTCTTGCCTGGGAAAAAAATGGACATAACTAAGAAAATAGACCTTCAATTTTCCAAGGCGAGTTGTGATCCTTTCTAACCCTATCGATATTCAATCTAACTTAATTGTTGTTGCTCTAGTAACCTCGTTGATTTTTAGCCGATTCATGAAACACGAAAAATAGGAAAGTGATACTCCCTCCATTTTCTTTTAAGAGTGTTACTTCGTAATTTTAAATTACTAAAAAAACATCACCATTACACCTTTCACATCAATTTTTATATTCACTTTTCATTTTTGTTCTTGATGGAGATATTATCATTAAGCTTTACCCACTAATTTTCCAAAAAGGAATCTACTTTTAAGAGCAAAATAAAAAAATATACTAACTTTTACCTACTAACTTTTTAACATCACACTTATTTAGGAACAACCAAAAATAGAATACACTACTCTTTTAAGGGAACCGAGGGAGTACCAAAAGATTTTTAACTCTCTCGTGGTCAAATCCGAAAGGGGCATCCAATCAGCTCAAAATTCAACCCTCTTGGAGAGAGTCCATCTTTGGCAAGAATCAGTGCAAGGAATCGGTTGTAAATGTAATCAGCACCTGGGAAATGATTTAAGTTCAAAGCAGAAAAAACAATGACTCAAACACAAGGAACTAAATATATAAATCCCATACTAAGGCGAACCTCATGCTGTTCATAGGTTCTGTATCCATTAGATTACACTTGCAAGCCTTTGGCAGCTGCAAACCCACAGAAAAAGACGGGGGGAAACAATGAAAAAAGGAGGAAAACTAAATACCTATGGAGTACCAAGTGCATAAACATCACAACAAGCTCCACAAATTGAAAAAGATTAAAAAAAAAAGGGGGGGACGAAAATTGGATCAGATGCCTGTACAAGGAGATATGTTGCATGGCTCTCACCTAAATAAAAATAAAAGCAGCACCAAACGTGGATATCACCCCTTCCAGTTAAACCCATAATCATCAAGATCACTACTAAAAAACCCATTTTCTGGAAACTCATGGCCTATATCCGGAATCATTTCTTCTGCCAAATGAAGATTCTGTGGCAAATTAGTTGTTTTCTGGTTGAACCCGTTGTTTCCACCAGCCGCAGATGAATCACTGTTGGAAGCAGCTTTAAAGCTGTTGCTTCTGCTTGGTGTGGGGCCGGCACTGTTTTTTACCACATTTACAGTTGCTGCAGTACCTCCTGCTGAAGCATTGCTTCCAAACCCTAGTCCATCTCTTGTCACATTTCCATTAGCATTTGCTCCCCCACTGTTATTGCTCATATCCTGCAGTAGTTGCTGAATCATGTGCTGTGGTATATTCTGGTTCCCTTGAGGCGGCTGTGGGAGGCTCTGTTGGAGTAACCCATTGCTACTTATTGGCCGCTGCTGCTGGGGGGTCTGGGTATTTGAAAAGCCATTGACCGGTGAATTCTGCATAGTTTGAAAAGTTGAAGGAGATGGATTCTGGTTAGGACTGTTGAAGGACGACGACGCCTCCTGTTGAATTGAATTGGAGTTTGAATTCATTGAGTTCTGTCTCATCATCATATTCTGGTAGCTAGTCAGTGCCAAAGCAGCTTGTGCGGAACCACTTAAAGCTCCTTGGCCCACCGCATGGGGGTTACTCCTCATCTGGCTGTTTAGTCCGGGATTCAATGATAGTAACTTATTGAGAGCGTTCCGATCTGTTGGAAGACCCTGTATAGTTGCTATCTGGTCCATATCTTGCATCTTTTGCATCTGAAGTTTGGTGGCAGTAGCATGCCGAGGATAGCTTTTCAATCCCTCTGCAAAAATGATCGTTCGTTTCAGATAAAAGTGAAACAACGGTAGCAGAATTGAGGAAATAATGTTTGCTTAGACAACTATATACAGGAATTTGTGACCGCTGATTTGAAAAAGGATGGTTGGCTCGCAATATTCAACCATAGAGGAATCCTTGAGTGCTCCCCATGCTAGAATAAGGGCTGGTAGGTTCACAATCCTTGATTGCTTATTTCTTGATAGGAAATAACGCAAAATAAAGAATAAGAAAAATTGTTTAGCAATCAATTTCTTACTTAGCTCAGTTATTTTGGCTATTGCAGTTTTACTTATTTGCATATTTTGGAGGGAGCTAGGAAACAAGCTTATGTTGTTATTAAGCGCTGGAACCCTAAGGGCCCTAAGCATTGAATATTCCTATCCCTTGTTCATTCCTGCCACCCAAAAACGGGTGATTGCCTGATGACAAAACAGAACTGGAGTAGAAAGAGTTCAACACGAACGAAGGCACAGAAAGGAGAAGAATATGGATGGGTAAAATAAAACACCCATTCCAACTGAAACAAGATAAACCTCCAATCCAATTACTTTGGACCCATTTTTTGCCCTCACTAACCCTTCCCAACTGCATTTTTGAGAATAAAATGTTGAACCCAGAAGACTGAAACAAACATAGACCATCACAATTGGGTAGAGATGCACCCTCCGCCCATGAACCTTGGCCCCTTTTAAGGACTTTTTAAGAAGACATGCAATAAATGCATTCATTTTCCAACATCACCCCTTTATTCTGAGTCTCCAACTTTTGAATACTTTTGTAGCCTTGCGTTTGGGATAGTTTTGAATACTAAAAGTTTCATTCTTTGAGTAGTTTAGAGATGGATAGTATTCTTTTTGTTCCAAAACATGCCAGAATAAAAGATAAAATGTACTTACCAATTGGCCCATTTTTCTGATCTCTGCAGTAATCCATCAAGTCTTTCATACTATTGACGACCTCAGATATCTGTGACAAGTTGGTGCATTAACAGACGAAACAAAAAAAAAAGGCAACTAAAAAGAGTTGAAACTCTGCCACTTATATATGTAAATACCCTGGACCTGAAAAAGCTTCTGTAAAGGGAAACCCCCCACTCTATCCTGCTTAGAAAGAATTCGAAGAAAGACCAAACAAATTCACTTGGAAAGATAGGTTGGGCAACAGACAGATACTGACCTGCAAGCACCGGACATATCTTTTGGAAAATCCCAAATCGTTTAGTGATTGCAACTCCAGTGTCCTTGCCAGTTGACGCCCAGCAGTCACAACCCTGGCGTAGGAAGCATTCCAAACTAGTTATATAAAACCATCATATGGCACATTTCACACATGGTAAAGCCAAATTATCCATTTTCCTACAAGATTCGATGCAACCAGCAAAGACGAGAAATATATGTTGAATTAGTGGAAGTAATCATTATTTTCAAAGCCGATACTTCTCCCATTCATCGAAGGATTATTCCATCCAAAGCATTGATACCAAAAACTGGTGTTCAAAAATACCAACATAGCAACCCTACACCAGAAACCAAATTTATGGGAGCAAAATTCTTATGTCACGCTACTCCTGTTTCAACAGAACCACTAACGAAAAATATTGAGAACTAGCGGAAGAACGGCAAGACTTTGCCAAAATCAGTTCACAAGTCATCAGAAGATTCAGAATACAAGCTCCGTAAATGGAAATCGAGACACCAGGGTCATATTATAAGATAATTGTACTGGCAGTCAGAAGAAGAAAAGAACTGAACCAACGGGGTAAAGGGGCTGGATCACAAGATGATAACTTGATAATAAAATAAAGAGAACTAGGGGGCATTTTGCTACTTTACTCACATATTGCTGTTTGACTGCAAATCCTGTTGAGAAACACCATCAGATCCACTTTCAGCAATTGTATTTTGGCATTTCTGTGCAACCTGCAGCAACTGATTCACCTGCAATTTCACAAATTTAAAGCTCATTCTTTATTATGTCAATTAGTTTGGTCATATGAGACACCGTTGCACAAGGCTACTGCTTGGGGAAGGAAGCAGATAGCACTTTCCACTAATCCATTACTCCAGTTCAAGACCTCTTCAATTAGTTTAAAGTAAGTTAAACAAATCCATCCAATCCAACCAAGCGGGAGGTCAATGAGATTCATTATCTCCAACATATTATCTGCACAATTTCATCGAACTATAGGTTCTCCCTGAATACTCCAAGACACATCTAGAAATTATTGGTCTACAAATGAAAAGAAATTTACCCCACTTAGAAAATGATGTCCAAAAGGGATAAACGATGATCTATTATGGTACTTCTGTCAAGTGATGTGTCAAAACTCCACCCACCCCATTGTTGGCAACTAAGGACTGCCTTGACTCGGTGTTAAAGACGGAGTTCATTGCTCGACGTTGATCAAATTATTTGGCCATGCTTCAACTTTCCCAATTACTCCACATGGTCACACGACTCACACCACAACCCATGAAAGAGGACCAAATGTGAACACTTGACAAAATATCTATATCTGATCATAAATTCACGTCTTGTTTAACTATCAAGAACAAGCAAGCTTTAGCAAGAGGTCCCTTTTGTACCTGTGGCGCAACCAACCTTCGGGGAAGTAGTTCTTCATGACGACGTGCACAAAATTCCCAAGACAATATCTGAAAGAGGAACATTGGAAGGTGCTAACGGGTCATATAAGGAGAGATGAATACAATAATCACACACCAGAGAATATTTCATCACCTTTAAATCAGGGGTGAATATAATACGAAGCTGACCCTCACGAACAACACGAAGTTGCTCATACACACTCTCTTGAACTGCTTTCCCGCAGTCCAACATCATTATTCCAGAAGGAAACCTAGATTCACTCGGCAAGTCCAGGAACAAAAGTTCATCAATGACACCGCTCCCGAATTTGATTTCATTGAGTCGAGGGAGTACTTCATAAGTTGCCTCTGTAAACATCCACCACAAATAAGTCAAATATAAACTTTATAAAGTAAAAAATAAGCAGTAAAATGAGCTAGCGCAGATATACTTCATCTGAGTTCTGATCAATAAAGCGATAATGAATTAGTGATTGGTTGAAAGTTATACTGTCAAAGATGACATTGGATCAAAAAACCATAAGCACCATAGATGCAAGTGCTAGCATTTGGGCAATGTGACTAAGTCTTAGTTGAATTATGTGTTTGTGCCAGATTAACGTCTTCAGCGACAATACAACATAGAAAATGGACTAAACAACACTTTATTGTCCAAGTTGGTCCAAGCAACTCCATTGTTTCAAAATATAATTATTTATTATGTGTGATTAATGCAGGAACTTACAACTACGAGACAATCAAAAAACCCAAAAACATATGGCTTGAAAGATGCAATACATGCAGCAAAATCATGAATCATCAGAACAACTGTTCCGAAAATCGAGATAATAATTCACCAGGGAAAAAACTCTTGATTAACTTACCAAATCCCCGTCCAGATTTTGAACCACAAATGTCACACTGCCAAGCATCCTGAACAGAACAAGGACAAACACCTATTAGCTAGTGAGAAATGTCAAAACAAGAATGCAAGGAGAAGAATTCAAACGGTCGAATGCACCACAAACACAGCAAGATCCATTGATCCTTCTACTACCATTTTTCCTTCAACATCTTTACCACGCAATCTCAACCCAGTGGAAATCCTGACTCTTATTGTCAATGGATTTTTTTAATTTTCAAATGTGTTTCCCAAAGTCTACTGAACATAAAGGGGCAAGGCATTTCCTTGTTGAAAACATGACACAAGGCAATAGGCATTTGAAAATTGAAACACATTCGAACATTTAATATGTGTGTAACTATCGCAAAATCATTTTGTTTTGGGTAGATAAAACTTACATGCATGTGTAGCAGATATCCCTATACATATCTACATTACATTACACAACAGTTTTGAGAAATGTCTCTCTCACAATTGTCCTCTGTGACATATGGAGGGCTGTGATTGAGTATAAAGATGGGGTTTGATCTGAGGGTTAAAAACATTTTCGTATCTCTAATTTTAAAATTCAAAATCCTATATGAAGAGGATTCTTTTTATGGATTTGATTGACGCAATCAATTCCCAAAAAAAATTTGAGATCCCTCCCACTTTCCGGAAACAAATCATCCATTCCTCTCCTTCTTCTCTCTCTCTCAATTGCCTTTTAATTGTTTCCCATTTTGAATTGGTTTCATTCAAAGATGGCAATTAATTCTTTAACCAAGTTTTGATTTCCCTAACAGACGAGCAATAGAACTTCCCATTTAGGAAAACAGACTACAAAAGAAAATATCACACATGGATTAGTACCCGAGTACGGGTGTAAACGAACCGAGCTGTTCGAGAGCTCAGCTAGGCTCGGTAACGGCTCAACTTGGCTCGGCTAAATGAACGAGCTCGAGCCAGGTTATATAACTCGTTCAATAAACGAGTTGAGCTCGAGTTACGGGTAGCTCGGCTCCAACCGGCTCGCGAGCTAGGTATATAAGTATAGATATTAGGGTTCTCCTATTTTGTTCCCCTTTACTTTGTCAGTTCAACTTTCAAGAGAGAGAGAGAGAGAGACACGATCTCCATTACAGGCGTCGCCTATCCCGAATCAAGCCTCTGCCGTCTCCGATCTCACTCTCCGGACATCGAGCGGCACAGAGAGAGGCGATCTCACTCTCCGTCCACCTCCAGACATCAAGCGGCAGAGAGATAGACGATCTCACTCTCAGGCCCACCTCAAAATCTCCTCCTTTGGCCACCGTCGGCCACCGATATCACTCTCAGGCCATCTACTTATCGATCTTCCTCAAATCTGGTAAGAAATCTCTCTCTCTCTCTCTCTCTCTCTCTCTCTCTCTCTCTCTCTCTCTCTCTCTCTCACACACACACACACACACACACACACACATTGACACAATCAAACACACCTAAGTACATTCACTCTCCCTATACTCCTCATTCTTCTTAGTCTTCACACGAAAATGGTTTCTCGATCTGGTACATCAAAGACAGTTTCATAATTTTGTTTTCTGGTTTTCTTCTTTCTGAAAAACCAGAAAGAAGCCTACTGGGATAGTGGCTTCTGATATGCATTGTTGGATGAGATTGCCTTTGAATTGATGAATATTTTATCACAGGAATCAGGTTTTCCATGGGGGAACCTTTTAACGCGGCCGAGATCGAGCCGAGCTCGGCTTGTCCATTAAAAATCGAGCTCTGACGAGCCGAGGATCTTTGTAAGTACTTGTCGAGCTGAGCTCGAGCCACGTTTTCTGAGCTCGATTCGAGCTCAAGCCAGACCATTTTGTACCGAGCCGAGCTCGTAACATGCTAATGCTCGGCTCGACTAGGCTCATTTGCACCCCTATACCCAAGTAATCTATGAATGGAAAGGAATTACAAGGTTTTTGAATTAATTCCTGGACCAATTTTTGGTTTCCAACCTTTTATAGCCTTTTAATTAGCACAAGCTTTTATTGCACAGGAAGTTCTTACAATAACATTTCCTTATCAGTGATATATGCACAGGAATTACAAGTTTTTTTTGTTGTATTCCTTACCTTTATTTCCTTTTCAGTTGATTACCATTCACAAAAATTTCCCCTTTTAAGTTGATTTCATTCAAAGAGGGTTCATTACATTTTGATTTTCCATTCTATTACCTCTCGCGACGTTAGCAAGAGGCAAATAAGTTGATATTCCCATTATTTACCTTCTTCTAAGTGCACGGCTTTGGTGGCGGCTATGTTTACAGTATGCCAAAAAGACATGGCCACCATAGGTTTTGTCCGTGCAAACGGACGAATGTAAATAATGAAAATACCAAACACTTAGTAGTGGTAGAAAAATCAATACTTTGTCTATTTAGTATGTATAATTTACTACTGGTTAATGTTTACTTCTAGAGGATTTGTTTGAAAATGCAATGGACTTGAGGAGGATTAACACAAACAGATTACTTCAATTGCAGCACCGTAATGAAGTAACTTCAACTGGACGTATACCATTTGTGATCTCTAATATCATACTAGTACGGATTTTTTTATAAACCACTAGATTATCGTGCATGATCCAAGATGGAGAAATTGTATTTAACTCGATACATAGACATTCAGAAAGAGGTGATGAGAAAGTTCAAAGACATTCATCGCAAATAGATAAAGATTGGGAAGAACATGCTTGAAGACTATGCGTAGTTCATTATAACATTAGTCTCTCACTTCACGTTAAGCCCTCAATGCCAAATTGGGAAGAACATGCTTGAAGACTACGCGTAGTTCATTAATAACATTAGTCTCTCACTTCATGTTAAGCCCTCAATGTGAACTTAGTTTTGTTACACTCCTCTTCCAGTATCCTTTTTTTTATGCTTCATTTCATGTCTTAGTATACCATGTGAGATTTTTGTTCATGTTTTAGGTATTTCAAGATACTGTAGCAAATGTGCTATTTTTGGACAGTTTTTTATGCTACATTGAATTGATATGTTCCGTAATTATTTGAAAGCGTTTATTAGATTAACTCTATTTAAAGCTTCTTAAAAACACTACTTCTAGGAGAAGTCAACTTGGTTGGCATGTTAAAGAAGCATAATTCAATTAAACTATGTTCATAATGTGTTTGCTTCGTGTCTTTAGGCATGGCCAAACTTGTGTGTAATGATATAACTGTCTTGTTGACATTATAACTACACTTGTAAAGAAATTGCTTATCATTAGTTATCCACGTGAAGTCCAATTTATCATGCATTGAAATCACAAATTGGAAAAAAGAAACTGACCATGGTTGCCTGGGGAAAAACACCTAGTGAATGATGCCCAACATTTTCATAGCGTGACAAGCACCATCTTTTCTTTGCACGTGGAGAGTAATACTCTGTAACAAACTTCCTCCAATAGCCAATAGCATTGCCCTGTTAAGTTAAAACATGCCATATAAGAATTACAACAAACCTACTGCAACATGAGACAAAATCTGAACATTACCATCCAAGATTTATACTCAAAGACAAGACAAACATGAACAGGTCCAAAGTGTGAAAACAAAACTAGAATAAAGTAAGACCTGCAAGATGGAGTCAACAAGAAATCAACTCACAGGGGGGCGTTGCCGCTGGTGATACAAGTACTGCATGAGCCGACGTGAACAAACGCCATTATCATAGGGCCGCTTCATGGAAGACATAGGTTGCATTCCCTGCTGTTGAAGATGATGTCTCAACTGCAGCTGTTGCTGCTGCTGCTGCTGCTGCTGCTGCTGCTGTTGTTGCAGTAGGTGGGCTCGCTGCACTGGTGGCATGGACTGCAGAAACTGTTGCTGCTGTTGCTGCTGTTGCCGAAGTCTCTGCTGCTGAACCAAAGCTTGAAACTGATTGTGGTTTGGCAACTGAGGATTGTGGTTCTGCAACTGCATAGAGTCCTGTCTCTGCAGCAGCTGATGCAAAACCTGCTGCTGCATAATATCTTCCTGCTTGATATCCAATCGCGGCTTTTTCTGCAGCTGGGTTATGTTATTGGGGTCTTGAGTGAAAGACCCAGGGTGGACCCGTGGGCCACTGGGAAGTGAAACCTGGCCCATTCGTGAGGTGGGCAAGGACATAGCACTGGGAGTCCCTTGCTGCTGTTGTGGAATCTGTTGGGAGTTTGGATCATGATTGGAGCCCTGCTGCACTACAGAGGAGCCGTCCATAACTGATGAGCCTGAAGTTATATTATTAGATGAAAACGACAAGGGTGATGCGGGAAGGCGCATGTAAGATTCTCCATTGATGCTGGCACTTCTCTGTAGGTGGGGACCACCTGAAAGCCCTGAGTTGGCGTCAGTAACCAATGAACTTGCCCCGACACTTGGCCCAGAGCTCGCCACACTGTTCAAGATCGTATTGCTAGCATCTCCAGAAACGGGCACCAGATTCGAACGTCCAGCTCCTGGAATCGAATTCGGTGAGTTCCCAAAAGATGAGCTCAAGTGAGAATTTCCAAGAGTCTGAGAATTTCCATCTCCTTGGAAGAAGATTCCCGAACTAGAAGAAGAATGTGATAACCCTCCGGTCACCCGGGAAGGCGCCATGGTTGGCACCGCCGCCTGGCGACCGGAGTCTAAATAGCTCTCCAAAGCCAGACCTTACAGCTCTATTATTCTAACAAAATGATCAAGTTCCTCTATGCAGAGACCAATTTAACCTCAAAGAGGAATCCCCACAAACTACAGCTGCCAAATCCCCAACCATGCAATACCCTATCATTACCCTCCTCTTCCAACCAAATAAAGAGTCAACTTGTCCTCAGAGAAACTAATATCTGATTATCACAACAAACCAATAAAATCAGAAGTTCTTTAGCGATCAGATTGTTTGTAAGACTTTTAATACGTCTTTTTGAAAAGTTCACGGCAGTTTTAAACAAACTGGAAAACATGAGCAAACAGAAACCTTACCAGCTAAAAACCCATGAATTAAACACCAGATCAGAACCCTAAATCAACTAACGCAAAACTTTATATTTGTCAGCATCAATAGATCCCAATTATGTTTTCAAAAACCCCAATTTGACTAGCAAAGAAAGATAAGATTTTTAACACCGCGCAAGAAGCATGATTGATCTACATTCAGAAAGCGTAATAGCTACAAAACCAACTCAATTCAGCCCATATTTGTCAACATCGATAAATCCCCAATTTGTTTCCAAAACCCTAATTCGACTAGCAAATAAAAATGAGATTTTTTACAGCGCGCAAGAAGCATGATTGATCTGCATTCAGTAGGCGAAATAGCTACAAAACCAACTCAATTCACCAATTAAACATTTCATGATCCAAAGTTGTCAATCTGGAGAGCGATCAAACTCCTAGTGTGGGGATCGGACACCCTTATACCACGCCCATTAAACTGCCGATGTGACTTAAAGCATCTAAATTGCCAATTAAAACACAGCAACCAGAGAGATAGACGAAGAGAGAGAGAGAGAAAAAGAGAGAGAGAGAGAGAGAGAGAGAGAGAGAGAGAATGGTACCTGTTCGATTTACGATTTTGTTATTGATGATTACGTAGAAAAACCTAGATTGAGTAGAAATTGCAGCTACATATTGCGACAATTACATCTTCTTCTCTTTTGGACACTAGACTGTGACAATTACGTACAACAACCCTAAAACTTTATTTGTGTGACAAATTGCTCCTCCTAATTGCATTTTTTTTCAGTTCAAGTGCTGACTTCTAATTTACCAGTGTCACCCTCTCTATATCATACTCAACTTCTCTATCAGGCCCTACTATATCTAACCGTTTGGAAATTAAAATTTTATTTAACACACCATGTTAACTATGCACAAAACCTAAATTTCAAAGTAACAATTTCATGTGCGCACATATATGAAATGAGACCTAACTAACTTTTTTTCGACTATACACTGAAAAAAACACCAATGGCGACTCTCCCTTCTCTATCATAACCCTTCTGTCACTTTATAGAGGTAAATAACGTCATTTCTGACACATCAATTAGTGTTTAACGAAGCTATCTACACAATTGAGAAATGGAGAATTAGGGTGAGCAAGAAAACGGAATAAATTCCTAACTTAAGTCAACTTTTAACAGAGCCGGCCCTGAGCTAAAGAAGTGTTGCGGCTGATTTAGGCCCCCCCAAAAATACTAATTTTAAGGGCCTCTATATTTTAGTATCTCTAGGTAACCCTAGGTATCTTTTGTAATACCAAAAAAAAAAAAAGGGTAATGATAATGCCAAAACCATTTAGCCATTTTTGTTTGTGCCAAAACAATAGTGCACAAAAGGCTTGTACCTTGCACATGGTACAAGGTTTTTAAGCACTATATTTTTGGCACAAACAAAAACGGTTTTGGCATTAACATCACCCAAAAAAAAAAACATACATCATATATAGGACCCAATCTCAAACTCAAAAGAGGCCCAATTTCAAATTCACAATAACTAGAAAGGATTTTTCTGGACATAAAAAGGAAAAATAAGCAAAAAGTAGACGCCCTAATTCAATCTCAAACAGGTCCTCTCGATAAGTTTTTGAGTAAATCACAAAAAAGAAAAGTTCAAGTGCGGTTGAAGACTTGGTGGAAGAGGAACATGAAGATTCGGGAAATGAAGAACGAGAGAATTTGGGGAATAGAGGAAAAACATATTTGGATAATGAAGAACATGAGAGTGGCCAAGAGGAACATGAAGCATATTTAGGTGACGAGTTTGAAATCTTAGAATGTTTAGTTATTGTTTTAGTGTTTAAGTTTCCTAGAACCATACGGAAGTATGAAGACTTGTATAGAATTATCTAGAATATTGTACGTAATTCTAGACTTGTATAGATGATGGTAGAGAATTCTAGAGAAGATCAGTTAAGAAGCTTCTATAGAATGTTCTAGACTTCTCCATTGGTGTGTATTAAGTTCCTTAGAACCATACGAAAATATGAAGACTTGTATAGATGATGGTAGAGAATTCTAGCGAAGATCAGTTGAGAAGCTTCTATAGAATGTTCTGGACTTCTCCCTTAGTGTGTGTAAATAAGTGAGGGGCTCATTTGCCCAAACCACCTTGAAAGTTTATTACTCTCAAGTTCACTATTGAAAAGCTCTCTCTCTCTCTCTAAGTCCCTTTCTTATATATATATATATATATATGATCGACAACAGATTTTATTAAAAAAACTCGACGAATGGTGCATCAAAATAAAAGTCACCACCAAGCACAGAGCAACGATCTGGAAAGAAACCCCATCCAGCGAAATGCTGGAGTGGAGAAAGAAACAGAAAAAGAAGAATAGTGATTATAACTGGACAAAGCCAACACACCCACCAAGAACAATCCTCAAAACACAACAAAGAAACAACACCCAACAGTAGCATCCTAGAAGTCTCTTTCTTATTGTTGAATACTAGTATTTGTTTTTGGAAGTGTAATTTACCTATTTACATTTTGCTCATTAAGATTTTGAAAAAGGCCTCCTTTTAGTTTTCACTTTAAGCCTCCAAAAAGTCAGGGCCGGCTCTGGCTTTTAAGTAGATGTATTGTGAGAGAATGACTTGTCTCGTAAAACCTAATAAGTCAATTTTTTTGTTTAAGGTTAGGAATTGGAACAAGGCCCCCTTGAGGCCTTGCTATCAAAAGCCACTTTAGGGCCCCATAATATTCAGGACTGGCCATGCACAAAACCCATATGAATTTAATTATCAATTCTTTGAATTCGAAGGTATGAAATCCCATGGAGGATGTGGGATTCTATATAAAAGTGTCTATTTTGCCATCCTCATTTTTGTCCTCTTGTGATTGGAATTGGGATATAGGCAATGTTGGAACAGGAAATCCCGTCCATAATGCGGTGGCAAACGTTGCACTTTTGGGATCCACAACATAACAGATCCAATCTCACCTTCAAATCCCTCCAAACAAACAAGCTTTTAAGTACACTAGATTGTATTACACAAATTTGGTATTATAATGCAACAATTATGCTGAAATTACTTTGATCCAATATAGCAACAACTAGTGTAGATTATTTGGTTCTTTCTTCAGTAATTAAAACACCCAAGTTAGTATTTGTATCGACAATAATTTGAGAAAAATTAAATTACAATGTATAATAACTTAATTTTGTGACTAAATAAAAGTAAAATAAATGAAATTATAAGCAAAAAATATACATGTTATGTCAACAATAAAAAAATACATCAAATACTTATAGAATATGTTAAAATAGGGTTGGCACCAACGGGCCCTGATGTAGTTCTGCCCATGTAAATTCATTTTATTTTGATTAGAACCCACTGGTCGGGTTGAATATATATTCTATTACATGTGTGTTTTTTATTTTTTGGGTAAAGAGGAAGAAGAATTGTATTAAACAAAATTACTGGCCAAACCGGCAAACAAAACCATGGCCGCGAAACCGCCGGCCAAAACTACCTACAAAACTAACGGCCGCAAAACCGCCTACAAAACTAACGGCCGCAAAACTGCCTACAAAACTAACGGCCGGCCAAAACCACCTACCACCTACCAAACTAACAAAAAAAAAGTGCAGTAAAATAAAGAATGCCGGAGCAAGTTGCCGGAGCTGTCGCACACCGCCGCCAACGTTGTTAGGAGTCCGGATCTGGAAACCCCAGACTATTACATGTGTTTGTCTACTGGTCTACTCTGGGATGTTCTAAAATGTTTATCCTCTTTTAAAAGTTAAAAAAAAGGTGTGAATTTCCATAAACTAAAACCTTCATTAATAATTAAAAACACAAATAAAGTGGTGAGGTTATAAATTTGATCAATCTTTTTAAGAAACAATGCAATAATTACACGTCCCTATAAAAAATTTGCATTTCCCATAAAGCAGTCCGAGACGGAGACAATAAATAATATTCACTGGAAAATCCTAGTTTGCTAGCAATCGAATAATCAAGCAATAATAGGAACAAAAAAATAAACGATGAATGCGCTCTATACGTGGAAAACCCTGAATAGAGTAAAAACCACTGGAAGGAAGCAAAACACTATAAATATCATTGTGTAATTACAATCGATCCATATTTACAATTGAAACTCCTCTCAATTGACTCAAGAACCGATTGTTGACTCCTTGTTCATCGCACCAAGTGTTTGATTGCCGCACGCCTTGAATCCTCAAACCCTCCGAACACAGTGAAGGTTGCTCGAGCAATTTCCTTAACAGTCCACTTGCTGGACCTGTGGCATGAACGTGCTTGAGCACTCTTGGACTGAAGTAGAAACACTAGAACAAATACATATTGATTTTCTTCCACAATGCCAAATAGACGCATCTAAAAATAATGAAAATAAAAAGCATAACTCCATAATAGGGATACACGTAAATGTGTATTGTGTCATGGAATTGCCAATCAAAAAGAAACTCGGCCTATGATGCTTAGATTCACAATGCAGGCTCATTGTGTATGATTAAAAAAGTGGCATTTTCATCGTGTGAATGCTTAAACCTTAATCTTTAACTATTGAAAAAAGTAATAGTACATGAATTATTAAAGTGAAGTTGGTAACATCAATGATAGCCATTGGGTGCCGATCCAAAAAAGAAAAAAATTGATAGCCATTGGGCCATTATTTAATTATAGAGGAAACTTCTTCAACTGTTTATTGAATTTAATTAATGTATGCATGTATACGAGTTCATATCCTCAAATCTTTCTCCCAAAGCTTGAATCCCATGAAAGAAGAAAGAAAATCTATGTTCTAAGTCTCAAATCACGCTTCATGCCTAAGGAAATAGATGTTGTATTTGACGTAGAGGTAAGGAGTTCAACTCCAATTTTAATCTGTTAATCGAACATTCTAAACTGATTTTCGCAAAGGAAAGGAAAAACAGATGCTGTATTCTCACTCATATTTTTCGAAATCTGTGTGCAAAATTGGAAGGAAACAAAGTACAAAACATTCACATTAACAAATAAAGAGGCTAGCCAAATTTTAGTGCTTGCTACAATTTGAAGCTGATATAACAAGGCATTTTTTTGGTGATCATATGCTAGAAGAGCTTATTGTTACGTTAAAAAGGTATCAAACTCCTCTTTGTAAGATTGAAAAATAGTAATTCAGAGAAATAATAACTCAAAAATTACAAAAAAAAAGTTTGAAACTTAATCAATTAGTTCAATGATTCATTAACTAAAGATCTTATATCTGTTTTTTTCGAGAAATAGAGAAAAAGGGAAAACTTGTGTTCTCGTATCTCATGGTTATTGTTTTTTCGAAGAAATATATATATATATACAGTGAGCTTCCCATCAGGACTCCCTGATGGGCTACGCATCAAGGAGCCCTCCAATTCTCCTATTTCCCGATCAAATTTTCACAATCCGAACCGTCTAATGTGTTTAAAAGGTGTTTTTAAGGGTCCCCGTGAAAAATTAGTGAAAAAAAATACCGAGAAGGGCTTGATCCGATCAATTTTCGATAAAAATGCATTTATACAGTTTTTATCGAAAACTGATCGGATCAAGCCCTTCCCGGTATTTTTTTTCATTGATTTTTCACGGGGACCCTTAAAAACACCTTTTAAACACATTAGACGGTTCGGATCGTGAAAATTTGATCGGGAAATAGGAGTCCCTGATGGGAAAGATTTCGTATATATATCATGGAGGTCCGGAAATGGGAGGTCCGGATTAGAAGGAGACCCTATATATATATATATAGGTTCCACTTCTAGTCCAGACTCCGGACTTCCGGACCTCCGTGATCCGAGCATTTTTTTGACGATCCGAACCGTCCAATGTGTTCAGAAGGTGTTTTCAAGGGTCCATGCGGGAAATCTTCAAAAAAAAATACCGGGAAGGGCTTGATCCAAGCAGTTTTTCGCAAAAAGAAAATGAAGAAAACCAAGGATCTATTAAATTTGAAGTATTCAGTTATACCAATAAGATAAGAAGACTTTCCTTACATTTGGAATTGCACAAAAAAGACTACCCATCTCAAAGAATTCTAAGAAAAATTGTGGGAAACGTCAACGTCTGGTAGTTTATTTGTCAAAAGTAAAGTACGGTACAAAGAATTAATAGATCGGTTGAATATTCGAGAAAGAAACCGTTAATTTTATACTGGTTGAGACTGTAGTTGTACAATTTGTGATGGTAATTATACTATTTGCAACGATAATTATTCTACATGCGACAGTAATTGTACATTTTGTGATAGTAATTATGGTATTTGCGAAGATAGTTATTGTCTATGCTATGGTAATGTACCTTTTGCCAACTATTTGTGGTGGTAATTGTACATTTTGCAACAATAACTGTACCTTTTGCGACTAATTACACCTTTGCTATGGTAAATATAATATTGCGACGGTATTTGTATCCTTTGCAACGATGCTTATGTCTTTTTTTTAATAACGATATTTATGCCTTTTCCGACGGTATTTATGCTATTGCGGCAGTAAGTGTACCTTTTGTGGTGGTAGCTATATACTATTGTGCGAGGGTAATTATACAATTTGCAATGATAATTGTACACTTGTGACAGTAAATTGAACCTTTTGGTGGCGGTGTTTGTACTATTTCTGACGGTAAATGTACCTTTTGCGATGGTTGTTATACATTTTGTGACGGTGATTACATCTTTTGCGACTGCAGATATAAACAGATGAAACCTTTGGCTTAAAAGAAATACTCGGTCGGTCTTGTGTCGGTTATTTTTTCACCCCTACTTGTTATGTTACCTACGTGTATTCTTGTGTTTCTCTTCCTATCTTAGTATAAATAGACGTGAGATATGGAGGTAGAGGAATGCATCCCTCTTTTACTCTCTTAGTCTTCTGTCTATTCTCCTCTATAAACCCTAAATCTGTATTGTTCGACTGTTGCCCAAGAAATGTGGATCTAAGGCGAAGAAGGGTGGATACGATGACAAGTGGACATGCACAACTTGTAACAAGAAGTTCAAACTTGAGGCATACAGGAAGCACTGTCCGCATGGCATTTGCATCGTCATTGAAGAAGGGGTCATTAATTAATAGTTATAGTTCGAATCATTCATTTTAATTAAGTAATTAAAAAATAATTCGAATGAATCAATTAGCATTGTTGCTATAATTAATTAATAATTATAGTTCGAATTATTGTTTTTAATTAAGTAATTAAAAAATAGTTCGAAGCAATTAGCATTGCTGCTGCACGTGCTAATTGAATTCTCACAAGCGACCCCTCACGATTGTTTTCTTCATCTTCATCATCATACCTCATTTACCTTATTTACTGACTCGCTAGATGTCCCCCTAATTCACAGGGTGCTAGGGTTGCGGCTGCCGTGGAGAATGCCACTTACCACTGAAGGTAACCGCTGTTTAAGGCCTACCCTGTATTTTACAAAATAAAAAATTTCAATAGATATCTTCATAAAAAACCATTGCAAAATATTCATGATTGCACAAACTTAACCATATAGTCATCCAAAAATGAACAACCATTACAATATATAAGAGACATACATGTTTAGGGGTCCCTTTTTGTTTACACGTTTGGGGGTCCGAAGCAGTGGCTTCATTGGTTTATGCCATGAGTCGGCCCTATGAGTAGTGTTACATCACATGATTTGATGGCTTCGTTGGCTTAAGGGAATGGGGATCGGTGAATAGATAGATACCTTTGCATTTGTTAAATGGCTACAGATGTTTGGAATTTGGAACTCACTGTACTTTGGTATAGCTTGGGTGAAGATCACTGATAGATTTTCTTGCATGTTGGCACAGAGGCTGTACTAGCCTAGTAGGATTCCTAGGCAGCGTGAAAGGTCATAGGATGTAGTTCTATGTGCATCATTAGGCTTAGTATATGGGAAGGGAAAGCTCAGTTTTTGCAATGAAGGAAAGCTTGGGTAGTGTTTCTGGCTGGAAGAAGAGTTTCGATTTCTCTGCCATTTTTTGAAGTTTTTGCATAGATACATGGGGTTGGGTTTCAGTTTTGTTGTTACACCTCGAAGTATATGTGTGATCCTTCTGGTTCCTTTTGGTATATGGAGGCATCCTCTTTGATGCTTGATTATATGCGACTGCTTGAGAGGAAAGGAAAAGAACATTGTCCGTACTTTGCTACCATCTCCATTTCTCATAAACCAATTTGTGCAATCATAAATAGTTTGTAATAGTTTTTTATGAAGATATGTGTTGAAAATTTTTATTATGCAAAATACATGGTAACCCTCAAACAACAGTTACCTTCAGTGGTGAGCGACATTCTCCATGGCAGGCGCAACCTTAGCACCCTGTGAATTGAGGGGACATCTAGTGAGTCAGTAAATGAGGTATGATGATGAAGAAGAAGAAGAAGAAGAAGAAGAAGAAGAAGAAGAAGAAGAAAACAATCGTGAGGGGTTGCTTCTGAGAAGAAAACAATCGTATGCCTCGAGTTCGAACTTCTTGTTACAAGTTGAATGTCCACCTATCGTCATATCCACCCTTCTTCGCCTTAGATCCACAATTCCTTGGCTCTGCCATGATAACAGTCGAACAATACAGACATAAGGCTCCTTAGGCTAGGGAATTGTTTTTTGCTACTTAGGCTCCTTTCCGCTAGGGACTTTTTCGGTTTTTTTAGTTAAAGCATGGGTTTAAAGACTGGGCTGTGGTGAATTTGGTACACATTAGGGGTGTCCACGGATCGGATCCGGACGAATCGGATCAGATACGGATCTGATCCGATCTGCTTAGAGCGGATTATGGTTTTTAAGATCCGGAACCGAACCGAACATTCACGGATCGGTTACGGATCGGGTCGGATTGGGCGGATTTGACAAATTAAAGAAGAATTATTGAGCGGATTGAGCGGATCTGATCAAATCCGGATCCAGAACCGCCAGATAAGAAATTCTCGATTCGGAACCGAACCGAACATTCACGGATGGATCAACGGATGGTTCGGATTAGTCGGATTGGCGGATCGGATGATCCGCTGCCCTAGTACACATATATGGCACAAAGGCCCATGAACCACACAAGAAAAGAACGAATTTTATACTATCATTAATAGAGCATGAGTTACAGATAATTAGAGCAAAATGTGAAGAAAAATAACATATGGTTGAGTTCCCTACATTATTATCTTTATATTCCTTGGAAAATACGAGCACAAATCCTAGAGATGAAAATTCATTTTTAAAACTGGAAGACACATGTTTAATAAGTTTCTCCTGCATTGCAGCTTAAAACTTTCAAATTGGGCTTCTTGGGCTTCTTGGGCTATCTAACTAATCCAGGGGTTGGAAGGATTAAATAGGCCCAACAAACCCACCTCTTCCAGGCAAGAAAAGTATATATTGGATTAACCAAACTCTGGTATGGACTCTATCTTCTCCCAAAACATGCTCTGAGTCATGGTATCCCTATTTCCCTCATAAAAAATCTTCTCCCAAAATCTATTTATTTGCTCCAACACTCCTTTTTTCCTTTCTGTTGGTAACTTTCGTGTTCGGTCCAATTTACCTATACCTCGACTAATTCTAAGGGATCAATCTCACCCATTCGCTAGCAAGCCCATATAAATTCGGGGCCAACCCGCAAAACTTCGTATGGGTAGTAGGCCACATAAGAGTTGATAGTGTCCAAAAAATTTCAACCAACACTTAAGTGCTACATGATCTCCTGTATTTAGGAATGAGCATCATTGATTGATACGAGAAATATGCACTTGCAACAAGGAAAACTAGACTACAAAGAGTCTTTCAATAAACCCGGATCATGTGATAAAACTAGACTACAGATGAGATCACGGCCGGCTTAAGGGTTTGGAGTGCCCTAGGCCTGGCCTAAAAAATGTGCCCTAAGAGTACAACACTTATTTTTTTTTTTTAGTAACAATCACAATACGACAAAACCATGACACTAAACGTTTTACTCTAAAAAATTCGGTAAGTTATTTTTGTAAGACATGCAGCAAGCCTCACGTATTCTCCAGCACCAACAAGAACTCTCTCCCTAGTCCCTACGTGGAGATCAGTGGGAGCAAATGGGGGGCTCCTTGTATATATGTTGTATGCAACTGGAAAAAAGTAACGCCATTATATAGTACATATAAGCATCTACATACGATATACATGATTCTTACATATAATTGATTCAAATTTTTGTTTTTAAAAATATTTGTCAAGTATTAACCAAACACCGGAAAATAAAATGAACAAAAAATAGTTTCCACAAAATTATTTTACACGTAAAACATTTTACGTCGAAACAAACGGAGCCTCAAATTTTGATTTTTTTTTTTTATCAGGTTTAGCCTTTAGGCTCTTTCATAACTTATCTTTGGGCCTTTTTTTTAGATTGGGCCACAATGGTTTGGGCTATTTTGTAACTAATAATGCATTTTTTTCTTTATTTGGGTAAAAAAAAAGTCATAATCTAGTCAATTTGTAAAAAATGTTAGAGTACCCCAAAAATCAGCCCTTTTTGGAGTGCCCTAGGCCTAGGCCTTGTGGGCTTTGGGCCTGGGCCGGCCCTAGATGAGATCATGGGAATAACTTATTGTAAGGTTAAGGATTTCTTATCCATCATCGGACTTTCTTTCTCAAGGTCCGCGGTTCAAGTCAATAAAATAAGCGAGTAGGCCTTCTTACTCGAGCATTTACGTTTCTCGTTAGAGATCAACGTCTTGGTGCATATCGGGCTGGAAGTGAAAGTTGGAGAGCCAGCCGATGACAATAGTGAACCAGCAGGTCCAGCACCATGGGTCTTTCCAATTCAAAGTTCAAGCTTAGTTCAGTTTATACTTGACCAAATCTTCCAGGCTGGATCCAGCTTTGAGATGGGTCCCAATTGGAACAACTTTAAAATAGGGACAAGATTATCTCTATCAGAATTTAAAGTTGTGAATGACAAATGCTGCAGCGTGTTAGCCCCAATTGGTGTGCTTAGGTTTTTGGGCCTGTTGGTCCTCCATTGCTGATGGGTAGGCCAGGAGAAAAGTACAAATAATAATTTCATTGCCCTAAAACAAAAGAACTATATACTCTTGACTGCCCTCGGATATTAACCGCAACAACAATGCTACAGTGACCACTATAACAGCTAAAAAACCCGTCAAAATAGCTTATCGGTCACAAAAAAGAACATCCCTTATGAAGTGAACAAAATTTGAAGCTGGCAATTCCAAAATTACCTACATTACATCACGATCGCCATTTGCTGCCTGTAAATCCTAATCCCACGTGGAAACACGGCTATTTCACATTCCATATCATTAATTATCATCCATTAACACTGTAAGAATCTCTTCGATCTCAACTTTTAGAAGCGATGGAGAAAGGATGCCTGTGATAAAATTGCACATGCATCGCGTGTCCTCTGAGCGCTAGTAAGTACATGAAGGAAAGGGAATAAAATACCAAAGGCTTCAAGTTATGGATGCTATCAGAAGTAAAGTGAAAAGAATCAAAGCCCACTCTAATGCGTGCACTCACAAAGGAAGTATCCACTGCACAAACCACTTCCTCTGGCATCGATGCTCTGTGAAATTGGCTGTTCAAGCTTGGTATGGATCTAAGCACCTTGTACATAAGTTTACTTTCTTACCATAGTTTTTAAAATCGGCCAAGACGTACCAGTTCACATCGGATTTTGGAGGTTCTTGCAATTAAATCGCATACCGTCTTGGTCGGTCCCGGTACGTATCGGTGTATCGGTCGGCTCACGATCTGGTTCAGATTGAGATGGCAATGGAAAACAGAGTAGCAGCCTTTCTTTTCAATTTTTAGCTTTTTTCGTATTGCTAATGATTTTAAAAAATGAAAGACCACGACACTCGATTCCCGCTACGTATTGTTCGATACGCTCGCTACTAATACACTAAAACCGCAACCGCTACGTCTCCCAGTACTGCTATTTAAAACTATGTTTCTTACCAAATTACAGTATTGGTGCTTCATTTTTTGGATTTTTGGCAGTGGAAAACAATGCCAAGTTGGTTCTAGCGACAAGAGTAGGCAGCATCTGGACCAACGACAATTTTGATTTTTGTTTTCTCATCTTAAAGCATTTAAAGAACATGGAATGCCGGTCGATCATGGGACATTTGAATTCTTCAATACCTTTTTGGAAGTAGAAGTACTTTAATTTTCTTTTTTGTGCTTTCGAAAGCTGATTGCACTCAAATCTTTCCACAGAACAGCTAACACCTTCAAAAATTGCTGCAAAAGAAAGCATACACCCACACAAACGAACTGATCTCCTCGTGAGCAGCTTGAGGCTCAGCTCGGCTCTCCTCGCTTGGTAAATGAGCCGAGCTCGAGCTTGAGTTTTAGACTTGTGTAGTAAACAAGCTGTGCTGAACACTCTAAAGCTTGGTTCAACTCTTAAAAGTTCTGCTTGTTTGCAATTTTGCATAGGTTCGGCTTCTGTATAACGGTTAATTTTTTAAATGGCTCCACTCGTTGAGTTTGTGCTCGAGTTTTAGGCTCGTTTCACTAACGAGTTGAGCTCGAATAACAATTGTAGCAAAAGAACAAAAAGTTTTTTTTTGCAACTAAAGAGAATACCAATTTATAAAATCTCATTACACAACAAAAGAAAGGATCCAATGAAATGGGTTGTTTAGCAAAACACACCCATTTATTATCTTCAAGGGAAATGATCTCCTGATCATGAGAGTACTTGTCACGAAACAGGTTAATTTTAATGGACCACTGATTAAATGCTAAATTTGGACCCCTGACCTTCTGGATCTATGCAAGCCTACTGACTTATCAACATCAACCGTTCATCCAACCAAATTGATACAAGTGCACCGCACTTTATGGTGGGGAGCGCCCACGTAATACATTTTCCTTGGATTAGTAAAATAAAAAGACTAATACATGACAGATCAGCCACGGTGTGATTAAATGAAGCTTAATTGTGGAGGGTTGACTTGGTTTTTTCAGAGTATAAAACCTCCTGGGCATTAGCAAAGATTAATTAAGGGGTAATTTGTTGACTTAGCAGATTAATTTTCTAGTAGGTAGGAGTATATGTTAACAACCTTCTTGGTGGTTCAGAACCTAAATAATGTACTAGAATATTCCCCCACCTTCTTGCCATGATTTAATTGGTGACTTGGTCCAGCTCTTGGCGCCGAGGCTTCGAGTCACGGAAACAGTTTTCCAAGAAAAAAAAAAAAGAGTTAGAAGGAATTTTGACGGGAGCTACATTTTAACGGATCATTTGATTATATTCTTTCCTAGTGATGATTATAATTCGATGATCCCTATTTGAGTGACAATCTTATATATGCTCTATACACCGACAATCATCTAGTCATTTAGAACTCAATTTCGACGGACATTTTTTTTTGAACTCCTCGGGACATTTGAACCACACATTTTTGTGAGTTATACACATTCCGGTGTGGACACGACGCAAACATGCGATAATTTGGAGCTCTTGTAGTACAATGCTCGGAGAGCATAAAATAATTTGTCCGAGTGATGGCCCTGGTAGTGGAATCAGTTCCATTATATGCATGGTGGGCAAAATGTCACGCAGCTTTCTTCTACTGCACCACATGACATGAACAGAGATCCTTTGGGTGGATTAGAAGGAAAGATCCTTGGTATTGGTGCCACACTCAAATGGGTATATAAGAATTGAAAAAATATTTTTTTGCGGTTGAATTTTGGCTGTCATTTTTGTTGGTTGTGGCTTCATTTTCAGTGTCCAAATTTAAGCAAAAATTTTCAACTAAGGAGACTGTCCACCAATGAACAAAACGATAGAGAGAGACTTTTCAACCCATATCATACTTTAAAATGTAGAAAATTATAATTTCAGTTATCAGATCAAGCTTTGGAGTTCTAGAATTTGTTCTTTGCTTTAATTAGGCTCCAGCAAGTGGGATTGAGATTTGAGCCCCATGATGAGTCGTCAGCTACGTTTAAACTGATCGGGATACCTGAGTATCAAACAAAGAATTTGGTTTCGGTTTTAGATTCAAAACCCTGGTATGAATTTTTTATGAGATCATTTCATACGAAACGTAACATCTGTTCAATGAGGCACATGTCTCAAAATTCGGTTAAAGTATGTGTAAATTGGCTCGTACATCTAGAGTCAAAGAAATAATCAAATGGTAAGGGTAATTAAGATGGGTTTAATTAGGACCACGTTGGGTTGTCACGTGGTCGATAAGTCAGACCATAAACCCACAGATAACCCATGAAACCACTTTATTTTTAACGTCGTAATTGAACTGCCGCGTGTGTCATGATCACTAATACGTGTGTTAATCGTGCCTTTTAAAAGTGTCGGTGGCTTGGCTTTTGCCTTTGGCTCACTGCTCATATGGATTTTTACTTGTTTACTAGGAGAGAGAGAAAGTGCAAGACAAGGACTCGGAAGGAGAGAGAGACCAATAATTTTGACGGTACAATAAAACGACAAATGTAAATTAAAGTAGTAAAAGTCGAGTTTTTTTTTAACCGGGCCAACCTATGAAGAGTAAAGCTCGGCTCATTTATTAAATAAGCCCAAATTCGAGCTTGAACTCAGATCGATTACCAAACGAGCCAAGCTGAGTCTTGAGTTGCTAAACGAATCGAGCTGAATCTCGAGCTACTCAGTTCGTTTACAATCCTACTGCAGTACTCATGAAGTTGAATGCAAATGCATCTTTTAGAATTCCAAGCCTAAAATATATGAAGCCCTAAATGTGGTCTGAGCTCCTGTTTAATGGACATCCATACAGTGGTCTAGTGTTGGACCCTTTGCGAGTCCCACTAAAGAGACATAATGATAATCAAAATCGTTTATTAGCACGTCACACAGAAAAAGTACGTTATCTGTGTGAAATATAATTTAATTAGACGTGATTTTATATATTAACAAATCACAATTATGAAAGCTAAACAAATCGTGCAACTACCATTCATGCATATCCAATGTTGATTTCAAATTAGGGGATATCAAATTCTTTTGAAGGCTTTTGTAGCAATTCAGAAACTCTCACTCCAACTAGTACGCCAAATTTTATTTTCAATTTAGTCTTGTTCTAATCTTTTAATTTATAAATTTTTTGATAGTAAAGTAATCAAAGGGAAAAATTGACATGTTAAATTGTAGCACAATTTAAAAATAGGAAGATTGATCCAAAATAAACACCTAGCCACCTAGGCAATTAACATGAAAATTGCCACCAATACCAAGTCTTGCAAATCATTCCCACAGTGTGGGCAAGCCAAATTAACACTGCTGATTTGGGACATATGTATTGGCCTCGTGGCCAAAACTTGAGATTTATAGATTTTCCCTCTCCTAAAGTTTTGAAACCTCTCAGTCGTCATTAACTCTTTTGGGTCTGTCGCTAGATTTCAACACCGTTGGTTTTTTTTTTTTTTTCCAACTCGGCGTCCGGGAAGCTTAGGGGATGTTCCACTAACAAAAAACTGTTTTTTTCAAACATCGAGACAGATTATTCTCTCACAACACATCACATAAAAAATCGTAAAAAACCAGTTTATTCAAAAAAAACTGGGTTAGTGCAATACCCCCTTAGAATTAAATCAGTGATTTAAATTCACTTAAATAATTCTTTGAGCCATTTCCCGACACCTTTTCAGGCAACTTAGCTTTTTCGTTGGTGGACCGGCCCGGAAATCGACCCCTAATCTACCCTGTAATCACTTTCCATCACGACCGACTTTCATAATTTAACTACTACTAAAATTGTAGTAATGATTGGGTCAACCTGTGACTGAAATTACAAAAAGCACCCTTACGACCACTACACTTGGTGTCTTTTTGTTGCTTTTGATCTCTGGAATCATGGGTGAGAATGGAAATTCTGATTGTAGTTAAAATTTAATAATATAACACTCGACGTAATTTTGTTGCAATGATTGTATGAGAATGAAAATATTATGTCGACAGGAATATTCTTTCTTTAAAAGTACATAGAAATCATATTTTTACTTTTAAACTTGAGATAATTTTACGGAGTATTTTTTGAAACAAATTGGAATATGAAATCTAAAATTAGCATGATTTTGGAGTCAAATTTGTACAAAAATTATATTTTTTTGGGAAATTATCCATTCCATTACAAAATATAGAAAATCACAGTGATTGGTTATTGAGTTCTCATTAATTCTCAAGATTTTCATTATCCATACCGCACTTAAGTAAAATTTGATTACCGAGAAATAGAATTAAAATAGTAAAAAAAAATGTTCCTCAAGTATTATTTTTTGAAAGTCGAGGAAAGAATGAGAAAAAGAATGAAATACTAGGAGAGAAACAGATACAGGGTCCCTGTAGCGAGAGGGCTTATTACGACAATGAGTGCTCAGATTTTAATCTAAACGATGAACGACTCGGATCATTTGGAGTTTAGATTAAATCCGAGCCGTTGGTGCCGATAGAAACTATGAGATAGTGAGGAGAAAATTTACTGACCCTTGGGGTTTGACTCAATTAATTGTGTGTTTGACCCAATAATTGTGTAGCGGTATTTTAACATGAAATCTAGGGTTCGATTCTCATGGATAGAAAGTTGACCGTCGTAATAATTTCATTCTAACATCCTAGAAAAAATATAGAGAATTTACTCATATTTTCAATTTTGTCGTCTTTTTATGAAATTTCAAACAATAAATCGTAATAATTTTCAAACTTTTTTCTTATTAATGCACTATATATATATATATATTTTTGTCTTTTTAGTAATAAAATTACACATAGAAATTTACTACTCCAAGACAAAAAAGAGGTGCATTTATAAGAAAACGGGGTGTGAAAATCATTTCCGAAAATAAGACGCAACAGCAAAACAAAATTGCGCAAACGAAAAGGCTATGTATGCTACGACTGTAAAGCGACATCAAACAGCCGTACGTGGTCCCTTCGCGAAAAATCCACCACGCAACTGTCTTCCATTTGTGATTGTTGTGAAAGAAAGCCTCCCCAATTTTTACCCTTTTTCAGCTAAAGATAAGAATATCTGTTTTTACACCTTCAACCACAAGCCTTGGCGGCTTTTGTAGCTTCCTTTATTCCATAGTAAACCAAAATCAATTATTTTATACACTCATCACTGCATCACGAATATATCTATATCTATTTTTCCCGGAAAATTTTCAAAAATACGTCTGACATTTGCACTCAATGTTTTATAAGTACTTGTACTTCAATAAACATCAATTAGACCCCTAACTTTGTCACTCCGTCAGCAATTCCATACCACGTTCATTAGCCATCCAATATTTTCGGAGCCCTCCCAAAACGACGTCATTTTGGGGGTTAGTCATAGACTTCCAATTTTGTTTGTTACATGTCGTCTTATGGGGCCAACTTCGGGGTCCCAGACAAATGATCTGAACGGTTCATTAATTTTAAAATAATAATTAATCGAGTGGTCTTGTAAAACATTATACCCATCGGATATTTATGAGTAATTGATCTAATTACTTCAATTTTTCATTCAGAATCAGGACCCCATAATGTGAAAGAATTTTAAAACAAAGTTATACAATTGTGTGCTCGGTATCCCTTCGATCTGAATCATAGATATCGTAGCACTTGTTGAGAAGATAAAGGGGATACCGAGTGCACATTTGTATATATTTTTAAAAATTCTTTCAGATTATAGGGCCCTAATTCTTAACGAGAAATTGAAGTAATTAGATCAATTACTCATCAATATCTGATGGGCCTAATTTTTTACAAGGCTACTCTATTAATTATTTTAAAATTACTGAATGGTTCAAACAAATCCTGAAGTTGGCCTTATAAGATGACAAGCAACGAACAGAATTGGAAGTCGATGACTAATGCCAAAACGACGTCGTTTTTGGGGGCTCCGTTAAGTATTGGACGGCAAATTAACATTAGGGGAAATTGATGACGGAGTGATAGGGTCAGGGGTCTAATTGACTTTTATTGAAGTACAAGTACTTATGGGACATTAAGTGCAAATGTCAGGTTTTTTTTTTGAAATTTTCCCATTTTCCCCTGCTCATTGTTCGTTCATTTGCTCTGCCCGCTGTCACTCTCATTTCTTTATATATCCTCTCTCTCTCTCTCTACCCCTCCTATCTCTCTCTCTCCAATTCTAGAACAACGATATAGGGGAGAAAATAGGTCTACTTTTGGGTTGTATAAATTCATTTGCTAAGTGCTACATTGGGGATTTAACCATTGGAAAAGAGATCTACCATTTGACAAAGAGAAAAAAATCCCCAAAAAGTTTTCTTCTGCCGACGGAGTTCCAGACTGTCGGCGACTCCGGTCCGACCATCTCCTCGCCGGTTCCCTGAAGATAAAGACTTTGAAGACTCACGAGTTGGGTTTTTTGTTTTCACTTGAACCCCATTGGTAGTAAGAGAGAGAGAGGGGGGGCAAGTTTCTCTCTCTATACGCGTGGCTGTTGGGTTTTGACTCGTGGAGTGTACAACTGGGATGATGGGTCTAACTGGGTTTGTCTGAAATGGGCATTTTTTGTTTCTCCAAAGATCAAGAAAAAGTCAAACCTTTGATCTGACCGACCCTCTGCAGCGATTTGGATTCTGAAAAGATGATGCGGATGAAGACTATGAAAACTACAGAGCTGTCACCCATGAACGGCAGCTCAGGCGGCGGCGGAAGAAGCGGCGGAGGCGGAGGCGGTGGCGGCGGCGGCGACGACGGAGAGTGGGAGGTGAGGCCAGGAGGAATGCTTGTCCAGAAGAGAACAGATTCAGATCAAAACCGGGTTCCACCACCCACCATTCGAGTTCGGGTCAAATACGGGTCGAGCTACCATGAAGTCAATATCAGCTCCCAATCCACCTTTGGTAACTGAAATTAACTTCTTTCCTTTGCATTCAATTTTGATTCTGTACAAAAAGAGAGAGCTTTTCACAATTATCGGACACGCAATAAATATTCCCACAGTTATTTTCACGCGTTTGCGTGAAGTGAGGTGACCGAAGCGAAACTCTTTCCGTTTTTCATTTTGCTAGTAGTTCACAATGTTTTCCTCCACGGGTAGTCAAGTTTTTACCCTATATTTGTGATTGAACTCTATGACTCATCTGGAATAGACTGTGCTTACTGAAAAAGTTGCATATTTTACAAACAATTTAGTCGATCTTTTTCAATTTTAATTCAATATGTTAAAATCTGTATTACTGTACCAGCAAAAAAAAAAAAAAAAAACTTTTATTTCTGCATTAGTAGAGGAGAAGTTTACCCCATCATTCCTATTTGTACTCAAAGTCACATAACGTGAAAGCTATCTCTCAACAAACATCTCAAACTACTGGTTCTACTGAGCTTAACTTTTTGGCTTTTCGGGTTTTTTTAGTCGATGAATATGTGAGGATAATGACTTGTCTTGTAAAGCATGAGAAGCCAAAAAAGAACCAACTTAGTGGAACAGGGCCTAAAATTCTCGCACGCCCTTGGAAGCGATTTTAAAAAACAACCCAAATTGCTAAAATTCGCGAGAGGGAGTGTGGAGGGTTCTACTGAAGGATTATGTGATTAACTTCATACTGTGTACATTTTCTAAAATAGGCTACAATTATTACATCTTCTACAAACAATTTTCACCGACATTTTTGGGGATTTTGTCTTACTATGCTCAACTGTGTATAGTTTATGATTCGTAGAGTGCATTATGGTTCTGATAAAGAAAGGGGGTGCATTAAGGTTTGACCACTGTTGATTCATTTGGGATTGCAGGGGAATTGAAGAAGATGCTTTCAGGGCCGACGGGACTACACCACGAGGATCAGAAGCTGCTGTTCCGCAACAAGGAGAGGGATTCGAAAGCGTTCCTCGACATTTCTGGAGTAAAGGACCGGTCAAAGCTTGTGCTACTTGAGGACCCAATTAGCCAGGAGAAACGGTACCTTGAGATGAGAAGGAATGCTAAGATGGAGAAGGCTTCGAAATCGATATCAGAAATCAGCTTAGATATTGATAGGTTCGCAGGGCAGGTAAAAATACTATCTCAAGCAAACCGAGATTGAGTTTTTGTTTGAGTAAATTATAAGTTGAGTGGTTTGTTGGAATTGGGTAGGTGTCGGCTTTTGAATCAGTGATCTCTAAAGGTGGGAAGGTTGCCGAGAAGGATGTGGTGAATCTGATCGAGAATTTGATGAATCAACTGCTAAAATTGGATGCGATAGTAACAACTGATGGGGATGTGAAATTGCAGAGGAAAATGCAGGTAGTGTTTTATTTTGCATTAGGGCGTGACTTTTCCTTTTCGATGTTAGACAAGTAAGCGTGAGACACTGATACAAACACCAAATGGACAGAGAGTTTTGCAAAATTAGAACACGGACACGCTTGGGGACATATCGTGACTAGAAATTACATATTAGAAATTTTTCTAAAGAACAAGTTCCATTTCTTCTAAGTTAGAGATAGTGAACAGAAATAGTGACTTTGATAATATATAGTACAACAAAGTAAATAAATAGCAATTTTGACCACGCCTCAGCTTTCTAAAATAGCATTATAACATTCTAACGTGTCGAATGAGAAAATTTAACAGAAAGTCAAATCACACTTGGATATTTTTGGCATGTTCAAATGCTTCTGTGTTTAATGCGTGTCAAACATGGTTATGTGAGGTCAACAAAGTTTCCGTGCTTTCTAGAATTTCAGCATTAATTTTGACATTCGTTGTGCTAAAGGTGAGAAGAGTACAGAAGTATGTCGAGACTCTAGACGTGATGAAGGTCAGAAACTCGATACCTGCAAGCAATGGAAGTCAATTTCCAAAGCAGCAATCGCCAATCCACCAGGTTCAACAGCCGAGGTATTCAAATGGGCAGATACCGTCACCCAATCAACAGCAGCAAGCAAGGCATTCGGTTGGGCATTTGCCAACAGACACACAGCCCCACCAGCAGCCGCAGCCATCAAGGCGTTCATCTTCTGGTTCAGTTGTCATTACCACACAGTGGGAGACGTTTGATTCCGGGCCGGCTATTTTGCAAGCCTCCCCTTCAACATCTACAACTGCATCTTCCGGGCCAGCTATTTTGCAAGCCTCCCCTTCTACATCTACAACTGCATCAACCACCCAAAATCCAGTACATCCTAAATTCAATTGGGATTTGCTTTGAGTAAGTAGTGTACTAAGTATCTGTTACTAGTGTGTGGATGAGTGTTTTGGATTTGTCTCAAGTTGGTTTGACACGTATTCTCCATTCTTTCCTGTATTTAGATTTTGCTAGTGCCCCCTCTTATCGGTCATTCAAGTCAGAAATAAATGAAAAATCTAATATAGGGATCAAAATTTCTTTGTTTTGTACATGTCTTTGTTCTCCTGCTTCAAGTCTTTGACATTGTATGTTTCTGATGATGACACTCTCTATATGTGCATGATGGACTCAAGCTGGTGCTTATTTGGAAAATGCTTATAATGGTATCGGGTTTTTCTGGGTCTGGGCGAAACAGTGTCAATGATGTAATTAAGTGATCTTTCGTACTTTGCTTCCTCTGGATGTTGTAAACTGGTTGAGAAGGGAATATGATGGAAGGAAATCTTTGTACTCAAAGAGCTAACCCAAATGGCTAGTTTGGTTATATAGTAATGTAGGAAATGACGATAGCAGATTATTTTAACATTTAAAAGGATTTTGTTTTTGGAAAGTTCTTGACAAACACTTTTCCTCACCGTAGAAACCTGATACCCTTGTATTCTTCCAAGTGAAGTCAGGTTGCTAAAAGCACTATTAAACTGGAATGAGGTTATGTTACATTGACTACTTTGATTGCATTATACACTTGTTGAACATTCAAAAACTTAGTTATGGGTGTGGAATGCATTTAGAAACATTCCTATATATGAGGCCGTACCCGAGTCCAAAAGAGAAGGTGCATGCCGGGAATATGCTACCAACCCCGGATGCTTCTGTGAGGTATGTCATACACTATGAACCACTTCCAGGCTCCAGCAACATAAGAGTGAGCTACTCTTCTGTTTCATGGCATCATTTTCAACAAATTCCGTTTTAAGTTTTCCTGAAAAGAACCAAAAATTGGGATCACAATAATCGCCCAATTCTGGTAACGAGGCTCGGACTATGAGAGGGATGTCGATGTTATTACTTAAAAGTTCAACTGGATGTTGGTAAGGAAAGTACAATGAGGTGCAATGGCAGGAAAGAAAAGAAGAAGAATAAAGTCGCCTTCTTTTCTTCATGTTTTTAACGTAATAAATCTTCTTGTGGTCCAGTGATTAAGTCAGTAAGTTAGCTTTTGTCCATATGAGATTGGAAAGCAGATACCAATTTGAGCTGTTGCTAAACTGTAAGAAAAGAGAAAGAGGTATTCTCTTCAAAGTTGGGATAAATAAAGAAAAAAGTATTCTCTTGAAAGTTTGAAGGGGGTTGGCATTTGGAAGCCCAGATTTATTTCCTCAGCTATAGACATGTACCAGAGCATAAGGTAGATACCAACTCCAACTTAGGTGTTTTGGCTTAAAAAGCCAACTTAACTTCCTTTTTTTTTTTTTTTTTTTTGCCTTTGTTAGTTTTGCATTGATTTTTTGAGTATTATTGGTTCGTCTCAGCGAGAGGAATCCCCAAAAGGTAAAAGATTATGACTAGAACTCTCAATTTTTTTGGAAAAAAGTGTAAAAAGCAGATTTTTTCACTTATTTTTGTCTTTATTCAAAAAAAAATATGCTTTGATCATAATTTTTATTTTTTTGATTCCTCTCGCCGAGACGAACCAATAATACACAAAAAGTTGATGCAAAACTAAAAAACACGAAAAAAATCAAATAAAGACTTAAAAATAAGCAGTTAACTTTTTAGGCCAAAACACACTAGTACTTAGGAAAATAAGTACTAAATTATTGTGGAAGGCCAGTTCTAAAAAGGTGGCGACAAGCTTTTATTGGCCAATGGAAACAAAGGGAAAAAGTTTCCCAGAAAGAATACTCTGTGATTTTATCATTACAATCAAGGAACAAAAACAGCAAATAATTGGTGATTAAACTAATCAATACACACAGAAAAATGCCACTAATACAATGTTTTTAGTAGAAAAATGTTGCTTAGGATGCATAAAATCACATGTTTCATTCGAGATTTTTCCTGAAAATCCAGCAACCGTATCTTTGGAATAGCTTTGTATTAGGACCATCAGAATGGGACGCAAAAATATTAATCAAATAAATGGCTGGTCCTGCACGAATTTTGAAAGGGCTACCTTAGAAAGAGACATAACATTAGCAAGCTAAAAAGCGCGACAAAATTTACGACAAATCCACAAAGACATCATTTTCACACTAGTATTTGGTTGCTTGCATGGAATTCGACCAAAAAAAAAACAAAAAGAAACAGGAAACAACAAATCCAAGAGAAAAACACCAGAGGATACCTCGTTGAGCAATTTATAGGAATAAAGTTATGTGAAGTTTCAAGGATCTATCAGCAAAAAAGTTGTTCCATTATGACATCTTTGTGCCATCTCTCGAGTCTTGCTCACCAAATCTGGAACAAATGAAAAAATCATCTCAAGTTCCTGTATTAACTTAACTTACATTGACTAATCCCAGTAAAATTAATAAAAAGTGCAACCAAGCTTTTAGCCGCTATTTTCATATAGTATTTCCAAAGATCAAACACAATAAGGGAGTTAATTCTCTGGGGCATCTCACATTACAAAAAAGCTAGTGCTTCATGAAATGAAAAGTAGAGGACACGAAAGACGGTAAGGGATCAGCCATCAAAACCACGCACAATTTTACAACTATAATTCAATTCTTGACGATCATAAGTAGAAAGTTCATATTTTTTAGTCATTGATATACATACAATGTCGACAAAATACAACTATTTCAGAAACCAAGTACTATATTTGGGGCTTGGGGGATGGTGCAGTGCACAAAATGCACTGCACCGTGTAGTGCACCATCCGACCGTCCATTTCGACAATGGACGGCTCGGATTTAATCCGAGCAGTGAATTGAATCCGACCGTCAATTGTTTGGATTAAATCCGAGCCGTCCATTGTCGAAATGGACGGCCGGATGATATGCACTTCACCGTGTAGTGCATTTTGTGCACTACAGGGACCCCTCGGCCTTCCCTTGTTACTACAGAAGAAGCCCCAGTAATAAAATTGGGAATGTGAGGTGGTCCCTCATTGGTTATGTTCTCCACATCCCCAGCAAGTGGATTGAGAACTTGGCCGGCTCATGCGCATCTCGACTAATCTTGTGGACCAATCCACCATCCACGAATGAGGCACAATTAAAGTCAGAGCAAATCTCAATATGAACTAGTCCCGAATGAGTTGATAGCATTTCGAACCTGACCGGAGCAAACACCTTCCCATTAACAACCCCATGGAGTTACCTTAATAGATTCAACTGATCATATCAAATCCTAATTACCATATAACTTCAAGCCAAATTTGCCTGGTTTGTTTGTGAGCTGTTGAAGGACTGGTTGAGACATCGGATGTAGGAAACCCTAGTTTCAAAGTGACGAAGCGATTCAGCAAAAATTCCATATAGGTTCGACATTTGTATCGGAGATTTTGAGGGAGTTTCGCCTTTTGAAATAGGACGGAATTGTAAATACACGAAATCATGGGGCCTCTTATTTTCGCGGGAAGGGTGAAATACAGATATAACCAACAAAAACGAGAAGCTATAAGCCCAGAAGTGTTGGGCAAATCCACATTAAGTGGGCGGCCCATATCAAGTTAATCGAGTTGGAGCTTCGTTTCTACTCACTCACTAAAAGCTAGTTTGAGAGTATTTTTTGTCACCCAAGTAACAATCCGTCTATCCGTACATACGCACGCACGCATCTTAACTGTCCATTTCAACAAATCAATGGTTCGGATCTTAATTACTCTTTTACTGGTCAAAGAGCTTTCTTACCGGTAAAAGAGTAAATAAAATTCGGATCGTCAAAAATATTTTTGGACGGTCAAGATGCATCGTTGTTACACGGACTTGCGTGTACATCAATTTTTCACCCAAGTAAATCAAGCTTGAACATTTTTTTAAACTTTTAAACCAAGCTACTAATCGACTTGTTCGGCTTAGGGTATTAAATAAATCCAAGCTACTTGATATCAGAAGCAAGTTCTTAAGAAGGGAGATGGGTGATTATGGGCTTGGGCTTTCGTGGTCAGGCTTCATGAACCATGTTGTGAAAGGAACCTTAATGGGGCATGGGATAAATGAACTTAGGCCATGGGCCATGTGCAATAATACATCATTGAAAAGTAAGAAATTCCTTAATAACAATCCACGATGTGCAACTATTACAAAATAAGTGGAGAAAAAACGTAATGCACACCGACAACATGGAAAAAAAAAAAAAAAAAAGCTACATCATTTCGGATTTTATTTTATGCTAAGCCAAGATAAATTGTTGCAACAATTGTTCCACTAGCGGTGAGCTTATCAACAGAGACTACAGGGTTCGCAACCGTTAAAAGATGGAATATACTGTATAAGGCATTTTATAGGGCCTTCATAATATTTGCTTATCACAATAGGCATTTATAGGCATTTTGTTGGCAGTCTTGTACATTCTGTAGTTTCTACAAAGAGGTCAAGGGATCTAAACTTTCTGAAGACAATAATTGAACACTAGTTCTCTCAATACATAGTTTATTTTTTGCCTGAATCAGGCTATTTCTTAGTTGTACTGGGCTTTATGTAAATGATGCGAACCTCACACAACTGATGTAGGGTTTTATTAATTTATTTATTTTTTTGATTCTTGGGAAAATTTCATAAAACTAAGTAAAGGCACAAAGCCACAACAAGAGAATAGTTAAAGTAATAGAGTTATACAGAGACCCATAACAGATCATTAGTTCAGAATCTGCCTAAGACCTAGGTAGTCCCCAATCATGAATTCCGTAAGAGAGATCGGCGTATCCTCAGCCCAAACCAGATTTTCCTCTCATTCAGCACTCATCTTTGCGAGGTGATCTGTGCATTCATTAGCGTCTCTGAAAATGTGGATCAAAATAGCTTGAGTTCGAGTTTAAATGGACTTTTGCACCAGCGATAATGTTGCTTTGAGGATGGTTCCCTGGACTTCCCTCATTGATTAAGTTCACCGCCACGTAAATTGACGGTAACCATCCGTATTGAGCTTAATCGTACCTGCAAATAGGGGTACCCATTGAATTAGTAGGGTGCTTCTCAAGCCATTAGTAGCAATAGTAGTGTTCCATTATTGCAAACTTTTTTGAGCATAATTTTTCTCCACTTAGCTAGATATCACGAAACAAAATCAGACATCACTCTAAGGATTTTATTCCATTTAACGTCATCTTCTTGAATTTCGATCTATGCCAATGTGGGAGTGGGTAAGTGCATCGTTATCTTTGATTTGACTTCCATTAATATTTTGTTTTGATTTTACGGTTTACTTTTTGGAAACAGGACTTGGTGTGCGGCATCCGAGCTGCCGGATGTATTTTCAATAATTCTGATTTCATCTCGGCACTTAACAAATACAAACCGTTCATTGCCAAAACAAAATCCAAATCGTTGATTGCCGAGATCAACGGCTCGGATCACGAGAAGGCTCGTAAATGTCAACTTTTGTTTAGTACCGGCTATAAGAGCATCCTCATCAGGATTGCTATTTTGGCCAAATGGGTATTTTGTTGAGTCCAAGTGGAAAAAACACCTCAAAATCAGCCTCAACAAATATTTGGCTAATTTGCAAAATTTACAGTTTTGCTACAGTAACTCGGTATTGGGGTAAAGTTACTGTTCACGGGCTACCCAATAATTTAATAGTTTTTTTCCGGTTACTGTTGCTGCGTCAGACAGAGAAGTTAACGGCTGAAGGGGTGGGTGGGGGTGATAGACACGTGTGCCACTATTCCACTTTTTGTACCGAAATGTTATAAATGGCTGAGGGAGAGTTTTTTTTTTTTTTATAGATTTGAGGGGAATAGTTTAATATAGTAAAGTTAAAATAGAGAGTCTGATTTTGTGAGTTTTTGATAAAATGGCTTGCTAAATTGTAAAAGGTGTTTTTGAGGTTAAATTTGATGTTTTTTTTGTTGAGGTTGATGAGGATGCCGTGGCCAACACTTGATGGATTTTTTAGCCCTCAGGTTTGATACCTAACTAGAAGTTTTTCTAATTTGGGTATAATTTGGTGGGGGAGGCAAGGAACACAACCATCTAGACACAACACCGAACACAACCTTTCATATACACATGGATTCCGATTCCCGTGTTATTATGTGTACACCTTGTTTGGTTTGACTCTCAAGACCCACCCTGCACGGTCCTCAATAATTTTTTTTTCTATCTCTCTCTACTCATTACCTTCAAAAACTTCCCTCAAAACCCAAACCAAACAAAGCCGTAAACATGTTGTGTTTGGTGTTATGTCCAAATGAGCATGTTCCTATCATTTCTATAATTTGGTGACACTGTTAAGTGGTAAATATGATGGTGGTTTCGTCCAGGTCACGTTTGTCTCCAAAATTCCAACACCTTTTGTTCTTATCTTCTTCTTCTTCTATTTTTTTTTGGGTGGAAAACACCTTGTTCTTATCTTCACTACTACACTTCGATTGCCGTTTCAAGGTTGACGTTTGAGAGCTAATCCATTGATGAGATGTTTGAGAGCTAATTATTTTAAAATTAAATTTATGTTATAAACTACTGTAACTTCAAATTATAATCGTAATCTGTAAAAATATTTTGATATGTCAGAATATAATTTGCATTTTTTTTTGTGTGTGTTAATTTAATTATGCATCATGTTTGATAAGCATACTTATGTTCTCATCCTTGATATCATCACTAGTTATGTTTACATCCTGACATTGTATAACCGGATCGTAATTGAAAAAGTTCATTTCGAAAGACATTGGGATTTTCTATTTTGTAGTTCATCTTTTAATATGCATGATATGAGTCATTCATTCGACAATCAATGGTTCAGATCTCATCTTGATTCCTATAAATTTGAGCCGTCAATTGGTCGTGGTTGATGACTCGGATGGTGCACTACCTGCACTACAGCCTATAATGCATAAAGCAAGTCTAGGACACCCAAACATGCCCTAAAGAGTAGAAATTTTGACAATAATAAAAAAAAAGTGCATAAAAAGTTCAGATTTTTATACTTATATTATTGTTCTAATGGAGAGGATTGATTTAATTGTTAATATTTTTTCACGAGAAATTTAATAAAAAAAAATCATAAAAAAGAAGAAGAAGAATACCCGAGGTGTCGTTATGAATGAATAATTAATTTAGTCAAAACGGTGTTTACTTTCGATGGTGGAGTGATTAATTTAGTTCAAACACTTCTCTATCTTATTTGGCGATCGAGAGGATGTCACTTACGGAACGGAGAAAAATATTTAAGCTTTGCGTTGGCGATCTACGAAACCAAAATTACACGTGACACGCGAATGGTGTGTGCCAATAGGCAATATCATCCAAATAACATATCGCCACCGCCCTCCTCTGTTGACTTCTTGTGAAATTCTTCAGTAGTTTAGGAGCACCGGCACGTGTTGTTCAGAATCGTTCTACAACCACACAATCTTGTGCGGTCCACGACTAAATATATACATACCTCATACAATACAAATGTTTATTACTATAGAATAGTTCGGAGCAACACGTGACCGTCCTCCGGGCGGTTGAATAATTACTCCTTATTCCAGCACATGATCTCTTGTTTCCTTTATTCCGGCATGACATATAAACATTTGCTCCTCGGATTTTGTTTTTTCTCAGCATTATCTTTCTGTGTCTATCTATGCAATTATCGTTGTTTGACTATTTCTGGGATGATTTCATTTCTTCTCTTTTCTACTACTCCGTACAATCTATCTCGGCCTTATCTTTTCCGAACAATGACGACCGCCATTACAAATATGGTACGATTTCATTCTTTACGAAAGCAAATCCAAGGATCTATACTATAGATAAAAAACGTAACTTACGAGAAAGATTGACAACCCTCTAATGGTTTGGTTATGCTGTTGTTAAATAATTTGAAAACCAAAAAAATAGACTAACAAAAAAAAAAAAAAAAAAGAGGGATAAACATAACTTCATCTAATTTAATTAGAAGTTCTCTATTTATATTCAATTTCAAAGTTAAAATATAAATCTAGACTGAATTCAACTCAAAGTTTAGCTTCCCTGGTCTCCGCCTGTTTCATTGCTAGGTGAAACCGGTTTGGGCTTAACGGCGTGTGGCGGCCTCGGTTGCTATTGATGTTCGCTGTGTTTCCTCCGTCCTCCATCTGGTGGTTTGGTTTCACCCGTCGGTCTACATTGTTGTTTGAGTCCGGTTCTGGGCCTAACGGTAATGGGTGGTTCTGGTTGCTGATGGGTGGCTTGGGGTGGCGCTTGGTGGCGACTGGTGTTGGTCGGTGTGTTAGGGCAGTGGGGTGGCTGACAGCGTGTTGTTTGCATCTAGGTTTTTGGCTCCCTTGGTTTGGGCTTCATTGTAGTATTGGGTATGCCCTTTTTGAGTTAGACTTTTAGGTGTTTTGGGCTTAGTTCTATGGGTGTTTTTTGCGCTTTGGCCTAATAAGTGTTTTAATTTCTCCAAACTTGGTTGGAGTCCCTTCCTTCTCCCCCCAACTTGATGTATTCTTTGTAAAAAAAAAGGTTTAACAAGTTATCTAGCTTAAAGACAAGGGCAAATCTTTAGCTGTCCGAACACCTTTTGCTTAAAGATTGTAATTGCTCGATCACTTCTTTTTTTAAAAAGATACTGAGAATATTCTCCTAATAAATCTACCCTCTTTCTCTCCTTACCCTCTGACCAATGTATCCCTATTTATAAAGTATGCCTATGCATTTTATTTTCAAATAGAAAAATGTCTCAAAATTGTAATTGATGCTATTTAAATGTTGACTGTTATGAGCAAATAAGAAAAATGTCTCAAAACATTAATTCCGCTATGTGTAGATTACATTTGTTTGATGGAGCAGTCGGGTATAGCAGGTATTATATTAAAGTTAAGACTATATTACATTATAGGCACGGACAACTACTAGTACGTACACATGCATTATAATATTGAACCTGCAGAAATTTCCCGGATCCGTCTTTAGTTATGAATCTTATCTTATCCACCGACTTCTCAAACTTTATCTACCCAATTTTTTTTAGTATCATAGGATAGATAAATGGGTTTCGCCGTGCATCACACGGGTCCACTGCTAATGTCTCATTAAAGCAATCCATGATACTTCATGCTTAGTTATCTGGAAACCAAAGAACACAAAATTGTGAGATCCAAATTAGTATTTCCAAATTTATGTACTTCTAGGGTTTATGGAATATCACAATTACTGAAATACATTAACTACTCTATTAAAAAAATTGGGGAGTAGTAAAAATATCAAGCTTCATAAACCAAATTAGGGGTGTTTTGGCAAAAATAATCCAGTTGGATTTTTTTTTTGTCTTTATTAAAAAAATCGCATTTGTTAGTTTTTCGTCAATTTTTTGTGAATCATTGGTTTGTCTCAACGAGAAGAATCTAAAAAGTAAAAAAATTAGGATCAAAATCTTTAAAAATTTCAATAAAGACAAAAATAAACTAAATTTGTAGATTATTGGATTATTTTTGTCTTTATTCACAAAAAGTTTAACTTTGGTTAATAATTTTTTACCTTTTAGATTCCTCTTTTCAAGACAAACCAATAATGTAGAAAAAAAACAACGCAAAAACTAACAAATGCACAAAAAATTTGAATAAGGACAAAAGAAAAAAAAACCAAGTGGATTATTTTTGCCTCGGTAAAACTTAGCAACCGTAAAACTGTCCAAATCCTATAGAGTGCGACTTTAGCCATTGAAAATAGAAATGGGAGTACAAGGTGGATTTATATAGATCTAGTAGATTCATGATAAATTTATGGGGTAATTGTTCTAAGGTTCAGAAGTGGGGACTTATTGGGTCATTTAGTCCATGCTAAAGTTTTACAAGGTCTAAGGTCCACAATTTTTTTTAATTTAAATTTAGATACTTTCAAAGGGTACTCTAGGGTTTAGACTTTAGGGTGCACTTTCCTATTATAGGGTTTTAGTGGTTTAGGCACTTTCATAAGGTACCCTAGGATTTTAGGCACTTTCATAGGGTACCCTAAAATTTTAGGTACTATCATGGGTACAAACTTTTTTGGCACTTTCATAGGGTACCCTAGAGTTTAGGTTTTAGGGTGCACTTTTCTATTATAGGGGTTTTAGTGGTTTAGGCACTTTTATAGGGTACTCTAGGGTTTTAGGCACTTTCATAGGGTACCCTAAGATTTTAGGCACTTTCATAGGGTACAAACTTTTTTGGCATTTTCATAGAGGTACAAACTTTTTTTTGGTAAAGGTAAAGAAAAAAAAAAAATGCCATCGTTAGGACTGGATAGGTTATAAACTTGTTTAGTGGATTAATGGGGTTACAAATTGTTTGCTTAGGACTTTTGAACGAGTCGCCCTAAATTTATTATGAATCAGATATTGATTAGCAGATCACAAACAACGGTCCTAAGTACGATTCCGTTTTTTTAATCAGTTTCAGATTGATACAAATGTCTTACACAAAACCAACACAGACTTAGGCAACTCTCGCGCCTCCATGTGGTCGAAGTTGGAGTCGATCGAACAATTTAATTACTCTTAAATAAAATTTCAGAACGACTGGTTTGATTTAGGAAACTTATTTAATCAATTACGTAATAGAGAAAATTAAACCAGTCAAATTTTGATATTTCTTTCTTTCTTTCTTTTGTTATTAGTTCTGCAGTGAGTGCTCAAATTTGTTAAGTTTGGCTTGGAATTTTCTTTACTTTGAAATGGTCTTGTACATGCACCTACTGTCAAATTCCATGCCAATTATGATCAACTGGGCCTACTCTCAAAAACCTTTTGTCTAAACAATACAAAAGACAATTAAAATTCCACAATTTATTTTTGACCACAAAATTGCCACATGTGAAACGCATTACGTATCCCCCACCAATAATTAAAAAATGAACAGGTGATTATGCTGCCATTTAATTGGAGGAAAGGTGGTGAGTCATTGAGTACTTTTCATCCAAAGAAATTTCAGTTTGAACACTTTAATTGGAGGAGAGGTGGTGATTATGCCAAATTGCGGCTTAGCGTTTTGTTACGTAAAGCCTTGTTGTCTCCTCTCAAGGGTTCCGTGGCCTCTTTGTTCCCTTCATCATCAATCACTGCGTAATTGAGATTTGCAACTTAGTAAATTCTACTTGTCAGACCATATCACTGTTACTGTAGATCTGCCATGCTTACGAGAATGTTTTAAAATATGTGACAAACTTATTCACGGATTCTCAATTAGCCAAAGAATTGCGGAAAATAAATGGCAAGCTGTCACGACTGTAACTTTAATGATCTTAGTTAGCTAATCTATGGAAGAAATAAGTAGACAATCTTTGTAACTCTTTCACGTAAGAATAATCTCTTCTGTCGGGCTTGGAGTGTTCATGGATTTGGTTACACAATGTCACTCCTTGTTACCACTCTAAAATCAGACTTGCGGGTAAAATGTTGAATGCCATAAAAGATTTAATTGAAACTCATCCTGATACCAATTGGTTTTAGGAGATGTGGTGGAAAAGCGTCCGACATCTTCAATAGAAGAGTCTTCTATGCGGTATGATGTGAGTGGATTTTTCTGAATCATAAGTGTATGCCTACTCCGTAAATAAGTTTTTCTCTAAATAGATATACATAATCCCTCTATCTCAATTATTTTTGTCAATATTATTTATTGTTTTCAATTACTTATATAATTTAATATATGTATGAATTTCTAAGTTTGATTGTTCTTGATTTCCCGTTTCACTAAATTTGACTTTTTGGACTTTTTAATTTATGCCAGCATAGGAAACTTCAAGGATCGGATCCTGTCAATGACTCTTATAGGACCCTAGGACAAAGAAGATAGGAAAGGAAGAAGCAGTTCCATTACTTATTTAGGCCTTGTTTAATAACCCAAATTTAGCACTTAAAACTGAATGAATTAACTAAAAAGTAATTAAGTAGGTTTGATAACCACATTTT